>CM026426.1:91531947-92158267 GCA_014871385.1 Ceratodon purpureus | reverse complement strand
ATGACTTGGCTTGATACCATGCAGATCCAAGCATAGACAGTACAAACAAACACGATTAATTAAGAGCATGCAAAATATACGCAGAAATCGATGAGAAGACGAGGACGAATTTGTAATTAGATAAGCAGGGCGACAAAGGAAACTGCACTTACCTCCCAGTAGGGTAGGTCAAAAAACCCACTTCTGCGCTTCATTCCATAAATTTTTGACGGATCTTCAAGCCGAGGTACTCTGGCACCACTTCGTTTCCTAGTCCGTGTAGATGTTGTTGCAGACTGCCCATTACTCCCGTCTATACCCATCTCCATATCAACTGTTTCGGAATGGCGCTGACCGGTCATCGTACTCCTAATGTTCGTGTTTGACCTCTTGCGACGCTCAGGGAGGTTAGCAGTAGGTGCCGCTTTGGCACGAGCACCACCTGTACGGACATGCATCTCTGGGGGTCTGGTATTTCCAACAGAATCTCCCGTGGTGCCATCATACACATCAGCGTGGGCCTGTTCTGGAACAACAGTGTGTTCAGAACTTCCATCTCTCCCCCTTGACAGGAAAGAATGGTACAGACGGAGAGCCTCGAGTTGCTGGGCAGCTGTTTTTGCTGTCGGTGGTAATCGCCTCTCTGATTCACCGTTAAAAAACTTGTCAAACCTACTGGACCGCATGAAGTGATCCGGCCTGAGCCAACGCCTTGCGTCCCTGTAGGTCATTTTTTTACTCTCATAGGCGTATTTCCCTTTCAATTGGTTACCACAAGGTGGGCATGCAGCATAACCTTGATGGGCTGCCCCACTAACAGTCCCATAACCTGGAAAATCATGAGTTGTGTAGAGGACTGCAGCCCTCAACTTAAATGCACGTTGTCCTTCAGATTTGAGAATGTCATAAGCAGGAACTCCTACCCACAACTCCTTAAGCTCATCCAATAGAGGTCGTATCCACACATCAAAATGCTCAAATGGCACTTGCGATCTCCCTGGAATTAACAAGGTCAGGATTGTGAAGAATTTCTTGGTTATGAGCCATGGTGGCAAGTTTAAAAAACTTGCAAGCACGGGCCATGCGGACCAGGTAGATTTATGTAACTTGAATGGACAAATTCCGTCACAGGATATTTGCATTCTAACATCCCTCTCATCAATCCCGAAGCCACCTGTATCAAATACCTGAGGGTCCATTGTGTCTAGTTTCTTCCAAGCTCTACTATCAGCCGGGTACCTTACTTTTCCGTCACTGCTAAGGTTCTCTTTATACCACCGCATGAGCTTCGCAAGTACGGGGATCCTGTAAAATCGCTGCAACCTAGGAATAATACGGAACTGTCGCAACACCTTCAAAGGCCTAATCCTATGCTGCATGTCTCTATACCTTCCAGCACTGCATTTCGGACATCTGTCAAGGTGTTTTGTTTCCTCTAAGTCAAACAACGTGCACCCGTTAATGCAGCCGTCTATATTACGGAAATCTAAACCTAGTCGTTTTGTTAGCGTCTTGGCATGATATAGAGACCCTGGCATACAGTTATCTGTAGGAAGTAAGGTTTTAAAAGTAGCGAGAATATCATCTGCGGCTTGGTTTGTGATACCTGGGTGTGTTGCAACAAGGTTTACGACCATCACTGTTGCGGCCAGCTTGGAATGGTTAGAACCATCAAATAGTTTTACCATTGCATCCTCCAGTGCTTGCACATCCTTCATTCTCTCTTCTTCCAACTTGTCAGTGTCGAGCACAGTTCTGCCTCCTTCCATGACTGTATCTCCATGTACAGTGTTTCTCTGCGGTATCTCTCCGCTGCATGTTCCGGTATTTTGAGTAAAACCGTGCTCATCTAAGTCTGTTCCGTCCATGCTGCGGGGGAGGTCGGTGTCACTATGTTCCGTGCTGTGGTCTGGATCTCCTGTAGAAGTCGACGTAGATCTGTTTGTTCCAGTGTTTCCGTCACCATCTTGTCCCTGGGTATGCAAGTCTTCCGGCGTTCCCGTATCTGCATTTACCCCTAGTATTGCATCAGACTCTTCTAATGCCGACATAGCTATGGAGTTTATGGTATCCTCGGCCGCTGAAAAAGTTTCCATCTGTTGATAAATATCCTGTATCATTTCTCGCACTTCGAGTCCGCTGTCTCGCGGCTGGGGACGTGATATCTGAGCAGCATGTCTTGAAGCGAATTCCGCTTCCCACTCCTCATCTGAGGAATCCGCAGGGTCAGGTCCACGCCAGATCCTACAGTCCACTGATCTACCATACCGTATGAGATGTTTTCGAATCTCAGTAATCTGAAACGGTAGACCAGTCCCCTTATGCACGTTGCAAGGACACGCAATTCTCTGGAACCCATACAGTGTCGCCCGTCGCTTTTCACGTTCCCAGAGCTTGTCATCCCGTAGGTTTATCCTGGTTGTATCTGTAAGAAGCAACCGGTGTTGCATTCTGCGATTGAAGTAGCACATATTGAGTTAGAAAAATGTAAGCTAAGCTAAGGTAACGTAGTCAGCAATCAATCAGTTAAAATTTTACAGCGACGTATAGAATAGGATTTAATTTGTTTGAGAACCTAAGACACTGTGTGAATATAGTGATATATAAAAAGCAGGTTCATGTAGAGTCCAGCATCGGGCCACATGACTGCAGTGTCGAAAAAAACATATACAAATTTAAAGAAATTGAACACGTTAATGGAATCAGTCCCTGATAATATTAGCGACACATGGGTGTGTATCTCTAACAATCCATACATTGACACATACGAGATAAAAAAATTCAAAATTGAACTGCGAAAGTGGATTGTGAGATGAAGTTAGCTTAGAACTCACGTGGCTTATAAATCTTTGTTTGTAGTTCGTGAAAACGATACGGAACTTCACGTCTCCGGAAACGTGTAGTTATGAGTACCTGATGTTCCACGGTCTGCAAACAAATTTTCGATCAACGTTATCCTACACAAACGTTGTCACTTTCTTAGTTTCATGTCATAGTTGGTTTTCCGGGGCAGTACAACTGAAAACGGGTCGGTAATCTCACTAAATCCACTCCATGGGGAAGAGAGTGGCGAGCATGATAACGAACTACATAATAAGCATAAGTTGAATAGAAACCCTAAACCCTAGTGGTGGAACAAATTGGCAAATCAGAAGCATAGGTGTACCGTGAAGGAGTAGTGGATGCTTCTACTTCACCGCCGTCGTCATTTAGCTACAATTGCAGAAAGTAACATGCCTGAGAAATGCCAGTGGAAGCTGATCATGAAGAAGTTAGTTTTTGGATCACAGTGTGGAGTTTTAATTGGCATTTTACTGAATCAAGAAAGGTGAACAGTGTACAATACCTGGGCAAGCCCTTCCAATGTGGGAAGTGTTCGTCACCAAAATTGCACTGTTCTAATTCCTTGCATGTGACAACAAAGAGTGCGTCTACTGGTGTTGAGGGTGAGCCTCTCCCTCTGAGCCACTGTTACCTAGTATGTAACGAACCACATTCGAAGATGATACGAAACTGAAGGACGGGAACACCTTTGACCTGTGTATGCAATTCAAAAGCAGTCGAGACGAAACTTTCTATATGCAACTACACTGGACTAGGAGTTTAGGAACACATGCAACCGCCTGCCAAAACTTCATGCGCGCCTGCTTTATTTGTAGGTCAGAATCCGAACACCGGGTTTGTGATAGCACACAATCAGTAGTCACTTGTTGGATTGGCATGCCGAGAAATGTACTAGATTTACGTGTTTTTACTCCTTATTCGATACGAATTATCCGTCGTTGTTGTTACGGTTTCCAGGAGTAGGTTCTCTTTTAAATGTCTCGTAACTCTGTTTCAGAGGGCAGTAGTGACGGTGGGAGAGATCATGAAGATACAGATACGAGCAACGAGAATAATGAGTATGAGCTTTTCAGGGAAGCAACCATGGCACAAAACAGGGCTTACTTCCAGCCGGTCCAGGATGCCGCGAATGAGTTGTGAGTTGCGCTTGTACTGTTTAACCCTATTATCTGGAAACCAGTACTTGATGGATCGAAGACACGTGTCGAAATTGATGGCTCAGATTTGATGTGCTAGGTTTTCAAGGTGTACAAGATTGGGATGAGACGCAGGACGTATCCTGTAGTCTGGGCAGAGGTTGTATGTTACGTCGCTGAAATGTGTTGTTTATGTGTTGTAGAAATCGTTTACCAAAATTGATTCCGAAGAAGTCGAGGAAGCGGCAACGCGACCACGAAAACATACCGCTGAGGCGTAGTGAGCGACATAAATCAGGTGCTCCCGACGGTGTTACAAATACAGGGACCCAAGTCCAGTATGGGGACTCGCCGTCGAGGACAGAACGTGTTCTTGAAGACCCAGTTGAGCATAATGTTCCAGGTGATGTTCACTAATTATTTTTGAGCAAATGGTTCCCATCTTGTTGTGTCACTTTATTTTTTTAGATCTCCATTGTCGGAAACTGTGCGTATTTCTTTGTACAATAGCACTCACAAAGGTGTATCTATGTACCACTAGTAACCATATAATGCTACTACTATATGTTTTTAATCCATTACTGATTTAGAATAACAGTGATATAATCCCCACTGTAACATAATTTAATGCTAGGGAAGCAGATGCCTGTGAGTAAATTTAGTATTGTTGTAGGACACGATATGTAATTACTGTGTCTCTCACATTTCAGATGGCAGTGGTAGCGGGAATTCAACATCTTCATCTTCGGGAAGGTTTGAAAACATACAGCCACGGTCCCCCCCTCGTCGGAATAGGAGGAACAATGAAGGATCACCGTCGCAGGGTAGTCCACGTCTTCAAGGTCGCCCGAATGACTCTAATGAAGACGTTGGCAGACCCCGTTATAAGAGCTGGGGCACATCCGGAGGCGGAAACGCAATTCCCACACCTTATGCAAACCCTAACGAAGCCCCTCCATGGTGGACGTGGGTGCCTGTCGCCAATAATCAATTGGGGACAAGCACGTATAATGTGCAGGGTGGGTTCTCTCAGGTATGTCTCCCCCCGGAATGGCGGTTCCCTTACTCGAATGCTGTTTTGAACACGGGCGAACCCCATAGTCAGTTACCCCAAAAGTTAAGTGAAGGAGGTCCGTCTTCTCCTATGCCAATTAAGGCGGAGTCTTTGAAAAAAAGGATTAGAAGGGCAAAAAAGAAAGAAGAAGACGATGAAGCAAGGCGAAGAGAAACAGCAGGTATCAAACCCCATGTTGTGCAAGTAAGAGCGTCTGGATTGATTGATAGTGGTTGTACCGGGCACTTGAAGTGGCAGGAGAGTGTTCGCGACCTGACGCCTCGATTTTTGGACTTGAGTATTATTAAATATGAAGATCAGAATGAAATGTCTAGAGACATGCTTCGGGATACCTTAACGGGGATGTTCGAATTTATGGACCACGAAGTCACGCAGTTGTCCTTCGATAGAATGATAAAAACCTGGCTACGTCGGGATAGGGAAAGGGCAAGAAGAGTGCATGGTCATAAGTCTAAGGGGCCACCCAAGTATTCTGACAAACAGTGGGATGCTTTGAGGGAGTATTGGAATTCTCCAGGATATAAAGAGAAGTCTGAGCAAATGACAGAGAGGAGGAAAAAAGTATTGTACAACCCTCGTGTGGGTAGACATGGCTATGCCGGAAAAGAAGCTAGGCTGGTGAGTTTTAGTGGTGAACTCTATTTTTCCTTAGTTTGAGTTACATTAAATAAACAGAGAAAGGATTCTGATTGTTGTTAATTTCTACGTTATTGTTTGGTGTTATTCAGCACTAACATAAACTGTGCACCTGCACTGAATTATATTTCCACGCCAGAAACAAGTGCGTGAAACCAACAACGGAATGACCGATCTCACTAAGGACGTACGGACTACTATGGAAAATCCGGTGAATGAGGTTTGTTATAGGCACCGCAGTATGGAACCCCTCGTAGGCCACCGTTTACTTAATTTGTATACATTGGTCAATATGATATATTTCCGCGATTGATTACCGTAGTAGGATTTGGTAAACGCAACATAGTACAAGTTTTATTTCTGTATGAGATTAAAAACGTGGTTGTTGTATGAGATTATGGGCAGTGCTTAGTGTCGCACTTCAGTTTTCAACATCTCCTCAGAAATAAGTAGAGGAGTCTTTTTGTAAAGTGTGGTAGCCGTAATGACGACAAGGACAAGTTAGGTGATACACAGGAGACTCAATTTCTGGCACTTAACTCTTCCTACATCTGCTAATGCTGTTGTTAGGTTCTATAGGAAATTTTTTGTTTTATTTTGTTCATATTTTTGTATGCGCTGGTGTTTTAAAAACAATATGTTATTGCAAGTATGTAGATATTAGCAGTCACAGAATATTACTTGACTTTTTGATATGTATTGTAGGAGATGGAAAAAAAAAATGCAGTCCGGCTTTCAGCAATGGAGCGCAACCAAATCGAAACCAACAGGCGGCTGGATGATCTACAAAGTATGATGCAGAATGTGCTCAGTACTCTAACATGTAATGACGATAGAAGAGGTAAGGAACCCGAGCAATCGCTGAAGCCCCCCTCAATAGATAAATCGAGGGAAGACAATGTTGTCTTCATTGAAGGGGAAAGTAGTCGGGGAGCACCCGGCACAACCGAAAAATGGTGGAGTGAAGTATGTAAGTCATCAGATGAGGAGGAACGTCGAAAAGACGATAGATTGAAGTCTTCAGTCAATGAGATAAGACGTTGTGAAGAGGTAAACAAAACCAAATGACTATTGCACATACTTTTCTGTACAAGTCATTTCAGTTTCTTATCAATTAAATTTGCAGTGATGTCTCTCAGAGTGGACTAGGAACTTGTATGCTCATCAATTCTGAAGTTGTAGTCTCAGTAGTTGTTGTTTCTAGGAAGTGCATGTCCCAAATATGAGGACAAATGTAGGTTTATGGTTTCTGATAGGAGAACACTATATGGGGTTAACCGGATAACTAGCGACATATGGAATATTGGACGTTACATGTATTACTGCTATGATAATAACGGAGAAATTTTCTTAGAGTGCAAAATTCCATTTATGATTTTTTGGAGATGGACACTTTAGATTGTGAGGTAGGCTTCAAATAAACATAACATGTTGTCTTCTGTATTAATAACTTGGTTTTGCATGGAATCTCAGAGACACGAGGTTGTCAGGGTTATTTCAAGTTCCAAACCAAACGTAGGCGTGAACAAAGTAAAGGTAATCGACACCTGCACTTAAAAAATGTATGATATTCTATAAAGGTTCGATGCATGTATGTATTGACAAGGTCCACTGTCTTTGTTTGTTCATCACAACGACGATCGAACCTGTCCCCTTTTTATTATATTAAAAATATAATATGAACATGGAGATTCATGAGATTTCAGTAAGTAAGATGTATTGATTCGGTTATTGATGCAACAGAGGATCTGAAGTACGATGTATCATGTGTTTTGGGTGAATAACCGTCTGACTTAAGACAAACGTCATATATGAAGTCCATCGTACTTGTGCATTTCTAATACGGGTAATTTGATTTTAGATATGCAAGTTTTTATGTGCATTTATAACAACCGTGTAACAATCGTGAGGTAGTCGTAAAGCATACAGAATTATCTTGCTACTGGGATAATAATGGGTGATCCCGTGCGTTCGCAGAAACGCGTGGTTGAGAGGGTTATCAAATCCTCTAGGAGAGAGGGAGACAGTACTCATGCAAAGGTAATAGTCTTCTGCCCCAAGACAGTTATGGATTTCCACAAACATAGGTCCAAATTTAACTCTGGACTACATACTATGTGTACATTTGTTCATAATAGAGACGACCTGGATTGGATGCGTATTAAATAGACAAAAAAAAATTACAGGAAGCTGAGTAATTGGAATAATTGTAAATGTGATCGACTGACGATGTAATTGAAAAATGTCAAAGTTCAAATATATTAGATATGTATGATGCAGTGAACCCATTTCTACATAATTATCTGAGAATTGGTAATACTTGATTTACATATTAAACTCTTGTATATTGTTCTGGATAACAGCGTAGCTACTGCGAGTGAAACTTTGTATTCCGGATCTTTTTTCCTTTCAGTTGAGGAACTGACACTTACTATGGCATTGCTCAGAATACTTGCAAGGAAACAACAGTTAATGAACAAACAACAGGAGTACAGGTATGTATTTTTATTTTTATGAAATTACACTACGTGGTCGTCATGGAGAGAGTTCATTAAACATGTTAAATCGATTGTATTTGGTGATTAATCAAAAAGGAACTTAGGTTTACTATGTAGGAAGAGGTGGTGGAGACTAGATGAGTATAAACATTTGGTAAATATTACAACCTGGGACCCTTCAAATTCAGATATAATAGCAAGGAACAAGCACCATGTATGGTAATGGTTTCATTATGCAACGTTGTAAGTTACTGTACAACCGCGTACAGAGTTACATCTCCTCTATTCATCCCATTGTTCAATGAAGTAAAACATGTCTTTACTTTCACATGTATAGGAAATTCCTAGGTTATGTGATTTCAAGTACTTATGACTGGGTCATGATGCAGGGATCGGAATACAAAGATTCAGTAAACCAGGAGAAATCTTTGAAAAAGGTAACGACTACCAGTCCCATGCACACGATTTGCGCTTAATTTTTTTGATTACATTTCAATAGTCATGAACCTCTTTCATTTTTAAATAAGAAATTGTGCATGGTTGAGATATTAAATCACCTTCATGACTCGTTAATCTAATGAATATAGAACAACATGGATAACAGTGTGGACCATATATGCGATGAAATGCGATTCACAATTCATTGCAAATTATTATCCGCTATTTCTAAGTTTGAGTTTCAAAATAACTCAAGTTATCATTCACTGAGTTTAAAGTATGATACAGATCGGACCTGGGGATAAGGTATGGCTAGCGGACAATCTCGATCTGTTGCTACGAGTGGGTGCAGGGACAGTTTTGAGCGTCGGTGGTGAGGGAATGTTCCACAACCGCCCAATTCCGTCGCAGTACCTGCGGGTGAACTTGGAAGAGGTAATTGTCGACTTCCCCCTCATGGTGCCCGTCGAGCAAGCAGATCAAGCAAACCTGAGCGACGCCCTTGGATCGAGTGTCTTATGGCTCAAAGAACTGGTTTTTCTGCGCCAGTAAGCGACATTTCACTTCTAGGCAGTATTTTATTATAAAAACTCTAGTGTAAACTACCATGTATATCCCGCTGTGGATGGTTGATGGACGGAGAGTATTAGTCGCTGTATATCATTTTTTCTACTCAACACTTCCAATGTAGTGTATAGGTTTAATGACCTATAAAACCTAGGTATCCGTAGCGGGAGTCATGGTATATTATCTTAAGCAGTTCCTCTGTTGAATCAGAGAAATGCGTGTCCAGGATATAGCGAGAATACAACTACGCAGCGGGAGATAATGTCCCGTCGCTGAATGCTGTAACCCTGTTTTGGGATTTATTTCAATATCATCGGCGATTTTCGATAAATTTGCTTATTATGTGAAATTAATGATCCAGTTCTAGAGAGCCACGTGTACCAAGATGCCAACGGATGCCACTGTACTACGACGCTCAGTCTTCTCTACATTCCCGGTGCCACTGAAATGATTAACACATGTCCGACACTTATTGGAGAAGACAGGATTGATGTTTGAATTCAAAATTCAATGGACCAACGAGAACGGGGCGTGTGTGCGCGTGTGGCTCCTTGAAGCCGACATTTGTGCTACCGAACAAGATCAAATGGATTGAAGTTCGTAGATTTTACAGCGATTACGAAGATGCAATCAATGTTTCTAATGTAGACAGCATGACTATTACGTTATTCGAGCTGAAACGTTGATGGCATATGAGTATGGGGAAGATATTGAAATCATCGCACACTGAACAGGCATGACATACAGTCGATCCGGGGGAAGCGTTTTACTGCGTTGGTAAAACGAGTCCAAAACAACGCGGACAGAAGAAGGACTCGTCCATATGTACATGAATATTCCGTGTCCTTTTTTTTCACATTTGTACAGAATGACTCATAATGTAGTCACTAAACATGTCACTGATTCCAGGATTTCTACTAGTGTTCATCCGATTGACATACATACGAATACGAATATGAAAACAGTATATGTATTGAAAGAGGAGGGAGATGGCGCCGGCGCCAGGTGGGATGAATCGTCTCACAGGTGTGGCACGATGACAAGCGTTTCTGCCACAGTCCCAAAATGATACCAATAGCAAACCAGAAAAATTATAGACCTGGGTAGGGTATCAGACCACAAGTTTGACTGATTGTGAAAACAACAGCCGAGTATTGGTGTTATCAAAATAAAGGGGGGGTGGTGTTATCAAACACTTTATATTTACAGGATCATTGCGACAACGTGTTGTTTCATTGACGTTGGATTAGTCAATATTGATATACTTCCTACGCATCAACTATGTAAAAAACAAAATGATCCAAAATCCGTCGCATATAAATAGCCGCAGCAGTTGAATCCAGGAGCACTGAAATACATCCTTTCAACAATTTCAACACAGTGCTTTGTTTTGCTTTCTTGCCAATTGATCATCTTCAACAGAGAACTGAAGACTTCATACTAAGATTCTCCAAGTCAATGACTTCCGAGCGCAACACTGACGAGCCTTGGCTGGGTTAGCAGAAGTTCAAGAAAAATGGATGCGTTGAAAATGTTATTGGATCATGGCGCCGGCGCCAGGTGGGAAAGTCATAAAACAAACTTTTTCGAAATCAAGAGCCAAGAGGTCTTCAAGCTCTGAGACAGTCACGGTTAAACGGTTATGAACGCCAAACTAATTCATCCAAAAATTGAATTACCATGAAACGGGCTCTTCAGAACTAATGTAAACCTAGATTGCAACCTTTAAAATCCAAAAGTAACATGCAGAACACCAAGGAAAGACTTGGAAATATCCCGGCTCACTAGAGCATCGACAGTGGAGAACACAACAGTATTCTCAGAAAAGCTAAGTGAGAAATGCGCGCTGTTGATAGATCTATACTGCAGCGTTCCAGCGTAACAGGTCAGATTGCTCAGTGTTACAAATAACATCGTAATTCGTATCAAACTCAAATAACAATATGTCCGACTGCAGTCACCAGCGACCACGCCAACGCAAACTAAGATAAACCTTCCTGAAACTTGGCATCCTCGGAGGTGACTTGAAACTGTCGAACTTACACGCCTGAGGGTGGCGCCAGCGCCATTCGATGGCTCATTGACGTGGCCAGTTTATTAGACCTCGACAATCTGGAACAAGTGTTTATCCTATATGCTATGGTGGCATTTTCAGTATAATGTCAAACCCCCAAAAAGAAAGCTTTCGCTACTGTATAAGACAGTCATGTACAAAAATCAGATTATTATCATTTCGGAGACAAGTTCAAGTGATCATCCAAAGCAATCACACTATATTGAATGGAGTGAACCATTATCACAAGCGCAAACGCTGCAAACTCAATGACCAAGCATAACATTGATAAAAGTATGCCTACAGTTTACAATGCGTGGGCTGAATTTCAACTTCCTCCCACATCTGACCCTCAGTAACTAGGTAACGAGCAGTACCACAATGAATCCAAGTCCGAGCGCTCTCGTCTAGCTGCCAAAAATGCAAGACTTGCAATGTCAGGCGTCCTGTGATGTGCCTCGTAATCAGTACTTGTCTCGGTTCAAGGCTACCCACGTCGCGGTTCAGGTAGAGAACAGCTCGGTCAGAAATTGGACCAATGCTAGATCCCAGAATCAGGATAAAGTGGGGTTTATAAGGAAAAGAGTTGATACTGATCCCGTCTTTGATAGAAGACCATGAAAAGCATTGCTCTGAACAAGGATCCAATTGAGGCAGAATCAGCTGTAGCAATCTGAAGAGTCGACTCGAAGAGAGAGCTCGAAACCAACCGATTGTCAAGAGAGGTTTTGAAAGTATGGACTCCACATTTGGTTCAAAGTCGGAGTCTCTATTGTCACTACCGTCACAGAGAACTTGTGCAGACCCTCCACAATCATTCCACACCAACGCATTACCCGCAATCATCGCATTTACTTCCTGGCTCCTTGGAGGAGGGCTGCATCTACTACCCACGGCAATGACCATACGAGGCTGCTTCCTCTTAACCATCGCGGTACACAATATCAAACCGGACGCTTAAAATGATGCAAGCCACGCACTCACAGAGATTTAAACTGTAGCACTCTTAGCGGAACTTACTGATCCACGGATAAGGTGGACATGCGAACGATAATCGCTAAGTCACTCTCTTTTCGTTGGAGAAAAAGGCGGTAGTGGATTCCAGGCTTATTATAATCATTCAAAGTAGTTGCCAACTTAGACGGAGTAAATCAACTGAGACGTGACGAAGGGAACTTACGTCAGAACATGATAATCCGCAGCACTTTATTTAATTTCGATTTTGATTCCAAGTAGGATTTTTTCGAACTACTCTGATCACGGAAACTGCCATTACTGAATATCAAAGCAAATCAAAACGGAAAGACATTAACTTCGTATACGGCGCTTCTGCCATATCCGGCCTCACTAACTACAGTAGTATAGATTCGGCGCTTCTCCCCTCGGTATTTGTACACTGCAATTATGGAGTCACAGCTACCAACACTTCGAGTTGTGTCCTATACACTGTGACCATGTACTCGACCTTGAACACTTCTTTGCATTTGCTCAGTCCCCGATTCGCGATGGCGGCCACCCGGGGGAGAGCGAGGAAGGCACCTCAGAAGAGGGCGAGAAGAAAATGGCGTATGGGAGCTGCAGACATCAGATGGACTGAAACTGACGAAGCAATGGGTTGTGCTGGTATGTGCTTTCGAAAAGGCTGACCTATTTGGATGCTGCTTACATCTATTGAGGCTTAGATTGAATCGCGCCTCTGACGTACAATCTTGTTGCTTGTTGTGAAGTAGCTATGTAATCAATTAGATTGGTTCAATGTAATCTTCTTTTAACACTGTGCTGCGCAGCATGTGCCTGTCTTTGCCATGCGAAAAGTGGCAATCCATTCGACTTTGCCCCTGGGATAATCGGGCTGGAGACCGCCGATGCTATGACATTTCCTTTAATTCCCATGTTACCCATCTGGGAAGTTCCTGCATTTGTTGTCTCAACAGGTGGTCATCAGCGAGAAGACATCGGGTCAGATGGAGTAGAGGACGTCTTACAATGTATCCCAAAGTTCTGGGCAGATATTGTGAGCGAGGACAAAATAGGTGAGTGACTATCGACACAAGTCTAAGGAATCTCATCTAAACCATTGCACAGTATGTAGAACCAAAGCTTGATGCGAAGGTGATGAGAAGTAGAGCAGCCCAATGTTTCCAACATGGATTTTGAGACTATTTGCACTGTTTCGAAAAGCCGTGTATAAAGACTGAGGAGTCGTGAAGAAATCTGTTGATGCTGTTAGCAGTCATTTTTATTGCAATCATATATGCGTTACAGATAGTTTAAATTCTTATACACTTGCAAAGTAGAAATGGACTATGAGTCTACAATTCTCAATCAGCTCCCTTCATCCGATCAGGACCTCAGCACTTTACTAAGTAGCAGTGCTTGCGATTCCATAAGAGGTCCCGCTTACGGAGGGTTTAGATTGCGAGGTTAAACTGCCGACAATGCCAAGGTGCTGTTGAAGACTGAGAAGCTGGTTGTCCTCTTGAGCAATATCTACGTCAGCCTCCACAGAAATTTCTTTCAAGAAGACGTGAAAGGGTGATGCATCCTCCTCCATGGCAAGAATGTGACGTCCACTGAGTTCACAAGCGGACACAGACGAGCCTGCAATTGGACGCAATTGGTTAGAATTTCACGAACTCCTTTGCAAATTATTTTCAATTCAATGAGATTAGTGAGAACGGTCAGAATAATCATACCTACACCGGCGGTCAAGTCAAGCACCGCACTCCCCCTCTCGGTGCAAATTTCAATCATTGACTCCATAAACGCAGGCGACTTCTGTTTTGATCCACGAAATGAGTCAACCCCGTCTACTCGCAGAAGGTTGTCGTCGGTCACAACGTTTTGAAGCACATCAGATTGGTCCGGGTTCCAGTCCATGACTTTACTCGCAATTTCGTTGAAATGGAACACTTCATTTTTCATGCTCCTTTTCCGTAGAACCTTAGCCTTGAACAGCCGTTTCTGAAAAGCATCACACCACAGAATCAGTTACGAAAATACCTAAATATTCAGCTAAATCCACGAGCATATCCATGTAATAGTATGTGATGGCGCCGGGGTCACCTCAAATGTGGAAGGGATGAAATTCGACAGATAATAAAGATCTGACGCCTTAAACTACCAAAATCAAGGACCACGACATCGAAGTCGAAGTATCACCCTGGACTCGGGATCAACATGAACATGGAATACCGTTCCATGTGGTGAGATTATGTGGGAAAGATTATCAGCATGAGCATGCATCATCCAGCAGCGCATTCTCCAGTCAAACCATATATACAGGCGAGTATCGCAGAGGCTTGGGACTCACCATTCCGGTGCTAATTAGACTTAAACACAAGCGGCTCATGAGACTCACAGCCCTCACGGCTCAGTAGACTCAAAATCCAGCGACATTGTACAAGAATCTTACCCAGGCTGGATTGAAAGTCCTGTGATTCACAACGTAGAACGTTCGTACACAGTCCCAATCATGAAGCGCATTTAGGTCATCGAGCTCCTCTGCAGGCACAAAGAGGAGAAGGAATCCGGAGTCTGACAGGACCGCCTCGGCAATGTGAAATATGGCTGCAAAAGTGGACTTCTTCACCATGTTCCACGTTGGAACATTTCCCAATACACCAGGCACCCTATTATTATCCGGTGTATCGCAAATAATCAAATCCACGCAGTTGGGGCTAGCTACCCCATCATGCTGCCGAAGCTTGCCACCATTGATCTGTATAGTACACATTAAGATAAGCCAGAGAGTTCAGCAATAAGTATCCAGCAATCATGAAAATCATGGTTCACATTGACCCAGAGATCAAAAAATAAAAGAAAAAAGAATAGAAAAAGTAAAGCATGGTTCAAATGGCGCCGGCGCCATGACAATATGACAGACTAGTTTCAGCAAGAAATGAATCGATACTTTGCAAATTTGCAACGAACGCGGTGGAAAAAAGACCGTCCACAATAGAAAGCACCTCGAAAAATAGACCTTGCAAAAATCAAAACTTCAGGCAAGAAAATACTGATTGCGGAATTCGGGATAGAAGAAAGTCAATTCACTGAATCCGAAATGAATGAGTAACACCAAGTTTGAAATACTCTGAAAGCATGTCACCAATAGTGTTATTGCCATTGCCAACATGTAGAGAAACAGTTTTCGACCACTCGAAATGAAGAATGAAGGACTTGCTGATGGCGCCGGCGCCATCCGGAGCAAAAGCTTAAACTGCAGGAATGCTTTCTAAGCAGAAGGAAATGCAATGAGACTGGTGCAGTTTTCTGAAGAAATCGAAAACTGCGAGAGCCTTGGGAAAGCACCTAGTATACCTGATCACAGGTGTCCGCTTTCAGCTTATCCGACACTAAGAAATTACAATGTCATGAGGCTCTATATATTGATAATGATATAGAGAGCGGAGAAGAAATGGCCTATCATGATACTGCATGCGTGGATAACGATGAGAACGGAATTTATGAACTGTCAACTAAAATCCAAGAAAATATCTCACGACCCTCGGCTGCAAGACCGAGTTTGGCAAAAATCGATGCCTCACGAAAAACAAGTGCACTGTAATCCGAACGATTGAAAGAGCGACTTTAATGGAAAGCTATCTAACACAGGACAAGCCTACTTGGCAGCAAGGAGCTCAATAATGTCTATGCAAACAAGTCCCCTTTTACCTCATCCAACTCTAACAAAATTAGCAACAACCATGTCAAATGGAAGTCACGAAATACAAGACCACAAAGTTTTAAACAGCAACCGCAATCGAATGCATCCTAGTAGTGGACAGGCTATCTCCGCAGCAAGGAACTCAAGCAATCACAAGCAGAACTATACACTAACATAAAGGCAACAGAGATAAATAGTACTCACCCGCTTTATGCAATTCATAAAAGTCTTGAACATGGATCGATCAATTCCCTCGAGGAGGGACTCAAACGCGAGATGTAGGGACAATTTAATCGTCTTTGCCACGCCATCTACTGGCAGTGCCATATATCTCACAAGCGGTATTGCGTCGTCGCCACCTTTGGGAGTTTTCCTTCCAGACTTCAAAGGGTGTCGTTTTGGGGGTGCCACTTGACTATTAAAACCGGCCTCCTCCTCATGTGTGTCCTTGACAATGCGAGGGCGCAATGTCGGTCCTCGACGAACACCGTCTGTTGGCTCACCCTAAATCTTCCTGTTTTTTGGCTCTCCTTGAGTAGCCCGTAGAAACTCGAGATCATTGTCTTCATCAGAAGTCACCATTTTCGACAAGTCTCCAACAACACCTCTAATCGCATCTGTCGCATCATCGTTTTGCGAGATATCTCTGCCTTTTGATGACTCAATTATGTCCTACAGCTTAGTGAATAGAATGGGGCCATAATCCATCAGCAACCCATTGTTAGTGACCGGAACGTAAACATAACTGACTCTACCCTCAAGCGCACCAAGTAGGTCAGACGATGGGGTGGGAGATACCATTCCAGGGGCGCCATTCCCATCGCGAAGCGAGCTCTCAACTTGCGACTTGACCATCTGCATTGTTTCCGAGAGCACTGAGGCCTTCTCTGCCAGAGTCGCATCCATTGTAGCCTGGATCTGCAGAAGCACTTGATCACGGAGGTTTTTGTCCCCCTTGTCCATATAGCACTCAGTTACACCTTCAATGTCCTCAATATACCATCCCAGGCTATTCAAGTGCGGGGGATCGAAGTGATCAACTTGGTACTGGGTGAAGCAACCGTCCGCGGATCGAAGTTGCCAATCCTGAAATATAGGGAAGTCCTTTAAATTCCCGGATTCACCTTTTATCAGTAGTTGCTCACAAAGCCATCGCACGAACCGCATGACACACCTCTTCACGGCCTTCTCTCCCAACTCGTATCTTGGCTGTTCCTCCCAGGTCTTGTGGCGAACTGGTCCTGCCTCTACTGTAAAGATCTCTGGGAGGAATCTATCAAAGCCAAAGATCATTACATCCTCAAAGTAGTCTTCCAGCAGCTTCGTGGTGTCACTCTTTAAACGAAGGAAATCGATTCCTTTCTCCAGCTTGGTTTTTCCGAGAAGTTGCTCGAAGACCTCACCAACCCTCTTTTGCAACTGTGACACAAAACAAATACAGCACAGCTCAGGGACACCAGGGTCGAAGACATGGGAAGGGAACCTAATGTCATTCAACTGACTGCATGGCTGCCGGATGAAATGCGAAACATTCCGACCTCTGTTTAAAGGCTAACTTACCAAACCATAAAATTGAGAAATTGGAAATTGTCCGACTATCTATGCAATGGGAGGTGGAGAAGTCACCTGCTCCCACCAGGCTCTCCGATTGAGCCACTTCTGGAATGCGGCCCTGGTGAAGTCTTGGTCCGGAAATCTGTACTTCTGCTTCTCATCACTGCTCGAATTCCATAACTCCAATACTCTTTTTATGTCAACACCCTAAGCACCCACCAGAATATTGAGGTTGTCGACGGTCATTGCGCCAATCTTATTTGTCACTGGCCCTTGCGCGACTGCGACTATTACGGACCAGCTCTTCGATGAGATGCGGGTGATACTTGGGGTTGCATAGTCGAAATATTTTTTTCATATAATCCATTTTTTCCTTCCGTATCCTCTGAGCGCCCATGTGCTTCGCGTCTTCAATGGCCAAAGCAGTTGGGTTGTTCACTTTGTTCTGCAGCCTCTTCACGGAGTCTCGTTCCGCCATGCTTATTTCACGCTGCATTGAAATAAAACCGCCATTCAAATTAGTTTCAAGGTAAGTTCATTAAACATGCCCCTCTCAGCTATCACAAGTTGGCAGCAGGCAGCAGGAATTCTGAATTGAAACGCAAAGCTAAGGCTAGTTTAGAGAGCACCAGCAGTATCAATCATATTAAGTAGGACTCAAATCTACATCGCTAGAGCCCTAATTCTCCCTACTACTAGTTCAATCACGGAATACACAACATCCCCCTAACAAAGCGAAATAGCTGGCCACAAAAGGAAATAAAGCACATGCTGCAGATTCGTCGCACTTATCAGGTATATCAAAGTCTTAAATCCGAGGCCTGCACTCACGAGCCTCGGTGATCCTTAGTCAGAGCGAGCAGGAATTTAAAAATCAATAGAGACAATACATCGCTTACCTTGAAGTAAACTTCGCATACAGCATCACACGTCATCCTATACCATCGCCCCTTGCAGACATCCTTGATGCGCTCAATCTCACTCTCTGTGAAGTAGACCTTGTACTCAGTGGGTTCACGACTAGCAATTTGCATTACTTCGAAAATGGTGTGAGCCAACTGTTTCTTCACTGTTGAGTTCACTGTCCCACTGCGTATTCCGAGAACCCAATGTTAAAATAATGCAATGGCCAGTCCTCTGAAACTTATCCTCATACTATGTCAGTTTATATAACCTCATGCTGCATGTTTGCATCCCACAAATAACTCAAAGCAGTTTTGGAACTATCAACTAAAATCAAAGTTATAGTGACTAAGATAACTAAGCCGAAGCCATAAATAACCAGGCCGACATCGCCATGCTGATCAGAGAATCGACACAACTGGAACTGTTGTCAAACTGTAGCAATAGTACCATCTAGCCTCCTCTGTTCGCAGTATTTGCAGCCTCACGTGTATTCTTATCACGCAGCCAATACACTCCCAAGTAGAGCTAACGAACAGCACCAGTACAGACTACGCAACTCTAAACAATATGCGTGTCAACTGAAAATCGAGTTCTAAGCAAGCAGTGACCCACTCTGCCCCATCAATCACAACCAGTCAGAACCCATTCCGAAACCACAACTCCATTTATAATCCGCGCAAAAGTCAAGCACCATGAGGGTACATATTCCATGAGGGTACATATTCCAAGCTACAGCTCCCATAACGCAATCTAATACCTCACGATGAAGAAAAAGGAAGGACAGATAGGATGAACCGGAACCAATTTGGAGTAGCTTAGGGTTTAGGGTCATACTCGTTAATATCACGCATGAAGTTTGAGATCCAGCCACGGTCCTCTTCAGAATCATTAAGAACAAAGCAGTTCACCATAATCGGCTCTCCATTGCACTCTCTGATGTGCCGCATCCAAGCCAAAGCCCTATGGTTCCCGTCCCATACATTTACATAGTGCCCTATTATTTTCTCAAAAATCGGTCTATTTTCGGGGTCACTTTCGCATCGATCTCTGAGGTCCTTGTCGAATTTTGCAGACACAGCTTCCCACCTCTCATTATCCTCAAGCTCCTTTAGAGTGAAGGGACCGGGATTTCCGCAGCTAGTCACCCAGAAGTTGGCACCCCAATCCCCGATATGAAAACCTTCATAAACGATTTGCACATCTGCCTCCAGTGCTTGTCGAACCCACGTCGTCGGCTTTAGTCTGCAAAGAGGAATTTGCAAACGGAGGGGCTTCACCTTTTTTACCGCAAGCCGCTTGTGAATGTTCAGTTGGCTACATAAAGCCTGCTGAAACTGCTCAAATGTGGACACGGTGGGCTTCACATCGGGTTTTCTTAAGATGGTCTGGACTCCTCCGTCGTCATCGTTCTCTGGTTCTGATTCCCCATAATCGTTGATGCCAGTCTCACTCTGCGAAAATGCAAACAAGATGTGAAATGATTTCTGTGCCAAAGGATAACAAAGCCTGAATTAGAAAGCCCACCAACAGCTGGCAACTGAAACACTGCTTGCAAGGCTGATGCCGCGTGCGACATTTGCATTGGAAATCCTTAATCTATCAATACACTCCTCAAGCAAATCTTGTAAATTACAGTTTAAATAGCAGTAGTCTTAACATTTCAAAATTCAAACGACGACTCTTTTTATTGCAATGGCAGTTCACCATTTGATTCAAAAAAAAAAAAACTCAAACGACGAGAACTCGCATCAGGAGACGGTTATTAATCCGAAAAGCAAGTCAAGAAATATCTAGCGAACAGTGTTAGAAACACGATCACTGTATTAAGTAAAGAAATTCGAATCGCAAAAACGTCAAAACAGAGGAAATATTTTACACTTCGACATTGTTAGCAATGCCGATGCCGTCCAAACCAGACCCATAGAAAATGCAGCCGTAAGCATTACTTTACTCTTGAACAATCACCCAGAGCTATCACTCATGTATCTATACAAATAAGACGCTCTTTAATTTACAGCAGTATTCCCAAATTAGATTACAAAACAACGATGCTGGTGAGTATATGGACATCTTAGAAAGTTTCAGGCTCTGAACTGCACTGATTAGAAATAAAGGATTAGCTCACAAGAATTAATAAACTGCTAGCGAGGTAACCGTTGTCAAAATCACAACAAAGAAGCAAATAATATAATGCATGATGGCCTCTCAATGCACCGATCCTGAACATGCCTGCGCCCAAGGCTCAACATTCATGAATTGCAGACACACTATCACTAGTATGAAACATCAACTATATCCTGCGACTTTTACAACTATCCACGTCTGGTCATCGAGATAGATCTCTGTAGATTGCAAGTACGAACCCTCAGACAGAAATTGACTTCTGCCTCGGACTGAAGGACCGGGTATGACTACAAGCTTATGAAGATCATGGGTCGTATATCCCAATTAGTTCCTGCCCCACTTGCGTTATCAAATTTTATATGCATTCATTATCAAAAGACTACCTCACGGTTACCTTACCTATAAATTCATCACACCCTAACAATTTGTATGCTCAGCATACAAATAATATCTCCAGCTACTTCATTATTCATAAATAACTAAATAAGTTGAAAACAGCACCTATAATGGAAAGCTACCTAGTCCACGACAAGCGGCCATTGCAGCGAAAAACTTGGGCATTCTCAATCGTATTTGCTTATGCAACACCCAGAGAGTTTGGTAAGGATCGAACTGGCGCCGGCACCAGTAGGGAGGCGGTTATGAAGTTGATTCAGAATGTGACTAATAGCAACGACCATAAAGTTCTTGCTTTCAAATGAGGAAGGAGTACCGGCGCTATCAATACTTCGAAGCTAACAAATAAAAGACTGTTTAAATAAAATTAAGTGAAGAGCAAGTTCAAATACTAATGAAGATAAACTCTGTGAGACGTCCAAGGAAGTCCGACCAAACACCTCACAAGTTGGCTCCAAAAATAAGTTAGCACAAGTGAATTTACGAAATAAAATCCAGCCAATAACAACTTCCGGAAGTTGAAAATGATAGCAACACTGGGAGACGAGAATCTAATCTTTAGAAGAGCCAGTGAAGAATAATCGAAGCACATACCTCAGGAGTCTCGGTTGCAGGACCCACTATGTAGAGGCCATCTCACGATAAACAAGTCAATCCAATAATCGTATCTGAAAGTTCAAAGCAGGAACTAAAATGAAAAACAATCAAGCAGAGGACAAGCATTCTCCGAAGCAATCACAAGCATCAAATCTGGTCCTCGAGATCGATCACTGTCGATTGCATGTACGAACGCTGAGACAGAAATCGACTTCTGCCTCGGACTGAAGGACCGGGCGTGACTACAAACTTGTAAAGATGGACAAAGGATGGACAAAGGATGGACAAAGGATGGAAATGGCGCCGGCGCCAGTTGGGGGTTATTATGCAAAAGTCATAGAATCTAACAAATATTAGCATTTGCGTTCACTGGAGTATAGGAGGGAAGGCCTACGGCGCTATTAATATATCGGTGCTAATAGTCATGTATCCAAACACATAAAATACTATCTTGCTAGCATCAAGTAATGCGACCAATGCATGCCATACTTGTGCAAAATAATGGAGAATTCAAAACCTGGAATGGGCCTAGTGAAGCACCACTTGTCTATGAGATTAGAGAATAAGTTCGTATGTCCTCCACTTAGATTCCCAAGGTAAGCATGTGACTATGAGAGCAAAAACTCAAATAGTTGATAGGAACTCTAAGAAAGTCTCCATAATGATACAAACGGCGCCGGCGCCAGGTGTGAGGCAGATCTGCAAGGAACTAAAAAAACCTCCGCAGCCAAGTAGACTCAGATAACAAAGGTTTTGAGTCACAAATGATAGCGTCAAAATCTCTCACGGGACATGGCGCCGGCTCTAGCTGGGTCTGATAAACGGACTCTAAACCGAGAGGCGGGCGTAAATCTGAAATTCACTGATAATAACTTCTGTGGAGTATCACATCCATATGGGATCCGCAAGAACAGAAATTAATCAAACACGTGAAAGAGTTAGGGTTGATAGCGATGTGACCAAATTACAGTATGTGATGGCGCCGGCGTCACCTCACACGATGAGGGAATTTATGTTGACATCCAATGAAGATCAGACTATCCGAATCAAAGACTAAGGGATCCAAATCGTGCTCGCATCGGCATCGGCATGCAAAACTACCATGCATCTACTCAGTGAATGTGGGAAAGAGTACTGCGATGAGCAGACTTGATCAAGCAGCGTATTTTCTATATAAACCATATAGACCTGCAAGTATCGAAGAGCCTTGACAGTCAACATTGCGATGCTAGTTGGACATATCCTCTAGCGGCTCAACAAACTCACTACCCCACGGCTCAAAATCCCCCCGACTCAATACAACGTGAATCTCAAGATACAATCGACGCATTTCCCGCGGCTCGTGGCGCCGGCGCCAGTTCTTATGGGTACCTTACCAATCTGATCGCGAAGATGAATTCGTAGAGACACATACAAGAAACATAACAGTCTGACCTAATTCCAAATGACCCAACAAGCCCATCCACAAAAAACCGACTCTAAGTACCTGGACTTCAGTCTTTCGTTTCTTGCGCCCTCGACCCCCACCATCCTCATCCTCCCTGGACCTCCTACGCCCTCGCGTCCCCGTGCCTTGAGTCATATTCAAGCCTTCAGGCGCCTCTCCAGCGAGCATGTGATCTAGAAGTCCTCCAACCCTGGCCTTCCTCGACCTCGACATACTGGTACTGCTTGGCATTGTGAACACCCACACTGTAAAGTAGATCTGAAGTTGAAGTACCACCGCGACTATTTTGGGCGATGGAGTAGTTCGCAGCTGACAAGTCGTGGATAAGCATGATTGACCCTTGTCCTATATATGGGACATCGGCGAATGCCGTTGGCGCCACGGTAATATTTCGACGTAATTTGCAAGTTTGCAACTACGCGTATTGACAACGTTACAGATTTAAATGCGTTTCCTTCTGCATAATGGGCAGGGGCTAAACATCCAGTAAACCGTTTATCGGCACCTAACCCGGTAGTTGAGTTAAACGGCTTATAAAATGGCGGCACTGGTCACGTTTTTTTCCGACCGTTTCAATCGGGCCCCTATTTCTTAACAATTAGAATTGGACACATGAGTCCGTTGTGAATTCCTAACGACTGATTCATCCCAAATATAAAAGAAAACAACATGGTGTCTGGAAATCACATTCCAGAGTATGAATCAAAATACGATCAAAGTTACGATGGAGTCCCAATCAGCCATACCGCGTTTGTTGAACTTAGAGTTAGCTGGCGGAACTGCAAGATTAGATTGCTCTGGTGTTGGTGATTCAGTAGAAATCTTGGAGTCCAATATAGTACAGGCATTCTGCCTAAGAGTTGGAACAATACATATTAAAAGATTGGATGTTTCTGGAGCTCTTTGCGGGCGCTTCTGGCCGGAAGAAAGGAATGGCCAAAAGATTTTCACGTTGCCTTTCACTGAAGACGGAATTTATATTGTACATGGGGATCCTCAGATGGGGATGGTACCTGTAGATGCGCAATTGCAACCCGGAAGAAATGATAATGACCGGCATGTGGACTGCATTCTATTGGAGGACACGTCGTGTGACAGTCCATACAGCGAGGGTGGGTTTTCGTGTGGAAGTCCTGAATTCGAAGGAGGCTCTGGATCGCGGAGGGCTAATGCGCCAGGGAGACGAAACCTATGTCTCGAAGATTATCCAGTGGAGCCAATTGGTACCTCGGGTATTCAGGACACAGAGGTTAACAATGCTCCCGGATCACCTGATGTGACAACTCCACAGCACAGTTCGGGACCAGCCAGTCCAATACAGTGTCCCCCTCGGATCAGAGTCCACTGGAATCGGTGAGAGCGGATTTGGAGGATGATCTTCTCGCTGAAGCTTACATGACACCGTGCTCTCCACCAAGGCCAAGGGCAACTGTAGCTGAGAACGACGACTCCCCTTTTCCCGGGGCGTTCTCCATAATGCCAAACTTAATGGATCTGGCTAGCAAAGGTTGCACGGGTGAGCTCGCTAGTCTCCCGCTTATAGATTTCCCGCACACCAAATGCAGATATTTGCCAAGGGAATATGACGGAAATCAGCTATACAAAGTTCCTCCAGTTTCAGATGATGATTACATAACGACTGATATATCGTTCGATGGGCATTCCTGGATAAAGTCCAACAGCTACAATTCTGCGCGCCTTAAGGATGCAGGGCTGCGTCTTCGAAAGAGCTTGTGTGCTGGAGCTTTTGAGTGTAAAAACATTGATTGCCCCCATATCGATCTCCATGATGGTCCAAACACACTATATTGGGATGGCCGATGTCACAAAAGGGTAACTCTTGGGAAAACGCCGATAGATAGCGACTGGAGATGTTCCTTCTGTCATCATACACCTTATAACGTTCATCAGTGTAGTGTAGTTCTTTGGATAATTAGCCATGATTCAGAATTTCTAACGCGAGCGGTTGTGCACGCCGGAACACACTCTCATCCATCAGCTGCAGGGCGAAGTCGTGGTGCGTATGTCAACATGACGGATACAATCCACAAGTTCCTGGATGACAATCCTTGGCTACTAGCCGCACCGGGGTGGGTAGGATTCTGATGTGCGCATAAAAACTTCTTTGATTTAATTATGCAGGGCACAACAGTCGAAGAGAGGAAAATGTTGAACGAAGAGGACCTCGTCCGCATTCTAGAGGATGCACCGCCTTACCATGACAAAACTCGAGTGAAGTACGTAGTTACTAAGTTCAGGTCAGACCAAGAGCGCTGCATCTTAGCATTGAAGCGATACTCCCGGTACTGCTTCATACAGGAGAGTCATTTTCCTGGTCAGTCCCATGAAGGCATCAAATTTGTTTTTAAGATGTCGACTGTTGGTATTGGAAGTGGGGTGGACCTTGTCAAGCGAATGACATCAGGTGATTTGCAAGATTCTTTCGTTATGTTTGACCACGTGAAACGAATTCATCACTGGACAACGATGGCAGCGCATGTGTATGACCATAATCTCCAGCGGTTGCTGACAATTGCGGTCTGTGAGATGAAGTTAGAGAACACTGAAAACCAAATTAAATTTTGGAACCTTCTTAACAGTGCGGTACAGAAACGAGGGATGCCGAAACCAAAATTTAAGGGCTTTATGGCAGACGCGGCCCCCGCAAACTACAACGCTGTAAGGGTTGTTTACGGACTGGTGGAGGGGTTAGACGGAAATCCAGATGACGTGGAGAAAGATGTTCCGAACCCCGAGAATCCCATCCTAAGGACCTGCTATTTCCACTTCGTACAAAGCATCAGGGATCACACCAATAAGTGGATTCTGGAAAAGTATCAAGTTCACCATGTCGAGATGTGCAAACGGTGGGCATCTGCTCCAACTAATCAGGAATTTTGTCAAATAGCTGAAGAACTAGAAGAATGGTGGCAAACGTCTGGAGTAGTTCAGAAATGCAACGTGAAGTTCATGCTTGCTTGGAAGACGTGGTGGATGGCAAGGCGAACATTATTTGCGTATCACCATCTTAATGAACTTGATCTGGATTTGGAGAGCGAAGCACTAATTCCAACTACAAATTTATGCGAACCCGTTCACAGCTCAATGTGGGCAACATCGGCATGTGGATACAAGGTAAAAATGGATTTGTATACAGTGTGTGCAGAGGACATGACCCGGTCACTCCTCCAGCAACAATTTTGTCTCGGGGCGTCAAGAGGCCAACTGAAGGGCTCCGGACCATCGAAGGCTGACTTGTTGCTGAGAAGTGCAGCTAGGCCGCACCGGCCTGAGAAAGTCGCAATGGCAGTGAAGGCAGCAGTAAAAGGAACAGAGTTCCACTCCAGAGGCGTCGGATTGGAAGGAGAGCTCGACAGGACTCAAAGCGTTCGAATTGGTGCAAGACTCGGAAGGCGGACTTCGGCTCGTTCACATCGACCCGATAAAGACAGCCGAACTATCAGAAGACCGCTAAAAGATCAACCTGAATGTGCGCAGCCATCGAGGAAACGGAATGCGTCCCAAGTAGAAGAACAAGAATACGGGGCCACATTTGGACCATCAGCAAATCGGTATTCCTACTCGTCTGGGATGGCGCCGGCTCCATTTGGCACTCAAGCTGCTGCTACATCAGGAGGGCAGCCTAGGAGTTCCTACCAAGTGTGTTCCTCGGAGGGCAACAATCCAAGCGCGAGGGATTTCAGCCAAACTCAACGTCACGGTCAAACCATGGCGCCATTGAACCCAGGCAATCATTGGCAGTATCCGCAAACCGAGTCGCATATATTTAACCCGCTCCCCAAACGTGCTCCATACCCTGACCAATGCCATAATCAGCAAAGCACGATTTGGAGGCCCCCCTCTCTCCCGCTTTCTACCCAAGAGTACCTCACAAATCAGATATTGTCATCGTCCATTAATCCTTCCCGTGACTCGTACATGGGGTCCCACCCGCTTTCTACTCAAGAATTCTTGACAAATCAGATTTTGTCACCATCCATTAATCCGTCCCGTGACTCATACATAGGGCAAACAGGGATACGAATCCCGGTCCCTAGGGCAAACATCCCGCATCAAAGTTATGGACAAGGAAACCATCCCATTTGTGCACCGCATAGTTCCATGTATCAACCATCCGGTTTATCCGGTCGACCACACTTACCAGGAATTCAACATCAGCAATTTGCACCTGCTGACACGGTGTTGCAATTTGGCAACCCTGTTCTGGAGAGAGAAATCGATCACAAGGAATGGGCGATTCGTAGATTGAATTACCAGGCGAGGACCCAAAATGTTCCGCTTACGTTGATCGAAATGGCAGATGGGAGTCTTGTGGTCGACCTCTTAAAAGTAGTTCGAATCTAAGTGTCGCAGCTCCATCTTTCTATGGCACATGTGAAATCCGATTTACAAAGAGCTTCCAAATTTATTGGTTCTGTCCAAGATCAGCATCAGGGTGTGTGGTTAGCGACCATGTCCTCCACATGAGAGGAGGGAAGCCGCCAAAAATACCAAGGGTTTGGCCGGTTGATAGAGGTACCAAGTTGAACACCTCCGAGGCTAATGAGCTTGGTAGAGCGGGATTCCTCTTGGTAGACGATGCTTCAGTTGAAGAGCAACTCAAACTCCAACAAATCGAGTTTGCAAGTAACGTGTCACCAATGAATCCGCTGAGAAGACCCCCCAGAAGGGCCGGGAAGCGAGTAAACAGACGATCTTTGACGGACAGTGGAGAATCCCGAAGAGAAAACGGATTACGAATGGCCGCACACGTTCGGGTTCTGAGTCAATGCAAGGAGGATTCTGTATACACGTTTAATTTGCAAACCGTGTCGACAACAACTAACAAGTCTGTAAATTACGTAATCACCATAAGTGAGACGCCGTCTTGTACTTGTCCATTCTTTGTTAACAGCGTGTCCGACCACAAGCCTGGTCATTTTTACATGACATGTAAGCATATGTACCACATTTACAACCGAGTGCTCGGATTACCGCTAACTGATGAGCGGCCACATCAAGCAACTTTGAGCCGAGCGGAAGTGGAAGATATAATGAAGACCTGGAGACCTACTCCAACTTAATAGTGCAATACAAGCGCCGGCTCAATCATGTTCTATCAAGGTGATGGCAACCAAATTTAGTATATACCACGATCATGATTACTGATAGCAGATAAGAAGCACAGATGTGCACCCATATTGAGAACGCTTGGCATGATGCATCCCCCTAGCACTTACTTGTAGAATCTGTTCAGCTTTCAATTAAGTAATATACAAACGGATTTGCAAATCTGTCTTAATTACAAATACTCCTTGTGGCGGCTGTAACTCAGTCTCGTTACTCCACAAAAATGTGAGTTCAAAATTGAATAACCAACGGACTGATTTCTCTCTGATGGCGCTGGCGCCATTCGAACTAGGCACGGTCGGCGACGCCATTGTTGAATGAACGATTTCACTAGTTGGGATGAATGATTGAACTCGGCCTCGATGCAACCTATAAATCACTTAGCAAATACTCACTCACAAGTATCCAGGTTTTAGATCTTCCCTGCTTAGCCGTATTGGAACTATTGCACGCCGCTCCATGATGTCGTCGATGGCTGTTTTCCCCTTTGGTACCCACTACTCTAGGATTACGTCCATCTGTTACCACAAGCATTTGATTGCATCCGAGGCTAAGGGGAAGCTTGATATCTCAGAGGAGAAGTTAAGGAAACTGAAAGAGGAATTTGCACTGGAGGAGCCCTCGCTCCCGGAGGAAGGCAGTGGTGTCAACGCGCTTGTGGAGGCGGAGGGAATCCTTCGTGACACACATTCACGATTTCTACTCTGCTATGAGTCTGTGAAAGATGCAGTTGTGCAGGCTGCCATGATTGGTTCCACTACAGCTGACCCAGGAGTGCGATTCGAGACACGGGCGAAAGTGATTGGACTCCGGGAGAAGATGAGACAGCTGAAGGATGACCGAGCTCAGGCAGAGTCTACTCTCTGCAACATGGATGGGTATGGTTCTTACCGCTCTCTCATTGTCTTAGTTCTTGAGGTTGAGCGAGAAACCGATATCCTTCGGGAGGAGTGGCAGGAGAAGGAGGCCGACCAGCACCTTACCATTGATATTTTACGCCGATATAGCGAACACACGCAGTTAACACTTTTGTCCGCAGTTCTTCATCCGAGTAGCATTGCGGAAGGGGACACTTGTAGATGCGAGATGTGCGGAACAGGATTTCCGGAAGACGAAGTGATACGCACACCTTGCGGGCACTTCTACCATATGTTCTGTCTCGCAATCCGAGTAGCCGTAGATCCGGAGTGCAGCAATGCTGAATGCAACCTAGCTTTCCCGACTCCTTGGATGCAAACCTTCGGGTTCCCATCCCTGATCTTGTCCGAGCACAGCACGGAGGCAATTCAAAGTTCCTCATCTTCCGAGGACGAAATTGCTCCAGGTAAGGTCTTATCATACCATCGATATAATTTGAATTCTATTCTTAAGGATGTCAATTTTGAATGTATGAGTCACCAACGCTGATACTGTGCTTAATTTAATTGTGTCATGAAGCATGCGACAGTGGAGATATTGGTGCAAATGAGCTGGGGATCCATTAGGTGCAAAATGGGGTCAAAATAAGGCCGTATAAGCCTGCCCTTTCTAGGTGAACTCCCTACTTTGGGCACCTCTGCCGCTGGCAGCGGATGCCAGAGTTGCTGCCCGCACAGAACTGCGTGGCGCACTCACAACAAAGGTCCTCGGAATATTAGTTGAGACATGAATGCCTCGGCTCGGGCTTTGGTCCCAAGTGGGCAGGTTGTGTCAGCCCGACACTGTAGCTTGTGCCCTCCACACGCCTCGCTCGGAGGTCATTGGTTCGAGCCCCCGTGGCGGTTGCTGGCACCACGGTGGCACCTCACATGCCACGTCAAAAAGTACGCGGGCAGCGCCTGTTTTTTTCTCTCACGTGCCGCTTACACGGCGTTTTTGTGACGCGATTTTGCACCTAATGCCAAGAGGCAGAAAGTCCTGCCCAAGGAAATTCCTCACCAACGCCGGTCCAAAAGCGACCACGGGTCCTTTAGTTTCTATCTTTAGATAAAATGAAACTCAGAAAAAGCAGATAGGAAGCCGTAGTTTTGGAAAAACTTGATAAGTAGTGCAGAAATCATTTGAAGCTTTGTAATTGAACTTGATTTACTGCGCTTCATTTTGCTCAAACATTGTTGATTTCGACAGTGGTAAAGCTCATATCCTTCAAATCCACTTCCAATGTTGATGATGACGAGTTCGTTCTGTGTGAAGTGCTGGCGGAATCTACACATATTGCCTCTATGTTGTGGGATGGCGCCGGCGCCGTCTGATCATACTTTGAAAGGAAGCGAAGACAGGAAGTAGAGGATCTTCAAGCAGATTTGCGCCGATGTCAAGTTCTTTATTAGGGACGATATTCAGAAGGACACTTAATATTTGTATAATTCACGTAACCGCTGTAATAGATGATGTTATCGAGGGTTAAACAAAAGGCCACAATCGAAACGGCACACACGAAAAGAGTTTAGTTCGCCGTACTGCATCACATGTGACCGCAAACACTTCGCATTGACAAATTTACGTTCGGCACATTCAGAATTCATATTAGCAAATATCAACGACATACTTAGGGCGTCGGTAAAACTTAAGCTCTTGAGACAATGTTGACCTTTACTCATTTGATGAATACTCTATTAACTATAATCTTAAGTCTTGTAATACAGAACGACGTCCATGCTTACCGGCCCGATCCCAAAAGTCCAATTGAAATTGCAAATGTGACGCCAAACAATGTTACAATATATTGCATAGAGAAGGATTCTATAGATGGGGAGATCCGTCAACAAAACATCATAAACAGTAAAATTTTAAAGAATTCTGTTGTGCAGGTTGGCATTGCAAATCGGGATGACTATGACTTGGCAGACTTTGGAGAAAGTCAGTACTGTGAGTTTGAGATGATGTATAGAGGATACAATTGTGCAATCTTATGGAGTACTGACAAGCTTTGTGTTTGGGAAAATCCTGAGGTCGTGCTGAGCCGAAATCGATATTCGGAGCCACACCCCCCAAATTGTCCCATATGTGATGAGAAAGCGAAGCTAGGCCACCAGCACTGCCGATGGAGAGTTGAGAAAGATGGAGTCTATGTCTCTCGGTATGACATACATCGAGGACACCATCGATTTATTAAAAAAGCTGATTGGGATGAGGAATTCCTTTCCGAGGAGCTAGTCAATGAGTACAACATATCGATTCGGAATAATCTTGAGGATGAGCTGATATTATCAGGGCAGACCGCAGAGGGCACAAAAGGATTGCTCACCTTGCCCCCTCGGAAAACTACTAAATTTTCGTTAGTTCGTGGAATAGACGATGAATTTTTATACACCTGGATCTGTCATTTCCGAGTTGCAAAAACCGGTGCCTACCGCAATGGAGTGGTTCTCTGGATTCCACCTCCATACGACAGTCTCTCCCCTATTCGATGTATTGATTGTGCTTGGAAAGCCGACTCCGATGGTATTTGGCTAGATTCCAGTGGCTGTGGTCGAGTTGGACCAAGCTGGAGAAAAATGCATGATTGGCTGTATCATGAGCGCGACTCAGTCGAAAAGTACAGTAAACCAAGCAAAAGACCGAGACGGGTACACCAAGAACTATGATACATCGAGGTCTTTCTCGGCAGTGTATCCTTCAAGATAAATCAAATTTCTTCACCGGAACAGATCAGTGAACAAGAATACAGAATGGGAAGCAGTGTGAGTAGATGATGGCGCCGGCGCCATTTTAACTTCAAGAATTTGCTTGCCATTTCATCTCAAAAATCTTCAAAACTTATAACTCAATCACATCCGGCTGTTAGGCAAGATTATTTCCTTCAAAGATGAACGAGTGAGAAGCCAACGTTATAGAATGAAAAAGAAGTGCTTATACAAAATTGGTGCTAATTTACTTCAGACAAGGCTTGTTTATATAGGAATACTATCAAAGAATCCGGTTGGCGGTTAAACATTCCTCAAAGTGAAATATGAGATCGGGGGACCTCACATATCAAATTCTTGCCTTGTCACGAATATGATAAATTGATAGATCTAAGAGTTTGACAATAGGAAAATCACAAAATTATACAGCCACGAAATCACAAAATCTTGAGTTTATAAATATCTCCCTCTTCATTTGGAGCCGGCGCCATCACTGCCTCGAAATGGACGCCCAAAACAATTTCTCTGAGGCACTAAAATCCTGTAGCAAATATGCCAACGCATACATTAGGATCCGTTGGAGTATTAAAGAGCTCAAATCATTATTCAATCCCTAGCTGATCTAAAAGATATATTCTCAGTTAGGTTTGTACTTAAAAATATAAGCCGGATTTTGAATAAAACGGTTAGTACTTCTCGCTGGATTACAACATGCAATTTGTATCTACAGAGAACATGCTGAGTTTAAAGATTTGAAACTAATGGTCGAATGGAGCCGGCGCCAATTGAACTCGGGGAGAATCCCAATGCTCTCGGCCATTTATAACGAGCCAATGAAATTCATTCACGAAGGTTGCCCATCCCAGACCAAGACTATATGTAACACTCAACAGAGGACAACTGCACCTCAAATTAGAACCGCAAATTGTAGCTTCTTGATATCTCTAGACGCGAATTGTAGCAGTGCACTTCTGAACTTCCGTCACAAGTGAGTCCACAGCATCTCAAGGATGCCACCTTCTCGAATGGCTTCAATACTGGCGCATAAGGCAGATTTAGTTAGCGATGGAGGTCGACGCGTTGAGATTGCCCGAATTCGCGAGCGCAATCTATGTGAGGAATACGATTTAGATTGCCCTGAGCTGCCCGAAGAAGGGGCAGAGCGCAATGCACTCCTTGAGGCGGAAGGGATCTTGCGTGATGTTCAGTCTCGTTATTTGCTTTGTGCAGCATCAGTGAAGGATGCATTCACTCAGGCCCAGAGGATAGATGCCATGATAACCGATGCAGTTATGAGAATGGAAACCCGGGCGAATCTGATGGAGCTTAGAGAAAAACAGTTAGAACTTCATCACGACCGATTGCGTGCCGAGCGAAATTTACGCGATCTTCCTCGGTTTCAAGGCTCAATCAGTGTCCTTGCAAAGCTTCTGGAGGCTCAAAGGGAGTTGGAGAAACTTAGAGAGGAGTACCAAGAACTTCAGGCCGACCGCCGTATGGCGGTCAACACTCTCAATAATTACGGTGAACACACGCAGCTGAGCTTGTCCACGCGAATCCATCTTCCGCGAGTTCCGCTACCAGATGATGGAAGATGCTGCGAGATGTGCAACACGGGATTCCCGGCAGGTGAAGCGGAGATCTCCCCGTGCGGTCACTTTTACCATATCTTCTGCTTGGCAATACGAGTCGCCATGTATCCGGAATGCTGCGGAAGAGGATGCATTGTGCCTTTTCCTCCATGCTGGCTGCACAATTACGGGTTTCCTTCGCAGGCAGTCGCTGAATCAGACACGGACATCACGTCAACAGATAACGACAGTATCAATGGTGTGGTTGCACCGTCTACCTCATCCTCCTTTTAGTGTCCTTTAATTCATCATCTCTCATAATGAGGAATCACTAACTATGGGGGGTGTTGCCTATGACATTCTTACAGACTTGGAGGAAGTAAACGAGGTGCTGAGTATTCATGCTGATCAAGTGGTCCCGGGTCCTAGCAGTTGTCTATCACCACCAACGCCGCTTTTTAAGCGGCCAAGAGTTTTATAGACGTTGTTTTCTCTACGTAAGACATTAGCAGGTGTAGATTAGTAATTCATGTGGTCTTAGTGACGTCGATAAATATATTATTTTTTTGGTTCTTTTGAGATCAAAGGACGATGCATATTCTGCCTCTAACACTTCAGCGTTCCATCCCCTCAGCTTTATTTTGCAATGTGTTGTCTTCAAACATGAAAGAATCTGCATAGTTTTAGGGCAAGATGTCTCACCTGTCTCGCCAACATGTCATACAACAATGACTTTCGTGTTGGTCAGTTCATTTTTTTACGGAATAAATGTGACTTAAAATCATCCCCACGGTTACTGTTAGAATGAGATGACCATCAAACTTTTGAAACAGTGCAATTCAAAGATACGCACACAAAATAACCATGGAGCATCTGAATGAACTCAAGACACCGACTCGGACAGATATACCTGCTTCCTGAGAGGTGACGCCGGCGCCATCTGACTAAGCAATTTGCTTGCTTGAACCCAGAATTCCATCAACCGTCGATCCGTATATCTTACCTCCTATACTTTAGATCCTACAACCATGGGAAACGAGCATTTCATTTATGTCTTTCACTCATGCTAAATTATCATGTGTCCCTACTTGTGTCCCTACTTGTGTCCCTACATACATAATGTACCGAGAAGCGTTTACATGTTATACCTCTTTTTACAGAATGTGTGACAATATCCATGTCTACCAACACAAGTACTCCCGTATTCAGCAGCCATTGAGTCAGAAGTCCACGCGCCTGTGCACTTGGATAGAGACTGAGTTCCCCAACCTCTTCCAACCTGGATCCGGCAGCACAAAACTATGTAGAATTCTGAAACTATTTATCAAACTCAACATCACTGACGATTTGCGAATTAAGTTTAGCAACCAAGGCTGGTAAAAAATTTGAAGTTTTAAGTTGAGTGCATAGAATTGCCAAATGTGCTCTGGTATGATTTGTAGCAAACTGAATCTGCCTTAGAGAGGAAGTTTCGATGACCGAAACTCTGAGCGAGACGCAATACGCAAATCATATTTGCACGAATACTTAAACTTGCAATTAATAATGGGACAAAGCTTACTTTCTTAAATCCATTTTGTTGCGACGAACATAATGAAGAATCATTGATCTTGCAAATTTTGATTGTTGGATACCAGCCCTCATCTTATATAATATCAACATTAAAAAACCATATTGAATATCCGTATGAATCCACCCACCTGGCGCCGGCGCCATCACCCTGCACTGATCTGGGAGGGTTGGTTATGGTGATTTATACGTTAAATGTTGGACTATAAATTTGATAATTGAAAATTCGACGACAAATGGGAACTCTGCTGCGGAATCCATGGTTGGTGGCTTCGCTATATTTGGTTTGGAAGATGAGTCTGAACTTGAAATCTGAAGTTAATAGACAAAACAGCTACATCTTAAATGATATAATGTAAAAATGGTATTTTTCTCAAACAAAGTGTTGATTAACTCTGAATTTTGAATCTCGATCAAAAAAAAAAAGTAATGCATTAAAATCATCCGCTTCAATCCTCTTGGCGCCGGCGCCAATTGACTCATATTCTTAAATAAATTACCTAGGAAATAGTCATTCTTTCATATCTCACTTGAACAGATGATACTTCTCTAGCAACTAAGTCATTGGGGATTGTCACCGCGCGTTTTGATATCCATTACATTGATTACTTCTTATCATATAGGCATGTATGAAGTAGTAGGCCAAGTCGGACGCAATTTCCAAGGATTTTGATACAGGTGCAAGTTCGTGTAAAAATAAAAGATAACTAAACCTTGACCTGTAGTTCTACATATTTTCAATGATTGAAAACACCAAACCTCTCAACTCAACACAATCCATTTGGAGTATTTGGAGCAATATTCGAAGTAAAACAATTACCACATTTCCGAGGAATCATTTGACAAACAGACATACAAGCTATGATAGAGTAATGAATGACAGGAATTCTGAATATGACTTCCGTAGCATGTGCAAAACAGAGATACAAAACAAAATTAAATCATTATACATTTAATAATATAAACACGTGCACGACAAGCCAGCTTCTATATGGAAGGCCGTTACTTCAGCTCTGTATTCCAGTTCCCTGCAGTCGAAGGAAATCCAACTATGCAATATCCGTGCATCCTAAAAAATATCTGCGAAGGGCCGCAACTTGTCCAAAACGTCGTATTAAACCCCTCCTCATAAACTAAAATGCCCTTCCGACGGTGATTCTCAGAGATGTAATTAAAATTAGGACCTCGCACGCATACTACCTGGTAGGTAGCAAGTCGGTCTCACAAAATCTCGGCACAGAAATCTCACCGAACAAAATCAGAGCACACCGTTAGACATGGACTGCCGTCACCGTTGGATTCACGCTCTGCACTCTTGGACCACTAAGAGAGCCTCCACAAATCCAGCATTCCCCCTCGCGCCTCCAGGATGTAATAGTCCTCAGCTTGCCCTGTTCGGTGGACGAGCTGTCAACAATGGCAATGACACCGAGCTTGGCATAGGCTTCGTCAAAGTATTCATCTTTCCAGAAGTCGACTCTAAGAAATATCGGACCCAAAGGAGCAAAGGGCTGAGTGAAGCACATTGTGATGCAGTTTCCACTTGGCCAATTGTTACCTTGACCTCTTGGAGGATCAGAACTACTCGACACAGGCAGCACTTCGGGAGCCAATATTCCGCCACCAAGCGCTTCCCTAAATCCATGGCCATTCTCCCAGACATACAAGATCAAACACTTCATTCTTCTCACTGTGCGCTCTGGGACTTCAATCGACGGATCCTGGAATCGGACTGGGCAAGAAAGGACTTTGAGCAACCAGGTCTTTAAGGTCCTAGAGAAGTCCTCCGGTCCCTCGTAGAGTGAATAGTCCACAGCCGTGGAAGCATCCTGCTTCCGAAGCAGAATGTCGCCAATTTCTGGCTCATTGAGGGATCTGTTGTATAACGCATACTGGATCGAGCCAGTGACAAGATACAACGGGGTCATTCTAAGCAGAGGGGAGAGTCACACATACAGCGGGGTCATTCTAAGCAAGGGGAATAGTCATACAAAAGGATGCCGGGCCTTAGGGTGATTTATACCTGACCCACAAGTTCCACATTTAGTTGCCCTCGTGTCAAACTACAATTTGACAATGTATAATCAAAAGCCGTTACCAAGAGATCGGACGAAAATTCTCTATCTAGCCGCACAAAATCGGACGTTCATTATCAAGCCGCACTCATTCTAACCGCCACTGTGACATTCGGAGGCAAAAAGTACTTTTCCTCTCTGGGCTAAACCGTCGACAATAATGTCCATTTATTTCGATATTATCAATAGTGTCCATTTTTTTCGATATCTCCCGTCAGCGGCATTGTTATCAATGCCAAGTGTATGGAAAACATGGGTCGCCAGCGGCGATATACCGCAGACGAATTTGAGTTCTCGTGATAAGCATTCGTAGGAGCGTTCAAATTCGCTTGATGAACAGCAGCCATAATTCTTTCGTTCTTGGTAAACACCAAAGAGATTTAGTGATATATATCTCAAAGACACGTTTTTATGTATCCGTTTGGCGCCGGCGCCATTCCATTTCACCAGGCTGACAATTCAAATTCCCGCGACACACACACTGGTTCTAGCTGCTAGGGTTCAGAAGTCATGTTTCTCGCCACCCTGGACTAGGGTCCGATGAGGGTCGGTTGTTTCGTTCATTACTGCAATGAAGTTTTTCATTTGCTCCAAAAAAAATATATATATTGCCGCGTCACTAAGTAATATCTCTACGGGGGGAAGCACAATAAAGTGTACCACAAAGTGCAATATGTGATGACTAAGAAGTGAATATGAAGTGTGCTGTTTTTGAAAGCTCAAAGCTGATTTTGAGCATTTTGGTGTAGTTTTTGAGCATTTTAGTCACTTTTTAAGATGTCACAAGATATTTTACACGCATCTCCATAAAAAGAACATCTTTAATTGAAACTTAACTTGACCGCTAGTTCTAAATCATGAAAATTAACTTTTTCAGAGTTTTAATTTCTTCACTTGGGGACCTCTATTGTCTTTAGAGGATGTTTTTTCCAAATTAAAAAACAATGTTCGGTGAAAACAACCTCACAAAAAGTTTCACGAAAAACAGTGTTTTAAAAAACGTCATTGAAATACTTCTCGTGCACCCAAACTTTCATTTCAAGTGGTCATTGCCATTTATAAATCCGCAATTCACAAACGGAGATCCCGGTGGAGTCAAAAGTGATTTCCGACAACATTCGACATTGTTCTTATCACTTTTTCAAATGTGGACATTCACTTTGTCGGACTTTGAGGTTCTCGTACAGCATTGTAGAAGACGCGAATTCGTACCATATTTTCCCACACTTTAGAGAATCAAGTCTATTTTCTAAACCCAAACTTCTTCCCAACATACCAACAACCGAGATGCCACTTTCTTATGTCTTTGCGATAGGGGCTGAAATTGACAATGAGCGGAGCACTTTTTTGGTACACTTTATTGTGCTTCCCCCCCTACGTATATATAGTATGGGACACACCCTCATTGGCAACCTTTGGTTAGTTCTGGAATCATGTCGTTCATTGAGGGTCTCCCTGACGAGGTCATACTACAGAACATCTTCCCAAAGCTCCTGGTTCCATTGAATCGCAGAAGGCAAATTATCTGTGACCATGGTGCCATCACCATCCTCCTACATCGACTTCGAAGGCTGTGGGCAACATCCAACCTCTGGAAATCCAGAAATGAAGATACAGTGGAATGGGCAGCGTGGCGATTGGGCAGATGGGAGGCCGACCTCTACGCAGCAGAATCATCCGCCCCAGGAGCGAAATGCATACACGGTGCGACTGTCATTGATATCGTGTCGACCATGTTTGATACGGACTCGAATTTGTACCATTTCCCACAATATCTAATTATGAATTCATCTTGTGCAGGGTATTCGTTGTTGGATATAGATCCAACACATCATCTTTTTCGGGAAGTCGGATCCGGTCCAGAATTTTAAGATGAATGTGAATCACTTCTCCCGTTCAAAAGCGATTTGGGTTGATTGCAAGAAACACCACAAACTTAGTAGGAGGGAGTTATTATCTCCGTTAGAGGATCTATCATTAATCGAGCTGCAGCGACTCCGAAACACTCTACAGAAAGCGGTAAGGGCTAAGGATAAGTCCTCGGCCGGACAAACCTGGGTTACTCCACAAGATAGGTTGGACTAGACACACTTTGTACTCGATAGTTGAACTTGCAAGTGCTAGTTATCTGCCGAGTAGAATATCAAATTTTTTTCCATTCGACGTTTACACTTCGGCCTGTTGTTCATTTAGCGTTATTGTCCGACGTGAATACTAGTGACAATATTGAGATATGTGATCAACTGAACTATGTATTTGATTTGAGAACGACCCCATTAACCTTCCTCTATTGGTTGTATCCGGTCTGATTTCTCCATTGTCAACTTGTTCTAAAGTTTATTTTTGTGCAAAGCCTCGCTCCGTGTCAACCCGGTCAGTAGCCTACACACTAAGATATGTGTTCAAAATTATGCAAATCTCTCAGAATGTTTTGCAGAGGTTTCATAATTTTACCAATACCAAAGGACAAAGAGAACAGATGTCGGTTGTATTCATTTGCTTGCAGTAGAGTACATTAGAGGAGGCTAGGGGACGTGTCAATGTATCGGTTAATACTTTTTATTTAGCACCGGCATCCACGGTTAAATTTTTCAAACGATGTACTCTCTGTTTTTATTTATCTTTTGAGTCAAATGTTGCGCAAAATCCATTGCTAATGAAAAAAGTACACCGCTGCAAAACCAGGCAAGGGCAAGCCCAAGCCGGCGATCCAAACCAAAACCTTACCTAGCTGTGAGCTCAAATGCAAGTAAATATAAAATAGTCCACACAAAAATACCATCCGAATATTCAAAAAATCAACAATAATGAAAAGCATCCAAGCAGATGACAAGCCTTCTCCGCAGAATGAATATTAAGTATTCTAATGCAGCATCATGATGGCGCCAAAACTCTAGCCATCTTTCTGGTTCCTCGTGATCTTCTATGCTTCTTTAAATAATTCACATTTCTACCCTTCTTAATCTTTTTTGTTTCCATTTTCTGCCTTTCCTATTTTCGAAAATAATGTTGTCTTCATAAATTTCGCTGCTTTTATCCTCATGGAGCCGGCGCCATATGAGTCTTATTCTACAGATAATTACGTTATAAACAGTCAATTTACCATCTTGAAAACTGCTATTTCAATAAATTCTCCTAATCATTATATTTCTCATACTTCACGTTCCTCTGGAATTCTACTAAATATTCTCTTTTCACCCTCATGAAAAACGATGCTCAGCGATTTCTTGGTGAAGGGTGTCCTCTCAAAATATGCTGCTCGATATTTCCAGGTAGGTAGGTTTTTATCAGGTGTCAGAATTCAAAAATATCACCCTCGCCAGCAGCTCGGGCCTGCTCGGTTGGCAGGTTGTTTTCCTTTGTATTTTAATGGAGTGTTAACACCCTTGTTCCCAATAAAAAATAAATAAAAAAATATATGCTGCTCGAATCCTCTTGGCGCCGGCGCCAAAGGAGTCTTAATCTTTTAAGGTTTCAGGTCTTTTAGGTCATTTCTGAAAATCATGAAAATTTGATTGGATGGGCATGTTTCTGAACATGGGGAATAGGTCAGAATGGTTCAGCAAAATGGACAGGATGTGGCGACGCCTCGTCTTCTTGTGACGCTTATTGATCGCACTCGAATGAAGCCTCACAAAGGTCAGAAAACAATTGCCAAAGAAGAGTATACATCAATCATTTAGGTAAATTCTGTAAATGTTATCATTTAGGTAAATTCTGTAAATGTTATCATTTATCATTCAGAGTTGTTGCTCCTGTAATTATAGCTTAAGGTCGTCGAATTCCATATTTACTGCATCTAGGTAATTCTTCATTTCTGAAGTGAGTAGTTCATAAAGTTAAGGCTTTTCCAGCTTTGTTGAGCACGTGGTGGAGCCTTGTATTGGGTTGCCAATCTGAGCCTCAGCTTGATGCTGGTACTGCAGTCTGAAAGGGAGCGGAATGCTGCTATTTTGCTGGCTAGGCGATTTTCTTGTGATCAAAACGTAACTGTTTTAAAACGCATGTCATATACACTCCACTGCAAATTTCATCGATCATCACAAACCTCGGTTAACTTGACATATCTTGATAACATGCATTTGCTTGCCTCATTGGTACTGTAGAATATTTTACTGACTGAAATATATCTCCTTGGAACAGGTGACACCGTTTGGAACTGAGGATGGAATTTCAATTGCAAGAATACCTTCGACTATTTCTTTAAACTGTATCTCATCCAATAGATCTTGTAGAATATAGCGAAGGTGAGGCACTGAAGTTGTAGCATCTTCTGGAATTCGTTCTTATTCTTTTGCATTTGGACTGGGTATTTTACTCAATTACCACTAGTCCAAGGATTTTTGTTCATTATTTTCAGGTTATAGAACATATTCTTTACCCTTGGTTTGTATTGCGAAATTATCAAACTTGATAATAGAGAATTTTCTGGCAATGTATTAGATTCATATATAAACCAAATACGAACCTCAGAGTCAGCACCCATAGCTCAATATCGTGCAGTGGTGCGCTTGGCCGTTTTATTGTCTGGTGGCATTTTTATATGGGCATGGAGGTGATGTTTGCTCACGGGATCAATCAGCTGCGACAGTAGTGGATTTCTCGTCAACTCAAGCATGTTTCTAGTTGTCAAAGGTAGTTCTTACACTTGCTGGTTTCAAATTGTTGGTGATTCTATCTGAAGATCTCTAGAGCACACTAGCAAATGGAAGTAACATTTGCAAAAAGTCATTTAGAAGCTCAATCATAGTTATGGCCGTGGCATCTCTGTGCCTATCAAAGTGGTAGAATTTGAAGCCTGCAAAGGGTATCTAGAATCAACTTTGAAACTCCACCAAAAATTGAGATTTTGATATTTTTCAAAAATAAAAATTTCTATGTATAGAGAAGGCAGTAGAGCATGTTCCTACCGTTTGGATTTTCAATCCAAGTTTTCTTCATATGCTATTTTTATTGTCCAAAAACGGCCTTTGTTTCTGAATTTCAGTATACCCCCTAGCGGAAAATGTTTTTTTTGGCAACTTTACACAACTCTTTTGAATATAATTTTCTTAGAACAATTAGCCAGCTTAGTCTTCTTTGACGTGCATCAAAACCACCAAAATCCATAATGCAAAAAAAATGGTTTTTTGGGCCTTCAAAACTCTGTTGTCCCTTTTTTGGCAAGGAATAAAAACTTGTTTTTCTACCTTGAACTTGCAATTGGTGAAGAATGCGTGTGTGAGATTTGGTGGACATGTAGACATAGAAGTTAGCTAAATTTTGACTGGATCCTAAGATATATTTAAACAAAGTTTCAAGTTTTAAAAAAACGGTCTAGACAGTTCAAGAGTGATTGGGTATCCAATTTTCCTTCATTAAACAATCTTCAATTAATTACTGTTTTACCCTCCGAAGTGTGGTTGTTCCTGCCGAGCAGGACGAAAAAAACTTTTCACTCAAGTTCAAACCTTATGATTGTGCATACAATTAGGAGTTACAGTGTAAAATTTTGTGCACACATACATGTACGAATTAGGTCTTACATCCTACAACTAGATTCCCCTAAATACGTTGAAGTTTGCATAATTCTAGAGGTAAAGCAAGGTAAATTCATAATTGGATTTTTGATTTTATGGCAAAATGATTTACGCGTTAATTCAATTCTATGGCAGAACTTTTGCATGAGGTCAAGGCTCACGATATTTGGTGGAATAGCCCACCCCTCTTCTTGTTCATGTTCGTCTTCTATTGTTTTTTAATTTCATTCAATCATCTTTTGACTACTTCATCATGTCCTTCTTTTACGTTTCTAAATGTTTTCTTTCCACCTTTCTTTTTTCATTTCGATTTTGTGCCTTTCTTGAGTGCTTGTTAAAAGTAGTTTGTTGCTGATTACGAGCTTGTCGTAGGTGATCTTTGTGTATTTATGATCGAATTACATATATTTCAACGTAACTTAGATATCACATTGTGATTGTGGAGAGTCTACGGCACATGCAAGACTATAGAGACGAAAGAATGGATCGTCGAAAAAACAAGTATACCGTATTGGATCCAAAACCCAATTAAATACTTTGACTATATGATATTTGAAATGGGGATTAAAGGATACATAGTTTAGTAAAATTACATAAGGATACATAATTTTATAGAATTACATAAGGATACATAGTTTTGTAGAATGTGATACTGAAATTTGAAGATCATTTATCAAATATATCTCCGAAGAAGATATATTGTCCAAGGATATTAAAGACATAAACATTCGTAGAGTAAACTAAATAAGCATTATAATTTTTCAATTTAAATAAGTTTCCCTCATGATTTTTATAAAGTAAATAAGTCAAGTCATTACTTATTCTTCAATTATTGATTTAAGTCTTTTATTCTTCCATGCTTAATATATTAAGACCTTTATTATTCTATAGTAAATGGCTTAAGGTGTTTATTTGTTTCTCCATTCGTTTTTCATCTTGTTATTGTTACCCTATTATTTTTGAACTTGCTCTTTAACGCATCTGCATTCTTTGCCGCGTCTTCTATTATTCTAATATTCACAAAAGCTTTAATTGCCCATGTAAGTCTTCTCTCAAATCAATTGAAACATATCTCACACCGACACACTTTTCAAATGCGCCACACCTCGAACCTCTAAACCTCCTACAGTATTTTGCGTCTCTTGTGCTGATGCTATTAAGTGAGAACAGCTCTTGGGTGCCGTGTGAGGACATAGGTAAACACAATTCATGGTCAAAAGCATAATTTAATTACGTTTACCGTTTGGCCTCCAGCTTCAGGGACGTTCGAATTACCACCGAAGCCTCTCCTACTCCATTTCTCGTTTACCGTTATCCTGTAAGCACGGCTTCCCTTCCCAATATTGCTGCAGAACTATCCAACAGAGAAGACATTAAAATTTGTGCAATTTATGAACACTGAGTACCTCCAGGCCGAAACATACACATCACAAGCTTCGATCAAAGAGACAAGACGTAACACGGCCAGGGCCGACATTTGTTCTGCTTTTGCTTGAATTGGAATCTCTAGGCGTCGAGGCACACTACTTTATCGAACAGTACATGTATAGCTTTACAGTATAATACAATGGATGGAGTAAAACTGAAGAAAAACTCTGCTACTATAAAGGTCTGTTCCGCATGTAAGGTGAGGCCAACCAACCAAGCAACCACAACGAGCATAACATTCGTACGAAAATCTCTATCATCGCACACAAAGCTCACCATAGTACCACACGAGCTGACAACTGAGAGCGAGATCGAGCATCCAAAGACAGCAGCATGGCAATTGCAACCGAAATGTGCGGTTTCTCCATTGAGGGTACTGATATTGGTTGAAGCAATTCCCGCACAGTGGAAGTAAGTATAACAAGATTCTTGTACACAATAGCGTGGTTTATCACATGTAAATAAGTGGTTATATTCACTTCTAGCATGTAGACCAAAGCATTTAAACAGTAGTTTGCTAATTTTAAATTTATATAAATGACTTAAATTAATAATTGTCTCTAATTTCTCTAGAGTAAAAATTCAAGTCCCTACTTATTGAAGGGTTATTGATTAAAGTCCTTTATTCTCCCATTGTAAATATGTCAAGTTTTTTTTTCCTTTAGTAAATGTTAAGAATCCTTTACATTTGTACGGTAAAATTTTTTAATCCATTTATTTTCTTAAAGGACATATGTAAAGACCATTGATTTGACATATTTAACAATCAAATTTCCTTATATATTTATAATACATGTGTTTAGTCGTTTATTTCTTTATAGTAAATAGGTAAAGTATTTTGTTTTGCTATAATAAACACTAATTAGATGAAGCTTTAAATTTGATTTGTGGCGATGAATTGTACTTGAATGATAGTAAAAATGAAGGATGTTATTTTCTTTAAGAAAATGAGTAAAGACCATTAATTTTGTATAATTATTAGTTAAGGTTTTTTAAATTTTTATAAAAAAATGTGCTGAGTCGTTTAATTTTCTATATTGAAGAAGTGAAGTATTTTTTTTTTTTTTTAATAAACTCTAATCAGATGAAGCTTAATTTGTAGCGGTGAGTTGTAGTTAATTGATAGAGAACGTCAAGAACGAACACGTGTATGGCAGAACGAGAATCTCGCTCTAAAATGATTCAGAACAACAAACACTCGTTTAACATCAATAGAATTGACAAACACTTTTGTAAATGCACAATGATACACAACATTGGAATGTTGTATCTAAGCAACGCATATGTAATCATTCGTTCCACCGTCTTATATGCCTTAATAAAAACGTTTGAATACCTTTGTGGAAGTCTCTACTACCAAAGGAAAACTTCATATATATAATCTATCAACATTTTTCATATTTAAAAAGAATTGTTTGCGAAATATGTTTCAAAATGTTTTTAAGATGTTTTCAAAATGTTTTTACATTTCTTTAAAATGGTTGCAAATTGAGGCTACTTCAATGTTCAGTCCACTAGAAGTTAAAGTCTAAGGAATTTTCCACGAGTTCTCGGTTCGAATAGCAAGACTGTCCTGGATTGACAAGGCTCCTAGCAAGACTTTTCCAAGGCTTTATTTCCGGACTAGATGGAGCAATTTCATGAAGAAGAATAACGTTCTTTGTTGTTCGCGAAGTTTGGCAAACTGTGCTCTATTAGACGATTGGAACTACAACATAATTTTTGAACTTCACCGTATTCTATATTTATGTAATTACGCTAAGAAATGAGTAAATTTTACATAGTTAGTAGATAAAGTCATTATAGTCTTATAATATATGTGTTGAGTATATCATTTCGCTTTATTAGATAAGTAAAGTTCTTAATTTCATATAATAATTAGGCGAATATAAAATAAAATTTCATATAACAATTAATAACGTCTTTAATATAATTATTTCTTTAATATAATTAATAACCTCTTTAATAACCTCTTTAATATAATTAATTTCATGTAACAATTAATAACTTCTTTATAACGACATTTGCAAATATGAAAACCTGGGTTGCAAAAACACTGACTTCCATGGATCATAAAAAAATCATGAAGAGGACAGACACTTCAAGCCAATGGACTGCCCAATGCAATATTGCATTCACCTTGATTTAAATGATCAATCTCTTACAGTTAATCCTGTACTTTAGTGGTGTTCGTCTTACCGTGACAACAACACACGAAAATCGTTAAACACTATATGAAACACTTATATAGTTATTAAAAATCGAACACCTGCGAAAAGAATTTTCCAAAACATGTTGAAGATTCTAGTGTGTCAAAATTATTACAATCTCACGAACTGGAGGAAATCACTAACCATTTCCCCCAAATATGATTCAACTTAAAGATCAAGAAGATCAAAAGAGGGGTGCCAATCAACTTCAAATAAAAAAGAATTGAATAAAAATGTTGTATTTTATTTAAAATATATATTCTAAAAAATGTAAATTCAACTCACAAATGTAATAAAAGACTCATGTGGTATAAAAAACTAAAATTTATTTATGTTAAAGACCTAAAAATCATACTTTGTCATCTTATTTCGTAAAGCCAATGAATTTAATGCAATTTGCGTATTGAAAAAAAAAAACCTAAAACTTGATAATTGAAGGCCTAATTCATTAAAACATTAAACATCTTAAAGATTCAATCTTAATAAACAATTCAAATTTAAAAGACCTAAATTATTGTTACATCTTTAGATACTTCAAATCATTATTAAAGCAAGAATTAATATAATTGACATGTGATATTAAAGAATGTTTTATAAAATACTCATCCTGGAAATTTTTCATTTTTTTTGAGAATGTCCGCCAAAGCGGCGATCCAATTACTTAACTGGTATGGTGCTTCATTGCAGCTACACTTCAAGCTTGAAGCCTTCGAAAAACGTTGTTAAGTGCAATATTCGAACAATGACGTTGCAAAATACAATGTTATGTTGCACATTTTTTGAAACCCTCTATTTGATAAGATTGGAGTTCTTATGATAACAAGGTTATAATTAAATTGTCGTGTGATTTGCAACCGCGTTTCCACTCGCCATGGCGCTCGCTGCCTTTTAAATGAAATTAAAGTAACTATAAAAAAACATCTATATTAAATGAAATTTCATTGAATGTATGTTACTTTAAGACTCACTAAGTTTTGCCATCTTCAAACTGTAGAAGTCGAATTTAAAAGGATTCGAAGGTATTCTATTATGCAAGTGCATAATCAGCTGGCTTTTTGGAGCATGTTCTTAAATAGTTGAAGAGTCTTAAAGAGATAATGTCAAGTTTTTAATGTTTACATTCTGAAAATAAAGTCTTTTTAAGCTTGTCTTTATAAGCTACTATTTTTTAATGTTACACTCTTAAAATAAAGTCTTTTTAAGCTATGATGATATGATTGAAAGCCGTTCCAATCCGTCAAGGCTTTCCCAACTCTCTTTATACTAGTATTTTTCATGTTGATTAATATTATTATAAATCTTAATATGGTACTGTTTTTAATAACTGAATATACAATGATAAAATTTAAAGCATTTCAAAAGTTTATAAAAATATTCACGAATTTGGTTTAATTAAACGATTTTTTGAATATTAGTTGGAAACTTAATTTTTAAATATTAACAAGAGATACTTTTACCTGGAAAGCTCAAAGAGCTGAATTTCAAGGACTACACTCGCACATTGAGAGAGACGGGTACTGCTTCGCAATATCCTACGGTCCTGGATCAAGAGGTAATGTTTGAGGGTGGATGAGAAGTGAGTGTTCTCCTTTCCATGTTACAATTGTACTAAAATTATTTAACAGTTCAAAAGTTTAGATACTCTTTTAAACATTTGATTATTTTGAACGCATTAATACTTACGATTAAATGCATTAATACAATTGCTAAAGGCATCATTCATAAATAATAATTATTATTTCAAACACTTACAACATATAATTTACAACCGCACATGAGTAAGACACTATTTTCAAGTAATACTCTAAAGTATTTGTTTTGCCCATTCTCGTCACAAAGCTCTTGAAAGCTCGGTGTTCCAAGGAGGACATTCCATCTTCTACACATAGATTTATGAAGGAGGACCTCAAATACATATGTGCAAAAGATACAATTTTATTTACAAGTATCAGTTCACAATTCCTGCTTGAAATCATCGATTTTAAATATATTTGGTTTTATTTACAAGTCGATTCTTTGCAACTGTGACTTCAAATTTATATGCAGTGCATATCTATTTGTCCTCAAATTTATCCATTTCGTCTAATGGATGCCGGCGTGACATATAATTAAATATCACTTAGCTAGATATACTAGATTGTCTGATGAGTTCGTGCAATTTTATTTGTTTATCCTAATTCTTCGCAAAACAATGATGAAGTACATCGAGAGTAATATGGAGGACTATTTTGGCGATGCTGCGCATGACTACATGTCATGACTTAACATGATGTTTCTAATCATTACACTTATTTAGTAAGCAAAAACTTCCAGAAAAGAGAGACATATATAAAGGTTGTGCTACGATGCATTACCATTATATATATTTGAATGGAATATTGCTTTTTGTAAACAAAGTTACAAATGCTATGCTTATTTATTTTTTCACAAATTTATTTTTTGATTTTAAAAAAGTTATTAAGAAATTCAACAATTTAAATTTTCAAATGTATATTTTTAACTTTTGTTTACCACGATTTAATATTTTTGTGTTTTTGAATTTTGAATCTGTTTATAAATGGCCTCCCACCGAACATCACAGATGTTTTTTGACATAAGCACAAAGAGATGATTCTTGGAAGATCTTTATGAGTTTTATTGTAAACGACTTGCGGACGAGATTCCTTTGGATTCAAATTTGTGCCTTTCACCCAACTGCCTAAGTTGTGTATTCGGATCTCCGATTAATGAAACTAGGAAAAGGAAAAGACGTAGTTTCATGCGTTAAATAAATGCATTGAATTAGCTCAAAATGCTTGTTTTCCAAATGCATGAGCTATGTATTTGGATTTTTAATTAATGCAATTGTGAAATAAAAGGTTTTGTAATTGAATGACATGCATTTAACCAAGAGCAGCTTGAAATTTGTGATAATGAGCATACGAGCAGCTTGATTTCATAGATCATAAATAAAGTTTTAAGATCACAATTTTTTAAATATAAAAATAAAAATTCTACATAAAGAAACTAGTTTTAATTTGTTTTGTTGTAATTCTATGATTGTGCAATTGTTGCTTAGAAGTCTATTATATTTTAGAAAAGCTCAATAATAAAACACTTTAATATATATATATTTTTTTTAAAAGTAAATGTATAATGGCAGAGTTTAGGCCATTAGACTATGACATAAGGTTTCACAAGATTTTGTATAAAGAGAATATAGTGCCATTTAGAATAACTAAAATGATTAATTTTATTTTTTATATTTCAAGTAAAATCAAAAAACTAGTCTATTTGAAAAGTTCAATGTCTTTATTAGTTTGGCATTAAATTTGCATGGATTTTTTGATATTTAAAGCTTGGAAACAATACACGCTTCCAAAATTGTGCCCGATGTTAATATGAAATTTGACTTCTACAGTATGAAGATGGCAAACATGTGTGAAAACATAAGAATGTCATTCATGACTAATATCAAAAGACATAAAAAGGTATTGATTCAATTAAGCACGACACATACCCAAAGTGATTTACATGGTGCATGGATGTGGTGCATGTAGTTTGCAAAGTGATTTAATAATGTGTTTTAGGCAAACTATTTATGCCATCAATGAAACTAAAACTTCGACTTGATGCTAAAGTGAAGATCAATGAAGTAATTCTAAAGAACTGGCGATGTTACAAAAAGTATGATGAAGGCAGTACTGGAGGTGGTTTAATTGGTCAGTCCACTGGTAGTTTGGGATAAGATGGTCACTCTCAATCGAGTTAGCATATAGTGCACGTGAGGGTTTTTACGATAGTTAGGAAATGGTAAATATGGCTCACCACAATATAAAAGATACTATATAACTGCTTAACATTTGTTACAATGAGGAATTATTGCATCACCGAAAAACAACCATTTTTTAAAATCTCTCAATGTGTGTTATAAAGTTTGTGTGTAATATTTAAATAATGCAAAGAATTTCACATTTGAAAGGATGATAGAATATGCATAGCCAGCGAGGTTGAATCGTTGTGATTTATTATTGTTTGACAAAAATATATTGCTCGGCTTCATACTTGCACAAATTTCAGCAGCTTAAGTTCCACCAAGACCAAGCCCTCGCTCACTTCCTGCGTCCCTGTGACTTGTGAGCTCTCCTTGTTGGTGATCCAGGCCTTTGTGAATTTTCATCAATGAGACATCATTTGTATCATTATCACGACGAGACGGGTAACGCTCAACCTACATCATGAACTGATGTTCAGGCAACAAAGTGTAATGAACATGTTAAAATATGATGTAGTTTTGGTTGTTCAAATTCTCTGAATTGCAATGAAGTTCGTTCATTTGCTCCAAAAATTTTAGAAAGAAAAAAATAAAATATGATATACTTTGGGGTTTAGATGTTGATGCATGACGACCTACCCACAATGTTACCTACGATGTCACAATCTGCAAAGATTTCTCAACGTCCTGTACATCAGTGATCTTGAACTACAAGTATTTGCCATAAGATGTGTATTGATTTGGATCTGAAAGGCTTACATGGTTGTGACGTTGTGACATTTGTGATAAAAACATCTTTACAAAATCTACAGGTTTCATTAGCGACACCATACATGTATTTCGATTAAAGACTAAGAAACTCAACAATGTTAGTTTTGACCCTACTTTTGGCATAAAAAGTGCACAATAGAGAGCAATGAGAGCTTTAAATAAGACAACATTTATACGTAAATACAGGCATATTGAAGTAAGTATAAATTCTTTGGTAAAGACAAATAACTATTTTTTTCATAAATCCGAGTCAATGTATTTTAAGTGTCGTCCTAATTCCATAAATTTAGTTGCTGTTCATTTACTTTGCAATAAGTAAAAAAATTACATTTATTTCAAATTGCACAAAAATAATACGTAACATAAGACTAAAACTTGGCATTACAATTATTAGTCAAAGCTCTACGTATGAAACAATTTGATAAAATAAAACAACAATTTCATAAAATTCAAACAATAAATTAGGTACATGGATATGCGACTACATGCGTATGCTAGAACAATGAGATTTGTGTGTGTATCAATAAAAAGGCAAATTATAAAAACATGGAAGCAAAAATATGTCATATTTTTAATTTTGTCTTTTGAGATTCTTGGAAACCCTCAATTTTTACTTAAAAACCAAAATTATGCAGCAAAGATACTAGTTTTTTGAATGTTTTTAACGAGTGTACGAAGTAGATTTTTAAAAATTATTATAAAATTAAAAGGAAAAATAGTGGGAAAATTTAAATGATATAAAATTAGAATTCAAATTTAAATGAAATGATTAACTTAGAAATAAATAATTAAAAGCATGAAAATCCAAAAAAGAATTGAAAAGGAAATCTCTTAAATTACAACATTAATACGATACTTATATTTACTTGGGTGATGTGGAAATGTGACATGTTCAAAATTCTTTCAAAACTACAGTATCGTTTGAGAGGCCTATATTTCCCTTCATTCATAATAGTATAATATGCTTGATTTGGCAATTATATTGGCAATTTTAATTCAACCTGTGATTTCTTGGTCATCCTAGCTAAATTTAAAAGTATTGCAAATTTGATTCCTTCACTTTAATGAATTTTAAGATTATTGAAAACCGTCAATTTTTACTAGAAAACCAACATTATGCGGCGAAGATACTAGTTTTTCGAATGTTTTTAACGAGTGTACAGACTAAATTTTAAAAACTTATCATAAAAATAAAATAAAATTAAGTGCAAAACTTGAAACAATATAAAATAAAAGGTAAAAATTGAATGAAACGATTAATATAGAAATAAGGAATAAGAAAATTTAAATCCAAGAAAACATTGAAAGCAACCGTCTTAAAGAATATTCATAATACGGTAATTATCTTTACTTGGGTCATGTGATATGTGACATGTTCACAATTCTTCTAGAACTACAGTAACGTTTGAGGCGCCGATATTTGCCTTCATTCATTAAAATATAATATGCTTGTAAATATTGCCAACTTTGAGTGAATTTCTAATTGTTCGTCATCCTTGCTAAGAGTACCATTTTATAAATTTGATTTCTCCAATTTAATAAATTTAGGCCAATTATTCGGAGTAAATGAGAAGACACCGTAGATATCAAAGATCTGGACAGATTTTAAATGCTGTTTTGTGCAGATATCTCCCAAACCACTAAGAATTTTGAAGCGTCGGATGATTTTTAGAAAGTCCTAAAAAAACTATACAAACTGCTAAGATCAGAAAGTTCATATGATCTTAATGTAGTCACTACGAGCCTAAGTGAACCACAGTCGACCCAAATCGGGTTGATTTGGAAATTCCGGATTATTAATATGTTGGGTCATAGATACGTGAGTCTCCCTAAACCCTAGATTTTCTGGACTCGTCAGTTTGCAGTCCTCCCACGGCATACATTCTGAATGTCGCAAACCCTTCATAAGAATGGGGACTTAGTTGGTTCTAGCTCACGAGCTATTTCAGTGAGGATCAGTTGCCTCTAGTTTAGCTGCTTCTTGTTTAGTCCCTACTTCGCAGCTTCTAGTTATCCTCGCTTCTAGCATAGTTATCGTGATGAGGAGGACAGGTGCCGATGCAAAGAGGAGGAGTAGCTCCGCGGCCCCTTTGCCAGTTCAAACCCCAGAGAGACTCGACGAGCTTTCTCCATGGTTTATGGCAGTGGAGCGTGCCCGTGGTCCCACCTCATCCATTACCCCGTTCCATTACCTCGCACGCCTAATGGAGCCAGGTGCGGAGTGGCGGTGGATTGTTGCGTGTTCCATTGAGCTGGTGGAGATTAAGCAGGCTTTCGGCATCGACTTTCCTCTCTCCAATGGGGAGAACATCTATGGGGCTGATTCAAATCTGGAGGAGAGCCAGGGTTCTTGGAGTCTGGAGGAGAGCCAGGGTTCTTGGAGCCCACCAAGGCAGTCACGAGGTGAGATATTAACTCGCATTAACCCTAAGTCGCAATCTTATTTCGATGTAGTCAACTCGTAGATAACGTGGCAGTAAATCCTTTTTATTAAGTGTGTTGTTGGTAGTTTTGTTCATGTGCTTTTCCTTGCTGCTTGTATTTCACAAGTGTTCGTCGTGTATCGGCCTGAAGCAATATCAATCGACCTGCTCGTGAACTGCTACCAATACCGAGTAATTCAGATTTTGTTGGGTTTGTTCCTATCTTCATCGGCTTGCATACTTCCGGCATGAGGCTGTGACATAGTAACAGAGTTGGTATTAGATGACTTGCCATTGCGATATTAATCTATGTGATCTATGAATGCAGGTGGAGGGCGAACTCAGCGCTGATGCAAATTCGTAGTCGTTATCCACCAGCTGCCGCCACCGAAATGACCCTTGCACAATTTCTACTCTTCCATTATTCCTGAACTCTTGCTTGCAGCTGAGGCTTGTCAATGGTTTGGTCGGATTGATTGGTCTAGTGAATCTGCATTTGGAGAACTTATTTCAGTGACGGATTAGCAACATTTGCATTGCTTTGTTATTTATTACCCACTGTTTTGATTTGTCTTCTACGTGCAAGTCGACTGTTATGAATGGTAATTCTTTCAACCTAGATATATAATGCTCCTCTCTTCTTTCCGGATACAAATTCGGTCATAGAAGAATTGATATCTATTATCCCTATATAGTAGCAAATGCCGGTTGACCGTATAATGAATGAAATGCTTGTGGCCAAAGGAACTTCGGCCATAACCAGCAGTTCTCATTTGGGAACCTTTGAAAGGCTTGGGGCGGGTATAGTGGGGGGTTGGCGCCGGCGCCATCCGCCTATCCATGGCCACGAGGTGGCTGCGGTGCTCTCCGATGCTTTCCTTTGATGATTGATTCGATGAGTAATTTCTAATCCATATTTGCTTATGGTAATTTAGCAAATTAGGTACCTCGCTGTTGTCGTGACCGTATAACCGCATGTCTTTATAATCTTAAGTTAATGAGAGTGCATCAGAATATCGTTTTTCTGAATACACTGCAGTTTATAATTCCCGTCTCGGCTTGTTCGAAGTGATCCTCACCTGTGGGGGCCTAATCTGGAAATTGCGTTGACTCATCATACAGCGTTTAAAAATGACGAGTTTCACTCGTATAGATTTAGTTTAGTCGCATTACTGGAGATCGCGATCAGTCCCGATCGCGCGGGCGCCAAAAGCAAGTCCCTTACTCAATAACTAGAAAATTTCAGCCTTTCCTGTCCTTCTGTTCAATTGAATACTCAACAGTGTTATCAGCCCTTTGCCGTAGGGGACTATTGCTCCCAAGTATTGGTCTTGTCCCTCATTTCAATTTTTCCCTCATTTCTATTTTTCCCTCATTTCGATTTTTCCCTTATTTCTATTTTTCTGAGCATTTTCTCTAGCCAAGAATTCATTTCGAATTTCTCGAGTTTCTTATTTTTTTGAAATTTCCGTCACCATAAAGTTTGGTGCTCCCACCCTCTTGGCGCCGGCGCCAAATGAGTCTTAATTTTTATGGAGAAAATAAAGAACGCCTCTTATTGTCGTTCCTAGGTTGGGATGGCTTCCAAATGCAGAGATGTGAATGCATAAGTACGTCATGCTTGGCTTGAGCTAGCTTCAGTATGCAGAGTTGTGCAAACATGAGTATGTGATGCTTGGCTATCACCACATATATATTGATTGTAGTATCATCTGAAGAGGGTTGTGGATACATAATTCTGTTGTTAATTAAAGGCAAGTAGAATATAATCTTACAGCAGTTACCTTAATCCAAGGAAATTCAGTAAACACTGTGACCACTTCCATTTGCCATGATGGCCATTTGAAATCTCCAAGCATACAGTTGTTTTTTTTGAATGCACTGTGGTTTGGTTATTGCTGACTGGATTTAGGCCAAGAATTATGATAAAGGATGTTCATGCTAAGATCCTGAAAAAGGCTGTTCTGAGAGCAACGTCAGAATTCGATATTCCAGTTTGGGTTTTCATTATGTCAGTTTGGTCCTGGCCCCGGCCAATTTCGTTCGCGACGTACGTCGCTCCTTCCGATTTCTCTCGTTAACTAAACCACACCAAGGCCAGGTGCCAAGTGACGAGGGAAATGCAGATAGCGTTGGTAAATATATCAGCTTCACCCAGTAAATACAAATACCATGGGATAAATATTGCGAAGCTCACGCTGCGGGGGTTCGAACCGTGAAGTGCGGAACTCTGAAATACAAGTTTTCTCAGCCTTTTTTCTCCTTCTGTTCGATTGAATACTCAACAGTGTTATCAGCCCTTTGCAGTAGGAGACTATTGCTCCTAAGTATTGCTCTTGTCCCACATTTCAATTTTTCCCTCATTTCTATTTTTCCCTCATTTCGATTTTTCCCTCATTTCTATTTTTCCCTCATTTCAATTTTTCCCTCATTTCTATTTTTCCCTCATTTCTATTTTTCCCTCATTTCTATTTTTCTGAACATTTTCTCTTGCCAAGAATTCATTTCGAATTTCTCGAGTTTCTTATTTTTCTGAAATTTCCGTCACCATAAAGTCTGGTGCTCCCACCCTCTTGGGGCCGGCGCCGAATGAAGAGGAGCTCGGATTTAATGAAGAAGACCGACTCAAGGAATCTCAACGGGAGAAACAAGAAGAGGAAAAGAAACACAAAAGTGCTTTAAGACACTTGTTTCAGCTCCCACAGCGTGCCCCTCCTCCAGATCAAACGAGCATAGATACGTTAGAAGCCCAACCCAATTCTACCTCGACCCAAGATAGTGCAACTAATCTCCTTGCCCAGCACACATAGTTTCCCGACACCCCACGGCATCCCAATGCAACAACAGGAAACACCACACGAACAACACAGGTACAACTGGTTCCCCGACCATCCATCTAGAGGAGTAATGGAATCAAATGCTCTTCAGCCTCAACAACACACAACCATCAACAACAAACATCAGCACCATCAACTCAGCACACAAAATTAGGTCAACATAATTCTTCCAAGTGCCTTCACCTATCCGAGATCCAGGTAAACACCCAACACAACCAGGAAAATGGATTGTCATTTTTAATGCATGCTCATCGTCTTAGTAATTCCTCAGTTCTCCACATACACAAGGTGTTTGGGGACTGTATCTACTAATCTGCAGATTCAACGACTTGCAACCCACTACAAAACCCCTACAGCTGTGGGAAACCCTAATAGACACCCGAGCTATGGAATCCTGGAACTATTTTGATCTCACTAAGGGCAGCAACAATAAACCACAGCACCCCCACCACTTCCAACGCCGGCGCCAGTGGATTCAGCAACGTCGTCAACCTCACCCTGCCAACCCACCAGCGACGAGCTTCAACACCACACCACTCAACCAAGCCACAATCTGATCATACAAAGGTCAACACGAGTACCAACCATGAGCCGCACCTGGTAGTCCTCAACAGCTCTGTCTTCCCGGGCTTCCTCAATATGAGCTCCGACAGCGCTATTAGAATCCGAATTAACAGGCGACCGAACTCCATCACCTGACACCAAGGACTCAGTAGACGCAGAGGAAGTGAAGACTTCCTCAGATGTAGTATCTACTGTAATGGGAGCAGCGAAACAATATCCATGGACATTGATAGGCAGCTCAAGCTCGGTCAGGAACCGAGTAAATGGAAATCCAGAGGCCTGCCCAAGCTTGAACACCTCGTCACGGCAATCCTCGGTCCAGTCATAAACCGACGACTTTGACAAAAGAAGGCTTAAATGGGGAAGATCAGGAAGCTTCACCATAGGATCTTGGTAATGCTTCGCGCCCCTCCGAATGTAAACCAAAGCCATCCAGGCTAACAGTAAACCCCGATCATGATCCATTTGGTGAAGTGTCACCAGCAACCGCAGCAGCGACTGTGCTACCCAGCTCAACAAAACTACACACCTGCTGAAGAATTGCTCCCCAGCAACAACCTCTTCCACCACAGGAGCAACACTCGCGCCAGCCCTGGAGAGAGAAGCATCCCTACAGGCAACAAGAGCCAACCCAGCTAACTCAAAACCTCCCATCAATTTGACAACCAGCTCAGGTAAGTCATCATCATACATCCCACCCATCAATTCTACTCCCCACAAGTCCAGTCCAACCCATGTAGTAACACCACCAATCTTCAGACTATAGTGATGTATGCTGCTATCACATCAAAAATTAGAACTTCGGATGTTGCCTAGCTTGGATAGAGGGACGAGTTAGGAAATGGCTGAACTATTGCATGAACCCACTCCCCAAGATTTTTGGCAAAAGAGCTTTCAATTCTTCTTGTTCCTGTCCATCTTTTATTCTTTTCGAATTATCTCCAATCCTGTTTTTAGTATTTCCACTTGTTCCTTTATCCTTCTTTCAAATATTCTCTATTTACCCTTCTTCTTTCGATTCAATTTCTGCCTTTTTTTCTTTTTCTTTTGGTGAATGCTGTCTTCCTAAAACTTGCTGCTCCTATCCTCTTGGCGCCGGCACCAAATGAGTCTTAATCTTTGAAGGTTTCAGTTCATTAGGTGAGGTTTGGTACTGGTTCGATGGCTTTGCCTTGCCCCTGCCTGGAATTGCAGCGGTGTACTTTCTCATTGGCAATGGATTTGGCGCACCATTCGATATGGATGATGTATGGATGATGTATGGATGATGTATGGATGATGTATTTCATCGTATGGATGATGTATGGATGATGTATTTCATCGTATGGATGATGTATTTGGATATAGATTTTTGTATCGTATTCCAGTTTGATGATCGTCAACAAGCAGTGGATGAATGAGCGGCATCTGAGAGTTTTCTCATTACTGGTGACTTTCTCGTCACTGACAGATTTTGAGGAGGAGGCCTATCTTTCTACAGATTCTGCATATATATCTACCTGTACACCCTCAACGATGCACTCTCATTAGCTGACCTCGTCGACATATATGAAAGGTGTTCCATTGTTGTTGGGTTGTGATGCACGAGGATAGGCTGAACTGTCAGAGCCCGTTGTCTTGGTTTTGAGGACTTCCTAGATAATGTAGCTCTACTTTTAGTTTAGAAGGTCGTTGCTAATGAATTACCAAGGGTGGATAGTAGGTGAGCCAGTATGTGATAAAGTACATATATTGAAACTAGCAGTCAGGAACTCATAATAGACAGAATGTAGAATTGAAAGTCAATCTAGGATTCAAATCTAGACTATCCCAGAATCTTTCTAAAGAAAACCTACAAATTTTTACAACTTTGTCTCATTTTGTATTACATTAAGAGTAGAAGGGAGGTGTAATGAACCAGAGTAAGGTACCAGTTTATAGCCAAAACTTGGTCAAAAACCGTAATAGATATTTTTTGGAACACAATTTTGTTAGCTTGGCTCAAAGACAAGTCGTTGATTTTTTAACAATTTGACACTAAAGCGACAAAGATATATGGAGCCAAATTTTCTTGCTCACAAAAATCTTGTGTTTCTTGTCGGAGCATTTTCAAAGATGAAGGTATGCATTATAAACTTTTCATTTCTGACATTTTTAAAGTATCTTCACTGCAGCCTTCAGTATGACTCTCAACACAGTTATTTACAGTGTTTGTTGAACGTTTGAGGTAAGGTAGGAATACCAGAAACCGTTAACGGCCGCAAGGCGTGTAGTAAAGTTACAATGAAACAGGATACGGTGGACTCAAAACGGAGAATTTCTGCATGAGCAACCGAAATTTTGGTGGACCAATGAGGTTTTGCCACATAATGACAATTGTGGTTTTCTTAAGTTCACTTTTCCTTGATGTTAGTTAACCGTTTTAGAACACCATCACGTTTGGTTCAGGAAGAGTCTAGTATACAAGAAGAGGGTTTGATGAACTTCCCACTTTGAAAAATTCTAGAAAATTATTTACAGGGAATAAAAATACAAAACAAGTTGCATTCTTCATCATTTCTTTTTCTTCATCTCAAAAAATTTTCATATAATTTCTAAATCCATTCCTTCTCGTCGAATCACCTTATTTTCACCGTTTCTGGTATTCCTACCTAAGCAGGTTCAAAAACTGCTCACCACTATGAACCGCTCACTAGGGATGATACACATAGTAGCACCGGAAACTCCACTCTATACCTATCTAAGCAGGAGGTACATTATTAGCTTCCAACTTTAAATTCCTATGTAATTATGGTGTACATTTTAGAATGAGCAGTTTTTGAGCCACTTCCAAGTTCCCCTTCCAAATTTCATAACTAATTTAATATTAATCCAAAATTAATTATTCCAATTGGTCCAATTTTCTAAATATTTTGCACATCTTATAAAATTTGATTCCCTTAATAGCTCCCCACTGAGCCTACCAATTTGAAATTTGAGCGGATTCTGAGCCACTTACTCTAATGAATCTAAAAGGTAAATGTAGACCGGTTTTTAGAAACACCTACGGCTTTATATTAAAAATCCTATAACTAATTCAAAAAGAGTTAAGAAATCATGATTCCACGATTACCGGTCTCTTACAAGGTTTGTAAATGCCTCTAAAAATATTCCCTTCACCACTTCACAATTTATTTGCAAATATGAAATTTGCACCGTTATTGAGCACTCCACCTTACACCCACCCTAATTTTCATTTGGAATAGGACAAGAATATCACTTGTGCATTGCCTTCATGGGGCACCTGAACAGCAAAAACATCATTAGTAATCCTCTCAAATATCTTGGAAGTTTTTCTACCTCATGAAAATTTAAAGGGCCATACACTATTACAGTCATTTTTTGAAGTTTTTTTTTTTTTTTTTTTTTTTTTTTTTTTTTTTTTTTTTGTGGAACAAAGAATGCTATATTTCAAATGCGAGCAATAACATCCTGCAAACCAGGTGGGAACCCACCGGCGAGGGCACTTTTTGTGTTTTGGTATCTGATAAAACCTGATAACCTGAAAACCTGACCTCCAAACCGAAACACCGGCCAGAGGATACCTATTAGTGGGAGTCACACTAGAGAAACCTCGGGGAATGTCCATTCTCCCGGAATGTTACTTCATCCAAGTAGAAGTTACCTTGAGTTACCATTCTCCCACTTCATGGAAGTAGTATGAGGTGTCACTCTCTCCTCCAACCTCAATGTCCATTCTCAAGGAAGCGCTTCCATGCTCTTGGGGAGACGGAAGCGCTTCCTTAAGAATGGACATTGAGGTTGGAGGAGAGAGTGACACCTCATCATACTTCCATGAAGTGGGAGAATGGTAAATCAAGGTAACTTCTTCTTGGATGAAGTAACATTCCAGGAGAATGGACATTCCCCGAGGTTTCTCTAGTGTGACTCCCACTATTGAAAACCTAATAGAGGAGCCGAGGCCCGGAGAACTACGTAGAAGAGAGACCTAGTCGAAAACATGCCGAACAGGCTTGACGAATTGCCACCTGAGCGTATCTCATTTTTTGAAGTGTTTTGGAATTTTGAGGGTCATGATGAGGGTTGTTTTGGATATGTTCTAAACTGCTTATAAATATGGAGCTTTGAGAAGAGAACCCATGAGACTTTGACATGGCTTTATTTTGCAAAAAATTCTATCGTAGAGCCAATAAAATTTGTCTCCTTTCATAACTAGGCTAACATGCTCTATTTCCTCCCAAATGTTTTGTTAGGAAAAAGGCCTTGAACAATGGCGCACTTGGATATGAGTTCCAGGAAGAGTTAAATGATTTTGGACCTCAGTGTGAATTACATCAGGTGGATATGAGTTCATCGTACTTGAGACGCTAGTCAGATCACAGACCATTTTCCTTTTTTAAACCGTAAATTTCTTTTAAAATTTCCTGTTCACATACACAACGAGATGTCCATGTGATCAGGAAAATTATGCCCCGGAACAACCTCCTCATAAGGGGACACAGATTCTCTTCATCCACACTGACCATATCCCAGTTTTACAATATTGCATTCCCAAAGTCTACATTCCGAGACCATGCATTGATCTCTACACTGCAGAGTCATGTCCACACGTTCGGGGAAAAAAAGAGTAACTCCGGTCAAAATGACCACCGTGAATTACAAGTTTGTTGGAGGTAGTAGATACTCTACACATAAATTTCTTTGAATCTGCACAAAAATTCTATATTTCCTTGTCTTCAACTGTCTTCAACAGTGGAAGGTGAAGCCGAAGAGTTTGTAACGGATATACCTCTATCTGATTAAAAAGATTCATTTGTCTCAAAAGTGAGCCACTTTGCTATAATGCTCGTTGCAAGCAAGAGCATGATGTGTATGTATGCGGACCATAAAGTATTTGACGACCCGGCCGCAGTGTCATGGACAATGGCACTCAGAATCTTGCAAGGACATTTTTGACTTGGGTAGAACCACTGTCAACTATGGTTCCCAAAAGCAACCAAGATTTAATTTTGGCTCATTTTGTTTATCATGTGAAACTCATGATGTTTGGTTAAGGATGAACAGGGTGCAGTGTTGTAGAAGGCATTACCGTACCTCTATGAGCAGGTTTGTTCATAAATAATTCTAAACAAAGAAAACAAAAAAAATGGGAAACTTTATAGATGGAAGAATGAAAATGTGATAAATTATTTTATATGATGTTTGTTTGTTTTAGTCCACCTAAGGTTATTTTAACTGATTTTTTTGAAAAAAAACAAGATAAAATTTAAATTTTGGGAAGACGAACCTTAGTTTAGTACAAAATGTTCATTCCACAAAAAATCAAAGTTTTCTCACCATTTTGGGCATTGTACCAAAAAACTTCTTTTTTCTTTCATCGAAGTTAGATTTTTTTATTTTTGTTTTTCACTCATAGGATGGACATCAATCTTTAATTTGACTGTTTCAATCAAGACTTTATAAAATAAAGGATTGTTTGGAAAGAAATATGAATATGCGTTCCTGTGTATTCAACTTAATAAAAATATTGTTTTCAACATGCTATACTTGTCTTCTATATGTAATTTTTTTGAAGCAATTACCTAACTTAGTCCTCTTTGTCATGCACTAGAACCCTCAAAGTCCATAATGCAAAAAAATCTAAGTAAAAAAAGTTAGAGTGTATCAACATAGTTCAAAATCATGTCAAAAAAGTTTGTTTTCAAATTTCAACTGCTATAATATTCTAATCTTTATGGTCAATTATGATGAATTTTTTTGAACTATCTACTGCTCCCTCCGTCTCTCTAAAAGAGCATGGTTTGCTAATAATAGCAGATTTAAGGGCAATTCTAAATTTAGAAGAAAGTTGGACAAATTTAGAAATAAGTGGCCAAATTTAGAAACCACTTTTTTTTTTGAGACAGATTATTTTACCAAACCATGCTCTTTCAGTGAGACAGAGGGAGTACAATAAGTTGAAGATTTTACAACTAGAATTGGAAAATAATGATTTTTTAGTCATTTATGCTTTTTACATTTAAAATGGCAGTTTTGGAGCCTTTTTGGGTGAAACATAGTCAAGGAACTTTAGGAGTTGAAATGTAATTATTGCTTTTTTTTATGTGTGTTTAGGAGCATAGACTTTACAGGACAATGATGGTGGTTGTGCATTACTGTACTCTACAAGCTCCATTTATCCTTCAAGTTTCTTTTCAAGCTTTGTAAATAAACTCTTGCTTGTCAAATGTACTTTTTGCAATTAAATACTCCCTCTGTCCCATAATGGCTTTCTCATAGGTTCTCTCAAATCTACCTCCACAGATAGATTTGACAGAACCTATGAGAAAGCCATTATAGGACAGAGGAAGTAATTGACATTAATACCAAATAAAAAAGAGAAATTCTACGAGAATTTTGGTTGAATCCAGTTACAATGACAAACTTGAAGACATGCCTAGAAGACATTCTTGTTCTGGCAGAATATTGACCTGCTATTGATGAACAGTATGTAGATTCTCATTGCGCAGTTATTTGACCAGGAAAATTTAACCCCTAAAGGACAATAGTCCTGGAATGGGCGTTTTTCAAATTTGGACAGGTTCCTAAAATTCCAATTTAATTCCTATATCTTTGAAAAATAAAATATAGGTAGGCATTCTGAAGAGGTCTATGCAGATTTTTTTTATTTTTTTTTGAACATACCGAAAAAAAGTTACGGCGTTTTGAGTGTCAAAAGCTGCATTCAGCCAAACTTCGAGCAAGCTCATAGGCATTGTAAATGCAGCAAATTCTGCCCAAAACTGCCCAAAACTGCCCAAAATTGCCAAAATCTGCCAAAATCTGCCCAAAGACGAAACTTTGAAATTCCACCAAAAATTGAGATTTTAATATTTTCCAAAAATAAAAATTTGTATGTATAGAGAAGGTAGTAAAGCATGTTTCCACCGTTCGGATTTTCAATCTTATTTTTTTTTCATATGCTATTCTTATTGTCAAAAAACGGCCTTTGTTTGTGAATTTCAGTATACCCCCTAGCGGAAAATGATTTTTTGGCAACCTTCCACAACTTTTCTTAATATTATTATTTTAGTACAATTAGCCAACATGGTATTCTTTGACGTGCATCAAAACCCCCAAAATCCATAATGCAAAAAAATGGTTATTTGGGCCTTTAAAACTCTGTTGTTCCCTTTTTCCGCAGGGAAAAAAAACTTGTTTTTCAACTTTGAACGTTACGATCTTGCAATTGGTGAGGAATGAGTGTGTAAGATTTGGTGGACATGTAGACATAGAAGTTAGCTACAAGATCTTATGGTTAGATGTACTAATTAAGACCTCAACTTTGCAAAATCCACCTTGCTTTGAAGAGGGGCTGTTTTGAGGCAGTTTTGATGAAAAATACCCTCAGAACTTTAGGGATTCAAAAAGTAAATGTAAAAATCAGATTGACAAGTTGAGGTTTAGAACAAATGTCGAAATCAGAAATTGTGAGCAACCCCTTTCATCGGCGATGGAACTTTGATTTTTAAGGGTCAATGCAAAAAAAAAGAAAAAAAAGAAAAGGAGTTCTGAATCTCCTATGAAACTACCAGAACACCATAGCAGGTTCAAACTTCGCCAACTATGAAACAAATATATTTTTATTTGAAAAAGATAAGGTTTGCATCTCAAAAACTAAGTTTCTCAATTTTATTTTTTAACCCCTAAAGCATCAACTCAACAAAAATGGTATGATTTAAGGTCCGGTAAGGCTCCCCATAAGTCATTTTTTGTAGGATGAAGTTGTAATTTTAGCATAGTATAGACGATTATCATATCTTTCTAACAAAACCATCCATGCTTCAAAATTCCTCATACTTTAGAAGATACCCGCAGTCAAAGTTTGAAAAGACTATTCGGGCATATTGAAATCTGCCCAAAACTGCAGTATATGCTCAAAATCTGCCCAAAATTAATTAGATCACAGAAACTTCAAAAATTGACCAATAATTGAGATTTTACTTTTTTTCAAGTTTTGTGTTTTGTACATGTAAATACAATTTGAAGGCATGATCTCACCGCTCGGATTTTCAATCCAATATTTCTCCGTATGCCTTTTTAGTATTATAGACTGTCCTTTGTATTTGAATTTCAGCATACCTCCACGTGAAAAATCAATCATTTCTTTAGGTTTTACAGGTCGTATGAGGGAAGAAAGTGCATGGACATATTCCTATCCCACCTAGAAACAAGAATGTAGAGAGCCTCACATCAAAATTACTTTTGAAATTGTTTTCTTTGGCTCATGAAACACTTGAAACCCATTTTGCAACAAGGGAATTTGTTTTTTGGTCAACTTACAACATTACGATCTCACATATGGTAGGGAGTTTGAATCTAAGATTTGGGGTACATATACATGTACAAGTAAGGTACTAGATCCTACGATTATTTTTCCCCTAAATACATCAAAACTTAAAAACTTACACCTTGTATTGAAAGAGTCTAGTTTTGAGGGTTTTTTTGGCAATTTTGAGGCCTTTCAACTTTAGGGGTTAAGCAAAAAAATTAGTAAAAATGACCTTAAATGATTTAGAAATAACAAATTATTGCAAAAAGTAATTTATTCTATTTTTGACTTTTTGGCTCCATTATTTTTTATTTTTAATGTTATCTTTTTAAAGAAAATTTGAGAATCATTTTTGGGCGAACCTGCTATGGTATTACAATAATCACTTGGACACATATACATGCATTCAAAGAGGTTGAATTGTGTCAACTAGGGGCAAGAGGTTACACTTCAACAGGACATCCCCAGGCTGGGACTTAAGGTGGAGGCACGTATAACCGACCAGTTAAGAGATTTGCCACTAAGATTGAAGGTGTATAAATTGAGGGAGATTTTTCCTTGAAGGGGAAATAGGTTTAAGGAGGAATGCAACTTTAAATGTCATGTTTACTTCAATATTTTATTTACTATGAATTTTTTTTGTAATACATATAACCGATATGTAGGCACATCTAAAACCGACCACCATGACACCAAAACTTGATCACTCTGCTACTACCAAAATATTCCCATAGGATTTCCTTTTATTCCCTTTGATTCCCTTTCTACCAATCATGCTTGATACTTTCTTCTAGATCTCCCAAGATTTTGAACAGTAAGTGGTTGGAAATGAAGGTCGGAAATGGAGAAGTCTACTGATTAGTTATAGGTACATGGTCGGCTATGGGTGCCTCCACCTTACCAAGTGCTACAAGCGTTTTTTGGAGGGGCAGGGTTGATGAGCCCTTAGTTTTTGGTTTTTTATTTTAAAATTTCTAAAGATCTATCTCTCGAGTAATTTGTGGCCGCAGGCTCCATTTTTGAATTCAAAATTACCAAAAATGGCCTAGGGGGGTCCAAATTGAAAATTTCAGGGTTTTGGAAGAAAAAAGCCAATCAATGGGAGTGGCTCCTAAAAACGCTCGTAGCACTAGGTAAGTCCCAGCCTGGTTTAAGGTAGTGGGTCCAGAACTCGTTAAAACTTCAGATGTGCATAGTTGGAGTGTAATTTTTTTTACTTTATAAATTTTCAGGGATCCACAAAGGTGGTAGAAGAGCAACTCTGAAAAAAACCAAATTTTCCTCCATGTCAGTGATTTCCTACAAATTTCCAAAGAAAACCTCGTAGAGTGACCAGTAATCAATCATAGAGTACATGGTATCTCCACCAGCTGGATTTCTAAAACTGTAGCCATGAAGGTTTAAAACAGCCTTCACAAACCCCCTGACAACAATCCAAAATTGCCTAAAAAAAAATCAAAAGGGAGGATAATGTCGTGAGGGTGGTGGGGTGTCACAACTGCTGAAGTGTGGGGAGGTGACCCTTGTGGGCTAGAATCCAATGCCACACATGTGGCTGACCCAACATGTGTGGCTTGCAAACACGCCAAACCGAAATTTCCTCACAGCCCAAGGTGGGTCCTATCCTCGCCCACTTGACCTCCCATCTGTCCACCCCGATCCGGGATCTCGCCCTATGAGGGACTTGCTTCCCGCCTCTTGCTCCAACGGCCTTCACCTTCCAGTGGCCCTCCTCTTAGCCGTTATCCCTTGGTCTCCTCGCAGCTCTGATCCTTTCGTCTCCCCGCAGCTCTGATCCCTTGGTCTCCGTCGTAGCTCTTCGACTCTATCTCCCTGCCTCTGCTCCATCGGTCCCCTCGCTGTCCTCCCTCGCCTAACTGTTGCCGCCCCTGTCGTGGTTCCCCTGCCGGGCTCCTCCGTCGCCCAGCTCGTGCAGCGCTCCTCCGTCGCCGAGCTCCTCCCTCGCATTCCTGGTTGCCGGCCCCCTCCCTCGCATTCCAATTAGTTTGCAGCTCCATCCCGGCCCTGCATGCTCCTCGCTCCACTTCCCGCCCCTCCATGCTGGATCTCTTCGGTGAACAACCTGTAGGGTGGAGGTGGTGGATAGAAGGCATGCGGATTTGGGTAAGGTGGGAAGACTCCTGGTGTCACCCATGGATACGAAAATGGAGTTGGTCTTGGTGCTTGAGGTGCATTACCAAGAGGCTCCTGTGATGGCTGCGGCGGATCTACTCTCTCACTTCGACGACCCCTTCTTCCTCCAAGTGATCTCCTGGTTTGTAGCTCCATCTCCTTCTCTTGTTTTTTTCTTGCTCGTTCTTGTGCTCGTTCTTCCTTCTCTCTTTGCTGCTGCTCTTTGAGTGCCTTCCGTTGCTCTTTAGTGGCTTCTTTGTCCTCTTTCCTCTTCTTTGCAGCTTCAGCCAAGGCCTCTTTTCTTGCTAGAAGTTCTTGTACACCAGTAATATAATCTGTAGATGTCAAGATTCTGCTACTTGTGTAGTCAAGAAGAGGTTGCTGCTTTCTTCTCTTTTTTGCTGGAATAATCTCACGCAAGGAGAGGAAGTTACTGATGTTTTGCTGATTTTCCTCTTGAATTTGTGCTTGAAATTCTGGATCTATTGTAGTATGCTGCTCACTGAAATCGTAATTGCTTTCCTCCCTGTGTTGTACATCTACATAGTAATGTCTTGGAGGTTGCTCCCTATCAGCCCCCCCTTCTTCCGTTCCTAATCCCTCCCAACGCCTCCCTATTTCTTGTAGATGGCCTCTCTCTGAATCTGAATCGCCGGCACTAGAAAGAGAGTGCGGCTGCTGCAGGCGGATTTCCTCTCGTTGGTGTTCGTCGTTTTCAGCTCCAAGATCTGCGTTGGTGTTGCCGCAGCCACATGCAGCGCAGTCGCCAGCAGTGCCGCCCCCATCAGCTGCGCAGCCACACGATCCACCAACGACGTCCTTAAAACCGCATGGCCGCCCTCCTTGGCTTGCTGTGCGCCGCGACCCACTACCGCAGTGTCTGGTCTGATGGTCTTCGTCGTTCTCTCCATTTGCATGTCTTGATGTTCGTCGTTGTATTCCTCGTCGTTGCGCTGGTTGGCCGCCTCCTGCTTGCGGTCCTTGGTGTTCGTCGTCGTTTTCCTCCTGGTTGCCGTCTTCAGTTCTTTGCTGTCGGGAAGGCTCGCCGTTGATGGTCGGAGTCACTTCGTCTCCTCGGTAGTGTCTCTCTTGTGCTCCCTGGTAATCGTCGCCTGCTTGCAGTGAAGGCCCTCCCCGCAGGTGACTGTCAGCTCCCTGCCGAACCACTGCTGTCCCGGCCCTGCTTCCTGCCGCCCTTGAACGGGTCTGTGGTCCCGGTCCCGCCCCTCCATGCCCACGCTCTTCCCCACTGCCGTGACTTTCTTCCTCCTCACTGCCACTTGATTCATTTTCATCTATGTTTTCAGCAGTAGCAAATTCAAACCCCTGTTGCCCTTCCTCAAATCCTTGGCTTGGATTCATTCTTCCATTGCATGCTTGGTCATTTAGTGGCCAAATCCCTGTTTTTTGAAACCCTGACTTGATGTTTTTTGGAGTGAGGGCTTTTTCTAAGGCTTGAGAAGTCCATTCACAAAGGTCTTTCTTTTCCACCTTCCTGCCATTGTTTGTTAAGGACCAGTTGTCTCTAATTTGTCTGAATGCAGTCTTGAAGGGTTTGAAACAGGAAACATCCAGGGGCTGTAGAGCATGGGATGTGTGGCTAGGTAAGGAGATAATATCTAAACCCGAATTCATAGCAACTGTAACTACCTCTAAGGTAACATGCGAATTATGTCCGTCTAAAATTAGCAAATGTCTGTTTGTCTCGGAAATTCCAGTCCTTTCTTTCATCCTCTTAATGAAAAATGAAATCCATGATTCAAATAGCCACTTCGTCATCCAAGCATTCGGTTGCATGGCCATGAGAGCTTTGGGTTCACAGTTTTCCATGTAATTTGTTTGGAAGTTAATACCCTCCATGATGTAGAAATTAGGCAGTTTCCCCCCTTCAGCATTGATACATGAGAGGACAGATAGATGTTCACGTTGATCTGGCTCTATGCTATGAACAGACTTACTCCCACATTTTGCTAACACTGTTGCCCCTCCAGATCTCTCTGCCTGAACCCCACTTTCGTCACAGTTCCAGATGTGAGAGGGTGGATAGTTATTTATGCTGTAAAGCTCGTGTAGGTTAGCATAAAGGGTTGCTACACTTGTAGGACATAGGCCCCTTGCCCTCCCCATCTCTAAGGGCTGACTTTTCCTAGACACTAACTCTGGATGTCTCTTTTTAAAACTTCTAAGCCATGACTTTCCAGGGATCCCATTGTGAGTCCATGGTGTTTCTCTTGTTTGTGTTGCCATTGCTACTTTGATTCTCAACTGCCCTGAATTCAATGGATGCCCTAGATCTTGCATCTTAAAACAATAGTCCAATAACTTGCTCTCCTCCTCTTGACTGTATTTATTCCCTTCTTCCTCCCCTTCACTCTGCCATAGAGATGGTCCCTCAAAGAAGTATAAGGAATGCCAAAGGTATGTGAAGCAGCCCTTACCTTCATGCCCTCATCTGTGACAGCATCCATTGCTTGTGCTAATGCTTCATCTGTCCAATTGCCTTGTTTCTTGACTGCACCCCTTCTTTGTGAACTCCTTGTCCCCCCCACAGTGGTAGTTGGAGCTGGAGCTGATTGAGTGTGTAGGGATAGAGGTATTGTGGCCTCTCCATCCCTCACTCTAAAATCAGATTGAGGTTGACATCCCTCCCCCCATATACTTGCACTTCTCAACCCCACTCTCCTAGGTAAATCACTGCCTACACTCAAACTTTGTGATAAGTTTTGCTCTCCTCTACTTGTAATGGAGTTGACATGGATAGTGGGGTTGGAAATCCTGTGTCTACCCCTCCCTTGCTGCAATAGAGCCATGTGGTCATCAAAGTCCAACCCCCCTCTTTGCCCACTCTCAATTGGAAATTGCCCTTCTACACCATACTCTTGAGTTTCTGGAATTTCTTCACTGCTCTGAAAACACTCATTGCTCTCTCCAAAGTAGTCCATCACTACTCTCAATGACCCCCAATGTGCACTCTAACTCCCCTCTTGTTGCAGCACTAAAACCTCCATGGTTCTTCACAAACACAACCCCTTATGTATGTAACCATGCCCTCTTTGGATTGCAACTAACCCCTAATTGACCAAAGTCCTAGAATGGGCGTTTTTGAGATTTGGGCAGGTTCCTATAAATCCAAATTTACTTGAATTTTTTTGATTTTTTTTGTGGAAAAAGATTTTTTTAAAAGGTTTATGGGGATATTTTTTTATTTTTTTTTTTGGATGAAGTGAGCAAAAGTTATGCTCCTCTGAGCATAAAACGCCCTTCCACGGGCAGGCTCTCAGCCACTGTGAATGCAGCAATTTCTGCCCGAAACTGCCCAAAACTACCCAAAACTGCCAAAATCTGCCCAAATCTGCCTAAAGACAAAACTTTGAAATTCCACCAAAAATCGAGATTTTAGTTTTTTCCAAAAATAAAAATTCTTATGTGTAGAAGAGCCACTAGAGCATGTTTCCACCGTTTGGATTTTCAATCCAAGAATGTTTCATATGCTATTTCTATTGTAAAAAAACGGCCTTTGTATGTGAATTTCAGCATACCCCCTTGTGGAAATGGATGATTTTCTCAAGGTTCTACACCTTGCATGGGTATGAGATTTTGTGGACATGTACCTAACTCACCTAGAAACAAGAATCTAAAGAAACGCCATCCAAATCTACTCAGAAAAATGGTTTTTTTGGACCCCAAAATACTGCTGTCCTCTTTTTGCAGGGTAAAAAAAACTTTTTTTTCAACTTTGAATGTTACGATCTCTCAAATGGTAAGGAATGAGATTGTGAGATTTGGTAGGCATATAGACATAGTAGTCAAATACAAGATCTTACGGTTGAAAATACCAAAATTGGTTTCAATTTTGCACTATCCAGCTTGCTTTCAAAAGGGACTATTTGGTGGCTGTTTTGAGCAAAAACATCCTTGGTCAATTAAGGGTTAAAACCAAGCCGCCACACTAAGCCGCCCATTTGGAAGCCAAAATCCACCCCACTTTATTACAAAATCAGCCCACTTTGGTGGCTATTTTTCCCACTTACAAATTCTTAAATGCACCCCATCCACCCCCCCTTCTCAAACTTTGAAATGCATTTATTCATCCACCTAAACGCTCATCCCCAACCCCTTACACCCCTAAATCCGCCCATTGACCAGTAAAAGCACCCCGGAGGGCGCTTTTGCAAACCCCCATGGGCAGGTCAGGTTCCTGCATAGGGGGCGCCTTTGGGACCCGGGCGAGTTCTGGACCCACTACCTTATTTCCTGTCCACGCCCAAGAGGTTGCATGTAGCCAGCACTTGACAACCTTCAGCTTTTAACTTTTTTTCCAATTTGAGTGGACGGTGTGGGTGATGTGGATCAATATGCACGCAGTAGAACTAAAATGTTTATCAAGTTGCAATGCATGCATGGATCAGATGGCCTCTGACCCAGATCATGACAATAGGGTTTTCTAAAGTTATATATTTATATGTTATACGCACATTTTACCAATGGGTACGAAGTCACAGGCTCACGGACCCACTTGAGTACAGACGATGACTAGATGAAGAATTTTTCTTCGATTTTTGCTGGCAATCATGGTCTTGTATGCAACAATCATTGGCACCGATGCATATTGTATGATGTATCCCCGGCACTCCAAAGTTGGCTCGCTCAGTAGATCTGGAATTATTCTTGATTGAATTGTATTCCTAATGGAATTCAAGTCAGCAAAGAAAAACTTGAAGTCCACACGGAACTAAAAAATGTACAATGGGAGCCTACCATATAACAAGGGAGCCTTTTCTAAAGTAAGTGTCACTGTTAGTGCCAGGTGAATTACTTCATTTACTTTTTATTTTCTTGAATCAAAATGGGAGGGTAACTTTCCTGCCATTCAAGAATATTTCCCTTCCTCAATTTTGTAGCTTACTTTCAAAAAAACAAATTCCAATGAACTAATTTTCTGTGACGTGAACCAGGTTATTTACAAAAATTAAATGTTTGCTTTAGGGTGGTTGACCGTGCTACGTAACAAAATCTTTAACCCCTACAGGACAATCTGCCACATTTGGGCTTTTTTGGAATTTGGGCATGTACCTATGAATGCAATTTATATCAGGATTTTCTGAAATTTTTATTGAAGGTGGGCCATTCGGAGATCTTCGTGTGGGTATTTTTATTTTTCAATTCCGACATCGGGATCAAAAGTTATGAAGGTTTAAGTGTCGAACGCTGCTCGTTGGGCAGCTGCTGAAATTTTCTAAGCCACTGTGAATGCAGCAAACTATGCCCAAAACTGCCCAAAACTGCCCAAAACTGCCCAAAACTGCCCAAAGACGAAACTTTGAAATTCCACCAAAAATTGAGATTTTGATATTTTTCAAAAATAAAAATCTCTATTTATAGAGAAGGCAGTAGAGCATGTTCCCACCGTTTGGATTTTTAATACTTTTTTTTTTCATATGCTATTTTTATTGTCCAAAAACGGCCTTTGTTTGTGAATTTCAGTATACCCCTTATCGGAAAATGATTTTTTTGGCAACTTTTCACAACTTTTTTGAATATAATTTTCTTAGAACAATTAGCTAACTCAGTCTTCTTTGACGTGCATCAAAACCCCCAAAATCAATAATGCAAAAAAATGGTTTTTTGGGCCTTCAAAAACTCTGTTGTCCCCTTTTTTTGCAGGGAAAAAAAACCTGTTTTTCTACTTTGAACGTTAGGATCTTGCAATTGGTGATGAATGAGTGTGTGAGATTTGGTGGACATGTAGACATAGAAGTTAGCTACAAGATCTTACGGTTAGATGTTCTAAAAAAGACGCCAAGTTTGCAAAATCCACCTTGCTTTGAAGAGGGGCTGTTTTTGAGGTAGTTTTGATGGAAAATACCGTCAGAACTTAAGGGGTTAAAATTATATGAATAATCAAATGCGGAATTAAATTTGTATATTTCTTTGAAGATGAAGCCTCTAATCTCACTTTAATTTAAGCATTTTGACGTTTATTGCTATTGCTATTGCCACTGTATTGTGGTGGCCTATAACCCTAAACCTAATCGTATATTTTATAAATTTAAAGAAGCATATTAAATTGACTTCATATGAATTTCTTGATGAAATATATACTTTACAAAAAATTCATAAGAGATATTTTAAAATTTTAAAATTTATTTTTTAAATGCTCAATTAAAAATTACAATTAAAATATTTTTATTTTTATTTTAAAAAAGGTAATTAGAATTGTATTAGGTATAAATAACCCTTGAAGTTTCTTGTCTAAACTTTTAAAAACACTTCAAAATTTACCATTCTTTATTGGCAAAGCCAAATTCAATAAAAATATTGAATTTTTCACTTTCAGCTGTAGAATCTCATCAAGGAAAACTACAAGATCGTGTGCATTTGTTTTAATATCTCAACCTTACAAATTTGAAGGCAAATTTCAACCTCACAAATTAAGCCGGCTGTAAGCTAGACAAGCACATGCCATTGTAAGCTAGACATGTAAGTCGTGCACAACTTCAAAAACCATGTTAATCATATTTCAACTTCATAAATTTCATCATAAACATGTATTAAATTATGAATGGAAAGAACTTTATTGGTATTTGAAGTAGAAAAAAGAACATTTTTGAATAAAAATAACAAAATCACATGTCTGTCTGTCTGTCTGTCTGTCTGTCTGTCTGTCTGTCTGTCTGTCTGTCTGTCTGTCTGTCTGTCTGTCTGTCTGTCTGTCTGTCTGTCTGTCTGTCTGTCTGTCTGTCTGTCTGTCTGTCTGTCTGTCTGTCTGTCTGTCTGTCTGTCTGTCTGTCTGTCTGTCTGAGTCGGTCGTCATAAAGCAATCAGAAGCATCCAAAATCCCTCGGAAAATCAAAATAGTTGTCTATGATCAAAATGCCGTCTATGTTCAAAATATCTACACTACATTCGGTGACCAAGTGAACACTAAGAGCGAGACTGGGAAACGAAAGCGTTGGGCCTCCTACACTTCGGAAAATTCACAAGTGAAGACCTTCAACGACGTAGCCTGGAAATACAAGTCTAGAGACTACAGATCCTCCAGTAGGTCGGACACAGCTTGCACTTCAGTGAGGTCCTCGTTGATTATCGTCCTTGCCTCGAATTCGTTTGCCTCTGCTTCACTCAATTCATTGAAAATTCTGGTCACAAAAGCGCTCTGCCGGTTCGCCTTGAACCCCCATAACGAAACGCAAGCGGCATGTACCTGCACGTGATCGGACCATGACTTCACAAGAGACTCACACATGGTGACGAATGATTTCATAGAGGCCTTCAAATCTGCTGGAGTCGGAGATGAATGGTCAAGTCGGGCAATGGTCAGCATGTCATGCGCGCGGTTGTACTCTTCGACAGCTTTGCGGTGGACGTCAGTCTTCTCTTCCACTTTGTGCCGCACGAATTGCAGACCATCACTCTCCTCGCGGAGCCTCTCTTGCTTCTCGCTCAGTGCCAGGGTTGCGGTATGAAGAGCCTCTTTGAGGTTATATTTCTCCTTCTGGACCACAGCGGCAATCCCGGAGCGCAAGTGTGCGAGGCCACGGAGGGCAGTTGAGTCCACTTTGTGCTTCGCTCCGATAGGGTCGTGGCGGACATGGCGAACCCTCGCACGAGCGGATGTTGAAGCCTCTGTTCTCCGCATCACCGAAGGGTTAATGATATCCCCTTGAACTGTGGTCGTTGAGTCTACAGCCTGGTAATTCAGCATTCGAGGGGGGGTTCGCAATCGACGAACACGAGTTGATGGTGGGTTCGCCACTGCTCCGGGATTAAAAGGCAATTGCTGCGGACATGAACCGAGACATACATGTTTGTTAATAAATAATGAAAGAGGGGTAATACATGAAATATGGGAAAGAGCGCAATGTACGATAATATGGCAAGTGTTGTGACTGTCAGATGGAATTGAAACGGTAAATTAGAGTTACCGAAAAAAAAATGAGGATCAATTCGGGGAAAATTACTCTGTATTTATGTGAGAGGAACGCTACATGCAGACTAAAAGTTGATGCTGCTTCTGCGTACAATAACACAATGCATATCCGACTAACAAACCATTCCAATATAGACGATATGCAACTCGGTCACAATAAATTTGCTTTACTACAATGCCTTGGTGTGGTGGTTAAGACTGGTTCATACGACTAATGCATACGACTAACCTCGATTCGGCGATCTGGGACCACAATTTGAAGTTTCGGGAGGGGGGCACTGATGGTCAGAAACGCTGGGAGAATCCGGGGCTGCCCAGTTCGGGACTGGTGCGGATGAGTCGACTTGTAACCAAACTCAGCCCAGCTAATTTCAACTCCGAGAGACTCTGCCACCAATCCTCTTGCGAAGTGAAATGGAATTACTCTCCCCACTGGCGACGGGACTTGTAGCACGCGCTGCATGAGCTCTCGAACGTAGTGTTCATAGCGGGGGTCGCCATGATCGTCGAAGCACCAGCAGGTGGCTCTCTTCGGACCCCAAAATGCTGCTAAAGTGCGACGGCTCGGGAGGAACTCCTTTGGAGTCACAGAAGGTACCACTCCATTATCAGGGAGACTCATAATTTCGACAAACCATTCCATAGAGCCCGGTTCAACGCCCAACAACGTGATCGTCGGCATCATGCAATGGATCAAACAAGTAAAGCTGAAACGTAGTGCACTGGCGTCTGAAGGAGAGAAAGGATCGTCCTGGAAAAAAGAGAGTGAGAGAACTTGCACAAACTCACGAATAGAAATCAGAATAGAAATGGAAAGATATGAGGAGATGATACATACAGTATTTGTGAATGCCTGTGAAAACACAGAAGACTAATAATGAGGAGGCCTGATCAGATGGGGGGGAGGTATTCATGGCAAATGAGGCGCAATGAGTTTATCTCATAATGGGGGGATTCACTACTTACTAATGACATTGAGCTAGTTCATGCGAGTCACTTTGAACATGCAACATCTGTACCTCTTTCGCACTTTTAAGGATAATATCAGATTGGGTTAGGATATGGACCTCCACTTGGGGCGAGGTGCTTGTCAATTTCATAACCCGACACAGTATTGATGTGACATACGGGAGCCTAAACGTTAATTACTCAACTTGACATAAATTGAATGCTGTGTACTTGCTGGTGACTATCAATGTGCTACTTTTAAAATTATAAATAGTGTATGTGAAGGAATTAGTCGTAACTAAATGCCTGTGTGTAATATATTTTAGAAAATCTGTTATAGTGTATTCCATAGCGGAAACAGGGGAGGAAACACTCTATCCTAACGTGAACTTAAGGAAGTCGCTACATTAGAACAATGTTGAACTGATAACTTAAGAACAATGATCAGAGGTCTGCATTGATAGCTATCTGTAATGTATGTGGTACTAGCAGAGTTAACATTGTGGCCTCACCAAAATGAAAATGACCAATTAAACAAAGCGTATCACTCAAATTTAGAAGGTTTAGGGTTCGATCTAGCACTTTAAAAACAACACTATTATCGGATGATGCTGAAAAATATTGAATCTCTACTGTGCTCTACACTGTAGATATATCGAAAATGATGCAACACAAAATCATACCTATAAAGGATCTTTGTAATACAGAACATGCAGCGCCTGAATGGTGTACCATTAACCCGATGATGCACCAAGAGATCGGCAACAAATCTAGAAATGAAGGAGTCATCTGGAAGCTCAAGATTTCCACAGAATTGTCAGTCAGAGTACTCTTAGCTATGCATGCAATATCAGGAATATGAGAACAGTATTCAATACTGTGGGCTTGATGACTGTAGACTAACGTTCTATTGTGATGTAACGGTGAAGATATTACTCTACGACTAGTTCTAAACTGCAAACAGTAAGGAGATGGAATTTAGATCAGGAAAATTTCATAATGGATTGTCAGGGGAGGACCTGGAGGCCATCTCCAAGAAAAGGAAATGGAGAAAGGCGAACTTCTGCACTCAAGGAACGAATCATATGTACTGCAATGATCATAGAGGTATGAATCAGGTTCTAGTATCACTTCAAGAAGAAACATGGGCACGAAAGTAAGGAATTTGACACAAGGTTCTAGCAATGATCTCTATTTTCGTCTCATGTTTTAAACTCCGTGACCACTGCAATTTTTGCTTTTATGGGTAGTAGAGTTTAAATATCAAGCACCATAATGTAATTCGGACTGAGGAGAACAACATTCAAACGCTACTGTTCCCTAGCAACCACCTACGTGAAAAATACTTGTATCAGGGGATTTTTAGTCAATGGGCATTCGGTTAAAATAATGATTGAAACCTGGGAAAATACAAGCACTTGTTAACCAAATCATCACTAGTGCAACGATGAGTAGCGAACACAAATATAGAGACGAAATTGAACATCAGGAGCACTGGTAGCATCAACAATTTATCGTCTAGTACAAAACAATTTCAAAGATGTTGCAGTCCCCTTCAATCATGATATGATAGAATGGAACGGCATACAAGTTTAACGGAGCTGCGAGGACTGCTAAGAGAAATACATCAGACTGACTGCGAATATTTTGACACTACGAACAGTGTATGGTTTAGATATGGGCGAATGATTATCCTACACTTGTTTTTACAATTCGAGATTGCCACAAATTTACTGATGATAAACGAGGGCTTTATGTTAATGTCCAAGTACCTTTTAAGCTTCGAAGCACTAACTGTGTGCTTTTTAATCAACATGTTTCACTCAACGTATTGAATTTCAAACTCGTCTTCGTACTGCGTGTCGTCGAGGTGACGTTCATCATCTGGATTCTCCCCTTCGTGTATGAATGCATTCACTTGATCAGCTACAAATTCTTCAGCTGCATCCTCCGTTTGTATAGCTCTACCTGCCAATGGCCCCAGTATTCCAAGAGAACGAGCGCTTAGTGTGGGCCTTGTAGAACCCGCAGCACCAAAAACGTAGATCTCCCGGTCCCCTTCTATTCGTTTAGACCGAGGGTCATGACGCATCACCACCTTCCAGGATGGATCTGTGCGATCGTCCATGAAAAATACCTGAGACACGCTCTCTGGAAATACGTAAGGATTATCTTTCGGACGGGTCTCCCTACTGGAAAATTGAACTATCCAGAAACCGTTCTGGTCCTTCTTCACTACCCTTCGTCCTTGATCATTTGTTTTGATCCAGGACCCCTCCATTAGCACACAATTAAGTCCCATGTAGGTGACTAGAATTATGTTCCTCAATATTCCAACGTCTATCTCTGTACAGATAGGGGTAGGTGGAATCGCAGCAATTCCGCAGTCAAATGCAACAGTCGTGGGAGCAGTCTCTGCGTTGCATGTGTAGTGGCAGCCATATGCCCACATCGAATTAAATGACCACGCATGTTGGGAAGGAGGACAGTGTAAACTCTCTAGTTCCCTTGTCACTGGAAATCCCTCGTCTTTCAGCATACGGACCTTGTGATTGAGCCAAGGGGCGAACTTCGGAAATGGTTCTGAGAGGTGAGCAGGGTACTGTACTTGGGAAACCCGGTGTCTTCTATGTGAATTAGCAAAGGCTAAGCGTTCCGACTTATACAAGCGTCTTTGTTCTGACCATTCGCTGTCATTGCATGAAAAGCACAAGTAGTTAGAAGAGCCTGTCAAACATTACTATCAGACATCGCTAATAACATAAACTGTACTTACTGAAACAAGTCAAGCGTATTTAACTTAGAGGAAATATGTGCTGCATTCACCTTAACAACTCCTCGGTGTGTACGCTATGTCTGATCACATAATCGTGTATGCTGTCGAGCTTCGTATCAGTCAATGTCTTCGGTTTAGGTTTCCCAAGAAGACATTCTCCTGAGTCCCTCAACTCCTCCTCAGGATCCCAGACTCTACTCCTCACATGCTCGTATAAGGAAAAGTATTCAGTGCAAAAACCCAAACTTTCGTCAATCATATAGCCGCTAGCCATTCCAGCCTCTGGCTTGGACTTGTCCCTAACGTACCGCGTCAGAATTCCCAAATACCGCTCTACAGAATAACACCAACGCGCGATACGTTAGTTCGCTGCAGGACTGTACAGAACGTCACAGCAGGTTCCACGAGGGATTGAACAACTAGAAACTGCATCACTGATCAGAACAAAGTCAAAAAAAAAAGAAAGGTAGTTAGTGCTGGAAGACATATCTCCTTCGAGATCAAATTCCGTTTCAGACTCATGTGACATTGCAGAAAAGAAGTCTCTAATGGTTAATTACATCTTCGTGGATTAACTATCAGTACAAAATCGAATGTGGTTTAAGGTTCTGCGACGGTCTAAATGAATCTAGGGAAAACCAGGGATAATGAACACAAACCAGAATTATCCTAATTCATCGAAAATGGTCAGATCTTTTTGAACTTCCATAGCCATAGTCGGCATTGCAAAAGTTACATACTCTGCCCTGTAATGCTCGAGTTAGGACTTCATTACTGAACCGATATCGAAGGTCAGTACCTCCGTCCATTTTGCCACCGTAACAGAATTCCCAGACTACCTAAATCGCGACGCTTTTAGTATTCAAACGTCCTCGTCGTAAGTGAAAGAAAGCGAACAAACAGTCTGTTCCTTGTGGATATTTTTTAATTTTCCCCTTATTCGGAAAATCAGACTCACTATACTCAGAATGTCAGACATCCACGGGAACAACGTGAAGGCGAACGATAGTATAAACTTCCACTGTTTAGTTAGTATTTTTGTTGGAAATACTAACATTTATTTGGCACAACATAAACTCAGAAATTTGTTTAAATACACCGCGATTCAAGACTTACTCCGAGCATAAACCATGGCACTGTTTCCTGCTACACATCAATACAAAGATTGTGGCGAAAACTTTCTCGGCGGTGAGACATACCGCACCTCTCCCCAATAAAAATCAGACATACCAAACCCTTCCCCTGTTTTGTTTATATAGGCCAGTAAGTGGAGAAGTCTAGCGAACTGCATTGGTATCAGGAATTATCTCCACGACTACCTAATCAGCGAACTAATTTCACTTGAAACGATACGAATTTAGATCACAACAGCTCTAATTGAAGGAAATGAAACAAACTCATCAAACAGGACAGTGACCATGACCATTGATCCCAACAAGTCAAGCAGCAAATGCACATCCAGCCCTAGGGGAAGCACAAACACACCTTCCAGTAAGGTAAGTCGAAAAGGCTGGACACCCTTTTAATGCCAAACCGCCGCGCAGATCAGATGAGGCGGGGCTAGCGCCAAGATGAACCCATGATAGTCTGAGTTCTCCATACTGGATAACTTCTGCACCAGTCGCCTTCAGCGGTGGCGCTCGCAATTCAGCAACGTTGTCAAATTCAGGACATGGCGATCTCCACGGGTGTCCAGCTGGTAGAAATCTCCTGTGTTGATCGTCATATTCATTCTTGTGAAGAGCCAATGATCTCCTAGATATAGTGTTTTCACCACATATGGGGCATCCTTTGTACCCTTTTGTAACACATCCTGCTACAATGTCATAGGCAGGGAAATCATGCATTGTCCAAAGCAAAATTGCTTTCATGTTGGAAGTAGAACTTCCTTGGTACCTTGCTGCGTCATCTGTTTGTACCCCAGTATGCCACAGAATTGAAGCTCCTCAAGTAGTGGCTGTAGATATATGTCAGTATTATCTCCTGTAACCGACAGTTTCCTGGGAATTATTAGACTCAACATGACAAAGTGCTTCTTTGTCGTCATCCATGGTGGCAGATTGTAATTGAGAATAAGTATAGGCCAAGTACTCCAAGTTGATCGCTTAATTGAAAATGGGTTCACACCATCTGTTGCTAACCCAAGCCTTAGATTTCGTGGCTCAAATGCAAATTCTCGTTGCCACTTCCAGTTTACAAACTTCCACTGATGGGAGTCTACTGCGCCTCTCATGGTTCCATCCTCACTTGCATGCCTGTGATGCCAAGTCATATACGATGCTTGTAAAGGGGTATTGAAAACCAGGAAAAATCCCATCCTGTGCTAACCTATGAGCAAACTGGAAATCACATAATACCAAATACACTTGACACAAGATTCCATTAATAATATATCTTTATTATCATTTCAGTCACGATACATTTTACTTTGTTTTTCCCCCCTAATGAATGATCTTAGAACTTGTGCATCTACATTTGCGGTGTTTGCTACCACCGTCGCAGCATCTGGAGCAACTACTAACTCGACACTATTAGTCCTTTGACTTCGAAGTATCCGAGCTCGTAATTCCTTCAGTCTGGTGGCATACTCCCGTACCGATTCGGTCGCAACTCCCTCAGAATTGCGCCCCTGACGCATTAAGTTCAACTGGTTCATTAGAATTTGATAACTCTCTTTCTCCTGGAATTCCCGACAAAGAGCTTTAGTTAGGGAATCCCAGCTCCTTTTCGTCTCTTCCGATTGGCTTTCATACCACCACGCAGCCTCATCTTCCAAATGGATGGGCAACAGAGATAACCAGGCTGCTTCTGTTCGGTCACCATTGGTCATGCAAGCTCGTTTAAATTGTCGCAAAAATTTTTCTGGATCTGATTTACTAACACCTTCGAAAACAGGAATAGACACCATAATTAATAAAATTTATTTTTTTAATTAAATTTTGTCAGTGTGGTTCAGATTAATTGCAAATTTGTAATATATTCCAATGTACTATGTAGCTCTTGAAAAATCAATCACTCTTCAACTCTTCAATCTGAAGCATTGCTCATTGCTGCCATATGTTCTTCTATCTTGTAAACGCCACCATCGCCATACACGCGATCGCCACCGCGCTAGACTTCATGGCTCCTGTTTGCTTCTGCTGAATTAAATTTTCCTGAAACAGCTACTTCACGCTTCCCATCAGAAAGCGCCCAGCTGCATATCATAGGAAGTCGCCAGCGTTCCGAATCAGCTTCACTTCACTCCAGCCAAGCGATTACTCATCGTGCCGAAACCTCCCCGGCAACACCATCGAGCTGTTGAGTATCACTGCGCTGGCGTATCTCAGAGTTGCAGATCCTTTCCTGGTTGATTCGTCTGGAAATCGTGGTTACACCATCGCTCAGCAATCTGCGCTATTTCATTCGATCGCTAATAAGCCTGCATGAGCGATTAGTGACAGTGAACGCTGCCATGGTCGACGCAACGCAGCGACGTCGATGTGCTTCATGCAGACATGTGAATGCTTGCACCACGAGCCCGTCTTTCCGCACGTAACATATTTCTGCATGTATGTTCTGCACTAATGCATGCAATCGTTAACGGAGTTGAGCTTTAATTTCGTGATCAGCACTAATTACAAGACCCACCTTCTCTGCAGCAAGTAGTGCGGATTCAATTCGCAGTAACAATAATCATAGCTGCAGTTTCAGACTTGTTGTGAATAGTGATGACACTGTTGATTCAAAACTTTGGATCTCGGTCACTGCATAGTTTGTTGCGTTATCTTCCTCGTCGTGATGGAGACTACAGCTGCATATTAAGTCTTCGCACAATGTCGGCTTCTAAGAAAAGTGATTGCAGCTCGGTAACTTGAATGCATGTTGATACCGATTGCACCTTGTTAACCTGCATGCACGTAGAAACCAGTTGGTTGCACCTCGTTAACCTGCATGCATGTTGATTCAGTCTCAATAGGCCCAAACTCCGCGACCATTAAATCTTTGAATTGCCTTCTACGATCCTCCCCGATGCAACCTGGAAAGCTCGTCCGCTTCTTTGTTTTGATGTCTCGGTATATGTGAGAAAGAAATAGAATTAAAACTGGATTTCAATTCTTCTACCGCTTGGTTAAGTGGCTGTAACTTTTCAGACTTGACTTGCCATTCTCCTGCAGCTTGCATGCAGACCAACCTAGAATCACCAACCACCTTCAGATCGTTAATTTGCTTACCTTTAGCGATTTCTAAGCCTGAGATGAGTGCCGCATACTCAGCTTGGTTGCAGGTAAGGCCCGGCCCAAGGTCCTTGTGATATCTTTCACGTTTCCCAGTTTTAGTTTCCAACACTATGCCTGCTCCTGCGTTGTCTTTTGTAGACGATGAACCGTCAAAATACAAAGTCCAGGAGTTACAAGCTTCGCTCATCTTGGAATCACCCTGTTGACGCAAAGAAACAACGAGTAGACATTATTTCAACTTCTCGTTTAATGTTGACGAAGAATAGAGTCTAGTTTATAGAATGCTTCCTCTGCTTCAACTGTCCAGGCAGCGAATTGGATTTCTCGAGCAAAAGGTATGAGCGGAGAAGTCAATAAATAAAAATCTTTGATGTTGTGTCGTTGATAATTAGCTTGTCCCAGCAAGATTTGAATTTCTTTCCACGTTGGTGGAATGTTCATTCCACCTCCCATAATTCAGTTGTAGATTGCAATAATAAACTGCTGCCCCGTCGATTGCATTGCACTGACACTTCGAGGTCAGTCACCAGTCCATGCTTTTCATTGAAATCTGAAAACTTGAGCAAGAACCAAGATGAAATACTCAGATCAGTTCATTCGAATAATATTCAGTGAACTGTTTCGTAACTTCTGCACCTCATTGCCTTTTGAAATTCACGAAGACTAGCTAATCAAAGCTCTTGATAAAGAGAAGAAGGCTCGATGAAAGAACCCTGTTCTGCGAAGAAAAAAGGATTTATCTCGTCATACTGTGTCAAAATCTCACGGCGACCTACAGGTACGTCCAAAACTTCGGAGGAACCTTCTTCCAAATGTGCAGACACTTGTAACTGATTTTCAACTTCCCTTATGATTCTTCGGTCACTTATAATGACCGATCCGTCGATTATGCTCACGACACGTTCTGCACCCCTTTCTTCGTCGATTATGTTCACGACACGTTCTGCACCTCTCGCTTCTTCAACATGAGCTGCGTCGAATTCCTCTCTCTCGGAACTCATTTCTCGCGAAGTGCATTCTTGACACATCGTGACACATTTCAGCGCTGCCGTAACATAATCGTTCTGCTCTGCGATCCTTTGATTACATATTCAGCAATTCAACTTGTTTCTCCGGCATTGGTCGCAGTACCTACAACGCTATTTCTTCACGTGAATCTTCGATCAATCCAACGTCGACCACTTCTATGAAACCTCCCGAGAGCCAGTTCCATGCTGCATGGTTTGTTCATGTTCAGTCAGTGATCATTTCAGTTCGGACAGCTGCGGCATGAACGGAACCAAATTGCATGAACACGCACAACCTGATGCACTCAGGATGCAAGATCAGCGAACACATGTAACCCCAACCAAATACTCGGCTCTCACCCTTCACGACAGTCGCGGTCCCGGCAACGGAACCAAATGAAAACCAGGAAAAATCCCATCCTGTGCTAACCTATGAGCAAACTGGAAATCACATAATACCAAATACACTTGACACAAGATTCCATTAATAATATATCTTTATTATCATTTCAGTCACGATACATTTTACTTTGTTTTTCCCCCCTAATGAATGATCTTAGAACTTGTGCATCTACACTTGCGGTGTTTGCTACCACCGTGCCATTCCCATGAGAGTAGACACCTCAGCTCGATTTTTCGGTTCCTTTATTTCTAATATTTTTCGCACTTTCTCAGGATCAACACGAATACCATTTTCAGAAACCACATGGCCTAATAAGTTTCCTTCGTGAAACCCAAACCGACATTTTTCAGGGCTTAATGAACAACGAAATTCTGACAAACGTTGAAATGCTGCTCGTACTAATTGTGGATGATCAGATTTACTTCCGTATATAGCAAAATCATCCAGATATACTCTTATGAATTGACCAAGATACGGTTCAAAAATTTTCATTTGAACCCGTTGAAACGTACTTCCCGCGTTACATAAGCCGAATGGCATTCTTAGATAAGCAAAAGTCCCCCATGGAGTCGTAAATGTTGTTTTGTGTACATCTTCATCTCTTATTTTAATTTGATGATATCCGCTGTAACCATCGCAAAATGAATACATTTGATGACCCGCTACTTCGTCCAGTAATTCGTCAATGAAAGGAAGAGGTTGGCGATCCTTTTTTGTAACTTTATTTAAGGCTCTGTAATCAACACATACTCTCCATTTACCTCCCTTCTTTGGAACTATAACAACCGGCGAGACCCAGTCTGCATTCTTTACCGGAATTATAAAACCTCCTTCAAGCAACTTGTCAATCTCAGCTTTTAAAATCGAAGCTTTTTCGGGAGCTAAACGTCTTTGGCGAATTCGTACCGGTTTTGCACCCTCTACCAGATCGATATGGTGTTCTTCTAAAGTTATACTTGGCAAGTCCTGATGACGAGTAACAAATAAATATGCGAATTCACGAACAGTCTTTACTAACACTTCCTTCTCATGTAAAGAAAGCAATGGTCCAAATTGAATTTTCTTTAATATTTCTTCCTCTTTACCGGTTTCTGATTCGCTATTAAGTCGTCCAGTTATCACTTGTGGCAGAACTTCAAGCGCATAAATTTCACCTTCGGTTTCACTGGTGGAGTCAGAGTCTGAGAAGTCAGTTGTCCAGTCAGAATCATAATCTTCATCAGATGATATTTCGGGAGAGCTTACTCTCCTCTTGCCATTTTTATCATGTATTACCTGCACATTGATTCGATGTGGCCTTTCACCAATTCTCATGAACCCACGACTCCAATAATTGACGGCTTTGACTCCAATTAGCCAAGGGCGTCCTAAAATCATGGGATATCCATCTTTTTTATCAGCAATAGATAAGACGTGTATGTCAAGTTTTACCACTACTCCGTTGACAGTTACAGGTAATTGTGAAATCATACCAATTGATTTTACACATCTCTGATCAGCCACCTTTAGTTTAATAGATGAGCCTTTATCTGTCGATAAACCTAATTCGTCAAACAACCACTTAGACATGACATTAACTGAAGCTCCCCCGTCAAGTAAACAGCCTTCAATTTCGTGTCCCGCGATTGAAGCTGTTACTTGAGGTGCCTTCATCTCTTCATTCATTTTTTCCGCTATATTTACTTCGTTCATCTTTCTTCTGGTGCTAATACCTTGCCTTAATTCTCGACGAAGAGATGGGCATCTTGCCACCAATTGCCCGATTGTGATGTTTGCTGACTGCTTACTAAGATCTGCGACGATAGAATAATCAGCTTGGTCTCTACTCAGCAGCAAGTCATTGATTCCAATTTTTCGTCGGGATCTCTTACTTCGAGAAGGTCCTTCGCATTTCTTTGATTTTGCACGTTTCTGATATGGGGTAGAATCCATTTCCAGATCTGCTAAGGCTCTATCCCGTTTAGCCATCATAAGTTCATGTTCTGGGCTTTCCTTGTCCGTACTCATTCGTTCCAACATATGGATTTCTGCTATTTTGACATCAGAGGTGGTGGGAGTTACAGGTGTGTAGCTCTTCGTCTTTTTAGGACAATCACGTTCGTAATGCCCACGTACTCCACAACCGTGACACGTTACAAACTGCACTGCGCGCTGTAACGACGATCGTTCTGCCATGGGGCTCTTGGCTCGATGGTCTGCCTGTCGGTCTTGTATCAGGTACAGTTTCATTTCTTCCATCATAGATGTCAACTTCGAGATGGCATTATCTCCAACAACCTCTGGTTGCGTACGTGAAGACGAGCTCTGAATTGAGTTGTTTCCTGAAACAGGAACACTTTCACTTAACTTAGTAGGGACTTTCAAGGTGATAACATCAGGAGAGGATAATTCAGCAAGATTATCTTCTTTTTTCTGTGCCCATGCTAAAGCAGATTCCAAAGTTTGTGGTTCTTTCCAAGAAACTATCTCTTGAATTGACGGTATCAACCCCCTAATGAATGATCTTAGAACTTGTGCATCTACACTTGCGGTGTTTGCTACCACCGTCGCAGCATCTGGAGCAACTACTAACTCGACACTATTAGTCCTTTGACTTCGAAGTATCCGAGCTCGTAATTCCTTCAGTCTGGTGGCATACTCCCGTACCGATTCGGTCGCAACTCCCTCAGAATTGCGCCCCTGACGCATTAAGTTCAACTGGTTCATTAGAATTTGATAACTCTATTAAGCCAATCACTTTTTTATTAAGAAAGACAACTCCTTTTCTGTGGACACCAGAATGTTCTTTAAGTCTTCAATATATTAGAAAAAAATTAACAAGTGACCCAGTGATGCGGCAACCGAATTGGCAGATACCATTTATTATCAATCCTTCTTCTAGTTCAGTGTCAATTTCTACCGTGTTACTGCAGAACGATTCAATTGGTAGAGCACATCCTATTCAATATGCTAGTAGATTATTAAATGACTGTGAAACCAGGTACACAATAGCTGAGCGAACACTTCTTTCTTTGAGATTTTCGACGGTGAAATTTAAACATTATTTGTCAGCTTGTTCTTTTCCAATAATTGTACAAACTGACCATGATGCTCTAAGGCAAGTAATGCAGCAAGTGGACCCGACTGGAAGAACAGCGAGATTATTGGCTTCGCTTCAACAATTTGATTTTATCTTTCAACAACCAAGGAGCCAACGAATTAATCACGCCAAGCTAGTTCAACAATTGTGTAATCACTCAAGCTCGGAAGAAGGAGTTTTGTCCGATGATGCAGAATGTTGTGTTGTTGAAGAGGATAAACAAAGAATTAATTTTGAATATGATAAAATTAAAAAGTTCCTCGTGGACGCCATTTTCCCAGAAGGTTCAACCAGTGAAGAAAGAAGAGTGATTCGTAGGAAAAGTATGCCCTATACGATGATCAATAATATTTTATACCGCGCAGGACGAGATGGAGTGCTTCGCAGGGCAGTAGAACATGATGAAGCAAGCTTAGTATTACAAGAGTGTCATGAAGGCGTTTGTGGAGGACATTTTTCTGGAGATGCTACGGCCAGGAAGGTGCTAATGGCAGGTTATCATTGGCCTACGTTATTTAAAGATTCTATTGAATTCTGTAAAACTTGTCCATCATGCCAGGCTTACGGAAAGAGAAGTTTCCCACATACGGAGTTACATCCGATTTTACCCACAGGTGCGTTCGAAAAGTGGGGTTTGGACTTTATGGGTCCAATGCCTAAAACTTCTAAAAAGAATCAATACATTATTGTCGCAACTGATTATCTTACCAAGTGGTCGGAAGCTTGCGCTACAAAAAAGAATACAGAAGCAGTAGCTGTTGATTTCTTGTTCAACCAAATAGTGTGTCGTTATGGAATTCCATTGGAAATCGTAACGGATCAAGGTTCACATTTTACGGGAGGTATAGTCACCGGCTTGCTCAAGAAATTGTCAGTTAAGCATCGTCGAACAACACCTTATTATCCTAAAGCCAACGGTTTAGTAGAAAAAACTAACGGAATATTGGCCGGGATAATTGCTAAAGTGATTTTGAACAAAAGGAGAACTTGGGATGAACACCTTGGAGAAGCTTTATGGGCGTACCGGACCACACATAAGTTGACCACGGGGTTCACGCCTTTTCAGCTAACTTTTGGATTAGAAGCTGTGGTGCCTATCGAAATTCAGATTCCTTCACTTAGACTTGCTCTGGAACACGATTTGGGCGAAGCCGAATCATTGACGGAGCGATTGTTAACTTTGGAAAAATTGGATGAAGGCCGATTCAGAGCACTTCACAAGAACAAGTCAATACAAGTCCAACGGAAGCTGCGACATGACAAACTGAAGAATTTAATTGAATTTCAACCCGGTGATTTAGTTATGGTAGTTGATAGCTGGCTCATGAAACAACACGGCCAAAAGTTCAGGCCTAAATGGAAGGGGCCGTATGTGATACACGAAAAATTTAATAACGGTTCGTATTCCTTGAGTACCCCAGATGGATCGAAGATTATTAAGCCACACAATGGATCGAAGATGAAGTTTTATTTTCATTCAGATCATTTGCAGGCTCTTGACCGTAAAAACGATCAAGAACCTGGGGAGGAAATGTTAAATGAAATAATTCCCGTCCAATTCGTTATAGGCAGCAATGTTACAGGAATACAGATGGAAGGAAGTGGCGGCCACGTAAGAAGTTCACATGCTGATGAGAGCCGGGAGGTTGACAGTTAGCCAAACTAAATTGAGCAATAACTGCCGTTTGGTTACAGAACCAGGAGGGAAGAGATAAGTAGCAGGAGAGGAGAGAGAACAAGGGGGGAAAAACAAAGTAAAATGTATCGTGACTGAAATGATAATAAAGATATATTATTAATGGAATCTTGTGTCAAGTGTATTTGGTATTATGTGATTTCCAGTTTGCTCATAGGTTAGCACAGGATGGGATTTTTCCTGGTTTTCAGTATTATACATTCGTTGAAGTCTCGGAATGAGAGGGAAGTGTCGCAATACCTTGACAGGGACACGTGACTTGCCGACTTGCTTGTAACGATCTGCATTGCAGACTGGACAATGCTGCAAATCTTTGTATTGTTAGATCCTCTAAATAAAATACAAGTCTGAGGCCCGGGACAGCAGTGAATGGTCTTGTACGCAAGACCAAGCTGCTTTAAAATCTTCGAGGCATGATACTCGTTAGGCGGCAATGAGTTGACTGTTGCAACAAACTCTTGTGCAAGATAGCGAATATCTCATTCACCAAAATGTTGGAGGCATCGTGAGTACGCAAGCAGTTTAAGAGAATCAAGGTACCGCCTAGTCTTGTGAGCCCTGACCCAGCGAACAAAGGAGTCAAGGCAGAGTCCTCCAGTAACTGATGAGGAGTCGGCGACATTGGTTCCATCGCTCGCAAGTCGTTGTCAGTCATATCCTGCTCCGCTACTGGTACCTGTTCGTGCATATGTTCATATTGATCCCGACCTGTTTCTGTCTCAACCGGCATAGCTCGATTCTCAGGGCCTTGTACTTCCTCACCATTCATGATATCATCCTCATAAACTGACTCGCCACCCACTCTGTCGTTGGCATTTCCAATGCTTGCAGCCAAGCCGTCGTAGACATGGAAAGTATGTTGGACTAATCCCTCCATATCCATACCCTCATCTAGAGGCCGCCCACGCTCCGCTCTGAAACCTGTACCCCTCCTGCCGAATTCTTCTATGATCTCATTGTCCCGCTCGACGTCCGAATCGTCGAGTGGGAAACCCTAATTGAAAATAAACAAAGCTATTACAACAATTGGTACTCAGTTTACTACGTGATCCACTGCAACTTATCGACAAAACATACAAGTATGTTGGAATAAATGTTGAGAACCCGTACCTCAATGGAACCCCTGTGGTAGGGATGCCGGCCAGAAACCCGCAGATGCTCTCGCACCACTCCTCTAAATTGCAATGAACGGTTTTCACTGCAGCAAATGTTACAAGGACATATTCTTTTACTCGCCTTGGTCCTATCCGCCAGCATCTCCTCTCGAATGTTCAGCTTTGCATCGCGCGCCTCACGTCGTCTTCTGTCACGAAGAGGAAACCCGTTGCGTCCTTCCATACTGTACTCACTCCTTCGACAAGAGCAGGAGCCGGAGAAGCAAGCGTCGCAGCACCCTATTCGAGTCCGCTCGAACAACGTCTACTAGATAACAAACAACCTCGAATAGTTAGTGTCCGTAGAAATAACGAACAGAGTACATCCACGAATATTCACTTCAATATGACTAGCAGAACACTTTTTCACATTCAGGTGACAATCAAACCACACACAGAGTACATGTGCACATGTTTATGAAACCGAGCTTTATATAAATAACAATACCTCTTGAACAAGTCGAATGATATAACGACACCATTGTCACATAAAATCTCATACTGTAGTAGTGTGCACTTAATGCGTGATCCTCCAGCTTAGTGCTGATCGCTGCAAACCTACGTACTGGTACTACTTAATTGCTCAGAACATCACTGGACCAGTACTCACTCTCTTCTACCGGGACAATTCACCAGCGTGCGTCAACACATGCACGATGATGTCTATTTTAGCCTCGAAAATGCTTCGGCGATCTAGAACCACATCTGATGACGATATGGCAAGGAACAGCAGTGCCACTCTACCCGCAAACAGATCGATCTCTTCATTGTACATCTCAGGCGACTGGGATCCGTGATCATCTTGAACGCCTGTAGTGGATACGCCGTCCGCCGTGAATGGTGGTTCCGGATGTAGGATATCGTCGTCGCAATGCTCCAATTCCGGTAATTTGCAATCGCCACAATCCACGGTGTATCCTTCTTCGGACAGCACCTGCAACACATTGGTACCCAGTATGCACTCTACTGCACATCGCATATTTCCATCCTGATATCCAAGACTATATTGCCCCCCCATAAATGATGCTGGAATCCCATCGGTCCTATACATTAGCTGTAGTGTATGGATAACAGTATCGCAATACCTTGACAGGGACACAATTGCTTCCTTCTTGCTTGTACTCAAGACCCCCGGAGCTAGAATCTTCCGTGGTGGATGCTAGTTCGAGATATGGAAGATCTTCGGAGCAGTGCTCCAATTCTGTGAGTATGCAGTCGCCGAGCTCCAGAATACCTCGTTCTTGGGAGAAGCCTTGAAACTCTTCTAGGTCGTGCTGAGGATCTTCAATCGACGTCACGCTCTCTGTTCTCGCTGGCATGGAACTGCCCTCTCCCCCTACAGACATCAAAGGCAAAAGGAGAATTTCGCTAACTTCCCCGATAGACGGCGATCCATTGACAGAATCGATCTCATTCAACACTTGTTCCCATTCACCAAAATTCCATATACTCACAACGTTCCCGCTATCATCTACCTGCGACAATCCGTACTTCACCATCGTGCGAGGACTCCACTGCTCCCGATTCCAGTTCTCCATCTCCTAAGTCGTCTCCCAAAAAACTTTCGATTTACAAAAAACTCTCCTCACGCTCGATCACGATACTGATACTGGTTGAGATATCACTCTCGCAATACCACGGGGTGTTCTCGCACAGACTTTGTTCCCTCGTTCCCCTGTACTAAAAACCCGCCTAAGGAACTTCCAGACCTATATGTCTTCGTTCACAAGATGGCCCATGCAAATGACGTGCTCGAAACTGCTTGGAGTCTTGTCTAATCGACAAAGGCTGAGCGCCACAACCTCATTTTTAGACTTGATCGCAGAAGCATTTCTTCTAATGTAGGACGTATAGATCTGAAATTGGCTTGGTACCAGTACCGCTTTTTGCAGATCCAACTCCGTGTCATACTTTCTAGATCTCTATTTTCGCCACCGTTCTATGTTTGCTCGTTTTCAGATCGCCGTCAATCTAACCCTAATGGAGACTTGTGATATTTTGATGTCCAGGCGCCGCCCATGCTTTGATCCCTTGAACAGCTTAGAGTCGGATTTTTCCAGCACCTCGTGGTCGACCTCAAACAGTGGCAGCACGTTATGCTGGTCTTCTGGTAGCTGTGAAACATACGATCCAGCTCCTGAGTCACCCTGCAGCCTCGACTCATCGTCAAGGAGACACGCTATTCGCATTGAATCACCACCGAAGTCACCATCCGGCAGTCTTCACGACATGGCATTCCCAGCACGTATGGCACAGCGAGAAGTCCTCGAAGGTCGTATAGTGGATTGTTCTATCCATGGCGAGGTAAGGAATTGTACGCCTCTTCAATCCTGTCCACAACTATTTTCTTCAGTACTCGATCATTTTACGTGTTCATAGTTGCCTAATTCGGGTTTAGACTATCTCCCATGTTTAGTCCCACACTGCTGAAAAGCACAGCAATGGTCCACGCGAGTGATACAGAACTTAGCTTGTTGACGTCACTGAAACCTGATATTCAATCAGTTTGAAGAATTCTATATAACCGACTCGAATTTGTCCCTTGCGAGAATTCTCGAGCCGAGTTGGAGCTCCTATGGCGCACGCTGCTCGTCAGTACACCGCCCCGTCCCATCCGGTTGTCAACTCCATTCTGCCGAGCCAGCAACACCGTCACCCTCAACATTTAGGACTGTCCTCTACTTCTGGGTCCTGGGGCGAAGACCCAAGAGTGCCAGTCAATCCGTCTGCATATCGCGAAGGATCGTCGCACCCCATAACTGCACCTTTGCATTCTGGCCCGAGCTGCCGCCCACCTACACACACCGCATTTGAAGGACGTACAACAGAATGGCGCCCTACCCATGATAACTTGGCAGATGAGGGCCGGCTGGAGCAAAACAGGAAACGAACAGCCTCTTGTGACGTTCACCGTCTCTATATGAAAAAGATGGCAGCAGCCCATGCTGAAAATCGAGACCCAATTATACAGATCCAAGGCTGTGATTCAAATACTGTTCTAGGCATGAAAAGCCCATGGCACCGGGCAGCGCGCTTGTGTGCCCGACAAACATTGAATTTCAAAATTAGAAGTTATAAATCCAGAAGAGAGTATTGGATGTCTCACGTTCATTGCATTGCTCAGAAACTTGATCACCAATTCACGTACTCTAGGCCACTAGACATCAATTATTTAGCGAAATTCCTGAAATGTTGGAAGAAGTACTTCATTAAATCTGGTGGCATGAGGCACATCCGCTGTCCAGTAGAGGTCTTCACGGAGTGGCGCAAATACTGGTTGATTGCAGAAGGAAAGGACGAATCCATTCAAATGACTCAAATGCGAAAAGGGAAGACGCATCGCACAGACAACTCACCTGTGGGGCTCAACAACTACTCTCCTTCGAATTCTAGGTGCGTTACTACAATTTATAAATCAGTCTAGACCGCAGCCCCTGTCTTTGCTCCATCGCCGTCCAGTAATCATCTCGAAGTAGATCATTCAGTCTTATTGATGAAATATCTCTACGGTCCTCACCTAGGAGCTGCAGTGTCTCCCGAATCCAAACGGAGAACTCCTGTCACGCCTGGCTGGCACGTCGACACTAAACAGTGATTCAACACAAAGTCAGAGCACAGGGTTCCAACAAAGCACACCTACAGCTGGTTTCAACAATGTGACCACATGCGCATCAGTAAGAGTTCCTCGTTATGAAGACAGTACGCCTAATTTTTCACAGGTGAACACACAGTCCTCCACCCTAGAGCTTACTTCACCTGTTAATCGTGTTAAATACTCTACATTTCCATTGATTTGACATGTACGTGCTCTTTAATTATGTTTACGTGATTTTCTTAACAGCGGCCAGCCACTCCTCCCTACCAATTCCAGGAATCAACACGGATTCATGCCCTAGAGTCCACGATAGAGAAGATCGCAACTGATCTTACAAGCAGTAAAGAACAAATAAAGGAGGTGAAGGAATTACTTTTCCGTCTGATTAATCCGACGTCCACACCTTCGCCTCATGCACCAGCGCCAATAGTCTCTCCTGCTGATTTCCATTGCGGCGGTCCTGCTCTCCGTAATATCGCACCATCGGATCATTATGCCATTCGAACTGGAAATCGAGACGAGCAGTATGGACCTTCCATAGAACCCACGGAAGCCCCTGGAACTGAACGGCGTGAGCATCATCAAAATGATCAACGGAGTCCCTTGGTGGTTTCTCACGCGCCGGAACGACTCTCTCTCATGCGCCTCAGGTGACACCGTTCCTGTGACACCTAATACCTTGCTACAAAACTTTACTAACCGAATGCCTATAGGCACAGCTGTTTCCACAGACAAGTCTCCTTCCGCCGGCACCATGTCCCACGACATCTCCCCGCATCCAAGCGATGCCAACACACCTATTTCGCAGCCGCATCGTCCCAGCATTCATCGGCTTCCAGCAACAGGCAACTTGGAGTCGGAGTTAGGAGATCCCGCTCTGCAAGACGGAGTCACAACCCGCGGCATGGCCAATGCTACCGACCCGAAACCCAGAGAACGAGGCCCTCGTGAAAAATTTGATTTGACGCTACTTCCGAGAATCCAGTCTACAGCCCTCGCTGCCAACACATTGTGCTTCATTCTACACCCCGACAGCGGCAATGCAATAGTGGCTGAGGGCTGGACGGGGGGGAGTTGGAAATCTCCCAAGCAAAAATTCGGTCACCTATGTGCTGCAGGAGAGCAAATGGTACAAGTCCACAAAATCTTGAGGCCAGGTCTTCCACTCCCATTCCTCGAAGAGCGACAACTCTTTTCAGTTCTAGAACATGCACTTGTAAAACCATCTGGTTCTAGTGTCTATGTAAAATGGCTCTCGAATTTGCTTGTGAAGAAGAACAAATCCAGCGCTTCGTCGAAAATAGGGTAGGCTAAACACAGTGTGAACTACTGCCGCCTATTGTGTATGCAATATCGCTCCAGTATGTAACGGTAGAATTCGGTAGCCATCATGGCCCGACATTGCCCCAGTAGCTCACTGCAGGGTCATAATGTACACACCCCCTAGCACATGCACTGCATTCTCAGACTTTGTAACTTCCACTCGGCACACATCGTAATCTGATTGATTATCTCATCCCAAAAATGTCCACTGCATTACACAATGTCGACGCCCACATGCACAGCTACAAAAACAACACTGTACAGTTCAATCCAAGTACAAACCGTCCTCCCGCTGCATAACGTCTCCATGCGGCCAATCTTACGTGCATGCAATGAAATTATACAGTAAACGCTGCATGTACAGAATAGCAGGGGCCAAATTCCGAAATGCCGGAATCCCAGTCAGCGAATCAGCTAATAACAGGGATTAAAATTTCATAATAAACATATCGATCTAGCCCTAAATCAGACATCCGCTGGGAGAATCCACACCCTAAATTCCCCAACCCCATTTCCATATATACCAAAATACCTAAATTCTGAAAACCCCAAATTCCCCAATCCCTAAAACCCAAACCCTAAGTCCACAGAATCCCTAATTCGTGAATTTTTTGAAATTCCTAAAATCTTAATTCCCCTAATAAGCTAAATCCCTAATTTTGCTAAATCCAAAATTCTCTCGTTTTTTCTCAATTTTTTATTTTCCGAAATCCCTATAATTTGAAATTCAATTGACCCTAAACCCGACCTCGTAAATCCCTAAATCCCATGGTGCCCCAAACCCCTAAACCCCTAAGTCCTGAAATCCGTAATTTCCTTCCACTGAAGCCCTAAATTCCAAATGACGAATCCCTAATCTCTCCCAAACCCCTAATCCACCGATACCCAAAAATACCCAAACCTTTGATACCCGTCTTGCAAATACCCTCAGCACTCTCAGTGGCAGTTGATAACCTGGCGCACTTGTCCGTTAGCCCACTTGTATCCCCTAACCCGTCATAGAGGGGTACATGGATCAAAGCCCGGTCCTAAACCGGGCAGCACCCCCAAAAGATATCAACACAAACATATCAGTGTAATAGTAAGTCGCAGCAGTAACTGTGAAAGTTGATAATTTACATGAAATCTCGCAGTGGATGACAATGTCCGTCATCCTTAAGCACGGTCCTACAAAGAAATACCGAGCCAGTAAAGTCGGCATGGATTCACCAGCACCTCGTTGCTGACCCACGTGGGACATTAAGCCGACCAATTCTGCAGTGAATGGGGACCACCAACGCGACCATGACCAATGCAAGTCTAGGGTAGAATGTCCTTAAACCGCAAACTTAAGCATTTGGGTATAGGTGTGGGGCTCTTATGTATTTTCTGAAAATTTTCATCAAAGGTAGAACAAGAATGATGCTGAAGGCAATTTTTTTCGGAATTAAATAGCAAAAATCCAATTTATTATGAATTTTGTAAGTGAAAAGTGTCCCAGACCCAGAAGCAATCAGTAGACCTACCCAGCTTAACCGCATGACATAGCCTTTTCAAGTCAGGGCTAGACCTTAAATCGTGAACACTAGTTTCAAAAAATTGTACAGTAGTGGAATGTAGATCCAAAAATCATGCAATGAAGAAGTGGCAGCTGAGATTCTAGAATTCCTGTTCCATTGTTGTGCAAACTGGGAAAGTAAATTCCAAAAGCACTTTCTTTCTCTGACTGTGAATAGAAGTGAATTAGTCCTTAAACCACTCAAATAGAATAGACTGAGGACCTGCAAGTGCTTTCTAGGCTAATCCAGTTCTACAGCGTGGGTGGGGCTTGTTTTGGGTCGTGTGCTGATGTGGAGGGGGGAGTAAGAATGTCTGATGTCACTCTCGGGCCCCACCCCATTCATCCTGTACACTCATCCCCATCCACAGAGACCACCCCCTTCCCCCCTGCGCAGATAATAACAATCAGGCTCCACACAATTGCAACAATCCTTCAATAGGCCTACTCTACAGATTAGTCGAACAATATCTCTCGGAATGGTCTCAGCTGTCCTCAAATTTAATGAGCGTGCACAATCTCTAAAAATTCACCATTCCTGGGGTAGAATACTGCATTTGGGACCCCCCAATACCTTAGCATTTTTTTCTATCCTACCCAAACAGGGTCAACAGACTTTGACTGCTGTAGGTGTCAAATTTTTATTTTTATTAATACATACTTTATGTGTATACATATAGAAATTTATTTTCATTCTCATTTTCCTAACTTTCATTAAAACTCCTCATTTTCATTTGGAACCTTGCTTTCGCAATCTCCGTAATCAATGTAACTTACATACTTGATATCTTTCCAAGTTATTGGATTTCCACTTTGAGGTTGATTCTCAACTCTTGTACAAATTGCTTCTTTATTAACCCCTAAAGTTCTGAGGGTATTTTTCATCAAAACTGCCTCAAAACAGCCCCTCTTCAAAGCAAGGTGGATTTTGCAAACTTGGAGTCTTTTTTAGTACATCTAACCGTAAGATCTTGTAGCTAACTTTTATGTTTACATTTCCACTAAATCTCACACACTCATTCCTCACCAATTGCAAGATCATAACGTTCAAAGTAGAAAAACAAGTTTTTTTTCCCTGCGAAAAAAGGGGACAGCAGAGTTTTGAAGGCCCAAAAAACCATTTTTTGAAGTAGATATGGAATGATTCTCTACATATTATTGTTTCTAAGTGAGTTGGGTACATGTCCAAAAAATATCATATTAAAAAATAGTGTGGGAGGTTTTCAAAAAAAACATTTTCCGCTAGGGGGTAAGCTGAAATTCACATACAAAGGCCGTTTTTTGACAATAAAATAGCATATGAAAACTTCTTGGATTGAAAATCCGAACGGTGGAAACATGCGCTACTACCTTATCTATAAATAGAAATTTTTATTTTTTTAAATTATTAAAATCTCAATTTTTGGTGGAATTTCTATGTTTCATCTTTGGGCAGATTTTTGCAGATTTTTGCAATTTTGGGCAGAATTTGCTGCATTCACAGTGGCTTAGAAAATTTCAGCAGCTGCCCAACGAGCAGCTTTTGACACTTAAACCTTCATAACTTTTGATCCGGATGTCGGAATTGAAAAAAAAAAAAAAAGACCCACAAGTAGCTCTCGTTATGATCTACCTTCAATAAAATTTTCATAAAATCACAATTAAAATTGCAACTGTAGGTACATGCCCAAGTTTCAAAAACGCCCATTCTAGGACAATTGTCCTTTAAAGGTTAACCAAGGCACATCCAATCTTAAAATCAGTGCTTGATAATGAATTGGAATCAAATTGTAACGTTCCATGGCTAACATATTTGCTGAATACAAATATACCAGCTTCGTTATTATTTTGAAGTTTCATACAATGTTGAAAATCTCCAAATTCACCTCCTTTGGGATGTCCCTCAATGAACCAACATATAAAAAAGCAATCAAAATCCAATTTATCAATGTGTGGCTTTATAAAAGAATTCTTGGACATGTGTAATTGATGAACTTGTGTTGGATAAGAATCTAATCCAATTGCTATACAATTTATAGCTTGAAATTGATTCGTAAAATAATCTCTAACTGGATGTCCAAATAAATCCAATGCCTTCCACATCTTTGATGCAACAGAATCTCCTATACGCCTGAAAGCAAGTTTTGTACTCTGAGACATGTTTTTTTTGTCATATGGTACCACATTTCCTCTTGAGTCTATTCCTCCATGTGCTATAATAATATCCATGGCCTACATACTTATAATAACCTCTCATTGGGTCTTCTTGATTGGACTTCCCCTTCAATAGAGCAGTTTCATAATATATGTCTGCCTCAGCTAATGTACTTTGATATGCAACTAGATCATTGTTCCATATTTCAGGTATATAAATAAATAAAACATGATTGAATGATAAATCAGATGAATTTAATATTTCATCATTTACTATTTTATTTCCATCTGATAATAATAAAGCAGTAGATGTTGTTGGTATAAGATGATTGTCTTGATAAACTTGTTGCCACACATTTTCGAATTTTTTATTTTTCCAATATGGTGCTTCTTTTTTATTTTTATCCGCTGGAATGCTTGTATAGCTAATAATGATTCTCATATTAATTTTTATGTCAAATTTCTTGAGAATGGATAATTCAAGATATCCTTTTTGCACCAATGTACATTGGAGAATTTTATATGAAAGAGGCATCTTCTTTTTGTTTTTTTTCACTTTTTTCTTGTAAAAAATGTTGTAACTCTTGAAATGTATCATGAAAATCCTGTAAACTAGTTATTTCAATATCTTTAGTGATGGATGTATCAAAGATATATTTTGTATGCTTTAGGAAATCAAAGTTCAATAAAGTTTCACATATAGGACAGCTTTTACATTAGTTTTTAAGTTAAAAGTATTTTTAAAAGTAAAAAAATATATAAAATTATGTGTTAAATTTTTAAAAATGTAAAAGTATATTAAAAAAAACATGGAGAACTATGTATTAAAACAAATGTAAAAGTATGTGTTATAACTCTAACTTGGTCCCAACTAGTGTAGCCGGGGGCCCTAACTACTATAGATGGGGCCTCAGTCAGAGCAGCTGGGGGCTCCAACTACTACAGCTGGGGCTCCAGTTAGAGCAGCTGGGGGCCCCAACTACTACAGCTCGGGCCCCAGTTAGAGCAGCTGGGGGCCCCAACTACTACAGCTGGGGCCCTAGTTAGAGCAGTTAGGGGCTACAACTACTGTTGTTTGGAAAGCTGATGCAATTTATATTTTTTTACTAAATTGTATATATAAGGTGAAAATAGACTTTCTTCACTCCCCATACTCCTTTTTCATTAACATTTTAAAAAAATATGCTATTTTGAAAAAGAAATTAATGATAAAATGTATTTAATGAAAAAATAAAGAAATTAATAACAAAATATGATTTTATTTTATTTTATAAACTGAAACACTTGTTCTTTGTAGGAAAAAAAATTAATCTGAAAAAGCAGTCACAGAACATGTGATTTACAAATTAGAACAAAAGAATACTGAAAAAAGGGTTTAATGTGTGTCTAGTCATCTTCTGTTTTGCTACCTATTATCACCTATTCTCACATAGGTTACTTTCTTTTTCAAGGATCTATACATATTTTATAATTGAATTGTATTCAAATTTGAAGTTCATGTTGGGGTCCCATATTGATTTCCAATAGTAGCACAATTACACGTCCTATAATTTGCAATTTAAAGAATTCTTTGTTTATATATCCTTTTTGAGGGACCCATAGAATTTTTTTATTTTTACTTAATTCACTTCTTAAAGTGATTTTTTTGTTTTTTTATAGAAGAATAGAATCATACATTTACATACATATATAAAATTAAGTAATTACAGTTGTGTAATATAAATTATGCTGCAATTTCTACCTACCATCATGTACATTTCACACGTCATATAAGATTTTATTATTATTAATTTTTAATTACAACACTTTGGGAGTTGTAATTATGACATCTAAAATAAATTCATGACTGTGCATTTAAATTAAATTTCTTGAACATAAGAAAGTATTCAAATTTAAAATGAAACTGATACAATACTAACCCATTTTGGTACAAGAATGTTCTTGAGTATATAAAGTGGAAAGAAAGTCAATGCCTTCTGAATTAAAATCTATATTATTTTTTGACAGGCATTAATTTGACATGCATATAATATTCAAACATGCATTTTGACACTATTTTTTGACATGCACATAATATTTAAACATGAATGATGTAAATTCTGTATTTCTTATAAAATACTTCATTGTAAAAACTGATTTCTTTACAAAACTCTATTTTTGTTTTATAATGTTGGATTAAAAGCCTCTTGTTGATTTATTCGAGTTGGTTATTACCAACCAGAGTTTAATATATGTTTTTGCATTTTGTTTCTGAGCACATGCCACATGAGTTAAGGTATTTTGTATTTGACAGCAAACTTGCAGGAGAAGGCAAAATTTGAAGCAAAATTCGAAGCCAAATTTGTATTTACATATTTTTATTTTTTTATTTTTTTATTGAAACAACAGGCAAAGCCTTCGCTGGTAAACCCAATAAGAACCCATCCATGATCCAAGCCTGTTTACAGAGTTCATTTCTTAGGGCCCCAGTCCAATGACCTGGGGTCCCCAAGCACAAAGCTTGGGGCCCGAGTCCAGTGAGCTAGGGTCGCCAAGCATAAAGTGACATACCCTCTTGGGCAGCCAAAGTGGCCAGACACTTTCCCACCTAGGTTACTCAAGCTAGCCTTTCCCGCCGTGCAAGCAGATCTAGCCTAGGAAAATGTTTTCAAAGTGACATACCCTGCAACGGCTATGTGGAGCGTTGCTTTCTTTCACCTTCTCTCTTCTGTACCTGTGCTTCTATACCAAGGGTGGTTGGTTTGCAGAGGGATTGCTGGAACACGGTAATTTGTTTGAAGTTGTAGAGAGGGTAGAGCAGATTGCGCATGGACTCCAGATTGTGAGAACTGAGGGATATTTGCAGAGGGGGAGAAGAATAAGTGTGGAGGTAGTTGATGGGGAACAAAAGGTGGTTCAGGCGCCGGAGACATGTGTGTCGGCCTACTTCTACGAGCCTTGACACGTTCAGCTGTCACACGGGCCCGCTCGGTAGCCCTCGCCAACTTCTCAAACTGAATCTGTTGGGCACGGGCCACTTTGGTGCGTTGAGCAATCTCTTTGTCCGCAGCCTTTCTTGCTTGTGTTGCCGCTCTCTGAGCAGCGCGCTCCTCCTTCTGGCGCAACAACGCTTCTCGTTCCACGCTCTTTCGAGCCCGCTCCTCCTCCCGCTCCACTGCTTTGCGTTTTCTAGTTTCTTCTCTAGTTTGTTTTGCTAGCTCCTTTTCTTTCTTGTCTTTCTCTCTAGACTCCTTGAGCGCATTTGCTGCCTCGATATACTCATGGGAGGTGATTATTACAGACTTGGCAAATTCAACTATCGGATCTTTTCTTCTTCCAGATGTACGAGCTGTGACTTTTGGCAGTTCCAAGAATCTCGTTATTGACTGTGCTTCCTCCGTGGCAAGGTCCAGAGTTGCGATATCCTCTTCGGGAACGACGTAAGAATCATCATTCCCCACGAAGAAGTGCGATGTACTGGCACTAGGCGCTTGGTTCAACTCGGTGTACAGCTCCGCTGCCGCTTCAAGATCACAAGTCTGATCTGCACCTACGTGCCCTGCCTCATCAACAGAGGGCAAGTAACTATCCGCATCGCGTTCATTGAAGTGAACCCGACGGATGATGGACTCACTTATGCGGTCTCGGCTGTGGATCGGGTCAGGTGCTGGGTCACGTCGATCCGGCTCATGGCCAACACCCTGGATGGAATAATTCGAAATTCCAACCGCGACATTGTTCAGCTGATCCACATGCTGATTGACTGGTTCAGTTGCCGCCCTCCCTTGATCCAAATCCACCTGTCTGCGATCAGCAGCCTCCACATCCCAAGCAGCCTCCACGTCTGCATGTGCAGCCCGCGTGGCGGCCTCCACATCAGCAGGCGCTGCCTCCACCATTTGTTCTACGTAGGCAGCGGTCCCATCAGCAGGAGCTTCAACAGAGTCTTCTTCCACACGGGCTGGTCCAGACTCTGCCACACCCACAGCACTTGGTCCATTGCCTTCATCACGGCAATGACTGTAAGCTTCTCCAGGTGTGAATAATTTATCCACAGCTCTATGGTTTAATGGGTAGATTCCTGTTGCAGAGAAGCCAGCTTGTATATTGCTTGGAGTTAACGCTCTGCGTAGAGCCAGTGACACCCATTGTGCTAAGATCTCCTGTGAAGCTGGAATGTCTAGGTGTTTAGACATCCAAAAGTCCCTGTATTGTCGAAAATGTTGCTTGAATGGCTTAAAAACAGAGACATCTAAAGGTTGCAGAGCGTGAGATGTATGTGATGGAAGAGTCAATATGTCCAAACCCACTTTTGCCGCTGTTTTAGCAACTTCTAAAGTCACATGGCTGTTGTGGCCATCCAGGATGAGGAGGTGGCGATTTATAGGCGATATGTCATCAAATCTCTTGATCTTTTCTACGTAGTGGGATATCCATGCACTGAAGAGGTAAGTTGTCATCCAAGCCCTAGGCTGCATTGCCATGGTTGCACCATCCTCACAATACTCTATATAATTTTTTCTTCCAAATCTTTTACCTCAGAAAATGTAAAAAGATGGAATTGCATAACTAGCTGCATTCACACATACCAGAACTGACAGCCACTCCCTTTGATTTGGTGTAATCATTTGCACACAACGGGCACCTGTTTTTGCGATAACCATGCCGCCCCCACTTTTTCCTGTACACAGAAAAGCAGGTTAGTTCTACAAGTATTATGTGCTGAAATTTAGAATTATACTTCATTTTTGGCAATGAGATTTTTTTACATAAATGGTGTTTTTTGAAGATGTACTTACCAGCTTGGGCACCTGACTCGTCACAGTTCCAAATGTGTTCAGGAGGGTACTGGTGCATGGCATATAATTTCTCTAAGTTGTTGTGGAGCGTTGCAACATTCTCTGGACACAATGCTTTTGCCCTTGCACTCTCCAGTGGCTCAGCAGCTCTAAGTGTGATTTCGGGGGGGGGAAAGTTAGCATGCGTGCGGCGAGCGGCGAGCGGAGAGCGGCGAGCAGAGATGGGAGAGTAGAGATCTGACATTTTACCAAGTTTTTGGAAAAAGAAATGCACCCTATAACCGTGGTGAAGTACTAAAATAAGTGTACTATTTTTAGGAATCAGCTAAAAAAAGATAATTAATTTCGTTGTATTATTTTTGGAACTACTTTATTTCTCATTCACTTATGCACGACATTTATATAGGGAAAGAAAATTAGGGCTGACGTCGTGATGACGTCATGTTCATAGCTAATAAGTGAGAATATTTAGAGTTAAATGAGGTCCAAGTCTTCTTTGCTTCTGGTACAGTGAAAGGAATTTTGCATAGCAGATAATATACCTTTGAAAACTTCTTTGGATATTTCAGAATAGGTGTACAATAATGCTTATAATGAGTCCAAAATTATATACCTCCTAGAAATGCCTGAAATTATTGATAAATTCTTTGTCTTCGGATAGGATCTAGTGTACCTTTTTAAGTCTAGTATTATACCATATAAACCTAGGTGGGTTGAGTTCAACTTAATTCAATGAGCGGTTTGTTGAACTGAGTGTTGCTTATGGTAGACATAGTATTGAGAGTATGAGCAATTCCCTTGAAGTCATAGCTTGTGAAACAATTCTTCAGGATTTGCTACAAAGGATGGCAGATGGACCTAACCCTTGGGAGTCAGTGGGATCTTGTACAGGACAGTCTTGGTCTCCTCCACCAGTAATTACATTTCAAGATGTTGAGAATGCTCGTGCTGTTTCGAAGCTTTGGAGACGGGAGATTGACAGCAGTACAGAATACGCTTGCCTTCGACTTGCCAAGTGGGATTATGATTCATACACTGGAGGGCACTGGACTTCCAGGGATGAGTTTCAAGCGGTTCGCTTCAATGTGAACTGGAACATTTTTAAGAATTCTTGGTCATTAGCAAATCCAATTGGAAATGACAGGCTAGAGACAGCGTCACTTGGGAAACTTAGCTGTAATGAGTTAGATCAGTTGAGGACGTTGTTAAGTAGCAATGGTAACCAATCTCTGTGGCTTGAACCTGGAGAAAAACTTATTCCAGGTGATGGTATTTGGGTCTCACCTAAACATAGATGAGAATGGTATGACTATGAATATATGGATTCAACATTCTTGCATACGATACTAAAATATTGTTGGTTCGAAAAATAAATATGTCTAGTTTGGTTTAGGGAGAATCATTGTGTTCATAAAATCTTACAATATTCAAGATGCTTCATTAAGTTTATTCCATTATGTTACTACATGTTTATTCAATACGATTTAGTAATATTTCTATAACTCTATAATAGTTTTTTGTGTATTTTTTTTTTTACTGTGCATTTTTTTTATTTTTTTTAATTTTAAACATATAGTTGTATCACGCATAATCAAGAGACTTCTAAATATTCTCTGAAAATTTTATTTAATCTTTTAATTTTACCAGTCTAGTATTGCCGAATCATTTTAAATTAAATTCACCTTTTATTTATTGCTCCTGTTTTTGAACATCCTTATGTCATCCTTTTTTTTTCTTAATACCAATCTTTTCAGTAATTACTGTCTCTTTAAAATAACCAATATTTCCTAGTAGGTTCAGACCTTATATTTATTGTTGTCTTATCCTTATTATTACATCTTTTCATCACCTAATACGTCTAGTTAGATATAGGTTTTCCTTTAATATTTATCATGGTCTCGTAATTGGATTACCATCATCCTGTCCAGAATGTTTGGATGAATGGTTTTTGGTTGACATGTTACGGTTCAGCAGTAAATGGCATCGGCGCATTCAATGAAGCCAAACGATACCCAGTCTCTGTCTAAGGTACGTTGAAGAATTTACGCCTAGAACTAGTACATTTATGTTTGCTTCCTGCATTTTTATTCTTCGTTGTTGTGTCTGCTGACCTTGACGCGATATGTGGGGCATCCGAACCCGAGCTCCAAAAAAGGTGATCCTAGCTCAGCTTTGTTCATTCAATGGTATAGTTTATATTTGTTTGCTGTGACTCTGTAATGTTGGAGGTTCGGAAGTTGTAGATTGAATAGGAAATTGATTTTCTACTGAGTTTATGGCTGAGTGTCTCATCTCTTCAGTTTGCTCATGGGCTGTCTCAGGAGTGCTGCGTGCTAGGAGGTTTTAGGAGTGAATTGGGGAGCTGTCATTTACGAGTGAGGTGCGAGCTGTCCGTCTTCGGAGGGACAAAATTGAGATCGTCCTCGAATTCAAGATCTATGTGTACAATTTTGCTGACTTGAAGCAGCTTCATCAGATTGAAACATTGGCTAATACGAAGGCTATTTGCGCACTTTCCTCTGGTCCAGCTTCATGCGTCCTTGCATGCCCTGGGCAGCATTCGGATAGAAGACCCGATTTTTGTAGGCGCACGACTCGACTCATGTCTGGCGCTCAGCAACAACAGCGATTTCGTGGCCACAGCTAGTAGCAAGGGCACTCTCAAGGGCACTCTCATAGTACAAGGTATGAATCGGGTAGTCATTATTCTTCAACTTTAATTTGATTCAGTGGTTGTTGCTCATGTGTGTAATTGTTTGAAGAAGCACTACTGGCAGCATGTTTTGGCTCACTGAAAAACAATTCGGGAGTATCGAAAGGATTGTTTTACATGGAAACGTATATTTTTTGCAGCTTCGACAAGGGGCTGAGCGTGCGGAGATTTATAGTATTGCTTTCTCTGCAAATGCACATTGGCTTGCAGTGTCTAGTGACAAGGGCACTGTGCATGTTATCGGTTTGAAGCCACCAAGTGGAGAAACTCTTTCTACGGCTGTAGCCGCAACGGTGTCCTCATCTGGTTGACGCAGCAGTTATATACTCGGTCGCTCATCATCATTAATTGTTTGCAAGTGCAAATATTGGTTCGCCATTGGCCTTTGTTAGAGGTAACTCTACTATTCTTCTGTAGGCCATTTCTTTTTTCATTTTTTCACCATATTCACTGTGTGGCTGCTTTAACAGGGGATGTCGTCGTTTTCTGGTTTGTGCTTTGAAAATGGTTTTGTGATGACATGTTCTGTTGCATTGAAGCCATTGCTGAGATGTAGTGGGATATATTTCGCTTAAATAGGTTGTGCGCATCTACTAATTTCAAAAAATTTGTAGCAGGTGTGCTGCCGAGATACTTCACTTTGGAGAGGTCGTTTGCTCAATATCGCGTGCCTGAAATGACGTCTAAAAGGAGTAGAGGAAACAGAAATCAGCGGACCAAGAATTCTGGTCCTTCTTCTCCTCCAATCGAAGCTGCCGAGAGTGGTGATGAAGTGGCCCAAAATCCAGTGGAAGAGTCCTTGAGCGAGCGCTCCTACTGTGCAGAAGAATTCGATCTTCCGTTTGACCTAGGTGATATACAAGGAGAGATTCGCGAGAAGATGTTAGTTGTAGCTCCAATGCTCCAGGGTCAATATGCTGAGTATGGTAAAGATTTTTTCACAAATGTAGTTGGTTTATGTGATCAAGGACCACGAATCCGGGACGTGGCAAAAATACATCCATTTATCAGGGACGAAGAAATCGGTGCAGTCTGGAAAGAAGGGGCAACCAAGGGACGCTACGAGCTAGCAAGGTGCGAGGATCTTGAGTTGTTGAAGAAGTTCCGACATCATTTCTTCAAGGTCTATGGTAACAAGCCTGACAATACCTACTTTCCTTTGCATTTTCTCAAGGCTTGTTATGCAACCTTTGTGCATAACAAGCCTGTCAACTGGTGTGCTGAGGCCCTTGATCGGCACAAAGCGAGACTGAAGAATGCTAGGCGGAATCCGGCTAAGTTGGGCCCCATTGCGACTCGCTGTCAAGTTCAGGGCCTCTGGAAAATTATCCAAGACTTGTCATGGAGGTCTGAAGAAAATGCCGAGAATGTGCAAGAACTCTTAGCTGCTCAGGAGGAGGAGCAGAGGCGTAGTAAGGAGATGATATCTGCCAAAGCTGTGTTTGATGATTTTGTGAAGAGATACGATGCAGCATTGGAGAAGATGACCACCGAGGCTTCAGATGTCGAGGTGGAGGCACTGAACTCGAAGTATTTAGAATTACAGAAGAAGTCAAGGCGCGTCTTAATTGAAGGGGGAGCAGCGCAGGAATACACGGCATTGACAAGTGAGATGGAGTTCATTTCAGTTCAGGTTTCGAAGCTACGTGATTCTGATTCACAACTACAAAGTCGAGTATTTGAACTCAGGTCGGAGGTAAATAAACACAAATTCTCAATGAATTTATCCACATTGGCATGGGAGAGCGCTAAGGCTAATGTGGAGAAGGTCAGAGGGAAAATGCTTACCATGAAGACTCCAAGAGTTTTCGATTATCCGCATGAGTCAATACCTCCTTTGGGTATTTTGGGGCAGGATACATGTTCTTATTGCGGCTTAGGATTTGTTTGGAAAGCCGCGGTTCTATGTTCCTGTGGGTGCTTCTTGCATCCTTCTTGCGTTGCAGAATTGGTTGCTAGTCAAAATTACAAATGCAGAAAGTGTAAGGACCGGCTACTTGCATCATCGCCCTTACATTTCACTGGTCAATGGGTCGCTCAGTTTGGTGGAGAGTTGGACCAGCAACAGCGCACTGACTGTGCGGGATTTTCTGACGTTCTTCAGATAGTAAAAGAGCAGACCCTGAAATCTGGAGCTAGTGCACATGGAGCCAAGGGATAGAAAACAATTAGAGAATGTTTGAATTGAAAGAGACAATACTTTTTGCTGACAATTGTATTTGGTTGCTGTTTGTTGTTCAATTCCTAGAAACTTATTTGCTTCTTTTAATACTTCAGGTTATATGCACCTTGTTTTATAGTACTATTTTGGATATGAACTATTTGACCTTTTCTCCCATAAAATCAACATTCCAATTTCTCACAATCATGTTAACTTATAGAATGTAGATTCAATGTTAACATTCTATTGTTGATTATCTACGCGGAATATAAAAAGAGAAACTGTAATATTGTTTCAGCTAAAAATAAATGTACAGTCACAGTATTGATACAATCTGATTTTAGGGGTTCATCAATTCTTAATTTTATTCCAAAATGTTATTGTGTTATACAGATTCCCTAATCAACAGATGGAATTACTACTTTGTAGAATTACTGCGGGATGTTATAGTTAAGTAAATGATAATATAACCATATATCTTATAACATGGAATATTTAGAATATTAGATGGTAGAAAATAATACCTTAGTATGATGGAGTTGTTGGTGCTTGAATAATAAACGTTTTTTTTTTTAATTGCGTGCCAATGTAATTTTTGCAAAACTGTTGGTGCAAATCAAGTTCATGAGTTTATTCACTTGATAAAACAAACGGAACACAGGAGGGATTCCAATATAAAAAATGAGCAAAACCAAGTATTTTTTAAAATTGTTTTTAAATGAGCATGAACTGTCACTTGATGGATTAAAGTCAAATACTCTTTCTCCATTGAGAAAGGGGAGGGGAGGGGAAGGAGACGGGAGAGGGGAGGGGATGGGAAGGAGACGGGATCAGGGGGGATGGGAACGAGACGGGGGAGGGGAAGGGGAGGGGAAGGGGATGGGGAGGGGAAGGGGAGGGGAAGGGGATGGGGAGGGGAAGGGGATGGGGAGGGGAAGGGGACGGGAGGGAAGGGGGGAGGGGAAGGGGAGGGGAAGGGGATGGGGAGGGGATGGGAAGGAAGATTCTAATGGCAATTTTTACATTTGAATTCTACATAATACTTTTAGTTTAATTTGATTTAAAATCTTGCAAAAAGAAATTTATTAAATTAAAAAAATATGAAGAATAAACATTGTATTCGTCCAATTGCAACATGTATAGTTTTCACCTTTGTCTCCTTGGTAAAGTTGTTATTAAGTTGAACACTTTTTCTAAAGAATATGGATCATAAATTTTCTCTATATGAAGAATAATGAATTTTCAAATGTATTTCTTTCTTCATTCGGGTAATGACATAAATATTCTAATGCAGACCAAATGAATCAAAATAGTTAAAGTTGTTTGATATTGAAAGATGTATGCACCAACCACCAGCAAAGAATAAATATGTGCTCCCTTTCAATGGTACTCTACGCTACCATATTAACTCAAAAAAACAACTTTCTCGATGCCTGATCACTCATAAATAATTACTCATGTGAAAAAGCATATCACCATGACAGCCGGAGTATCAAGTCGAAGGTCTTGGGATTATAAAAGAACTGTCCAGTAAATGAAGCTCTACTTTGTTGACTTGTGTTCGGGTCGGTGAGATTCAAAATGTGTACACATATATTTCTTACGATAATTGTTCTGATCGAGGTCAAATAATCCACTTTGTCTATTCGCTTTTGTATTTGCTAGTCCAGAAACAATTATATTTGTACGGCATAATCCAAAACCCACTTGTTCAGACATACTAGTGAACAGAGAGCGGTGAAGTGCAGGAGTTCAAAGTGAGAATTATCATGTGCAGTTTGAGATTAATTTTACAGATTTGAGAATCTGAAAAATATAAGAAAGCTAAGGAGAAAACACGTCGTCACTTTCTATTGCACTGTGATCAATGAACTTGAGTACATTAGGGTCATAGTTACGTGGTGATGATGACGCACTGGAACTATGCTCAGATTCATCTGCAAGGGCCTGAGCTCTGGCCTCGGCATAGGACGGGAGACTCCAGCTGTTCTCGAAATCAAAACTGGACTCGCTGGAAGGAGAAGTGCCACTCATGCGACTGCAACACATATCTTAATAATTAGCATTTAGGTAAATGTACATAATAAATACTGAAAATAGCAATATTTAGAAATAGCGTGAGCATAAGACTTACTCACATAAATCTATTTTATCTTCCTCCGGGTATGGAGCTTCTTCATGGGACAGCTCTTGAACATCATTCTGTTCGGTTCCTGTGCTGCTTATTAGAGGCAACTTAAGTGGCACGAGAACCTCCTCATGTATTTCGCGGTCTCCTTCAAGTGCAACTATGTTCCTATTGTTTGCTATTGCAGCGCGGACCGAGGCACCTGGAAAATGAATGCAATTTAGAATGATCAAATGCTGTGAAGTTTAAACATGAAATTAAAAGTGTTAAAAGGCATACCTGTTCCAGCAGTGAGGTCGACGATGGTCCCCTTTAGAGGACAAGTACCAGTAATGAGGGTCTGGAGTAAAGGAAAGGACTTCTCTTTCGGGCCCCTCCAGGGCTTCCCCTCCGTGTTCTTGAGACAATCCTCCAACGTAACCCAGTTAAACAAGACGTCATCTTTTGCGAGGTTTGTCATTCCCACGCCCTGGCTGGAGGGAAGAAGAAGAGGCTTCGGCTGCCTGGCTACGGTGGCTCCAAAGGATCTCACTAGCAGGTACGCTTTGAATTTCAAAGTCTAATCAAAAAACATTGCAACATCAGAAGAAGCCTTACTCAAGTATTTTTATGAAATATTGATGATAAGAAACTAATACAAAATGTTAACAAAGCTAACAAATAAACTTACATAGCTTCCGGGGTCTGTGGGATGAGACAAGTGGAGTGCGTTGATTATGGACCACTCCTTCAACTCCTTAAGGTCATTATTGTTGAGAAAGGCAGTCAACTCTTTCTTAATATGTGAGCTATCAGGAGCAAAAATCAACAACGCTCCATCGCCGTGCAAATATCCACCGCAGAAACCAACAACAAACTTGATAAAGAATTTTATTTGCTGATTCCAGGCAGGTACTTGGGAGGGTGGGTCAGACACTCCAGGAACCGCAAGGCCGTCAGGGAAATCAGCTATCACAAGGTCCACCCCAGGTTTATATGGTTCGAGTTTCCCACCAAAGTGGAATTCCCGATTCGCACGAGTCCGATTTCACATTAAAGGCAATACATTAAACGATGAGTTATAAATTATACCGTAAAATAAAAAGCAGAGTAAAGGTATAATTGAAGTACATTAAGGAGAAATGCTATCATGTCGTCGAAGGATTTTGGAAATTTCTTTTGCTTATTCTTGTACTCCATCATCTTTGGAAAAGTGTCGTTGAGGACTAACACCGCAGAGGAATGTACTGAGCTGGACGACGGCTGGGATAAAACCAACGATTTTAGCGAAGGGGGGATAAGCGGGGTACCTGAAGCAGTCTCCATATCTTCAACATGCGGCTTCTTATGAACCTGCTGCGTTGGTGCAGGTGACTTGGTGCGATTTGGTGCTATCACAGGGGGGGCTTCTCTCTCAACTAACTCACCGCTCGCAGCGGTTGTTGCAGGAATGTCTTCATCTTGATTCTCTTCTATCAGATGAGTTGCTTTTAGGGTTGTTCATGGGACATAAGGACCGGTCCGTCCATCCGGTCCGCTCGTCCGTCCGTTAAGGGTCAGGGGAGGTCCGTTTGACCAAGACTTACGGTTGACCATCCAAATGGTGAAATGGGAGTTACCTTGGCCACCTAGGATGCCACGCGTCTGACATGTCACCAAATATTCCACATATAGAGTTGACACGGGGGATGACGTGGCTAAGAGGAAGGGCGCCAACGCCTTGGGGGAGGGGGGCGCCAGCATCTTGGGGGGGGGGGGGGGGGGCGCGAGCTTCTAAGGAGGGGGGGCGCGAGCTTCTAGGGGGGGGGCGCGAGCTTCTAGGGGGGGGGGGGGCAAGTGCTTCAAGGAGGGGGGGCCAACGCTTCTAGGAGGGATGGGGAGGGCCAGAGCTTCTTGAGGGGGGGCGGAGGGGGGGCGGGGGCGCAAGCTTCTTGGAGGGGGGCGTGAGCTTCTAAGGGGGGCTAGAGCTTCTGGGAGGGGGGGCTAGAGCTTCTTGGAGGGGAGGCCAGAGCTTCCGGGAGGGGGGGCGCGAGGTTATGGGTTTAAAGTGATTCTGGAGAACGGGGCATACAATTAATATTTTTTTTTTTTTCCGTTCCATTACAAAAATAGCAATAAAATTTTATTCTCCACAAGAGTACATAGCTGTCAAAAAAAGATTTATTACGATTTTGCAAACGTGTAAACAAAGCCATATAGGCAATCAAAATGTTACATATGCAATTCACTATGGTACTACAATGTGCCTCTAAAACAACTATCGGGAGCTTTGAAGTTGTAAGGGGGACTCATCAAATCATCCACAACTCTTGCAAGTGATAGCCTCATCATGGGGTCTTCGTTAAGCAAGCCATTCAACTTCGTTGAGAATGCAATCATTGACATTGTATCCTTGAAGAGGTATGGGCATTGTTCGTCCCTCCATATCATCTTTGCCAAATAGCCTACCAAAAATGCATTAGATTGCTCCATCCTGGAACTCTAAATTTTATATTATAATCCCCTTTCTCTTCCAATATTAATGTTTCATCTCTTAATGTTTTGTGCATACTTCCCTCTGTAATGATTCATTTATTTATTTCTCTTCCAACCTTGTTCCACTCTATACTATTTTTTATTTTTTTTTCCCTTTATCTTTCAATATTAATATTTGTTTTTTTTTTAACTCTTCCATTTATTTTTAATTGTATATTAGAGCATTGTTTGTTTCTTCCGTACTAAATTGATTAATTATTCAAATTTTTATTTCTCTTCCAACCTTCTTCCATCCCATGCTATTGATTTTATATTATCCCTTTCTCTTCTGATTTTAATGTTTGTTTTTTTGTTTTTTTTTTAATCTCTACCATTTATTTTTAATTCTATGTTAGAGCATTGTTTGTTTCTTCCGTACTAAATCAATTAATTATCTAAATATTTTTAATTCTATGTTAATTCATTGTTTGTTTTTGGCATACTTCCTTTCATAATTATTTATTTCTCTTCCAACCTTGTTCCACTCTATACTATTTTTTATTTTTTTTATCTCTTCCATTTATTTTTAAACATAAAATGAAAAATAAATGGAAGAGATGAAAATAGATCGAACATTAATATTGAAAAAGAGATAAAAAAAATAAAAAGTAGTATAGAGTGGAACAAGGTTGGAAGAGAAATAAATAATTATGAAAGGAGGTATGCCAAAAACAAACAATGAATTAACATAGAATTAAAAATATTTAGATAATTAATTGATTTAGTACGGAAGAAACAAACAATGCTCTAACATAGAATTAAAAATAAATGGTAGAGATTAAAAAAAAAACAAAAAAACAAACATTAAAATCGGAAGAGAAAGGGATAATATAAAATCAATAGCATGGGATGGAAGAAGGTTGGAAGAGAAATAAAAATTTGAATAATTAATCAATTTAGTACGGAAGAAACAAACAATGCTCTAATATACAATTAAAAATAAATGGAAGAGTTAAAAAAAAAACAAATATTAATATTGAAAGATAAAGGGAAAAAAAAATAAAAAATAGTATAGAGTGGAACAAGGTTGGAAGAGAAATAAATAAATGAATCATTACAGAGGGAAGTATGCACAAAACATTAAGAGATGAAACATTAATATTGGAAGAGAAAGGGGATTATAATATAAAATTTAGAGTTCCAGGATGGAGCAATCTAATGCATTTTTGGTAGGCTATTTGGCAAAGATGATATGGAGGGACGAACAATGCCCATACCTCTTCAAGGATACAATGTCAATGATTGCATTCTCAACGAAGTTGAATGGCTTGCTTAACGAAGACCCCATGATGAGGCTATCACTTGCAAGAGTTGTGGATGATTTGATGAGTCCCCCTTACAACTTCAAAGCTCCCGATAGTTGTTTTAGAGGCACATTGTAGTACCATAGTGAATTGCATATGTAACATTTTGATTGCCTATATGGCTTTGTTTACACGTTTGCAAAATCGTAATAAATCTTTTTTTGACAGCTATGTACTCTTGTGGAGAATAAAATTTTATTGCTATTTTTGTAATGGAACGGAAAAAAAAAAAAATATTAATTGTATGCCCCGTTCTCCAGAATCACTTTAAACCCATAACCTCGCGCCCCCCCTCCCGGAAGCTCTGGCCTCCCCTCCAAGAAGCTCTAGCCCCCCCTCCCAGAAGCTCTAGCCCCCCTTAGAAGCTCACGCCCCCCTCCAAGAAGCTTGCGCCCCCGCCCCCCCTCCGCCCCCCCTCAAGAAGCTCTGGCCCTCCCCATCCCTCCTAGAAGCGTTGGCCCCCCCCCCCCCCCCTAGAAGCTCGCGCCCCTCCCCCCCCTAGAAGCTCGCGCCCCCCCCCCTAGAAGCTCGCGCCCCCCCTCCTTAGAAGCTCGCGCCCCCCCCCCCCCCCCCCCCCCCCCCTAGAAGCTCGCGCCCCCCCTAGAAGCGGGCGCCCCCCCCCCCCCCCCCCAAGAAGCTCGCGCCCTTCCAAGAAGCTCGCGCCCTTCCAAGAAGCTCTGGCCCCCCCTCCCAAAAGCTCTGGCCCCCTTCTCAGAAGCTCGCGCCTCCTTTGAACCCGCTCGCGCACCCCTTTGCATATGTGGAATTCCCCGTCATCGTTCGTTGTCCATGTCATCAATATGTTTCCCCTATAGGTAAGTTGTAAAAAAAAAAACTAACCGGGCAGTAATTTTCCTCCTCCCCTCAATGTCCGATTATGTCCGGGGACCGACTGGTCCGTCCGTCCGTCCGTACGTCCATGTCCGGAAATTTTGCCCATGTCCGTCCGATAAGACAACCCTGGTTGCTTTGCGTTTGGCACCCCGAGTTTTGCTTGCCCCAGCTGCCCTTCTAGACTTCTTTGTTGCTACAGGTGACACATTCGCTTTAGCTGGAGCAGGTGCAATGTTTGCAAGTGTTGGCTGAAGGGAGTCTCGCAGCTGGATATCGAACGGGGGTGGTTTCTTCACCGGGCAGTCAAGATACCAACCACAACGGTCATAGTGGCAGTTGTCCCATGCCTTCAGGATTGCACTCGTATACATGCACTCGGGACTTGTGATGTCAAGATAAGCAGGAAAGAAGGGAGGTACCCGTGTCACTGCTTTCCTAGGAAGCAATATGTATTTGAAATATCGGTAAAGGATTCTTCGCAAAGCTGGCTGGAAATTGGGCTGTTGGTCCTTAGTCTTATTCTTGTGTGCCTGATCGGCCCCCATGAATTCTCTGAAAAACGCATTGTCCCAAAGGGAGCAACGCATGGCCTCCACATAGTCAAAGATTTTTTCAATCGGATTTTCGCCATCGGGGCAGTAATCAATGGTCACACCAAGGTCGGTGACAACCGCCTCAAACAGCTCCTCAGCTTCCACTGCCAACTGCACAGTCAACCAGATTTGATGCAATTTAGACTAAAAGAAATGAATAAAAGAATTGCCGTAAGATAGCATTTAAATTCTAAAATATAAATAACATATTCTCAAACAGGGCCTTAGAATATAAAACTAAGATACTGCCGTTAACGCATAAGCTATGATCATTCATTTTCCAAATGAGCTAGCACCTGTTAACTGCAGCACCGAAATTTGTACAATAAAAGGACTACTATTACCACTAAGCAAACAATGCCTGGCAATCAGTCAAGGAAAATATAGTAAACAGCGATGCATTGGTACTGCCGTTAACGGCAGTACGTTTTAGGTCCATCACGGCACTATAGAGAAAGCTGGAAAACGTACTGGCGTTAACGGCAGTACCAAACCAACACAAAAGAAATACGTTACCAGCCCCTGCCAAGTGAACACTCAAGGTTTATATGAGCATAAATGACTAAAGCATCGATAAAATGTAAAGCTGTAGTATATCATTTATATACCAAAATCTAAGCAACATATGCTGAAATGTGGCCGAATGCAAAACAAAGATATTGCCGTTAATGCATTGCGTAAGGAAATTCAATTAGCAAACGAACCACCGTCCATTAATTACTACACAAAAACTGTGTACCATGAAATGACTTCTATTGGTACTACGCGAACATTGCCTGGCAATCAGAGCCATTAAATAATAAAAACAGTGAAGCCACTGGTACTGCCGTTAACGGCAGTACATTTGGAGTCCATCGCGGCACTACAAAAAAAGCTTGGAAATGTACTGCCGTTAACGGCAGTACCAGAGCAACGCATATGAAGTAAGTAAAAACTCGAACTATCGAGTTTATAAAAGATGTAGCTAAAGCCTATATAATCCAGATTCCACTCATAAGTCGCATGCTAAAGGAGGAAACAAATTATTTACTTGGTACTGCCGTTAACGGCAGTTCAAAAGGAGTCATACACGGAGAAACACAAAGACCATAAAAATGTACTGCCGTTAACGGCTTTACCAAAAGAGCATATCATAACATCTAAATTAAATGCGATGTTAAATCAAGAAGTTGTAAACCAAACAAATTATCTGAAATATAATATGATAAAGAACACGTTACCTGTGCCCACCACGTGGCTTTGTGAAGCCAAGGAGGAAACACCGTGTCTGCAAAAAAAAGGCTTGGGGAACCTGTGGAACTTTCGGATTGACTCCGGGGAGTTCCAGCGCTCTAACCACTTGATTTTCATCTTAGTTGGGATTGCAGATGTGGCAAACATGTTGAGTTTCTCCTGTTGCATTTCTGGGGACGGAAACTTCTCATAATGAAGTTTAATCTGCTCAAGAAATGCCGGTGTATACTTCGGATCCGCCACCGGTAACAGTTTTTTCAGCTCCCCTTGTTGAGTGGCTACAACTTTCTCAACTGCTTGTCGGACCCATTCATCTACAGACTTGTTTGTCCACATGTGCTTCTCGGGATACATTTCGTAGAATCGCTGCTCTGCGCTTGAAGCCGCTTCTCCAATTTCTTGCTGTGCAATCAACAAGCAATGATATTAGAAAATCATTAAAGGTGAGGAAAGATTAAGCAATAAGTATTAAAGCAGTTGAGAATTACCTGGTATAGAAATGCATTGAGTGACTCTACAGTCAGAGTATACCACGTCCTCTTTGCACCCGCTTGCTTCTTCTTGGCACTCTCAATTGCCGCTGGTGGAACAAGCCCTTCAAAGTAGCTGAATGGCTGAGGTGCAACACTCTGTATTCTAAACAGTTTGTGGACCATATTCGTGGTCACATGAGACTTCTGATTTCTCCTGCACATTTTAGGATCAATCAGTTACTTAAAGATCCAAAATCTAAAAGGGTATCATAATAAAATATAGTTACAGAATGCTTACCAATTAACTTTGTGTAAAGCCGCTATGACTGCTGGAACGTCGCCCTTCGGGTCCAGTATAATGCTCTCAACTTTGTAATGCCAGTTTAAGTCCCGGGAGTGATACTCGTTTATAATGGGATACCATGCTTGCAGCCGATGATTACCATCCCATACCATAAACATTTTATTAGAAAAGACCTTCAGATCCTCATCCTCCACCAGCGTCTTTTCGAAAGCTTCATTAACCTCACGCCATTCCGGGCTCCAGGTGTTTGTGATAGCCGGAGTGACTTCAACAGTATGTCCCAGATTATCTTGAAGAGAAACATAAAAAAACCCGTTGCCTTCCAAGTAACCTGTCTTCACGAAGAACGATGCTAGCTGCGAAACATCTGTCTTCAAATATGGCCTCACAACTGGAAGAGATTGCATCCGACAAAGTGGTATAAACAATCTGCCCTTAGCTCTCGGCTCCCACTTCAAGTCACCCAAACGCAACGCGGTATTCGGAATCTCCCTCTCAACCAGATCATGGAGCTTTGCTTTAACTTCGCTCTCTGTCAAGGAAATAGCATCTGCATTTAAAAAGAGCAAAAACCATAGAGTTAGAAGTTTGAGTCTAAGTAATACAAGTCCAAATATCAAGCACTGTGAGCATCGCATGTGTTCATAGCTTGAGTTTACAACCTGGCTATGGCTATATCCATTGAGTTTTAAAAGAGACACCAATACGGATTAGAAACATCTGCAATTATCGACAGTACTAATTAAGCTTATTACTGCGCTTTAGAAAGAATATTTACATTAATTTAACCGAGCTTTAATTCATATATGGGCCCATAGAGTCAATAGATAAAATATCCAAGAGGCATGAAAACATAGTGCCGTTAACGGCAGTACAAAAACAAGAAACTTAAAGCTCCTAATTTGAAGCAGTCCAGAACAACTATATTGAAAGAAATTCAAAAATTAAAGCGCTGTTTTGTACTGCCGTTAACGGTAGTATGTTTTCGGTCAGTCATGATGTCAAAACAAAGGATGTTTTCAGTCAGTCAGAATGTACTGCCGTTAACGGCAGTATAAAAGCAGTGTGTAAACCTCGAGTAGATTAGCATCTAATGGTCCCCTATAATTTACCATTTTCGTAAGTTTTTGTTACTATAACTGCATCTTCATACATTTACAACTTATATTATAATAAAATTCCTTCTAAAATGAACTGCCGTAGAAGTCAGTACCAATAAAGAACTAAAAAAAGACAAAGATTAGCGCCTACATGGGTACTGCCGTTAACGGCAGTACTCTGAGGACATTATAAATTGCGAAGTTGTGAAAAATGCATCACTTAGTCAGGGGTCAGTATCTGTAAATGGAGGGTCGGAAAATGCCTCACAAATGTACTGCCGTTAACGGCAGTACAAAAACAACCTACTTGAAATTGTGAAAAATCTTTGGGTTGCACATAGAATCGGTCAGAATCCAAGGCCAACTATTGCATGACACAAATTAAAAGCGTTGCTTTTGTACTGCCGTTAACGGCAGTACGTTTGGGGTCTCTCAAGATATCAAACCAAAAGATTAAAAATGTAGTCCCGTGAAAGGCAGTTTAAAAGCAGTGTACTACCCCTTTGAAGATTAGCATCCCATGGTCCCCCATAATTGTCCATTGCCACTAAGGTACTCTAACAATGAGTAAATCTTCAAACTTAAACAACATGATTCCTTCTAAAATGGCTCCTAAAATGTACTGCCGTTAACGGCAGTACATGATAAGGAACTTAACTAAAACGAAGATAAGCGGCTACATGGGTACTACCGTTAACGGCAGTACCCTGAAGACATTTTCTATTGTGAAGTCAAAGAGATATGCACCACCTAGTCTGGGGACTGTTACTGTTCATGGAGGGTCGACAAATGCTTCACAAATGTACTGCCGTTAACGGCAGTACAATTTGAGATGTACATGAGATTGGAGACTGACTGCTCCATGGGTACTGCCGTTAACGGCAGTACCTTATAGGTCCTCGAAAAACTCTTTCTCAATCACCTGCTGTGGATAGTTAATACAAACTGTTAGAAATACAGCCCTTGAATACAGCCCTTCGAAGGTGAAATCTAATTCATTTGATTCACAGAATATGGTGATAATAAGGTTAGTACGATAATTGAGTTACACCTATAGCTCTTACGGCTTACTTCAAGACAATCTTCGAGTGAGCGCCCATGCTATTGTAGTTAACGGCAATACAATATCAACTAGACTTTGTAAGCAAATTCCGTACCAAATTTGTACTGCCGTTAACGGCAGTACCTCTACAGAGCCTTACATCTTTTTGAATTCAAGAATGCTTTGAAAGAACCAACCCTTCTAGTGTAATTCAGACTGCAGGATATGTAAGACTAAATGATAATAGAGTGTTGGCAATCTGGCTTAATGTAATAAGAATTCCAGATTTGATTGCAATAACGTAATTCAAAGTGATAACGCATTCCAGTTGCGAAGACCAGTTGCGAAGACCAGTTCGTTAGAACAGCAAATGATGGGGTGCTCGAGTCTCGTTCGATTCACATTCAGGACATGAAAAACAATCAAAAAGACCGTCTGTATTGACAATCTGTGTCAACATGCAAGACCGAGTTTGTACTGCCGTTAACGGCAGTACTATCGAGTCCCATTTAATTCGGATCCGGAAAAGAAAAAACAGACAAATTGACCGACAAAGAGACCACAAGCTGACCTAAGTACAAGAAAAAACTCAAGCCCCGTGCGATCCCCTTACCACATCTACTTCTGTATTGCAAATCTGTGTCAACGTTCTGGACCGAGTTTATACTACCGTTAACGGCAGTACGATCGACGAGCAAATTAGCCAGAGCCTAAAGATCGAAAAAAAAAATAATCCCATCTCAAGGACATACAAACCTAAAAGAATTATTCGGTAAGTTCATGGCACGACTTGTATGTAGAAGGATTACGAGTGCAATTTCAAATAACAAAACACGCGGAGGAGCAAGTGATCAAATATGACTTACCTTCAGACTGCTCCGGCCTCGGCTCGTTTTCAGCGTCGTCCTCTTCTTCGTCCTCATTGTCGTTGCCATCCTCACCGCCATGGCCATCTTCACCGCCAGTACCGTCGTCACCACCATGACCATCCACATCTTCCATGCTGTCGTCTTCAATGCCGGGTGCGTCTACCTCCGTGGGCGCAACAGAGTGAGGCGTTCTTAACGCCTTGTCCTGCGTCACTTCTTCCTCGGATTGCTCCGATGCCTCCTGCTCCGTCCCCATATTCTGAAACAGCAGTCAGATATACAACAAGTTACTCTAATCTGATTTCGCAAATCCTTTCTTCTGTTGCCAAAGCTCTCGAGCACAAACCGATCCCTCAGCTAACCATATCAACATGTAGCGAAAAAGAAGTATAACAGCTAACCTAGAAACACGACGACTCTCACAAAGAGCTCCTGCAGTAACCTCGAAAGATGCGAGTCCACGCAGTACCCTAAAGAAGTCCAAGGAAGATAAGCACATAAGCTACAGGAATGTAAGCCGAAGGCAGAAGAGAACGTGGTAAAGGAAGGACGATCTCAACGAGGTCTCTTATCATTAAGGAAACCTAATATAAGCAAAGCCGGCGATGCTAACTGTCGTGTCAAAGGTTGGTAATGGGTAAAATTCAGTAGGCTTTTTTCAAAGTTAACAACTGGAGTAACATTATAAGAGAAGTAACATACCTTATTTCTAGCGCTTACACTTGTATCAGGTTCCACGACTTTTGGGTTTGGATGCTTGAGACGTCTTCCATAACGCAAAGTGCTATCTTCTTCAATGCCACCCAAAGCTGAATCTCCGTCTGTCTTTTCAAAGTCTAATGCTCTAGTTATGCCATCCTTCTGAAATCTTTCAGCCTCTTTTCTAGCTCTAGCACTACTAGAAAATTGTGACCAAATCAACATAAAATCAACTGATTTCTGTTGATTGAGGCACTGCATTGACCGAATTCACTGATTTTTGAACTTTTTGTAAAAATCAATAGTTTGCTAAATATATTTTGTTGATTTGAGAAGTGTAATGACCGAATCAACAAAATTTCATCAAATATGGAATCTTTTTGGAATCTTTCGGGAATCTTTTGAGAATCTCTTGAGAATCTTCTGGAATCTTTTGAGAATCTTTTGAGAATCTTTTTGGAATATTTTGGAATCTTCTGGAATCTTCTGGAATCTTCTGGAATCTTCTGGAATCTTCTGGAATCTTTTGTAATTTAGGGGTATAGATACGGTCCATATTATATTGTTAAATATCTAGAATTTTGCTGAAATTTTTTGTATTTAATTAAAAGTTTGGAGAGTTTGGTATTACATCCAACTTAGGAACTTGTTTGGATTCATAAATTGTTCACAATAAGCATTCAAACACAAATGGGGCAATGTTTTCCTAGTGTTAGTAATGGTACTATATTGGGAGACTAATGGTGTTTTGAATATGTAATTAGTGTCCTTTCTCTTTATTATCGTGAAATATGTAATTTTAGCCAATCATTTCACTTTCTAGCTACTAACTATAGAAAGTATATTTTCAAAAAAAATTGGATTTATAAAAGTTGATTAATCAAGTTAGGTTTCATATTCAAAAAACTGTTTGTGATTTTGAGCTTGCATTCAAAAGTTATGAACAAAGTTCAAAGTGGGTAGTTACAAGAATTCTCTTTCATATTTCTAACACCCTCGCTGAATTTTGATCATAACATTTGAAAGGAAGCTCCAAATCACAAACGGTTTTATGGGAGATGAAACCTAACTTGATAACTCAACTTTCATTAGTCAAAACGTTTTTGAAAAAAGTTATTTTTCTAGGTCGAAATGGCCGCCAAAGTCTGCTGATTATTTTTTCATTGAATTGTATTTAGTATATATGTAGTACAAAAACTTCATGTGTGACATGCAAAATAGGAGGTGGTGAGATGGTTTAGGATTTTTGCGAGAACGAAGAGGTCGAAGGGTCGAACCGCAAGGGCAGTTGATAGTTGCTTCACTGTGCCGGCAGCTGGGCGGCTTTTGCTGCCTGAATTTCTAGGGCACAAATAATTTTTTTTTTTATTTTATTTTTTTATTTTTATTTATTTATTTATTTTTTTTCTTTCTGAAATTTGACCAAATCAACAAAAAATATCAACAAAATTCTGTTACCTACTGTCCAAGTCAACGCGACCTATTCAACTGAAAAAATCAACACTTCTTTGTTGATTTGGACGCTGAATTTTCTACTAGTGTAGCCATCTTACTACGTCTAAGGGCCTTAGTGCTACTAAAATGTGACGACACTTTCTTTCGCCGCTTCTTAGGTATAGCCAGCATAGCACACTCAAAACATCAAGAGGCAAACAACAAAATGATAGGTTTCACTCATAACAGCAAAATGCACACACACCCTAGAAAATAGATGACAAGAGCTTCAGTCAGTTCTTATATAGAGTCCTCTCATAATAACGAAGAATACATGGATGAACGATATCTGTCCTCTACAACATTGACATTCACTTGAATCTGCAGACTTTCAAATCGTGCAAAGCCGAATTTAAGGGATTCTCTATTTTCAAATAGAAATAACAATTCCAATACCAGATCTAACTAGAATTTATTTCAAAGACAACTATGCCTAAAAATGTGCAAACATTAGACGAGTAGAAAGTGGACCATGATGCGAAATTTAAAAATACTTTGGAATGACACGTCTGCACACCAAACGACGGCTCCATAATTGATTCATTCTATTCTCTCATAGTCCTTTTCATCTACGAATATGAGGTATATAGATCACTTAAATGAATGTATAATTCTACTTAGAATAAATAGAGTGAGCACAATGTCCTATTCCTCTCAATTTGTGTTCACAAATTCCTTTAGCACCATTTCATTCTAACAGCACACATCTTAGCATGGCTCATCTCCGTGCAGACAGAGTGTTAGGCATGGCCGTGCTCAGAGCACAAGGTGTTGGTATTCCACTTACAGCACGTGTAGATGAGGATGGCTTGGCACTTGTGACGGCACAACGCCTTAGCCTCAGATTTCACTTCAGAGAGGAGACTATCTGTTTAGAGGAAGAGATTTATGATGATGAGACAAATGAGATTACACATACGCTAGATCAGGTTTCTGAGAAAGATGATGATGATAACAGGTTCTGGAACCTTTATCCTGGTAGATACAGAGTTTATGGTCTTACAGAGTCCCAGATGCAGGCGTCTACTGAGATTCTAACTCCTCGTAGATCATCTACTGTTCAGACTCCTCTGCCTCGTGATGTGAAGGTCAAGTTAGAGCCTGGCTTGGACACTCCTGATGTAACGCCAGTCATCTCTCTCTCCTCAGATGAGGAGAGTAGTCCACTGAAAGCATCACCTGCTTTGCCTAGAGAGACTGTAGTATGTAGCACGCCAGCTACACTACCAGACAAATGTGCCAGTACCTCCGAGACATCAAAGGAGGAGACTGTCAATGTCCTGCCACTCATTAAGATACTTGCAGAGAGACCTGGGAGGAAAAATATTCTGAAGAGAATAGATTTCTCCTTAGTTAGACAGGAGAAGGTGGAGTACTTACCTGCAGTCTTCAACAACAATGTGATATTCGAGCTCCCCCCAGTTGGTGACGGGGCTAACAAGACGCAAGCGAAGGCTATGAAGGGGATGGACAAGTGTTACGACGGCCACGTTTGGACGAAGACAATCACTATCAACATCACTAATGAGTTCGGTCTGTCGTTCCGCTACTCCAGCTGCGTTGGTTGGCTGCGCTGCGTCAACAAAGAATGTGAATTTCTCAACCGTCGACCTCGAATCGTTGAGGTAAACGAGACTGAGTTTGAGGGTAGTACCCTCCAAGCTTTACAGTGAATCACCCACCCCCAGCGGATGCAACACTTGTCTGCAAGGTATATAAAGAACCTCCTGCATGTATTGCTACATGCGGAGCCAAGATTTATTATGTTCTAGGTAAATCCAACCAGACTAGGGCATGTATCCATCAGGGAACACATAATCATCCAGTGAAGGTTGGGGACTATAGAGACACTAAGGAGGAGATCAATAGCTTGATTGAAGAACAGGTGGAGAATACTCCCCGGACTACGAAGAGCGCCGTTGTCTTGGAGGCCAGCAAGATCCTGATTGGGAACTACCTCCTACAGCCTGAGGACGCTCCACCAAAGAAGCTCAGCATGGAGGAGCTCATTCCTGTACTTGACCGGTGCAAGGACATGGCTTCCCCAAATATCCGCAACAAGGTTATGACGTTCAAGCGAATTGGAAGGTACGGAGTGATGGACGCCATCACCAAACTCCGTGGGATCAGTTTGTGGGCCTTCGTCCAGGAGAACAAGTTCCCGGGCCAAGGAGCTGACAGAGAGAAGGTCTTCGTCTTCAAGATGTCAGAAGTTGGGCCGGGTTGTGGTGTCGACTTAGTCACCAGAATGCAACCTGGTGGGGATCTTGACAATGCTTGGATTATGTTCGACCACGTGAACCGTGTACGGGATTGGTCCACGATGGCTTGCCATGTATATGACGCCACCTACTGCCGCGTCATGACGATTGCAAGTTGCGACATGCAATCCGAGGACACCAAGGCTCAGCTGGTCTTCTGGAAGAACCTCAAGAGCGTTATGGAGAGGAATGGCGTTGCAGCGCCAAACTTCAAGGGGTTCATGGCGGACAACGCACAAGCAAATTGGAACGCGGTGCGTATTCTCTACGGAAACGGCAACAAAGAAGACAAAATGGAGGATCGGGAAAGGTCATGCTTGTTCCACTCGACCCAGAACATGGTCCAGTACACTGACAAGTACTTCCCCGAAGAGCTCCGGGAACAGCACAAGAAGATGTGCAACCAGTATAGGACAGCAACGACTTTGACAGAGGCGGACACTCTTTATCACGCGTTGCAGGCTTGGTGGATATCTACTGGGGTCCTGGGAGAGAAGGCCCTAACCAATCTGGAGACTTGGCTCGCATTCTGGCACCACTGCTATCGTCAATGGGGTGGATTCATGTGTGCGGTATGATGCTACTAAACCCTGTTGCTGTACTTGTTTTCTGTTGAGGTAAATTTAATCGACATCAATTCTATAGTTGATTCTAATTATTGTAAATGCTCAAACTGCAGAAATTTACTGAAGAAGAACTCAGAGAGATGCCGACCTGTAACCTCGCCGAAACAGTTCACAATAAGTGGTTACAAGCATCAGGTAACAACGGCAGCGACCTCTATGTTGCGTCTGTGGACGATTACGTTCGGGGGCTTTCTGCAGGTTGTAAATTACTACCAGTTCCTGAAAAGAGATGTAGGCGGAACTGGACCTTCAAAGAAGGAACTCAAGCTTCGAATGGCGGAACGCTTGGCGAAGAAAATAGGAAATCCTAAAGTCCTTAAAGATCCCATGCTGGATATGCCTGGTGCAGATGAGTTTTGCACCCGTCAGCCTGTCCTGGCCGGAGCAGAGGTGTTTGGATCACAGAAGCGTAAGGCGGACGTTCCCATCGGAGCTGACGAGGAGTCACACCGACCAGACAAGGTTAACTTCTCACGTCCTAGAGGTGTTGGACGCAACGTTCGAGCTCGCACTGTCCAGCTGCCCATCATCGTCGAGGACGATTCTGAAGAAGAAGAGGCCCAAGAATCTCCCGCCCAAGAAGCTTACTTGCCTCCAACGTCTCTTGTGAACGAGGTCGGCGTTCGCCATGTCAACGCTGTTGAAGAAACCAAGGTTGATGTGAAGGAGTGGCACATTGCAAGACTTCACAAAGCTTCTGCAAAGTGCTGCTGGGCCCAAAGAGCTGGTACAAAAAAGAAGTGCACTGAGAGAATCGTCAGGGGCCCAAACTTCACTGCTGCACCGACCTACACCGGAGTTTGGACTAACTATCGCAGGAATACGGTTGAGTAGACAGAGTTTTTCTTCTGCTCCGATGATATTGAGCGCTGCGTGAAAGGCACAAGGCGCAAGTGGGTTGCACACTACTCCAAGGACCTCAAAGTGCCGCCGATTCCAGAGGTGTGGCTAGTAAAACTAGGTACTAACCTGAAGCTCAATGAGATCCTCGCCCTTGAAGCCGCAGGGTTCCAACTCCCGCCGAAGAAGCTTGTCTCTCCAAGACGTCTCTTCTCGTCTGCTCCGCCTCCTGCAAACCTCGCCTCGTTGCCGATTCCAGCAGAGGCTGACCGCTACCCTGGTAAGCGAGATGGGAAGATGGTCAAACGCATAGCAACTCGACCTAACCCGGCGCAGCGACTCTCCATGGGCTCCTCTCAGTCCCTCAAGGCTCGCCTCGGTTCCATCACCATGATACCTCATCCAGGCCATGGTTGCATCATCGGGCTGGATTCGGGCGTTGCTCCAAACATCACACAGTACAACATCACCATCACCTCTTACCCGAGTTGCACTTGTCCAGCATTCAGAAAGACGATGACTAAGTTTCGAGGTAAGATATAGTTTTCATACTGTAAACATATTTATTACATCCTTTTAAAGGTCTGCAACCGTAATCCGGAGGCCGAGCTTTTCATCCATGCGCCTACCTTTAGTTTCAACGAAGTCAAGCTAGTCCTAGAGAGCGGAATCTTGACACACCCCTTGGCCAAAAAATAGGAGGCACTATACTATTATGGTCTCAAGTATGCATAGTGGACAGTGGTTCATGCGGATACTTAGCCCGAGGTGATTGAATTCTTCCTTGTACTGAGTCAGCAATACAAATCTCGTATTGCCTATTTCAATATAAAGGTTTTGTCATTCACATTTATTACATTGTGTTACAATAGCATTCATTTCAACAAGTGGCATTTGTTATTTATATCAACGCACAATTGGACTGTACTCACTCCATGAATACATTTAAATATAGATTTTATTCCTTGAACTTAATGCGTTTAGGTATCCCCCTCGCATTTTCAGCACAATCACGAACTACCTCCTGCACTACAAGACAAGCTACATTGACATTCATTGTTCGTTCCCTAATTGCCACTTGTCGTAGGCGGGGACGTTTCAACAATGGAATAGCTTCACTCTTTCCACATAATGCCTCCCTAGAATAAGTCCCCGGTGGAATCTTCCCGACCTTGGAGTATGCATGAGGTGCCAAAGGGACAATTGGTTCCTCCTGGGGAACTACGAGAACGCGTGGCTCTTCTACAGCCACTATGTCTCCTATCACATCTATTTTTGCTTCCACGCCATCATTTTCAGAATGCCCTTCACTGCACCCATTGAACTCCTCTTCCCCCTCGACCTCCTCATACGGATGAAATGGGCCAAGGACATCACCAAGTGAGATAGTGGTTTCGCCGGCAACTTCCATATCACAATACGCTCTTCTTGGAACTTGATTCAAGAAGAGCACGAACAAAGAGGATGAGAGCTTCTACTGCCACTACTTAAATTTCGAGGAGGTAGATGCTCGGCGCCCTTGAATAGTGGGATATACAAGAAGGTTTGAATATTATAACACTCCATGGCATGAGTAGGTTTGTCATCACTGTTTTGATTAATTTGTAGACAAAATACCCTAAACCATCAATTGAGAGTGAACTAGAAGGTCTTTCAAAAGATAAAAGATAAAAAATGAAAAGGTAAAGACTTAGAAGATAGTAAATTAGAGGACGAATGAAAATAAAATAATGATTAAAAAAATTAGAAATCAAAAAAGATAAAAGACGATTTTATATATATATATATATATATATATATATATATATATATATATATATATATATATATATATATATATATATATATATATATAATTTGAAGAAATAAAAGAAAACAGTGTAAAACAAAATAAAAATAATGAAGAGACAAAATAAAAACAATAAAAAGATAAAAGGTATGAAAGTTGAAAATAATTAAAAAACGATTAAAGATAAAAAGAATAAATGATAAAAAAGAGTTAAAAGATAAAATGTAAAAAAAAATAAAAAAAATAAAATAAATAGAAGATAATAAATGCAACTTCTAGATGCATTAAAACGAACCGTAAATAGTACTTAAAAATAAAACCAAGAAGGGAATAACACAAATGAAAAAACAATAAAAAAATATATACATTAGAGAAAATTGAACACCAAAAAATGGAAGATTAAGTGCCGATTAACATCAACACTTTAACACATTTACTAGAGATTAAAAAACGACAGTTAGTTTTGGAATTGAAAAGATGGGTAGAATTGAAGAATGTCGAAAGAGTAGTTAATTCAAATAATTAAACATAAAACAAAATGACATAGAGAGAACGGTAGAAATGTAGTAATGTGAAGAAAATTACCTAGGATTCGAAATTCAGTTATTCGATCATTTCAACATTAAAGAAAGGGACAGAGGACCTGGATTGAAAATTATCAGAAATAGTGAATTCCGGTCCACGGTTATAGGGTCATAATTATTACCAAAAATAGTAATATTATTAGAATATTCTAAAAATATTCTGAGAATATTCAAATCTGCTAATAATAGTTTGTATTTTTAGTAATAATATTACTGTTTTTAGATTTAGACCTCTACTTTCTGCTCGTCGCTCACCAAATCTCCGCTCGCCGCTCTCCGCTCGCCGCTCGCCGCACGCATACAAGCTACCCCCGATTTCGGGGTGGCGGATTTTGAACCACCGCAACCATCCACCACCTGGAATTCCATCTCGGAATGGAGTCCACCTGTTTTTGGTGATTTCATACACTTTCACCTTCAAAGCTGTATTGGAGAGTCCATGTCCAGCTTCGCACATTTTTATCAAATAGTCCACAAGTTCAGATTCTTCATCTTGACTGAGGACTCCTTTCTTTCCCCGTTTGCGATTGCGTGTCAAGCCGTAGCACCAGTCTCTTAATGTCGAGTAAGGAATATGATTATCTCTTGATGCGGCTTTTATAGTGGCTCCATTGTCAATAGCTGATAACGCAGACTGCAATTGCTCATCTGTCCAATTTCCATTTTTCCTCACTCTTCTTCTCTGTGCTCTTGCTGGCCTCCCACCTCTGCAGGTATCATGCGCACCATCTACTTGCTCGGCGGAATGAGACCTTAGACCTATGGGAGACCGCTGATTACGGTACGTTCGTACACCAGTGTCTGTCATGCCACGGCGGCCTGGTCCGAAGTCCAAATCCAGCGTTGAAGACGGTCCAGATTGCAGCGTCGACTTGGGCTGCCTACGCCCCATCCGCTCACCCTCTGCCAATCGACCCATGGCTGATCGCCCAAGATCTCTTCCCCAATCTCATCCCCGCACCTGACTGCGGTGATCAACATATGCGGACCGGCGGTTCTGCACTAGATCAACATGACTGCAGTCTACCAATGCGCATTCTTCGGGGTCATTGTTATCCTCACTGCCGCTGCTTGTGCCGTAGTCAGAGGAGTGCTCAACTGAATTTTCATGGAAATCACCATTGTCGTCGCTCCAATGCATGCTGCCCTCGTCGCCCAGGTCCACGGGCACCATCCCGACTAGGTGCACTAAGGAAGCTGATGCGCTCGACCTGCAGTGGATAAGTGCATGGCAGCATGAGGCGTGCTAAAATTCTCATGAATTCAGCAAAGTTTAACATCGTTATTTGCTACTCGGTGGTTTTGATGAGTGATGAGCAGGTTAATTCAGACCCGGTTGAATTTGATGACGCTGCTATGGACTGATCCATGAATAGCAGGTGAAATGCTTCTGAGTGAATATTCAAGTTGGACAGAAGTCGAACAGCAGACTAACTGCAACATCTATGCGGCGCTTCACCTTTAACCACCACCAGAAACAAGCACCACCGACACCAAGGATCAAACTGCACCAAGCTCGAAATGGGAACCCACGGCAAATTGACATACCTGCTTCAGTTACGCTTGTGGAAGTTCTCCAATCTTTCAACTGGCCCAATCACGTGCATGCAAGCTTCTAGCCGGTCTCTCGAAGCGCACACAACAACAAGCCAAGCAGATCGCCGAATTCTATCTCAAATGTACGTTTCCGATCACATAACTGATCCAAGTTTTGGCACTTATCGTGAGCCTACAATCGCAACCAACATGGTGCATCGAAAGAGTCACATCGTCGAGAACCAGTCACAGTACCAGCTATTTAAATGATGTGCATCGAACCCCGCTTTTCTACCTAATTGTTGTGCACCTTATCCTGCTTAGTAATCAATCAGGTGAGCAAAACACAGTTGTGCGTAGTGACAGGGAACAGTGTAATATACTCAATGAGTGACTCAAGATAGTGTACTTCTGCGACTCAAATACTTCTGAAGCTCCAACTTGTGTTCTATGCAGAAATTAGTGCATGCGCTAAGAAAATGAAGCAGTGATTTTAGTTGGACACTCTTGAGCAATCGAACAAATATATGTAAAAGTGATGTATTTAATGTCAGTTTCTTTTGAGGAGTTCACGCCGTTTATGGATTGATTCAGAGCCGACACTGTGAAAATGCAATGACGGCTATACAACTAGCATAGAAGAAACTGCATGCAATGAAGAAAGCCGTCACCTTGAACATAACAATATCATTTGATCAATTACCGTAAACCACCCAAGCAGCCCCATTTCTCAAGTCAGATCTCTCCCTCTAAATACTGTAAATTAACACCTTGGAAATGCTCTTGCCGCTCCCTTTAAATAGTGTACATTAATACCATAAATGCGCTTGTGCATTAATCTCTGACACAATCATACAAGTATGTAAATGTGGAATTTACATCCACCGCACGCGAAATAAGGTTCACATCAAGGTTGAATGAACGGGTGGTCTAAGATATGCTTCAGGGGACGTTGCGGTTTAAGGACATTCTACCCTATTTTGAAAAGACACTCCTCCGTGCCCAATAACACCGAAATGGATCCAGTGAACACCATTCTCCACAGCCCATATTTAAGCCACAATTCAATGTTCAATTCGCTGTAGTTACAGGCCCTTTGCACAAGTATAGGTAACAGGGGAGAAGCACAATAAAGTGGACCACAAAAGTGCTTAGCTATTTGCCAGTTTCAGCCCATTTGCAAAAATTGCACAAAAGTGATGGAAAGATGTAATTAAAGTCATTTTTTTTGCTAATATGGATTCTCAACTTGTTTTTTTACAACATGGAAAAGTTTCGTGCAAAGTAGACACTTTAAAGTTATGGTATGCGGGCTTTAAATCCAAGCAAAATGAATGGAATCATTCAGAAAAAGTGACCATAAAAGAATTAAAAACTATCAAAAAACCACTTTTAATTAAGTGGTGCCCTCTGTAAGTTTAAGAGGTATTCTAAAATAGTCAATTCATATATTCATTAATTGGTTTAGGGTTCCAAAAATACTGCAAGGATGTTTTTTTGAGAGGGTCACTTCTGCGGTACTTTTTTGCGTTTTCTTTCACCGAACATCGTTTTTTAAAATTGAAAAAAACATCACCTAAAGACAATAGAGGGCTCCAAATGAAGTAATTAAGACTTTGAATAAGTTCATTTTCATGATTTAGAAATAGTGGTCAAATTTAGTTTCAATTAAAGATATTCTCTTAATGTAGATGCGTGTAAAATACGTCATGACACCCTACAAAGTGATCAAAATGCTCAAAAACTACACCAAAATGCTCAGAATCAGCTTTAAGCCATAAAAAACAGCACACTTCATATTCACTTCTTAGTGATCACATTTTGCACTTTGTAGTCCACTTTATTGTGCTCTCCCCCAACATAGAGAATGTAAACAAACAACAAGTTGTGGACATATTCTAAGCTAGACGGAGATGGAATTCCAAGAGTTTGCCATCCATGTTTTATTTCATCGTAAAATTTTATGTTTATTTTTGTTAATTTCCTATCCAAACTACGAACTTACTTTGTTTTTTTATTGCTCTCCAAACTATGAATGCAATTTCTTTTATTGCTATCCAGATTCCAAACTATGCCCATGCACAGAATTTTATTGCTGAGAGAAGAAAGGGAAAAAATCACTGATATTTATGTCTAGAAATGTGGAAGGAATTTCCGTTTACTTTGGATTTTCTACAAAGTTAACGGCAGAAGCTGGTAAGGCAAGGAATGTAAATAGGCGACGACAACGCATTCCAAAGCTAGACAATTGCATTATGCCCCCTTCTCACTAGGAGGTGGGAAGAAGGTACCGCCATAGTTTCTGCGGTGGCAAGGACTGGCTGTTTCACACAGCCAGGGGGTGGCAACCCCCGAGCCTGGTGAACAGCCTTGGCAAGGAGGCTTTAGCTACACTTTGTCTACAGTGTTGACGAGGTGGGAAGGTGGTGCTACAGTAGTGGCCCAGATTGCAAGAATTTCCCATATATAGTAACAAATCGAGTGATACGCAAGTGGTATGGACATGGCCATTGTGATGGCCATGTACATTGTAGTTAACGTTAAGTTTATTCAGGAGAAATTCAACATTTTCAGCAGCATGTCTAAGGTTGAAGCACCTAAAACCAACCGGGTCCCCAAAACCGATCACTAGACTTCTCCAATTCTGACAAGTTTTCAGATTTAAAATCTTGGGAGATCTAGAAGAAAGTATGAAGCATGATTGGTAGAAAGGGAATCATATGGGAATATTTTGGTGGTAGTAGAGTGATCAAGTTTTGGTGTCATGGTGGTCGGTTTTAGGGAAACCTACATGTTGGTTGTGTGTAAAAGTAAAAATGTTCATTAGAAAATTTGTATCAATTCAGAAAATGCTTCAAAAATTTCCAAAAAATTAGCATTCTTCATGATTTCTATTTCCCCTTCCATGAAAAATAACCATTCAGAATTTCTCCCGAGGGATCATTGCGAACTCTCTTATTTGATCGGTTTTGGGTGCCTCAACCTTAGGTGCCCGAGCCTCTGCCCCGAGAGGCTGCCCACAACAGGACGTCTCTACAGTGCTTTATATAATGCTGCGAGTGAACTTCTAGTGATCACATTTTCTACTGTACCCTTTCTCTACATTTTTACCCTGCGATCTGTGTGAGAACTGCTAGCCGGTCGACTGAGCATCGGAGCGCCATGGACAGCGATCAACCCAGCCTGTCAGAGCAAAATGCACCAGAAAGTAAGTTCACCAAACTCTGCCAAACAATTTTCATTGCAGTTACTTGAGATTTAGAACTTCAGATGTTACGATGTATAGGATGTCGAAAACAGTAGCCCTTGAGAGTCTATCATAGTGAGGCATCGATCATGTACAGAATGCTGAGTTCTGTTGTGACATTACCTTGAGTGTTGAACATGTTATAACAGTCATCTTCATAGCTGAATGCTCTGTCGTGAATGTGAATGTTAGATCCCCCTCACTGCTCCTTCCACATCACTGCGTACTGGAACTTGAAATGTTCCTGCACACCCACCCCACACCCCTCCGATGCTGAAATTAGTGCATTTATTTAAATTTCTACTATTCTATGCTAATCTGTGATTCAACTTAAGCAGATAGCACGAGCTCTCAGATACCCTAGCAACGGAGGCAGAGTGGAAAGAAAGATAGAGACCCCAACTGGTCCAAGGCTAGAATCCTTTCCCTCATAGAAGCTAAGAGGTTAGAGTATATAGAGGAGCTAACAGTTGAGGATCCTAGAGAGTTGATGTGTCCAGAATTGGGCAAGTGGGGGAAGATTGCTATGAAGATGAATGCTTCAAAGGGGGAGGAAGATGTGGAAAGGGATGGTCTTGCTTGTAAGTACAAGTGGAATTCCCTCCTCTCTGATTTAAAAAAAATTTGGGACTTTCACTCAAAAACAGGGAGGAATAGTAAGGATTTTTTCACTTACACAAGCCTCAAAGATAAGAAGCTTCATAAGCTCCCAAAATCCTTCTACATTTCTGCTTACAGAAACATGGCAGAATGGTTAAGGGACAAGGCCACTGTAACCTCCCCACATGCTCGTGATACTATAGACCCTCATGACGGCAATTACCATGCAAGAATTCCCGACGTCAATGCCCCACATTTGGACTTCTTGGACAAACTTGGGGAGGAGGGGTGGCCGGGTGATCACGGTCCCCAGCCTGCACCGATTGACCTTAAGGTAAGTGATTCTCCTCAAGTGTCGTCTGCACAGAGTGGTAGAGGGGGTGGCAGCCAAGGGCTAGGCGCAGGGCTCCCTAGCGCTACCCTGCACACTGCGTCATATGCAGATATGGGGAGGCTAAGGAGCGATCTCCCCAGCCAAAGGCACATGGCAGAAGACATCAATCTCAACGATCCCCTCACCGTTGGTGCCACTCCTCCAAGGGGAATCTGTGCAGGTATGTCCCAGCCACAGTCCCCGACAGTGCGCGCACCTTCGGGACCCTCCCCGCCCACAGGTGCCGTCCCACCTGTGTCTAGGCAGGGGAGGCCAGCAGAGGAGGTGCACATCCTGTCATCCACAGCAACATCTGCGGCTGCAGAGTTGCGTAGGACAATAGGAAGCACTGGTCACCGCAAGCGTAGGTCGTCTGAAGTTAGTGGAATTGCCGAGGGTGTTAGCAAAAGCGCAGAGAAAATGGTTAGAGTCCTAGGGGAGATTAACAAAACACGGAAAGAAACTGAGAAGGAGAAACTGCAGGTTCACACCAAACTGTTTGAGCAGAATTTAGAATACAAAAGGGAGAGAGATCGCCTTCATTTAGAGAATACAAGGATATCGCAGGAGCACCAGAAGATGGGGCTCATAAATCAGCACATGGTCGTGCAGGCAATAGCAAACCTGGCTAGTGCTATTGCCGCACGTTACCCCCATCCCCAACCCCCATGCATCGAGGTGATACTTCAGCAAGTGCGCCTCCTGATAATGCCGGCAATGACGACCCTGCGCCGGAACCTGCACTGGGACGGTCATGAAGATTCAGCTAACGGTACCATGGTTGTCATAACAGACCGACGGTCCGTTAGTCCGTTAGTCCGTCATGGTGACAAGACACACCCCCATATCCGTCCGATAAGGGCGTTGACCGATTGACTCATGGTAAGGGTAAAACAAATTTACCTAGCGGTGAATTAGTGCGGGCGCAAGCGCGGTTATGGGCGAGTGCATGTGGGTGCGAGCAGTACAACGGGCGCGAGCATCCGGGCGAGCGCGCTGTCAGGGGCGCGTGCAGGAGTGCAGGAGAGCGAGGGCGCGTGCGTTGTTTCGGTCGCGCGCGTGCGCGCGCAAACGGGCTCGTGCGTCGCGGCGGGCGCGATCTTGTTGACGGCCGCAATCACACTTATCAGGCGCGGTCATGTGGGCGCGAGCCTGGATCGGGTGCAATCGCTGCGGCGGGCGCGTACAGTATTGGGCGCGTGCGTTCGGGCGATTGCGCTGCATCGGGCGCGGGCGGTCGTGCGCGAGCGCTACAGGTTAGAAGGGAAAGAGCGACCTCAGGCAACATCACAAGAGAGGCCATGCATTTCAAGAGAGGGCAATTGGAAAGTGCAATGTTTATTGAAAAGTATTGCAAAATTGTGGCAGTAAACCACTTACAAAGAATGTCCCCACATATGGAGAACTGGGAATATCACATTTGCTGTCACTACTTGTGTACTTCTAAATATGTTTGCGATAACAACACTCTGGGATCTGGAAATTGTACAGAGGGGATGTTAGGGTAGCGTGGGCCAACTGCAAGGTGGAGCGGCTCTTGGGATTGGGATTTGTGAGCTTCTTCAACACCACTGCAAATCTAGACTTCCCCGCTGCATCCTTGAAAAGATCGAAGTCGTCCTCGTTATTCCAAATCATATTTGCTACCACTCCAACCAAGTACGCATCAGCAGCCTGCGCATATAGATGTCTCCTCCTTAGATTTTCCAATGAGGTCTCTGAATTTGGCTTACCATAAGTGTACCACAACTTCGGAGCGACAAAAGTACCACGTTGCTTGAAGGCAGCCTTATGCGCCGCAGCAGTTGGGTAACCGTACTTTGAAGGAGTTGTCTCACAAGTGCGACTTGCAATGCCCCAATCGCATACTCCAATTTAAACTTGGCTCACTTTATCCTCTAGGAAGTGAAGCAAGACATTTCCCGGGGAGATGTCATTATGCTACAAATACCCCTTATGGACCCGGTCCATAATACAGATCAATGCCCAAGCTAGCTTGGCCCTATGGATGCGAAAGGCACAAACACGTTCAAGTGTCCCCATGGGCTGATCTGTCTGCTTGTCGATGTTACGGTTCTCAATACCCTCCGAGAGAGTTAAATTCTGCTTGCTTTGAAAATTCTGGATGCAATCCCCATTCCACCAAAGCGTGTAGGCTTCCATGGTCCAGTCATTGACCGCAAAAAACTTAATAATGCCGGGATGGTCAATCCGGCAAACCATGGCTTCTATTGCTGTCTCGTGCCGCTTTTGGGTCTCGTCATGTGCCTTGGACATCTTCCCCGCAAAGACACAAGTCTCAGGTATGGTTTCCATGCCAACAATACGTAATTTTTGGACTTTACCATACCTGCCTTCAGTTGTGCCTGACAACGGAACCACCTTGACGTTCCTTGGGACTGAGACCACTGCTCCCCACAAGTATTTATCCATTGCGCTTTTCAATCCAGCTTCATGCCATGGCCTCACCCTCGTCCTATTACTCGAGAATCTTTTGCACAAATCCTGGACATATTCGAGCTTCTCTATCTCCTCCTTCTGGGCCTGCGAGTAGCCCTCCTTCGGCTTCTTGTTGACACACTCAAACACATGCACAATGTTCGTAGTGTTTGTTATTATTTGTTGGTCCATCCACTTAGGATAATGATAGTAATTAATACAATCATTATATCTCTCGGAATTATTCAGTTTTTTCCACAAATACTCTTCAAAGTGGTTCTTTAATGCCTTAATTCCCCCCTCCCCCTCGTCAACATATGTACGGGTAATTGCCTCCCGTTTACGACATTTGTACCACTCCAATGTTAGCACTTGAACAAAATCTTGGTACCGAGGAGGTGGGTAGTTCGGATCCTTCTCACTCGCGCGTTTCCGGTTCTTCTTTCCCGAGGAGCTCGATGACGGGTTCGAGCCAGTATGAGATGGTGCTGTGGAGGTTGCCACCACCTCATCTACGGGAGCATCAAGATGTACATACGCGGGACGTTTCCCGGATCCACGAGAGAGCGACATAGTTGGAATGATGAATTGGACACCAAAAAAAAAACAAAAATTCGCCCCCACCAAATCTGATTGCTCCCACTTCCTACAGTTCCTAGCAGAGCACGTTGAGTCACGAGCTAGGACAAGGAGCCATTTGGAAGAGGAGACTTTGAAAAGTAGAAAATAAAGGTTAAGAGGAGCCTCTTATGCTTCCCTCGGATGATCGCGCCCTTAAGCGCGTACACGCGCGCGTACAGGGCCTGCACACGCGCCCAAACACAGACTCCACACGCGCCCGTTTGCCGCGTTCGCACACGCCCGACGAGACTGCCCGCGCCCGTGCCCGCGTGTGCGCGCCCGTCAGCCCAGTTCGGGCGCGCCCAATGAGGCTGCAGGCGCCCGTGCCCGCGTGCTCGCGCCCGTGCTGGCGTGCGCGCGCCCGTAACCGTGTACACGCAGGTTATCTATACACGCCTGCTCGCTTCACGCGCCCGTGACCATGCACGCACCGGTCTCCGTGCTCTCGCGCGCCTTCCTGTAGGCGCCCGTCCTTGTGCACGCGCTTGGATATGCAGCGTTACATACAGTTCCGACTAGGACATACTCGTATATTGAACAGAATTCAAAAAAATTACACTGGTCAATGGAAATATATTAACTGCATTTAGCGCTCAAAAATTAATACAGAGCACAACCATAGAATTCATTTGAGTGGGAGATACTGAACTAGGTTGTCTCTAAGTAACAGTATATGTCTACGTAATAAGAAGGTACTAGAAAAAAAATTAAAAAATTAAGAATAACGTAGTATTCTTTTTGGGATTTTAGCCGATAGATTTTATGGTTAGATTTACTGCTACTTCATGCGCTATAAAAGTGACCACAGTCTATTTTGTCCGTGTCTTGCGGGCCTTTTTCTTGCGTAAGGTTTTTTTTTCCGAGTCAAAGTGGGCCCCAATTCTTGCCGGATTATCACATCCCCGTCTTTTGGCGCCTCATCACAATCCGGGTCTTCCTCATCTGAGCGCTCGTTGCCACCTTCATCCTCAGGATCACCGACCACTGGAGCTCGTACCTCTCCTTCCACCTTCTATGTGATATTGCGCACTTGGATGGAAATTTCCTCTGTATCGCCATCTCTAGCACTTACCAGGCGCTTCATAGGCCTCTTCTTCCCTCCATTACTGATGGATGTGATGCCATCCACATTGATTCCGCGCGTGCGAACAACCCCACTTCCAGAAGATGGACCACCTTCTGTGTACCCTCTATAGAATGGGAGGGGATCAGCTCCTGTTGTTTTGCTTGTTTTGCTCCTCTATAGAATGGGAGTGGAGGCCTCCCCGTTGTAGATGGTCTAAGGAGTCTAGCTATTTTTGCGCCCATTGACACCGTGGGCCTCCGAGCCAAGCCTTCATCGACAATTGTATCTGCTTCGTTACCCGCCATATCAGTGGGTTGCGATAGAGGCATAGTCCGTGCAGGGATTGCGTGAACGGTCCTTCTTTCCTGAGCCGGAGGAATCTCTTGGAGCAAGCTTGAGTCTCCTTGTACTGAACCTATTCCCTTGTTGCCCTCCCCACTAACGAGACCGGTCCAATGAGGTCCATCTGCACCCCGTCCATGACTTCCATCACCCCCTTTGTCATTGTCCTTGTCATCATCGCCAGCATGGTTATTGTTGCCAAGATGGTCCTCGCTGGAGGAATCATCTGGGATTGATATCGGGATTGATATGGACTGGAATAGCATCTCCTTTGTCACGTGCGTCTCTTCCTTTTGCAATAGCCGTTTCATCAAAAACTGGGAGTGTGGGTAATTCGTCTCCGTGGATGTTCATGTCCGGGTTTTCTTGGTCATATCCTGGTTCATTGTTGAAGTCCTACGCATCACCGTTATCACCGTGGTTGTTGCGGTCACCAGGACCGTTGCGGTTAGCGTCATCACCCCCATCGCCATTACCGTCGTTAGGCCCATTCATGTTAACGTCATCGTGATCATGTCCCCAGACATCATCATCCTCATCGTGTGCATGGTCATCCGGTATGTAATGATCGTCGTCATCTCCGTCCTCTTCGCTTGGATCTCTCTCCGGATCTGACTCCTCTGACCATGCATTGTTCTCGTACCATCTGAGGGGGTTGGGCTTTGGTCGTTCACGGAGGAGTCTGTTGTTCGTATAAATGTACACCAAGGCCTCTGACTTCTCCACCCCCAGGCGGTTGCATACCTTGTTGTGGACAAAAAAATACATGCTCCAATTCCGTTCACACGATGATGCGGAGCAAACCTGAGATAAAATGCACTTCGCAATGATTGCCAAGGGCCCCCCCCAATCCTTTGCCACCATTGATGGGGTTTCAGATTTGCTGCTGCAATATCGATGGTCACTTCGGGGCTGTAAGGGCCACATTCCTCGTCAAACAGGGTAATCTCTGCCACGAGTTTGGCAGATGGAATTCCCATTGCCCACCCACCTGATGAAACACCCGATTGAGTGCCGCCTTCGCTTCTCCTATGGCTTGCAGACCGCGGTGCCCTTTGATCCAAGGGTTCAAGAGCGCCGCGGCATAATGAAGATCGGTGTGCATCATGTCCCATCTACGGTCGAATTGCCTCTCCAGCCTTCTTGCCATGTCCGGTGGAAAAAAGAAAGGGTCTCCTCGGAGACTGTACACGTGATCCTTTAGGTTGCTCATTGTTACCAATGCCTTGCCCATTGCGGGCTGGTTTCCATCGAACGTTCTCAGAGCTACCAGGGCTGGTTTTACCATGTCCTTGAAGTTGCTACACTGATGCCAGAATCCATCATTACAGATTGTTTGACGCACTAGGCTTGCGCGTGCATAACTACGCACCCCCTCGGTTTGTTTGAATAGACCGTCGACATACTCGAACCACTCCGGTGCCATGACCACTTGCTCCAAAGCAAATTCAACGTCCATAAGGTACTCTATCATCAAATAGTTACAAGCGAATCTGGTTTCAGCGGGAACCACCAAGGACAACTTCTTTTTATGTTTGCGGAAAAGGGCCATAGGAACATGATGTCTCCGAATGTAATGACACACGTGTTTAGCTTTGGCGACCAAATCCTTCAAAAAGCGTTCCTTCCCCCAGTCCTCTAAGAGAAGATCTAGAATATGGGCACAACATCCCTGCTTGTACATGTGAGGATATTCCTCTAGGATATTATCCATGGCGCCAAGCATGTTGCTTGCATTGTCCGTACAAATCTGGACAATATTCTGAGGGCCAATTTCTCGAATATACTTCTTCATTTGTCCCGCAATGTATCCCATTGACTTCTTCTCGCCAGTCGTATCAACAGACCCAAGAAATACATCGCCTGCCGGACATACTAGCATGACATTCATCAACGGTCGGCGATTCACATTATCCCAACCATCAGAGCAAATGGTAGCCTCGTGAAACTCGTTCGACGATTTTGTACGTTCATCAATCTTTGCCTTGATTTGCTTCTTTTTTTCCTTGATGTGCGTTGTTCGCATCGCATTATAGGAAGGGGGATTGTAGTCAAATCCGGCAGCCGACGTTGTGCTCACCGCCTTTATAAATGTTGGGTGCTTGGCCACGTTGAATGTGACATTGGCTTCGTAAAAGAAGGATGCCCACAACATGTCCAGCTCCTTTTGCTTGGAGATCTGGAATGCTTCACTCATGTCCTGTTGCCCCAAGCTCCTAGTGGTATTCGAACCGGCCCTACTAGGTGCCACACTGGAGACATTTCGGTCCTCTTCAGTATCATTGTACGAGGGTTTGGATCCACTGTACAGAGTGCCGTGTGTGGAAGCACTAGAAGACGGACGTTGAACAGGTGCGGGGAATGTTAGCCTCATACCATCCATCTCCTCCTGTGTCAAAGGGCCGGGAACCTTTCCATCGCAAAACTGAAACTTCCTCTTCACTATGGTAGGTGCCATTTGGCAAACCCTCAAGGGATTGGGCTGATCCCAACCATAATGCTAAAGGCACCTAGCCTTCACATACGAAAGGTTCTTCCTGCAATACACACATTGGGCTTCCTTAATTGACAGTGATCCTTCCTTAAGCTTGACCGTAAACCATGGTGCCAACTTTCTCGTACCGAGTCACGGGACGGCTCTAGCGGGTGCAATTGCTTCAACCGTTTCAACCGCTTCAACAAGATCCATAGTGAATGATTAGGAAAGTCTCTCCGCTAATAGGACCAGTAGAACCTGAAGATTATTTTCTGATATAATTAAGTGTGTCTGAAAAATGCTTGACAAATTGATTTATGGAGAGAAGAATTTTTACAGTCCCCCCACATTAACCAAGTGTCTTTCCAAGCTAACAGTTTCAAGCAAGGAGCCGTGAAGGAGACCCAGGACATGAAACACGCAAGGAGGTAAGGTGGATGTCAAATCAGAGGGGCGGTTTATATACTTCCGCTTTCGGACGAGCGAGTACTGTTCGGACGGGCGCAATCCAACGCGCGCACGCGCAGTGAGGATCGAGCGCGCTCGGAAGCGAACGGGCGGCCGCAGGTGGGTGCTCGTGAGTGCAAGCCGCGCGTAGGATCGCGCGCGCGAGCGCTGGACGGCGGGTGCACGCGTGTGCGATGCATTGCGCGCGCGATCAGTGGCCGCGCGCGCGAGTTTAGTCAGGTTGAAGCGGGCGGTGGCCGGTGCGCACTGACGGGCGAATGCGGGCGCGCACGCGCGGGCGCTAGCAGACGGGCGAGATCGAACTGGCGCGCGCAATTCACTGAGAAGAAATGATAGTGAAAGAAAAAAATGAATGAAATTTTAGAAAATTAAAATGTGTGAACTGTATAGATGTGAACATCTTTAAAAATATGGGGAATCCTTTTTAGATTTAAGATTGTGACACATTTGAAGCCTGTTAACGACCCACCCCATTCATACATGACTAAAAACTGGGGCAAGTGGTCCACAGGCTCTCCATGTGTCTGCCCTCTCAGTGGAAGGTAAGTCGTTTTAAGTTAACCTGAGCAGATTTAACTAAACCTATGGGATTATTATTTCTAGTTACCGCGTTAATCCGGTGGAAACCGCACGCGCGTGCGCACTCGGCGTAGTTGCGGACGTGCGCGAGCAGTCGCGCGCGAGTAGTTGGCCGCGAGCTGGGCGCGAGCAGTTGGGCGGGCTCGCGATTGCGGCTGGAAGGCGGAAGCGCGCGATCAGATGCGGGCGCGAGCGCGCGTGAGCGGCTGCGCGCGAGCATGGGCGCGTCCAAGTGGGTGAGCGCGGGCGCTCCCGCGCTGGCGACTGCAGGCGCGGACGGGCGGGCGGGATCGAACGGGCGCGCGCAATGAAGTTAAAAAGCTCGCATACTGAAAGTTTTAAAAAAAAAAATTAAGAAATAAAGGGAGAGTATGGACTAGAGTGAAAAATAATTCGTTAGTATGGGAGATTGGTAGAACTAAAAGTATAAAAATAAATTGATCGAATAGGCATTCAAATGATAAAACAATGTTAACCAAAAAAAAAATTAAAAATTAAAGAGTGTACGAGTATTAGATGAAAGTAAGGGGATAGGATGGGGGAGTGGTGGAATTAGAAAAACTATTTCAGTGATCTTGTTGGAGTGCTCGAGCGCGTGCAAAATGGGCGCGAGCACTGACGGGCGCGGGCGCGTGCAAATGGAAAGAGGGAGTTCGAGGGGGAAATTGTTTGGGTGATCCGGTTGCAGTGCTCGCGCGCGTGCAATGACGGGCGCGAGCAGTCGGGCGCGTGCAACATCGGGCGCATGCAGGTCGCAAGAGACATTGTGGGGGGAAATTTATTTCCACGATTCGAAATCCGTGCGCGCCCCGTGGTTCGACGGGCGCGAGCAGTTTGCGCGCGCGCATACGGGCGCGTTCTTCAGTTCACAGAAGAGTGTTCTCGCTGGGGGCTTGCGTGCGCGCGCGCGGGCACGCACACTACAGGCGCACGTCAACGCGCGCATGCATATGGGCGGGCTCACAGTTCAAATCCACTTAACATAAAATTTAGTCCATAACTTAAATACACTTATCGTAACTTAAATTTACTTACCATGACTTAAATCCACTTATCATGCAAAAGATTTTGGTGTGCACCAGAATTATTTAAACATTTATCATACGATGGAAGGAGAAGAGACAACGGATGGAATGACCAACATGTTTGGCAACCAAAAAACGGGAGACCAATGCAAGGAGAATAAAAGTGTCTTGGAAATCACAACAATGATTCTGGAACCTAAATTAACATCCATTGTTTGAGTTTAACAAACATTAAACATGTGAATGTGATCCTAAACCTATCTAATTCCCTATGCCTTCTACATGTATTTACATTCCAATATCTTTTTCCAAAAACGTGGTCTTCACTCATCAATCTCCACAACGTCATGTGCCCGGTGCAGAGGAACTGGATCCACCCTCGTTGTGTCGTGCACGAGAGCTTCTCGCTGCACTACTTTTTGCCCCATCCTCAGCGATGAGTTTCTGTTTGGCAGAACGGGTTCTCTTTGCTTGGCCATCTCCTCCAAGCATTGCTTCCATGAAGTTGTTGTCGCGCATTCGACGGAGCACTCTAAGGGTCTCCGGACTATGTTGTGCGTATAGGAAATCTTCGGCTTGACCTTTGAACAGTTCACTCCATTCAGATTCCGCACTCATCAAGTCATTAGCGATGCGGAGTTCCGTTTCGTTAATTTCATGCACCTCCTTGTGCTGATCCGCAACCGGTTGCCCTTTGGAATTCCACCTAAATCCAAGAGGATGGGCGCCGTTCTGGAATGTATTGGTTGGTTGATCCCAGTACCTTTGTAGCGTTTGGTAGAAGAAATTCCTCCTTCCCTCGAGTTCTTCGTTTGTCCCGCCCCTGATGAGTTTGTGGCAGATCCTTATAATCTCCACAGGATCTTTATCCCACCCCCACTCCGCGCTCATTTCTTTAGCATAGGTCTGGTGCATTCCCATAAGCCAATTCCAAATCAAGTCCTCACCCCACTTGTCCGGAAAGTCAGGAGTATTTTCCTTATTTTGCTCCCAATGCGGTGGCATCCTGGTCGCTAAGCCGAACTGCTCATAAAAACGCTTGTGTAAGGGGGCCTTACATACTGCACATCACCGACGTATCATGGCATGGGAAATCAAGCATTGTGGATGATACATGCATTGACATGATCCCAATGACCAGCCCCCCTCTGGCCCAAATGGATTGGTACAAACGGGACACTTGGTTCCATCCAACACATACTTCGGTGGATTGGGCCAGAGCAATCTTGGCTGTATAGTACTATTCTCAGGGATCTTCTCATTAGATTTGGCAGTCTTGTACTCCCACTCCAACTGCGTCCAATCTATTTCCTTACCAATCATCGGTATGTCGTCAGGGAACATTTCATCTGGATCTGCCCACGAGGTAAGTCCGAAATCCCTCTTGGAGTTAAGCTTGAGGTAGTCGTGGTCAATCCTCTTGAACTCATTGTACATCTGTCTTTGACGGTCAACATTCAGAATGCATGCAATCTTCCATTGGCAGTACTGTCTGCTCATCTAGATCAGATACGTTCTGAGCATCCCGTTAGTAGCTTGCAATTTGGAGACAGTGGATATTGCTGACTGTTGAAATCCCAAAGAGTCCTCCGTCTCTTGAGAATCTACGAACATGATTTGCTGCTGGGGGGGGGTGCATCACTTGACTCGATGATGCGAATGGGATAATTGGCTTATGGGGAACTCGGACCGGGGTATCTTCCAAGACACCGTGCGTGGCCGATTCAATGATGGCATTCACGTCGTCCTCGTTCATTCCGGGGCTGCTAGGGATTGGAGTCTGGCTCACCTCGGGTACATTAATCGAATTTCTCGCAACTTTAAGTTGCTCAATCTCTTCATTCTGCTTCCGGATAATCTCATTCATTCTATCAGCTTTGTCATAGAAGTTCTGGATTGTCTTCTCCATCTCAGAAATTATATCATTTTTTCCTTCAAGCTCGTTACGCAATGCGTCGCCTTGCTGGCCTTAAGCATCATCCCCGATTAATGTAGCCTCCAACTCAGTTGCAAACCTAGCATCATCATCTTCCATTACATTGTTCGGGCCGGCAAAGTGTGGAATCAATATAGGAAGAGCTACATCAACATTGCTTGGGCCCCCAATGATCGCTAGAGGAGCTTGATGAGCAATACCCACCCCAGTAGGATTTGCAGGCGGTGCACAATTCCTCGTCGACAAACACGCAGCCAGCTTAGGATCCTTCTTTTTTAACCGTGTGATTCTAGCATTAGCCGCTGCTTTTATTTGCGACTGAGGGGGACGTTCTACTGTACCATCAGAATCATTATCCAGTTCTGAGTCACTCCACTCAAGTGGTGTTTGATCACTTCTCTCCTCGAGATCATCCAAGTATGGCCAGTCCACACCTGGAAATCTTAGGACCCCTGTAGGTATCGCCATCTCTCGTGGACGTCGCTGGATGCCAGGAGTCGTTCGTATGGTCCTCCAATCCACCTGCCTATGAAGCATTACCTCGGCATATACCATTCTACAAATAAAGAGTGGAACCTCGTTTCTCTCGTTGATCCTCTCCCCATATAGAACCTGGTACACCTCCAAACACCGGGTCCTGAACTGATGGTTCTTGCACCATTTCATGTTTGCCTTCTTCGAAGAACGATTGTTTTTATGGCGATGCAACGGGAAAAACTTCCCAATGTGGCACCATTCAATGAATTCCTCACACGTAACTAGAGTCCATGGTTGCGGTGCGGCTTCCCATCGTCAGAATGCCAGCTTTGCAGGATCCGTTAGGACGTGAACCCTCTTACGTTGGATGTTTCCATGCCTTTCCGTCCTTCATCCTTTTCCCGTTTCCTCTGTTCTGCCGTCATGGGCGGATTCGGTCGTTGCTGTTCCATCTGAGCGCGAGACAGATCGTTCTTCAAAGTTTTCCAAAAGTGCAAAATTAAAAGCCTACGATTACTCCAAAACCTCAATCACATACAAATTATAAACATTTACAATATTTTCAAATATAGCACACAACCACAATAGAGTTTTGAAGAATAAAAGCGATAACAAGTGTCAAAGTGCTAGGATCCACCTGAGTACCAAGCAATCAACTACCCGGAGGCTGTTGAAGGCAAGGTGCTCAAAGGGGGGGAGTGCAAAATGGAGGGGGGGGGGGGGCGGATCGCCCTTTTATAGTCACGGGCGCCAGGGAACGGGCGCGAGCAGAGACCCTACGCGCGCGCGCGGGCTTTGTAGGCGGGGTTTCAGCTGTGTAGACCTCCGCGCCTGTGCGGGTATCAATAGTCGCGAGCGGTTTCCATGGCGGATATAAGACGGGCGCGAGCGGGTTTCCCGCGCGCGCGCGGGTAGCAATCCGGTCTTCAACGGGCGCGGGCGGGCTTCGTCCTGGTACGGAAGGGCGTGCGCGCGGATACGGATCGGGCGCGATCAGAATAGCACGGGTGCGACCGTGGCCGTCGGGCGCGATCGTTGGATGGACGGGCGCAAGCACTAGTCCAGGACGGGCGCATGCGGTCCCGAAAACGGGCGCCACCACAAACTAGAACACCGTTAAAAATCATAGATAAACCAAAGGGAACTTGCAAATTCAGGGTTAAAAAAAATACTTTATTTAATCTATAAATTTATCACTTCATTGTAATGTCAATTACAGTGCCATACACTCTAGGTACCGGTCCTCTAGGTCTTTGAAGTGCGTCTCGAAATGGTTTGTTTGAGCACTGGAGACAATATCGGGGACACAAAGTATTGCCATCTCCTTCTTCAGTTCTTTGATGAGATCGCCAATCTCACAGTCAAGTTCTTCGACAGTTGCTTGGGTTGCCAACTGCTCTTCAGTGGTTGGAGGCTGAGGCCGTCCATTCTTTGCGTATGCCACCAATTTGTCTCGGCAAGAGATCCAATCCTTGAACAACTCGATCAGTTTCCGGAGCCGCTCCAGCATTGACCAAATAATTGTGTCCGTTCGCTGTGCAGTGCCCGGTGCAATGGCACCATTCGTTAAACTCATGTACGACTTGATTTGTTGGCAATTGCATGCATAAGAATTCATGTTGGACGGTACAACGATTGCTTTAAAACCCACCGTAACACTAAGCAATCAGCTACCTTCGGGCTGTTGAAGGCAAAATGCACAAAGTAGGGAATGCAAATCAGGGGAGGGGGGGTGGCATTTTATACTCACGGGGGCGACAGTGTGGGCGCGTGTAGGTTGGTACGGGCGCGAGCAGATTGATCCTACGCGCGCACGCTATTCCGGTAGCCAGGGTACTTGCCGAGTATATGTACGCGTGAGCACGGGTCTCGGCGAGAGAGTTTCGGGGGGAGAGCGATATGCTACGGGCGCGGGCGACCCTGATCGGGCGAGGTCAGTCGGGCGCAATCACTGTAGGTGACGTGCGCGCGTGAGACAGAGGACGGGCGCGATCAACCCCAGCTGACGGGCGCGAGCAGGCGCAGATACGCGCGCGCACGCGACGATGGGCGCCACCCATGGTAAATAGTAGTAAACTGTGAGGACAGTAATTTTGCTCGCGCGGGGGAGCCCGTCCGATAAGCGCGTTTGATAGTCAGGTAAAAAATCGTCCGTCACGTTCGTCACGTGAGTACAGGACAATTTTATGCCCCGTCCGTCTATTATGACAACCCTGAACGGTACCACTGTGATCCAGGACCGGCAATAATTCAAAACACCAAACTTTTTTTGAGTGATTCAAAACATTTAGGGGATTCTTACCTTCTGATTAGTATTGAGATGGTAGACCGGTCTTCCTCTATGTCTCCTTTCTCCTGCATGGAACGAAGCATTTCATTAGTGTTTGCTGGTTATGTTCAATGCTATCTTCCACTATGTAAAACCGAAGCAGTGACAAATATAATGCACTGCGTTCAACAACATTGTAACCTCTTTTCTCTCTTATATGTCAATAAAACGATCATAGCATCAGTACCATGCCTCGAGTCCAACCATTCTTGAATATGTTTCCCGTATGTGTATCATAGTCTGAATTTATTTAAGCTGAAAAAAATTAAAACCAACACTATTTTCAATGAACATTTACTACTGAAGTACGTGTTACGTTACGACTTGGAAAGCACAACTTTGATGCCTACGAGGCCCTCATAAAACATTACATAACGACATGTTTACGCAGGCCGAATAGATTAAATAGATAACAACAAGTCAAGCTGGGGCTTGAGACGGTGACCATAAAAAAAATAGCAGTGGCAATTGTACCATTCAAGAAAATCGGGACTCTAATGCCAATCTAGCTATATAATTAAAAGAGAGTTTACAAAGCCTCAAAGGCCAATAAAAAATCGCATGCTCTAGGCTGAATGCCAGCTTCTGAAGTCCTACCCTCCTTCTACATAAGCTCTCAGTAAACCCAAAGTGGACTTGCACAGATTCTGCCAGGAAGCCCCAACTTACCAGCGACTGTGCAATATCGGAGCTTTTGCCCATCCCTTCCCTCCCACGCCAAGGCAAGCGATCAATGCACCTTGCACAAGAGGCGCTTATCTATCCGCCTACATGTCACCCATTTCCAAAAAACATTTATCTGACACGGTCCTCCATAAGGTACCAGGCCAGCATCCCGCGCTTCTCCTCCCCACGCACTTTGTATCGGGGTGGGGCCTCTTCGCCCTCCTTGTCCTGTACGGAGACGTCGTCGACGATAGGGGCCATGCCTTCTCTCTGCAGCATCGCTAGAAGGCGATCTACCTCCTCCACACTCTGACCTAGAAGCAAATTATGGATTATACAACAACAAACTACGACATCAAGCAAAAGAATTACATGCAAATTGGTGGCGCTGTGGAGTTCTCGGAAACTCTGTTTGAGTATGCCGAATGCATTCTCCACAACACTCCTGCCTCGTAATAGTTTCCGATTGAATAGACTTTCTTAGACTGAAAGCCGCCCTCCCGCATTGCCTCCTAAAGGAGTAATCAACCATGGTAGGATGGGATATCCTTTATCCCCCAAGAAGTATGGTGTAAAATCCTCTACCGAATCAGCATGGTTAAAAAGATTGCCTATCGTTGCTTTCCTGTACAACATGGATCGGCGGAGCTGCCTGGCATCATTTGTTGAGCTAGGCATGCAGACCGAGATGTCAATGAATTTCTTTCTACGGTCGATTATTGCCTAGCATTGCATGCTGTACCCGCCACTTTTGAAATAAAAGTAGTCCTCCAGCGAATGATTAGGTTTGCGTATATGAAAGTGGGTGCCGTCTATGGCACCCACCACTGCCGGGAGTCAACAAAACTGTCTGAACTGAGCCATAACCAATTGCAGTTTGTTGCCTGTGGGCCAGCAAATCTCACTCCTCAGTTCATCGTTTACAGCTTTAACCACATCCCTAATAATTCTAGAGCATGTACTCGTGCCTATAGCAAAAAATTCACTCCACAAGAGCAAGCTTGCTCCCTGACATAGTTTGAACACGGTGCACACAACTCTCACAATAGGGGGGACTGCTAACCTGTAGTGCATATTTTGTCTCTCTATGTGTGAACGTAGAAGGTTTGTCAAGGAAAACACACTGGCCTTTGTCATTCCAAAATTCTCGAGCCATCTGTCATCGTCGTACTCTTGCAATTCAAAACGTGCAAACCAAGATGTTGACCAAGGCATCACCCACCACCCCAACTCCTAGTCAAGCAGAGTTGTGGCGTGGACAATCCTAAAGTCATGGAGCACCGATGCTATAATTGAATTCATGTTGATCACGGTCTCGTGCACTTGTCCAACCTCGACATTGCCCTCGCCCTTGTCATAAGGTATTGCCTCAGGGGGGCGGAACATTGTATCGATCACGTTTTGCAGCAACAGGACCACGGATGGGAGAAAGTAAGCAACATTCTGAGGGTTCAAACGATGATCCATGGCTCTGGAGTGGACGATAAAGGAACCCGTACAGAAACCCTAACTTACAACGACCCCCCCCCCCCCCCTCACCCGATTGCTGTTTTGTCTCCCCCAATTAAACACAGATGCGGAGAACAACAGTATTGACAGGGACCGGAAGACGATTGCAAGAGAGTGAAATGTACCTGGTTACCAGTGCGTTGTCCACAACGTAGCAAAACAGAGCCCTTGTAATTGTCAAGGACCCTACACCAATCGAGCCACCAAAACCACGTGACCCCTGGCAACACACAAGGACATGCACAATGAATTCTAGGTTAGAGAGATTCAATCGTGGGTTCATTCAAACGAAATTGCGGGGTAAAATATCATACCTCGTATACGTTGACGCTTCAAACCACCGTCGTCTCTCGCTCAACGCTTTGGAGAAGATGGCCCACGCACCGGTTTCCCCACCCTCAAGTGAATTGTAACAGCCAGCGAAAGCACTATCAAACGAGTCCACCAAGCACCGACTGTGTAAACGAATTTGCAATGCCAATACACAAGGGACTTCTTAAACAAAAAACTCAGCGAACCCTAACTACAACTGATACACAAAACAATGGGGAATTGTCAACCAGGCATTAGGGGAAAAATAGGGTCTCCAACGGCCCTTGTTTGACAGCTCGGATTAGATGAGCTTCCTGCCCAAAAACCCCTCTGTCGCTGTCAGCAAGGGTCTGAAACGCTGCCCGGAGCGGCCTTCTGGAGACGGACGGGAGTTGCGTGGCTGGGTTTTGACTCGTTGGCGAGAGGGCGTGGACGGAGGTTGTTGAGCGCCAAGGAGTGGAATTTATTGCTCTATGATTAATAAACTGCCTCGATCCGTTGCCACAATCCACGGATTGTTTGACTTGTTGCCACAACGGTTTGGGCGTGATGGCGCAACCGGCTCTACGCCGTTCAGCACCAAGAAAACGAAGAGCCTTGTTCTGCTTCAAGCAAATCGTTTATGGCACTGTGGGACGCAGAATTGTATGTGATTTGCTCCAAAGATTCCGAGTGGCGATGGCGCCCCAAATCGGTGGAGCAAACTTGAGATTCCGATCAATTTCTTGGCAGCGTCCGCTGGCAGCGACGACGGCGGCGAGGGGTCCTTCTCAGTTGGCAACATTGGCAACATCGAAGAAATGAAAACTGATGTATTTGAAGGGAAGGTGAGTTGCCACAATCAATCTTTGTGGGGTGTTTAGGGGCTAGTGGGTTTTAGAGCAATTTGAATTTCGATTTCATTAGGCCTTGCTGCCACAACGGCATAAGACAAGGTAGGTTTCGTGGTCGACAGCGCCAGAAGATGCCACGCAACTCTATCGAATTAGGTTCGGAGTATTTGTAATTGTGAATTTAGTTGTCAAGCAATAATTACCACGGTTGCGAGAATTTGCTAATACTTTAGTCTTTCATTGGGTGTAGGAGGTGTCCCAAATCATAACAAGTTTTGTCAATTACCTGCAAATCACCAAGCGTGACCAGGGAGATTCAATCAAGACTACTGACTATCGGGTCCATGATGGTAGCAAGGGCTGCACGAAGCACTCAATACATTCTCCAAGTTTCACTAGAGGCACGCTATGCCCTGGTCATGAGACAAGGTTCTACGCAAGTGGAGCTGTGCATGAGGAGCTCGTTTCCAACACGGAGGTTGCGTGGAGACACGAACATTGACTTGTGGATCAATGGAGACATTTACCCTGTTGATCCAGTGACAGGGAAGCCACCTCCAATCAAGTCGCTAAAAGAGTTCATTGAATTCATATGTCATGGAGAGCAGGGTCTTCGCGGATATACATACTGGCTCCTGGATCATTGTGTACATGGTCCTACACATGAAGAGACGTGGATCCAGTTGACACAGTTGAGCGAAGAAGTGCTTCAGCTTAGAGGCGAAGCTCTGGCCAGCAACTCAAGGGCAGCCGAAAATGTCCAATTGGAGAGAATGCATTGCCTTGAGTTAGAGAAGACATGCACGGATTTGCAAGCTAAATTACAGGCTGTCCGTGATTGCCATGCCCAAAGGGTGGAGCAATTTGAGCGCCATGTGCGGGGTCTCGAAGAAGACGTTGACGGCTGCTAGGGGAGGGCCAGCTTCGAGAAGGAGACTCCCATCGGCATGCGAAGTAGGATTCGGGCTCTTAGAGGGATTCACGAGTTAAAATCTAGATTAGATGGAACAAAAGCAAGAGTGAAGCTTGTGCGGACAGTGCTGCAACCAGATGTGGTGCAGTTTGTTGTCCACAGGAACCGAGAGAACCGGACGTGCTCTCGACTTCGGGGGGATAAAGAGTTTCAAAATAGCACTACAATAGCACTAGCTCGAATTTTGTCATGGCATGAAGGTGTAGCTCTCGCTTCTTTGCCTGCAATGGCACATGTTCAGTCAGAGATTGCAAACAATGTGCTTAAATCGATTGGTAAGAGTATTGGACCGGACAAAATTCTTGCTGCTTGCGACCAGGCAGGGGTTTCCCATCAGGGATATGGTGCTCTCTACAAAGCTGTGAAGGCTCCCATTGCTAATCTGAACAAAAGAGTCTCCGGGAGTATTTTGCCGAGCCCCTATCACGTGAAACTGCTTCGGCAGGAGTTAAATGCAAACCTGCCACAGTATATTGGCGAATACTACCATGCTGAAGGTCGACTTACGCTGCCAGCAAGTTCTAAGAAGAACAAGAAGTCCGAGGACATGGTAAAGGAAGTCGTTTTGACTGAGAAGAATTCCCTATTTACAGACCTTGAGGTGGTCCAAAGAAGTATGGTGATCTTCTACGGCATCACGGAAGAAGGTAACGTAATCACCTCAGACTGTTGTTTTCAGAGTTTGCTGTCAGCAGGATTATTTATCAATTAACTGTGCCCTCATATCCACTCGCCATGTTTCCACAAAGTTAAGAGGGGCATTGCTGGTATTTGTCATGAAATTGGACAAGGCCGAGATCGTGAATGGCAAGAAATTTGAACAGGTCAGCATCACGTTGATGAATAGGGCACTCGACCCAGACATTCTGAGGGACCATGCCCTCTTTTTCTCAGTCCAGTCGGAGCACGAAATCTGGTTAGTCGCAACCTTTCAAGTGGAAAAAGAGTCCTTCAAAGTTCTCTCGTGGATATTTGGGAAATCCAAATTTCCCTCTCTGATTGCAGCACAGTCCAGTGGCGAGAAACTCACAGTCCCTGAAGTTGGAGAATTCCATGTTGAGTGGCATCTCGCTGCGGACATGAAGACGATCAAGTGTATGTACGGGCTTCAGTCAGGGCCGTCGTGTGCAATGAACTGCATATAGTGCGAGCAGAAGAGGGCTAAGCCTATCGTAGGAACAGCAAGCCAGGCCAGTGCTGCCATCAGAAAACGTGGGAAACCGAACTGGGTGGGGGGACTGTTTGCCAACTCTGTGGAGCCAGAACCTTGTGACATGCGTGCACATACAAGGTGGCGGCCTATCTTGCCAATTCCATTGCACAGAGTGCACATTTGTACACTCCATGCCCTGGTTCAATTAGCGGAGAAGATTGTGCATCAACACATCATTTATGTCTGGAACATACAAGATCAAAGACTGAGTGCTACAGCAATAGAGCAAATGGAGAAGTCCTTGTCAGCTATCGGGGCTCATGGTGGCAACATCGAGATTAGAAAGGATCCAAAACTGAGTGGCAGCACAGGGAATGTGCCACAGAAACCATCTTTCAGTGGGGTTGTTGCCAGCAGACTATTTAAACCAAGCGTTTGGTCTGGAAACGACAAGGCCTGGAAAGACATATGTCAAGCAGAGAGCAATAATAGAGGTGGCGGTGCACATCGCAGGGCGAGGGCTGCTATGTGGCAAGCCTTTGAAGAGGTTCTACCATATTTCAGCGGCTTGGTGTTGACAGCAGAACAACAACTCCAGTTCGAAGGGAAGATAGAAACGTAGGGGAGAACATTTTTGGAGGCCTTTGGAGAGGAGCATGTGTCGCACTACATGGTGAGTTATATCCACAATGTTTGAGATGAATTAGGGGTTGATGGCTGACCTTACTTTCTTCGATTCTCAATCCAGGACTAACCTTGGAGTGGCTGTTGACAGCATGTACTTGTCAGGCATGGCGTTGGTTTGTGGAGGAATACGGTAGTCTGGCCGTATGGAGTTGCTAGGGTATGGAGAAATCCCATCATTAAGCGAAGGCAGCGAATCAAGCGCATACAGCTCATGGTGGTGGCAAAGAGCGCATCAATGTGATTTTGCAACAATTCCAGCATTGGTACCAAAATATACAGCTCGGTATAAGAAGAAATTAGAGTGCACCAGGGTTCTCAATACCCCGGTTGATGAGGCAAGATTGGAGGCTACGCGTAGAAGGCGAGAACAGTGGCATCGATCAAATGCTGCCAGGGCTTTGGAGAATTGGCGGTCAAGGCGACGGCGTGTTAGCAGCGCTTGGGTGTGTGATGACTCTGTTGGAGAAGGTGGAGCCAACAATGGACAGGCATGAGATTCTGCCAACGAAGAGGACCCTCACGAACATGGCAACAATGTGGGTCCTGAGGAAGGTAGCAACTCCACTGACGATGAGGACGCTGACAACAATGTGGGCGGTGGTGACGCTAGCAACGACCTTGTGTGAATTGAGTAGGGGAAAGTTCGTACGTGAGCGGAGAGCGTAGAGCGGAGAGCGGAGAGCGCAGAATGGAGAGCACAGAGTTGACAATTAGGAAAATTTTCAAAAGCATAGTAGACCCTATAACCGTGGAAAATTACTAAATTAAGGCATAATTTTGACACTTTTTTTAGAAAAAGAGTATATTACCGTGGAAATTAGGATTATCTCTGGTAAGAATTTATTACGTTTGTTCTCAAAGATACAAATTAGGGCTGATGTCATGATGACGTCATGCATACATTCCTTTAGATTTATCATGGGTTTGGGCAAGATACAATGATCAGGCGTTGAGTTTTAGATCAAACAAATAATTCTTTTATAGAATTATGTAAATGCACGAGGAAAAGAACATCTTTCACAGAACATAAAGGAGGCAAGGTATACACGAGTATAAACTGGAAATGAGAATCATGAATATTTTAGTGCTTTGCAATAGAGTAGACGATGCAGTGTGTAATCAACTCCACTGAAATCGAATCAAATTAAATGGAAACAATGATAGAGCGAGGCCTCTTTCAAACTTCGAAGATGCTACAGTCGCTACTTCCACTCTCAGAACCCGATGACTCAGACTCTCCTTCTACAGCCTCGTCATCGACAAATAGAAGGGCCCTGGGATCAAAATTAGTGGGCCGACTAGGAACATATCTAAGTGCACCACATTGAAGCGCTTGTGCTAAGCCCTCTGCATAGTCCGGAAGAATAAAAGGCTGAACCGGGCTGGAATTAAGACGCCACGATGGAGTGAACACGGCTCTATGCCCACTTGGCGGTGTTGTCACAACTACTCTGCAATAGAAAGCCAGAAGTGGTTAGAACGAATAGGTAAATTTGCGTACAGAACTAATACTAGATCCATTGCACGAAACCTACAAATTCTAGAGTAAGACTTACAATACTTAGTGGGTCTTTGTTTCTTTGCTGGTGCTTCCTCTGCTGCTGCCGGTCTAGGATGTTTAGGGGGGCCCATGGGAGATTTTGCTGCCATATACGGTTTGAGAAGGGCGTTGAATATGGCTTCGTCATCCTCAAAAGCTATAATATGACGACCAATAGCCTGGCAAGCCTTGACAGAGGCCCCTGCAAGTCAAAGCAAGGTGAAGACGTGAGAAACTGAGGAAGGAATCAGAGAAATAATTCTGTGGAAACATGTAAGAACGGTTACCTGTTCCTGCCTTCCAGTCCAGGACTATGTCGCCGGGCTTCGAGAGCTCTCCAATTATGCTCTGCATCATCCCAGGGGATTTTTCCCTTGGCCCTCTCCATGGAACATCCCCATTCATTTGCTGAGAATCAACGTCGATAAAGTTGAAAATCGCATCACTCTCGGTAATGTTGAGATCGCCGTGTATGACATCGGATTTCTTCGTTTGAAAGGAGAACTTAGATGGCGGCTCGCCACCACGAACGAAGACCCGGATCCAGAACCGATTAGTCTGCAATCAACCAAATTATGTCAGAATGAATAAACGGAAGGGATAGTACTAAGTAAACTGAAGGAAAGGAAAGGATGAAATTACCAGGTTTCCGGGGTTCGTAGGAGAAGTGAGGCCGAGCTCATTGAAGCCCCACCAGTCTTTGTAAAGGACGAACTTAGTGGCGCTAGCTTCTTCAAGAATCTCCGTTGCCAACGCTTGATCATTGTTGTAGATGATGCACAGAGCGCCATCATTTTGCAAGTAAAGACTTGCAAAATAGAAAATGTCTTACACATAATCCTTTTCACGGGAGTTCCAAGGAGGAATCACGGTAGGGGGATCGGAAACGAGAGGGACAGGAAGATTCTCAGGGATGTCAACGATGATCAAGTCGACTCCCAGATGATTCTCAACCTGGCACCGCTCAGGAACTTCGTTCTGGCGGCCACTTCCAAACTGGAGAAACAACGCTATAGGGTTAGACAATATGAAATTAATTGAAGTGTATGTAATATCGAATTGTGTAAGAAGTGAATCATACCTTGCGCACGAAGTCTAGAGTTTTCACCCAATCCGGATGGCCACCTTTGTCTTTGAGCTCCATGTTACGAACCAGTAACGGGGTCACGGATGACTTGATGATAGAAACACCAGTGGAATGGAGAGTTCCTGCGTAGGAGGTGCTTGCCGGGAGAAGTCTGGCCTTCCTTTGCTCCAGAAGACCTCTGGTGATAGCGGATGCACTGACCGATGAAGGCGCAGGAGTAGGGGACGGATTGGGAACGACAATCACAGGAGATGGAACGGCAGCGCCCTTCTCCGGTGCGGAGGACTCTGCACCAGTATCCTGAGAGCCCTGGGACGTAGCACCCAGCTTTCGCAGTCGCCGCCCCCGCCCTTTCTTCGGTGGAGGTGCAGATGATTGATCCTGGAGGCCTTCGGCCTCATCAGAACCGTCTCCAGAATCGTCGATGGCTATTGATCCCGCGTCAAGCTCAGCTTTGAGCTCCGCTTCAGACTCAACAACGAAACCTCGAATGCAATCGAGGTACCAACAACCAGCGGCTAGGTGCGGAGAGCTGAACCTCTTCAGCTGCAGAGGAGTATAGATACACTGATCAGAGCCTCTCTGAATCCACGAGGCGAAGTATGAAGGCAACTTCTCAGGGTCAATTGCACCTTTTGGAAGCAGCTCTCTCGTGAAGTACCTAAGGAAAATCATGTGCCATATAAATCAGAATCATAGTATTGACAGTAAATAAAAGCGAAAAAGAAAAAAAGAAAAAAATTCGAAGTGCATAAAAGTCATACCGGTATGTCACACGCTTAACAACATCTGCTGCTCCCGGATAAGTGGAAAAATCAGACTTCTTATCAAAAGGCTTTTCTGCGCGAGTACTTATAAATGCGGGGAAAGCCTTTTCCCAAAGGAGAATACGCCAACTCTCCACATATGCGTCTGGCCGCAACAGTCCCGGGAAGGACTTCCACTTGATGACAACGTTCTCGGTCTTGCAGATGTCATCAAACTCCCGGGAAACAGCATCCTCTATCTGCGTTTGAAAGGTAAAGTCATTGAGGTAAATATTGACATGGAACAATGAAGAAGTAGTATCTGTAATTATTTCGAAGTTTGAAGGTACTATACCCCAGCCCAGAATGTTGCCTTGTTCAACCAAGGGTCGAAGTCGGCCTCCTTAAAGTCCTGGGGCAAAAATCTGTAAGATTGTCGTGCACTTGCTGAAGAGTTCCACCACCTCAGCCAACGCGCCTTGAACTTTGCATCAACAGCTGCAGGAACAATCTTCTGAAGCTTCTCCACTGTCATCTCCGGCTTGGAGAATTCACTGTAATGCCGATTGATCTGGGAAGTGAACATTACATGAACGGGAAGGTTAGTGTTTAGATTACTTATTCAAAAGTAAAGTAGAGATGTGAAGAAACTAACCTCCGCGAGGAAGTCATCACCGTTTTTGGGATTGGCAATGGCGAGGTACTTGGTGAAGTCCTTCCTCTTAATGTAGTCGACCATGTTGGTCGAAGCGGCAGACATGGCATCCCATACACCCGCCGCCGTTTGCTCTGTTATGGGTGTTTTCTCCTTGTAGGCCCGGGCAGCTTCGTCAGAAGCAGCCACGATTTCTCTCTGGAAAATAAAATTATCAACTTCTGAGTATAAACAGCATGGCAATTCATGACATTTAGAAGCGTGAGGGGGAGGGGGGGGGGGAGAAAGTGCTTACACGATAAAGAAATGTGATGAAGATTTTGGTTGGCAAAGTGAACCATCCTGGAATTGATGGTTTGTGATTCAAACATATTTGATACTCCGCTGGTGAGAGCAGATCCTTGAATTCCTCCAATTTCATCACACCAAAAGAGCGAATACGAAAGAGTTTTGCAGGAAGATTACTCTTCACGTAATCATTCTCTGTGGACCTGCTCGAAGATATGGTAGGTAGTTAAAGCCGTGTAGTGAAAGTTCAAGCAGCTTTCAAGAAGTGAGGACAAGAAGTAGGGAAAAAATGCTTACCAGTTGATGTCGTGCATGGCATGAAGAAGGTTTCCCACATGACCACGTGGGTCAAGAACAATGCAATGCACGGAGATGTGCCAAGCTGGATCATCATAGTGATGGTTGTTGATATGTCTGTACCATGCGGCAAGGCGATGGTTACCTTCCCAGACATAGAACATCTTCCCGGAGAACTCCTTCAAGTCAGGATCGGCCAAGAGCTCATCCTCGAAAGCATCGTTGACTTTCTGCCAACAAGGGCTCCAGTCAGCCTTGATCTCAGGCGTGACTTCCGCTGTCATCTCCTCGTGGTTGTACATGGAAATGTACATGACCCGGTCACCATCTCTATATCCATTGACGAACTCTCGCTCCAAATGTTGAACTCCCATTTCTCCTACAGGTCGCACTCTTGCCATTGATTGCATCCTGCAGAGGGGTACGAGCATACGGGACTTCGTCTTTGGGAGTATTCGGAGGTCGTTGATGACGGTTGTAGAGTCCAATTTGAATTGTTTTCTGTGTTCCAATTCACTGTCCACTGCATTCGTCAATTCAGTCGGACAAGATGGCGCTGGCAACTGATCCTGTGTTTGTGTTTGAGTTACCTGTCAAACGTCATACGTATTTAGAGTTGATTAAAAGATAAAGAACGTAAGCAAATCGAAAACAATAATGTAGAATATAAGAATAACTTCGCAGACTGGTACATCTCAGACTGCAGCAGAAATAAGTAGAGCTTAGGCCACTATGTGCGTCGTGCACGACTATAATACTCCCTAGCCTGTCTACAGTTCCAGTGACGGCGCCTCTTCCAAAATCGCCTAGTCTGCTGGACAGGGCATGGCAGTATCGCCGGGAGGGCAAAGACAACATGGGCTGGCCTCCTCACTCTAATAGGCGAGGATGGAGAAGGTGGAGACATAGGCGGGGTCCCAAGTCTTGGAGAGGTAGGCATGTAGCCCGGGGATGTAGGCTCATAGACAGGAGACGTAGGCATGTACTGAGGAGAGTGGACCTCGAGAGGTCCACTACCTAAACCTACAGGGTTGCCCGAATCACATCTACATAAATAATGCTGATCAAACGAATCCGAGAGGTCGGAGACATTGATCACTGAAATCGGCGAACTGATGGACAAGGGTGCATCTGAGAATACCTAGAGAAAAAGAACAAAGACATTGTCAGATTCCCAACTAAGCTTTCAAAAGAAAATTAGAAAGGACTATGGAGGTTGAATATACTATGCTATTCTTAATTGAGAAACCAAAATCCAACAACTTACCTCAGTTTCAGCTGGAGTTGGGCCATCAAAGTCACTTGCAGTGAATTGCTCTGTGACCTCCTATAATACAAAGGGAAAACAAATAATAAGAAATCAACAGAAAACAGCGAACAACAAGAAGAAAGCAACAGTTGACATTTAAACATATTCATTCCCCAGATATAATTCTTCTTGTTTTTAAAATAAGCCCCCTTCTCCCCCTCCTCCTCCCCCACATCCTCCCCCTCCTTGTGAGGGAGTGTCACCCCCGAATGCGCCTTGGCGAGCACCTCTGCCCCCGGGGCAAGTGCCGCAAGGTGGCTCCTCCAAGCTGCAGCTGGAGGCTCTCGTGCCGCGGCCTTGGCCTCCGCAAAGCCCCCAATTTCAACATAGCCCCCCTCCCCCCAATCCAGCCCAACCTCAGCTGCGGATGTCCGCTCCGAATGCGCCTTGGCGAGCACCTCTGCCCCCGGGGCAAGTGCCGCAAGGTGGCTCCTCCAAGCTGCAGCTGGAGGCTCTCGTGCCGCGGCCTTGGCCTCCGCAAAGCCCCCAATTTCAACATAGCCCCCCTCTCCCCAATCCAGCCCAACCTCAACTGCGGATGTCCGCTCCGAATGCGCCTTGGCGAGCACCTCTGCCCCCGGGGCAAGTGCCGCAAGGTGGCTCCTCCAAGCTGCAGCTGCAGGCTCTCGTGCCGCGGCCTTGGCCTCCGCAAAGCCCCCAATTTCAACATAGCCCCCCTCCCCCCAATCCACCCCCACCTCAAGTGGGGGTGTCCGCTCCGAATGCGCCTTGGCGAGCACCTCTGCCCCCGGGGCAAGTGCCGCAAGGTGGCTCCTCCAAGCTGCAGCTGCAGGCTCTCGTGCCGCGGCCTTGGCCTCCGCAAAGCCCCCAATTTCAACATAGCCCCCCTCCCCCCAATCCACTTCCACCTCAAGTGGGGGTGTCCGCTCCGAATGCGCCTTGGCGAGCACCTCTGCCCCCGGGGCAAGTGCCGCAAGGTGGCTCCTCCAAGCTGCAGCTGGAGGCTCTCGTGCCGCGGCCTTGGCCTCCGCAAAGCCCCCAATTTCAACATAGCCCCCCTCCCCCCAATCCAGCCCAACCTCAGCTGCGGATGTCCGCTCCGAATGCGCCTTGGCGAGCACCTCTGCCCCCGGGGCAAGTGCCGCAAGGTGGCTCCTCCAAGCTGCAGCTGGAGGCTCTCGTGCCGCGGCCTTGGCCTCCGCAAAGCCCCCAATTTCAACATAGCCCCCCTCCCCCCAATCCAGCCCAACCTCAGCTGCGGATGTCCGCTCCGAATGCGCCTTGGCGAGCACCTCTGCCCCCGGGGCAAGTGCCGCAAGGTGGCTCCTCCAAGCTGCAGCTGGAGGCTCTCGTGCCGCGGCCTTGGCCTCCGCAAAGCCCCCAATTTCAACATAGCCCCCCTCTCCCCAATCCAGCCCAACCTCAACTGCGGATGTCCGCTCCGAATGCGCCTTGGCGAGCACCTCTGCCCCCGGGGCAAGTGCCGCAAGGTGGCTCCTCCAGGCTGCAGCTGCAGGCTCTCGTGCCGCGGCCTTGGCCTCCGCAAAGCCCCCAATTTCAACATAGCCCCCCTCCCCCCAATCCACTCCCACCTCAAGTGGGGGTGTCCGCTCCGAATGCGCCTTGGCGAGCACCTCTGCCCCCGGGGCAAGTGCCGCAAGGTGGCTCCTCCAAGCTGCAGCTGCAGGCTCTCGTGCCGCGGCCTTGGCCTCCGCAAAGCCCCCAATTTCAACCTAGCCCCCCTCCCCCCAATCCAGCCCAACCTCAACTGCGGATGTCCGCTCCGAATGCGCCTTGGCGAGCACCTCTGCCCGCGGGGCAAGTGCCGCAAGGTGGCTCCTCCAAGCTGCAGCTGGAGGCTCTCGTGCCGCGGCCTTGGCCTCCGCAAAGCCCCCAATTTCAACATAGCCCCCCTCCCCCCAATCCAGCCCAACCTCAACTGCGGATGTCCGCTCCGAATGCGCCTTGGCGAGCACCTCTGCCCCCGGGGCAAGTGCCGCAAAGTGGCTCCTCCAAGCTGCAGCTGCAGGCTCTCGGGCCGCGGCCATGGCCTCCGCAAAGCCCCCAATTTCAACATAGCCCCCCTCCCCCCAATCCAGCCCAACCTCAACTGCGGATGTCCGCTCGGAATGCGCCTTGGCGAGCACCTCTGCCCCCGGGGCAAGTGCCGCAAGGTGGCTCCTCCAAGCTGCAGCTGGAGGCTCTCGTGCCGCGGCCTTGGCCTCCGCAAAGCCCCAAATTTCAACATAGCCCCCCTCCCCCCAATCCAGCCCAACCTCACCTGCGGATGTCCGCTCCGAATGCGCCTTCGCGAGCACCTCTGCCCCCGGGGCAAGTGCCGCAAGGTGGCTCCTCCAAGCTGCAGCTGCAGGCTCTCGTGCCGCGGCCTTGGCCTCCGCAAAGCCCCCAATTTCAACATAGCCCCCCTCCCCCCAATCCAGCCCAACCTCAGCTGCGGATGTCCGCTCCCAATGCGCCTTGGCGAGCACCTCTGCCCCCGGGGCAAGTGCCGCAAGGTGGCTCCTCCAAGCTGCAGCTGCAGGCTCTCGTGCCGCGGCCTTGGCCTCCGCAAAGCCCCCAATTTCAACATAGCCCCCCTCCCCCCAATCCAGCCCAACCTCAGCTGCGGATGTCCGCTCCGAATGCGCCTTGGCGAGCACCTCTGCCCCCGGGGCAAGTGCCGCAAGGTGGCTCCTCCAAGCTGCAGCTGCAGGCTCTCGTGCCGCGGCCTTGGCCTCCGCAAAGCCCCCAATTTCAACATAGCCCCCCTCCCCCCAATCCAGCCCAACCTCAACTGCGGATGTCCGCTCCGAATGCGCCTTGGCGAGCACCTCTGCCCCCGGGGCAAGTGCCGCAAGGTGGCTCCTCCAAGCTGCAGCTGGAGGCTCTCGTGCCGCGGCCTTGGCCTCCGCAAAGCCCCCAATTTCAACATAGCCCCCCTCCCCCCAATCCAGCCCAACCTCAGCTGCGGATGTCCGCTCCGAATGCGCCTTGGCGAGCACCTCTGCCCCCGGGGCAAGTGCCGCAAGGTGGCTCCTCCAAGCTGCAGCTGGAGGCTCTCGTGCCGCGGCCTTGGCCTCCGCAAAGCCCCCAATTTCAACATAGCCCCCCTCCCCCCAATCCAGCCCAACCTCAGCTGCGGATGTCCGCTCCGAATGCGCCTTGGCGAGCACCTCTGCCCCCGGGGCAAGTGCCGCAAGGTGGCTCCTCCAAGCTGCAGCTGCAGGCTCTCGTGCCGCGGCCTTGGCCTCCGCAAAGCCCCCAATTTCAACATAGCCCCCCTCCCCCCAATCCAGCCCAACCGCAGCTGCGGATGTCCGCTCCGAATGCGCCTTGGCGAGCACCTCTGCCCCCGGGGCAAGTGCCGCAAGGTGGCTCCTCCAAGCTGCAGCTGCAGGCTCTCGTGCCGCGGCCTTGGCCTCCGCAAAGCCCCCAATTTCAACATAGCCCCCCTCCCCCCAATCCAGCCCAACCTCAAGTGGGGGTGTCCGCTCCGAATGCGCCTTGGCGAGCACCTCTGCCCCCGGGGCAAGTGCCGCAAGGTGGCTCCTCCAAGCTGCAGCTGCAGGCTCTCGTGCCGCGGCCTTGGCCTCCGCAAAGCCCCCAATTTCAACATAGCCCCCCTCCCCCCAATCCAGCCCAACCTCAAGTGGGGGTGTCCGCTCCGAATGCGCCTTGGCGAGCACCTCTGCCCCCGGGGCAAGTGCCGCAAGGTGGCTCCTCCAAGCTGCAGCTGGAGGCTCTCGTGCCGCGGCCTTGGCCTCCGCAAAGCCCCCAATTTCAACATAGCCCCCCTCCCCCCAATCCAGCCCAACCTCAGCTGCGGATGTCCGCTCCGAATGCGCCTTGGCGAGCACCTCTGCCCCCGGGGCAAGTGCCGCAAGGTGGCTCCTCCAAGCTGCAGCTGGAGGCTCTCGTGCCGCGGCCTTGGCCTCCGCAAAGCCCCCAATTTCAACATAGCCCCCCTCCCCCCAATCCAGCCCAACCTCAGCTGCGGATGTCCGCTCCGAATGCGCCTTGGCGAGCACCTCTGCCCCCGGGGCAAGTGCCGCAAGGTGGCTCCTCCAAGCTGCAGCTGCAGGCTCTCGTGCCGCGGCCTTGGCCTCCGCAAAGCCCCCAATTTCAACATAGCCCCCCTCCCCCCAATCCAGCCCAACCTCAACTGCGGATGTCCGCTCCGAATGCGCCTTGGCGAGCACCTCTGCCCCCGGGGCAAGTGCCGCAAGGTGGCTCCTCCAAGCTGCAGCTGCAGGCTCTCGGGCCGCGGCCTTGGCCTCCGCAAAGCCCCAAATTTCAACATAGCCCCCCTCCCCCCAATCCAGCCCAACCTCAACTGCGGATGTCCGCTCCGAATGCGCCTTGGCGAGCACCTCTGCCCCCGGGGCAAGTGCCGCAAGGTGGCTCCTCCAAGCTGCAGCTGCCGGCTCTCGTGCCGCGGCCTTGGCCTCCGCAAAGCCCCCAATTTCAACATAGCCCCCCTCCCCCCAATCCAGCCCAACCTCAACTGCGGATGTCCGCTCCGAATGCGCCTTGGCGAGCACCTCTGCCCCCGGGGCAAGTGCCGCAAGGTGGCTCCTCCAAGCTGCAGCTGCAGGCTCTCGGGCCGCGGCCATGGCCTCCGCAAAGCCCCAAATTTCAACATAGCCCCCATCCCCCCAATCCTCCCCCACAAATCTAAACACCCTCAAATCATCAAAACCCAAAACCCGAACTTCGATTCTCACCTCCTCGGTGGCAGGGCCGCGGTCTGACCTGCCTTCCTCACTCGGAGTGACCTCCTCCAGACGCTCCTCTCCATGCTGCTCTCCACGATCGGCCATCTCCTCAGCTCTTCTCTCCTGTAACGTGGCCGCGGCTGTTTGTTGCGATGGGGCTTGCAAAGAGGCCTTCCCTCTCCCACCTCGACCCTTACCCCTCCGTCGACCCCTCACCTCGGACTTTCGACCTCTCCCTCGGGCCGACCCCTCATCCATGTCCACTTCTGGACCTGGACTTCCCGCAATGTCAAGCGAATGATCATCCTCTCCACTAGTTTCAGTAGGACTTCCAGGGTGCCCTCGCCCCGCTCGTGTAGCAGCAAGTAGTCCCCCACCTTCGCCCGCCTCCATAATTTGGCGTCTCGCTCTCCTAGCGACTTTTCTCAACGTCTCATGATCTGACTCCTCGCCCGTAACCACTTCTGGCGTCTTCTCCTCTTCAACGTCTTGCTCAATCCTAAACAAGTCGCCAATCTGCGCAAATGTTTAGGACTATGACGAAATTTACTACTCCACTTTTATTTTGAACAACCGTTCAGATTCATGCAGCTTCACTATTCTAAACAGTAAAACAACGAACCCGCAGCAAAGACAATACTTCAAACGAACTATAATTCACATTTAATATCTTTTTATTGATGGATTCTGAAACTTACCACATCTATATTACCATGGTCGCCCGACTGAGAATCCGTCCCACCTGTCGAACACTCCTTGAATCCGAAAGAAGGTTGCGGTGTCTCCAAAGTCGGACTACAATTCAGTCCTAGCTCTTCCGTCATCTCCAGATGTTTCTCTCCGCTACTTATTACTTCATGCTCCTCATGCTCAACTGCGGTATCCTCTAAAACCTCATCTTCCGCCTCTACTATGGACTCTAGAATGAGTTTACGGATGCTACAAAATTTAATTGCCACAGGCAGCCCAGCTCCTCGAACCTTCAGAGGTGCACTCAAGAGGTTGCCTTTCGACTTTGACTTCCTACTTAATTCTCTCCTCTTCCTCGATCTCCTGTTAGTAAAATCTGTACCACCTGGTTTTCTTCTACGCCTAGGAGTGACATAAGTGGAGGGAGCTGACCCTCCACTGTCCTTCATATGTCTAACTAACGAGAGAAGTCTCCTCACAATATAGCTCTCCTCCTAACTTCCCTCTAACTTATGTATCCCAAACCTGCAACCCCCCTGACTCAGCCCTAAATATTTCCCATATTCTAAACCTACTTGAATTAATGAAAACTATAAATAAATTGCAATTTGAATTAAAGCTGATGAGATCTATCTATATTGGAAGAGAATAAACAAAGCCCACATAATATTAAAAGATTTGAATTAAGCACAGAAATACTTGTATCAAATATGGATGCAAGTGACGGCTCACTCTAATCTCACTCACAGTCTGTCTGTCCAGTAATTTATTATGAAAATTGAGGAACTCAAACACTGAACAAAATATAGAATTTGAATAAATCATATGCTTGCATTAGTCTTATAAATATATAACTAATGCACGAATTTGATTAATTCAAATTCTATATATTTATTGTTTTAAATGCAAAAGGAATAGACGGCTCTTTTTAATCCGATCACACCCCATAAAAAATAGAATCTGCTCCACCATTCAAATACGCGACGCAATATTCTAAAAATCTTACTACATATTTATGGGCCTGCAAAAAGCAACATCATAATTAGTTAGCGCCGTCTCTCTTTAATCATACATTCGTTACGTAGCAGAATGAATCATTATCTAGTCGTCCACATGGACATTCCAATTTGAATAAAATGATCAACAGCGATGCATCATTCCTCTCACTTCGCTCTCGCGATACTGCTTTGCTACTACACTCACTCTTCTTCCTTCTTCCTCTAGTATATTTGTGTTGCCTGCGAATATGGGGATGGTCTGTCTGTACGCCCAAGGCATGGGCATCCCTCTTAGGTTTCGCGTAGATGACGATGGTCTAGCTACGGTGTCTTCTCTTCGCCTCAGTCTCAGATTCCATTTTCGTGAGGATTCCATCAGTATAGAGGAGGAGATCTTTGATGACGTTACTGCCGAGGTTACCCACACCCTCGGACAACCTTCAATGAGAGATGAGAACAACATGTTGCAGTGGAGACTCCTCCCTGGATCCTATAGAGTCTATGGTCTTACTGATTCTCTTATGGCTGCATCCACTGAGATCCTCACCCCCCGTCGCTCATCTACTTGCACAATTCAGACTCCCTTACCTCATGATGTCAAAGTCAAAGTCGAGCCTGGTACCGAGACTTCAGATGTAGAGAAACCTCCTCCGACCGTCATATCTCTCTCTTCTGACGACGAAGTCAGTCCCGTCAAGTTGGTGCCTAAGGTCCACGCAGATGCTCCTCCTTCCAATGTCTCTCCTCCATTGTCCCCGGTCAGAATTAGCATTGTTCCGCTCCTTAAAGAGATTGCTAAGACGCGTGGGTCCAAAAACATTTTGAAGAAGATAGACTATTCTACTATTAGACACGAGAGAGTAGAGTACTTGCCTGCGAAGTTTGATGGTCCGGTTATTTTTGAGTTGCCCCCAGCTGCTGCAGGATCCTCTAAGCTCGCCGCCAAGTCTATGCAGGGAATGGATAAACGATACGACGGACACTTGTGGACCAAGACCATCACAACAAACATCAAAAACGACTTTGGACTCTCTTTTCGAAGTTCCACTTGCGTCGGATGGCTGCGCTGCAGCAACCCGGAGTGTGACTTCCTGAAGCGTGTTCCCAAGATCTTCGAGGTTAACGAGACTGAGTTTGAAGGCTGTACCCTGCAAGCTTTTGTCATGGACCAGCCTCCTCCATCTGAGTCCACGCTATTGTGCAAGGTATGTAAAGAACCTCCATCATGTGTAGCTACATGCGAGGCTAAGATTTATTATGTTGTGGGCAAACCGACTCAGACTAGAGCTTGTATTCACATAGGAACACATGATCATCCAGTGAAAGTTGGAGACTACAGAGACTCTAAAGCAGAGATTAGTAGCTTAATAGAAGAGCAGGTAGAGATGAACAACAAAGCGACAAAGAGCGCCGTTGTCCTGGAGGCGAGCAAACTCCTCATCGGGAGCTACCTTCTACAGCCCGAGGATGCTCCACCGAGGAAGCTGACGATGGAGGAGCTGGTTCCTGTTCTGGATTGATGCAAAGACATGGCGTCGCCCAACATCCGCAACAAAGTCGCCACCTTCAAAAAATTCGTAAGGTACGGAATCATGGACGGTATCACCAAGCTCCGTGGAAACAGTCTCTGGGCGTATGTCCAGGAGAATATGTTTCCTGGTCAGGGATCCATGCGTGACAAAGTCTTTGTCTTCAAGATGTCGGAGGTCGGGCCGGGCAGTGGTGTCGACTTGGTCAGCCATATGCAAGCTGGTGGCGACTTGGAGAACGCATGGATCATGTTCGACCATGTCAAACGCGTCAAAGATTGGTCGACGATGGCGTGCCATGTGTACGACGCCACCTACTGCCGCGTGATGACAATCGCCACTTGCGACATGCAGTCCGAGGACACGGACGCCCAGCTCGTCTTCTGGAAAAACCTGAACCTGGTCATGGAGATCAATGGCGTTGCAGCGCCGAACTTCAAGGGGTTCATGGCGGATAACGCACAGGCCAATTGGAATGCAGTGCGGATCCTTTATGGCAATGGCAACAAAGAGGACCCAATGGAGGACCGGGAGCGGTCGTGCTTATTCCACTGGACTCAGAACATGGTGGCGTATATGCAGAAGCACTTCCCCGAAGAACTCTGGGAACAGCACAAGAAGATGTGCACTCTGTACAAGAATGCGACCAGCATGGCAGAGGCGGAAACTCTGTACCACGCGTTGCGAGCATGGTGGGCATCCACCGGGGTCGTTGGCGAGAGCGGGCTCATCAAACTCGATCAGTGGCTGTCAATCTGGCACCACCGCTTCCGCCAGTGGGGGGGATTCATGACCGAGGTACGATCTCTGCACTCTGTTTTTATGTTTTTCATACTGGTTTCCTAGCCCTAACCTACAAAACTCTAATCCGTGAATCTAACGGCACCTACTGTCAAACCTGCAGAAATTCACAAAAGAAGAACTCACAGAGATGCCTACCTGTAACCTCGCCGAAACAGTTCACAACAAGTGGCTCCAAGCTTCAGGAAACAACGGGAACGACCTCTACGTTGCTACCGTGGACGATTTCGTTCGGGCATTTCTACAGGTTGTCAACTACTACCAGTTCCTCAAAGGTGACGTCGGCGGAACAGGACCATCCAAGAAGGAACTCAGGCTTCGGATGGCTGAACGCAACGCGAAGAAATGGGGAAATCCTACACTGCTCGACAAGCCCATGCTCGATATGCCAGGCGCTGATGAGTTCTGCACCCGTCAGCCTATTATGCCAGGAGCGGAAGTCTTCGGTTCACAGAAGCGAAAGGCCGACGTCCTTATCGGAGCTGACGAAGAGTCTCATCGCCCGGATAAGACCAACTTCTCACGCCCAAGAGGCCCAAGACGTGCCGTCAGGGCTCGCCCTATGCAGATGCCCGTCATTGTGGAAGACGACTCCGAACACGACACCGAGGTACAATGTACCCAACCTCCTGCCCAGGAAGTTCATTCCCCTTTACCTTCACCTGTGAACAAGGGCGGCATTCGCCATGTCAACGCGGTTGAAGAAACCAAGGTGGACGTGAAGGAGTGGCACATTTCGAGACTTCACAAACTTTCTGCGAAGTGCTGCTGGGCCCAAAGAGCTGAAACGAAGAAGAAGTGCACTGAGAGAATCGTCAGGGGGCCCCATTGCACAGCTGCACCGACCTACACTGGGCTCTGGACTAACTATCGCAGGAACCTTGTGGAGAAGACTGAGTTCTTCTTCTGCTCCGATGATATTGAGCGTTGCGTGAAAGGCTCTAAGCGCAAGTGGGTTGCACACTACTCAAAGGACCAGGAATTCCCCTCCATTCCAGAGGTGTGGCCAGTGAAACTAGGTACTAACCTAAAACTTACTGAGATTCTTGCCCTCGAAGCAGCGGGCTTCCAACTTCCGCAGAAGAAACCGGTCTCCCCAAGACGCCTCTTCTCCTCTGCCCCGCCCCCTGCAAATCTCAGCTCGGTGCCAGTCCCTGCAGACGCTGACCGCTACCCAGGCAAGAGAGACGGCAAGATGGTGAAGCGCACTGCCACTCGTCCCAATCAAGCGCAGCGACTCTCCATGGGCTCCTCCGAATCTCTTAAAGCGCGCCTCCGTTCCGTCACCATGATACCTGAGCCGGGCCACGGTTGCATCATTGGGCTGGATTCGGGCGTCGCTCCACACATCACACGGTACCAGATTACCATCAGTTCTTACCCTGGTTGCACTTGCCCAGCATTCAAGAAGACAATGACTAGGTTCCGTGGCAAGACTCAGTTCACGTATTGTAAGCACCTATACTACATATTCTTGAAGGTCTGCAACCGTGATCCCGAAGCGGAGCTTTTCATCCATGCGCCTACCTTCAGCTTCAACGAGGTCAAGCTACTCTTAGAGGGTGGAATCTTGCGTCACCCCTTGGCGAAGAAGTAGGTAGCCCTCTTACTTTAGAACTTCCATTTCCACAATGGCCATTTGTCACGTAGTGAATGATTTTAGTAATATACCATATACTAAGTCAGCTATTGAGAAGCTGTATTGACTTTTTCATTATATTAAAGGCTTTGGCGTTCACATTGATTGCATTCTATTTCAATACATTGTATCTTGAAGAAGTGCACTATATACCTCCTATCCCCTGACATGTACCCTTTATTAAGGCAAACATATACTTGTTATTAGATGTCGTAATCTTCGAACCTAACACGTTTAGGGTTGCCCACTACACTATCAGCAGGATTGCCAGCCGCTGACTGTACTACAGGAGAAACTACATTCGCATTCACTTTCGTTCCCACACTTGGCAAATGTCCTTGGAATGATCGTTTCAGCAATGGCCCACCTCCCCGCCTCCGATTAACTGATTCCCTGGAATAGGTTCCCCTTGGGATCTTTCCAACCTTCGAGTATGCATGTGGTTGCAGAGGCACATCTGCGTCCTTCTCTAGCACTATGATTTCATCCGAATTTTCTGAACGTGGAGGGTCAGCTCTTACATCCGGTTGTACCGCAACATCCGATGTCGACGGACGCCCTTGGCTGTTGGCCATCACCTCTTCTTCGTCCTCCACCTCAACATATGGTTGAAATGGACAAACATCGTCAGCGAGTGAAACAACAATATCTCTGACCTCTTCCATAGGTGCTGTCCCGCACTACGGAAAAGAGCTTCACATAACACCAATACAAAAGAGGCAGAGACATTCCCTACTCCTATCTTAAATATCCCTGAAGAAGATGCTTGGCGCCCTTGAAAATCGGCTATTCATTCATTTAAAAGTTGTCATCCTCCTAAACCGAATGGAAAAAGATGAAGGTTTAGCAGAGGTCATTTAGCATTTAAATTTTTCTTTAAAAATTAAAGAATGAAAAAAAAAAAAAAAAAATTAAAAAAAAAAGACATTTATATAAATTGAAATTAAAAAGATTAAAGAAAAGAATAGCAATATTTAAAATGAAGGTTGAAAATAATATGAAGGAGATCAACAAATTGAATGTGAAAATAAAATGATTGTGAAAATAAAATGAAGGAGAGAATCAAATGCAAGGAGGCTTTTGACCCCTCTAACAAGATAGATAGAATAAAGAAAATTTTATAAAAAATACATAACAAATTTCAAAAAAATTAAAAAAAAAAAAAAAAAAAAGAGAAAGGCATGTAGACTATAGTGGATGAATTCTAGCAATGTTAAGAAAATGTTATGAAATTAAATGTTACTTGATCCCTGTTCACAGGTTCAATACCAAAACATTTTAAGTAGTAATTTGCATATAAATTTAAGGAGATAAGGGGAATTACTGTATGCCTGAACTAGTTAGAAGGAGCTGGAGCATAGTAATTGGTGCACATTAAAAAATTAATCACCAAGAAAGGAGAATATGAACTACAAATTCAATGAAAATACTGTAATTAGTCCACGGTTATAGGGTCAATTAAATTACTAAAATTAGTAACTTCCCAAAAATATACTAAGAATATTCGGATCTTCTAATTTTATAATTTATTTTTAGTAAAAAAATTGCTATTTTAAGGTTCTGTCTCCCATTCTGTGCTCTCCGCTCTCCAAATCTGCGCTCACCGCTCTCCGCTCTGCGCTCTCCGCTCACGTACAAGCTTCCCTCGAATTGAGTACAATGCGTTCTAAACTCATTGGATGGACATCTAGAATGTGGCAAGAGTTTTTTTTTATTTTTTTTAATTTTTTTTAATTTTTTTTAATCGGAGTAGACAGTGGTTCTTCTTTGAACATGTTTTTTGGTTTCATTCTAGAATAGCCATTTACGGATAGATTTATCAAGAAATGGGGATTTTTCTAGCAATTCCCTAAAATGGTGACGCTAGCAACGACCAAGTGAATTGAGTGTCAATCCATTGTAAACTCACTGTATGGACATATAGAATGTGGCTGCCAACAATGTTTTCATTTAGTTGGGGTGGACCATGCTTATCCCCTAAACATGTTTGATGGATTTATTCTACACTAGCCATCTATAAATAGATTGACCAAATTTTTGTAATTTTTTGGGTGTCAACAATGTTTTCATTTAGATAGGCTGGACCATGCTTCACTCATAAACATATTTTCTGGTTATTTCACTAGAAAGGCCAATCCAAAGGATTATTACTCTCCATAATGATGAATACAATGAATGTGTCATAGTAATCATACATGTTACTTACCGTTAAATTTTAATTTTTAATTTCTATGCCAATTTTTCGCAATTAAATTCAAATGGAGAAATGATGTGTAAGGCCGTGGCAATGATTGACAATTAATGTCAGTGTGACCTTCCCACCAGCTCTTGTACGACCCTCCTAATTAACATTGCTTAAGAGTCTCAACCCCCCCTTGAAGGACGTTGCTTACGTGACTGGCGGTTGACTCCAGCAAGAAACTCCTTTACACCAGTCTTTGGCCTTCTTCCCGAAAAAGGATATGGGGTTGACTGTTAGCAGCTCTCCACCTCTCTTCTACTGCGGACCTCTTGCTTCCAGCAGGTGCCTCGAGTTTGCACTGACACGGCAGTGCTTCGGCTTGTTGATCCTTTGTCTTTCTCCATACCCAAGATTCCTGCCGTTGAGGAGCGCAATTTCGAACTAGGCGGAGGGGGGCGTGAGGATTTTGTGGGTGCAGAGGGAGCCGTGAGGACTTCTTGAGGCAGCCCCATTGTGAGGTGCGCTCCGTGGACGACCTGTGAAGAGAAGGGGCCGGGGCCCTGCGCTTGAGGGAGCTGAGGAGTGCGGAGTTTGGCGGGGCTACGAGGAGCGGGGTTGAGTTCTGAGGAACGAGTTGGGGGAGTGAGGAGCAGCAGGCCCGCTGCAGGAGCGCGGGCAGCAGGAAAGAAGGCCGCGGCCGGAGCTCCGTCGCTGCAGCGGAACGATCAGCGCGGAGGTGCAAGCAGCGGGGCGGGGAGTAGCTGGGGCAAGAGGGGAGCCGTGACGAAGATGCCCGCAAAGAGCGGGGAGAAGAAGCGGGGCGGAGACGAGCTTTGGCGTCAAAGGTCAGCCGTGGCGGAGAGAGGAGCAGAAGAGCAAGAAGGGAGCGAAGGCGCAATGGGCGGGCGTGGGCTGCAGAGGAGCGCAGAAGGAGAAGAGAGGAGCAGGCTGTGCAGAGGGCAGCTACAGCGCGGCGAAGGGATCTTCGGCAGCGGAAGGGAGACGCCACTGAGCTTCGGCTTAGAGGTAAGTAATGGGTTTCGCAACTCTTCTTTGTCAATTTCTCTTTGTTGTTGTATTGGTGCGTAGAGGGGCATGGCACCGTTGGGTGGGGTCGTCCAGCCATGGCCGCGGCTCTCCTCCGAGCTGTGAAGAAGACAATGTTTTCATAACTAAATTGAACTAAACCGAAAGAATAATGTGTTGTCAATGGTCTTTTGTTTTCCAGCTGCTATGCGTGATCCCCCTATTGTGAAATCTGTTGTGTTTGCACTACTAGCACCAGGGATGTCGAGCCGTAGGAAGGGAAAGGCCGCAGCTTCTCGGGAGGAGGATCGCACTGAGAAGGAGGTTGAGGAGAAGAGGGAGGTCGTCGAGGTTGCTGACAGCAAGGAGGAGGAAGGAGTTGAGACGCCATGGGATGATGCGTTTGATTTGGAGGCCTTACCCCCTGCACTTCATCGACAGCTCCACCACCTTGCCCCATTTCTGCTGGGTAGGCAGGCTGCGGATTACAATGAGGACTTCTTCCACCACACCTTGCAGCTCTAGAACAAGGGGTTCAAGTTCAGTGACCTCAGCGGCAACAAGCATTGCAGGAAGGCCGACTTCATCGACAGATGGCCAGAGCGTTCTTCTGGGCGGCACTACGTTGGTGACTGTGAGGATCCGGAGGCCCAGAGGAATTACTTGGAGATGTACCGGTGGACCTATGGAGGTGACCCCGACAATTGGGCATTCGGGACCTCCTTCCTTCGGGCTTGCCACCTCTACTTTGAGGAGGGCGTGGATGTCAACTTCGCCCAAAAGGCGGAGGCAATTGTGAAGGGGCGTGAGAAGCTGCCAGGGCGTAATCCGCAGAAGTTGACACCCCCGGCCTTGAAGGAGCAGATTGAAGCCATCATCGACTTCCATGCTGGCCACATTCCTGGTGCTGGCAGCAAAGGCAAGGGCGGAAAGGCGGAGGCGAGCTGCGGAGCCAAGGCAATTGGAGCCACCTCCAAGGCCGTCACGTTTGCGGAGGCGATGAAGGTCAGGGGTCCTAGATCCCTGCTTGCTCCTGTTAAGGGCGTGGCGGAGAAGAAGGCCGTGAAGACCCAAGCTGCCGTTGCCATCAAGGTGCAGCCCTTGGTGGCAACGGATCCGAAGCAGGTCCTGGAGCAGCAGCGCCTCAAGAAGAAGTCATTGGAGGCGGCACTTGTGAAGGTGGAGGCCAGCCGGGACCGCGTGAAGGTCGACCTTGCAACCCAGCGGGACTTCATCAAGGCCAAGGAGGCCGAGGACTCCAAGCTCTATGACGACATCTTCTACGCCCGCAATGCCGCCAAGAAGGCCGCGACCGATCGCAACGATCAAGAGAAGAGGCGATTTGATCAGGCGGCCCGCCTAGGCCAAGACAAGCTAGGGCTTTCTAGCAAGGCACTCCTTGAGGCTTAGGCCCGCATTGAACGGGTCTGCAAGAAGTTGGAGGAGATGGAAGCCGATGAGCAGAGACGGCATGCTGAGGTTTCCGCGCTGACAGCGGAGATCTCGGCCTTGGGGTTGGCATCAGCTTTCTTGCGGCCAAAGAAGGTGTTGGCTCGTTACCCCCGGGAGTTCGAGGTGTTGCCAATAGCCCTGAACGACCCATGCCCCTTCTGCGAGCGTTACTTCGTTGACACCTGCTGCGTACCTCTATTCTGCGGCTGCTTGGCACATCTCCATTGTATGTTTGAGGCAGTCTTCTCCTAGGACGCCCGATGCCGTCGATGCGAGCGGGGTATGACTCGAGGATGGCTTGGGCAGTGGGGCTTCGACCTTGACTCCAAGGCCGGGGAGGAATTGCGTCTTACGAAGGAGACCCTTCTGGCCGAGCCTGCTTCACCACGTGCTGGCAGCAAGATCCCCGCTGCCCCCTCTGTGGCCGCGCTTCCATGGAAGAAGGCCAAGGGCGACCAAGGTTTGTTGCCCCTAAACCTACCTACCCATTGCTTGTTGCCTTCCCCGTTGTTACATCCGAATGTTACTTCTTTTCTAATTCTTGTTTGTTGGCAGCAACTGTAGAGGATGCTCTCTTCGAATCAGACTCCCTGGCGTTCGATCCCACGCAATGCTCTCCTCATGAAAACCAAGCAGCCCTATCCGGAGATGGGAACAAGGACTCCTCTGCCACCACGCAAGGACCAGCTGAAGGTGAGTAGAACGAGGACGACACCATCATGGAGGGACTGTCGAGCCTTGTTGAGGCAATTGCCACAAATGCAACCGTGGAGTAGATTCCCACCTTGGATAGTTTTCTAGGCCGGGTTAAGGGGTTGTTGGCAGCGACTGTAGGTCCGGACTTTTATGGGCCAACTTTCTCAAACTTTTCCGAACTTGAAAACAATTTGCCTCTGGACTACCATGTCTCTTTGAAAGAAATGGCATTCTTGTAACCCTTCTTATTTATTCGCAACTGTATTTCTTCTTTATTGTGGACTGCCGACAGCATGGGCTTCACTTTAGCCGCCATTTTATCTTTCGAGCTGTTGTTCTCTTCAAGCCCGCGCTGTCTGAGATCCATGGCCGTCATCGTAGTTCTTCCCTTTGTATTTCCCTTCTTAGAGTGCACCATTCCAGCATTTTTTATTTCCAAGCTTTTTTGTTCTTTTTTATTTCTTATTTCATTAATTGCAAACATGTTTCCTTTTAATATTCACAAATGTTATTATTTTCCATGTGCGACCTACTTCATCTCTTATGTACAATTGTTTTTTCTTTTTATCTTATTCTATTGGAATCAACGGTGGTCCTTTTTTTATTTCCAACCTTCCTTTCTTTCCTTATTGTTGGCAGCAAGGGCTGCATTGTACTCGCCACTGCCAGTTCAGAGCACCAGGTTCACAAAGGAGCCAACCTCTACGACCGAAGTGACAAACTTTACATTCCTTCCTAATTACAGTTTTATATTTGTCAAGTGCCAAACTCCATTTTGTGCCTCTGAAGGTCATGCGGTCTGTTGTTTGAAATTGTTTTTCTTTCCTTATTTTGGGCTGGCAGTAGGCTCCACCGTCAATGGCGCCACCACAAGTTCTAGGCAATTTTCCGATTCAGACCCGGGCTCTTTGAAACCCCGGCCATTCTTTAGACTTCTTGTATTTTATTTTATTTTTCATTGGCACCCTAGGATTCATTTCTCAATTGCAACTGTTTTTCTTTTCTATTTCCGCTGGCAGCACGTAGATCGAGGGTACTTCAAATTTGCCGTATATAACACGTTAATAGAGGAAGTCCCACACAAAGTCCTGAATGGTAAGCAAAACCTCTACCTGAACTCACTAACGACTTGGCGACGAATCTAATGACATCCCACATACTGTAACTACCCATCCCCAAAATCACTTTTCCTATAGCTCCACAATCTTGATCCTTTTGGAAATCGTGACATCCGCAGCTGTAAGGTGTCTCTCATGGCGTTGGTTGATCAGCACCCAACAAATCCTGTCATTTTTGTTTGCTGGCAGCAAGGAGCTCCGAACAGCCGATTCCCAACACATCTAAACGACAAGATGAATTCGCCTAGACTCGTACCTTTTTCTCACGAACACCGTTGGCCTCTATCACAACCAGGTTGTACTGCCCAGGTACGTCATCTCCAAGTGCCATTGCAATTTCGTGCCGCAGGTGGGATACTGGCCAACCCTTGCCAACTTCGAATGTTGGCAGCAGGTTTCCCCTAAACATACAAGACACTTCCACCATCACCTCCTCTGGTAGGTGATCCATCGCTTCCCACTGACTGTTGGCAGCCCCCCTATACCTTGTATACATGAACCTGGTGTATAATGTTTGTCTTCCCACATGATAGCGGAAAACAGTGCTGGTCCTGTTGGCAACGCACTTGATGACATCTTCGCCAATGTGGAACTTCTCGTTCCACCCTGGGTTCATCAGACTGCTTAGCAGAGCCTTGGATGGACTACTCAAAACAAACAGTGTAGGTGTCTGCCTAATGCTGTCAGCAGCTACCGCAAACAAATCTACCATAACATGGATTGGCATAAACCATTGGTGGTGGACGAAGCTGCTACCAGTTGTTGCTTTCATAGCATTTGCAAAATCGAGAGTGAGCTTTGTTCTAAACGCCTCAGATGTGTGCATGTCTGGCAAAGGCCACTCCACATCATTGAACCCTGGAAGCGGGAAGGCTTCAACCTTCCCGTACAGCGTCTCACCTGTTGGAGGCAAATACAGACCACCAAGGAAGAATGTACCTATGTCCAGCAACTCCGCGTGGCTCTGTCGATTCCGTGTTGCCTCCCTAATCTCAACATGGAGCACAAGAATGGGACCAAGGATAGATGCGGGATGTACCCAATCCTCCGAATGCGACGCGTGCAGGTAGTTTGCCATTCCCGAATTGGTTGTTGCCTCCGCAGGATCGAAGCGTAGATGCCTTGGCTGATATGCATGCTGCACAAGCACCTTATCGAGGTCGCATGCTCCATGCTCCGTAGAGATCGAGGAGAAATCTCTGATTTGCGCTTTGAAGGCATTCCAAAAAATTTCTCCACCATGCCGCCTTGCCTCTCTACCCCAAGGCCCATCCGACGCTGGTTGCAGCATAACCCGTGAATCACGATCCACCTTCATGGGGATCCAGTTGCCCTCTAAGTCTTGAGTGTTATGCAAGATGACACTCTGTACAAGGGAGTTTGGCCGTCTAGCCATACCACTAGAATGCATGAAATTTTCGACTGTGAACTCAAAAACTTACAAATGGTGTCGTCGCTGTCATCAACCGCCAGAACTACATGCTGTCAACACACCCTCCGCCATCACGAACGGCTAAAACCTGCGTCCACGGCCTCGCAACCAAGGTACGACCTATCCTAAACCTCATCCCGAAACCCCAATTCCCAACTCAGGTACTCTCTCCAACCTATGTGGATGCCAGACCGCTGGCAGCGTTTGGGAGACCACTACAGCTGAACCCTAAATCTCTATTGCACAATGCGTGACCACCCACAACCCAAATCAAAAAACCTGACGAAGCCTTTGGAGACCTCTACCGCTCCATCCTGGTTGACAACGCAACCGCGACAACTCTCTCACAGGAACCCATGAGGTTCGGAATGATCGTTGGCAGCATTTCGACATCAACACCTTCTGCACGTTGCATCTCAAAGGAGGAGCGGCAACTCGATCCCGGTAGGTGGCCAAACTGAGTCAGTATTGTTGGAATTCATAAAGCCCACCACCGCTGACACCCTTCTGCAATGCTCGGATTCCGTGCGCGAAGAGGCTCCGCTCTCGACCTGCGAGAATACACGCGCGAGGGAGGGAAGCCTTCCTGCGCGACTATTGGCTAGACCCCCCCATTCGCGATTTGGCTCGCTTTTGGCGACCTGCTAGCACCATTGGTGCCAGCACGTAAAGTGCACGGGCATGGCAAAAAATTCAAGCACAGATTCCGACCAAAGGCCCGTTGGAGACCCCAATCTTCCCCTAATGAAGGAGGGAGACGATCGGTATGTGAGAAATACGTTGGGCAAGAAGTGTGGGAAGATGACCCTTGCGAGAAGGTGCCCGAGACTTGAAATTTCTGGCTGCCCACCCTGCCTATCACGACAACACGGGCAGGCACTGGAGTTGATCGTGACAATTTTCGAATCAATCCCGTCGTAAAAGGTGATGAGTGCTCTGAGAGTGGCCCATGACTACTGCCATGTGAACCAACTGGTCCATACCTCCATCCCCATAAACTCGTCCAATCCGAAATACCTCGAACCCCTTCTACCCAGTGTGGACGTAATCGGGTTTTTTTTCACCAACGGAGGTAACCCCTTTGCCACCGTAGTTTATAAACTACTGGTGGGAAGGGGGCATTAGACGTGCAGGACTACACCGCAACTTTCTCCGGCTTTTTGCATTCGAAAAATCAATGCCAGTGCCTGTGAAACCGGTAACCGTTTCCTTCAATCTGCAACTGCAGCATGAGCGTGTCGAATGAACCCCGGGATTCGTCTCGCATCAAAGAATCCATCGTCTAGTGTCTCCTCATTTTACCTCCGAGGTCGGTGCAAGATGGTTTTACTGCAATCATTTATCTAAAAAAAGTTGTGTATGCGAAGTGGGCCCAAGAGCTGTGGAATCACACGCCGGCCCCGGAGTCCTCGTTGCGGAGTGACGTGGAGTGTGCACATATTTCGGAGACTGGGAATTAAGTGAGTAGTCGGTGTGCTGGGAAGCTGATCGATGTTTTTTTCCCAGGGTGAATGCAGGTGCAGTGTATGTGTTGGAGGTGGTTTTTTTTCATGGAATCGGTAGTGACAAGCTGAGAAAGATTCCGCATGTGCTGGTGGCTTTATTCGTTCATTTGGGTGGGGTGAGTGCAACTGGAGGAGCGTTGGTAGCTGGCTGGCTGGTGTTTGGCTGGCTGTAATCAGGCCTGCAAGGCGGGCGCAACCACCCGAACGCGACATCGTGTTCTGGTGAGTCCATTCCGGGACATGGGACTGTGGACTGTGGAATTATAAGCGTCGACGTGTGTTGGAGCGCCTGTGGAATGTTCCAGTCAAAGGCCCATGAACAGCGCCTTGCGCGTCGTAGACCATTCAATCATTCCAACCTCCTGATGATAGATAGACAGTCCCACATTTCATTTGCTGTGAAAGAGGGCAATTTGTGGAGTTCTGCCTGCAGTGGTACTAGAAGGCTTTTGTTCTATCTGTGAGGGGTTCTGAGTCATGACATCGTACTATTCAAGCCAGCTCGGCCTGTCTGCATTGAAGATGTCTGTCGAGATGTGATATTACGTCTAGACTTGCCGTCGGAATTACCTGGCTTCTGCCGCTCTTAGGGAATTGAATGCAGCAACGCCGGAGGAACTTTTAGACTTAGGTACGCTCCATTCCATCTTTCTGATCTTGTAACTACTTTCTGTAACTGGTGTCATCTTCGGCGTGGTCACTGTGGCGCGGTTCTCACAGACACGCCGAAGATGAACTAAGCAGATTATCCACTACCGACCATTTACCATTGCTGCAGTTGTTATCTTTGTACGTGGGTCATAAATTTACTTGCTCGCCTTATTAATACTGTAAGTTATTACAAGAAAAGGGTCCGTAATTGGCTGGTTGTCTACATTACAAGAAATTTAGCTGTAGATTGAAATGACTTTCAGATTTATAACATAGGTTGTTGCAACTAACTTTGCTTTAATCCAGGTTGGAGTTGCAGTTTCGTTTTAATTCCACTTTCTTTATGAGAATATCGAGTTATTATCAACACCAGCTTATCATGCTGTGAAGATTAATCTTATCTGCATGCTCTGCATGCTCTGCATGAAGAAAGACATATTGATTATTTTCCAATGTCATTTGATTGTATGAATAACGTGATTTGTATATAAGCCACACATTTAAAGAGTATGAGTATAAATTATGATTTGAATTTTCTCACATTAAGAAATTTTGTTTCTGATCATGAGTTATTAAAAATCATCAATATATTTAAAATGTTTAATTTGTAGGTAAAATATTTTTTTAGTAATATTTATATTATTTATTGATTATATATAATTGTTTTTATATATAAAATTATTTATAGTTTAAAAGTTGTATTAAAATTATTATAAATCTTGAACAGAAACAAAATTTTTTAATGTGAGAAAGATTTAAGTTTCAATACAATTTCATATCTCTTCAAATGTGTGGCTAATGTGAAAGTCACTGTTGAGCTTTGAAAACAAGTTTGTCATGAATTCAAAATGCAGTCCAAGTTTTTCATAATCTGATGCTTGACAATCATCGAACAATCAATAAGTTGCAAATATTACGTGCGGAATTTGTTTCGACAAGAATCAGTGGATGCAGTGCTGTCGATCAAGAACATTGAAATACGGCGATGATGATCAAGCAGCTGTTGAAACGTCTAGATGTTCGTTAACTAATCAGTGAGCTTCTTACCCCTTCGACCGAGTGAAAGACGTCGGTATCTGGAGAGAAGTTTGCTTTACGATTTGGACGTTAGAAATTAGAATGCTGCAGAGCACGCGGTCCGGCACATCTAGAAAGTATCAGGTTGTGGGTCGAAGCTGTGACTGGTCCAGCGAGTCGGATAAAGTAGTCGCCTCGGCGCCTTAGATCCAAAGCGAAAAAGGTCAAACGTGGAACTGTCAGCTGGGCAGTGCCGACCACTGTCTGAAGTAGAATGTTTGGTCTGTCTGTGTTGTGTTGGGGGCGTTGAGGGTTCGGGAGCCGTGGATATGTCACTGACTCAGATGCGAGCTAGATGTTCGAGGAGTTTGAGGCTGGACAATGTCGACGTCGAGGTTTGGGGTGTGTGCCGGGTGACATCATCAAGTCCCAAAGGCGGAGACACACTTGGGACCCCATCCAACCACTGCCTTCCAAGTATTTCTTGTTTTCCTCTCGATTGACCTTTTAGACAGGTGCGTACTTTATGATGATGAGAACAATGAGCAGAGCCAGGGCAGTGGCAGAGCAGAGGGGTGTAGTTACATGTGGTCGGTGATACGGTGGGATATTACCACCCCCTGCAGTAGAAGATGTAGGGAAGGGAATAGGATCTGACAATGTGTTTCAAAGGCAGCATTAGTGACACTAACTTAGGGCCAGGGCCTATCAGTGAGCAACCAATTTATTAGACCTGGGTGACGACCCAATTCCCAACTTTCCGCACTCCACACTCTCCCAGGCACTCAATCGCGCTGCGCAAGGCTCATCATCCACTCAGCTAGCTCAGGATACTCATTAGCGACGTTCTGCAGCCTTCATCCTCTTAAACCCTGTATGCAGTCACCAGCTTCTGCAACCTCTCCTTCCCTTTCGCCTTCCTTCCGCAGCCAAGCTAGCTAGAGTGCCCCTTTGGCTTTGGGCCGGGAAGTTTTGAGAGTTAAAACCCTAAACTACCTCGTTGTGCCTATTTTTTTTCTCGTTTTTTATCTTTATCCTGTGCTAGTCATGCTCATGAAAGGACGTTGTCGGGTACGTCGCGCACCGTGAGCTGTTCTGCAGCTCCGGGCTTGCTCAAGACATCAGTTTGGAGGATTGATCGCCCACAGTTGAGTAGATGTAGCGGAACAGAATGCCATTTTTTGCGTGACTTTGAGGGCGTGTCTGCTCAAGGTGTAAATGATATCGATCTATGTCCAAGAGTCTCGTCATTACCAGGTTCGATTGAATCTAGCCACTATTCAGCGGCAATCTTCCGGTCCTGTCCCCTCTGACACACCAACTTCCCATTTCGCGTTCATAATTTCACAACCTCGGTTTGAGTACTCTTTCCTGAGTTCATAACCCTAGTGTTCTTCCTCCCCTGGTATTGCCTTTCAAAGAAGCCCAGGCTTAGAATGGCCCTCCGCCTACCTGGAAGCACTTTTCAATTTTTTCCGCCGCAGAAAAATCCTCTTAAGTCTGTGTGCAAGAATAGGAAGTCTGGAATCACTGCAGGAATCTCACGCCCTGGGTGGATTGTCGGAGCTTCGAGTAGGTTGGGGTATGAGCAGATCTCGCAGAAGTGTTGCGAATATACGATTCGAACGAGTAGGAGATTTGCACACCGTTAGAGAGCCAGCGAATTTGGGGGGGCGATTTGAAAGCGCGTGATCTTATGATATGATTGCACTCCTCAATCTGAAAAATCTGCTTCAGGTGCCGTGTGCGACCGCTGGCAATCTCCTCTTGATTGAATCCACCAGCGGTGGTGGAGTAGACTAGAGTAACGTAACCTTCCGTATCGCACTTCAATCCTTCGGAGAATTCTTCGTCTATTATGCCTTCAAAACCGCATTCGAGCCCGAGTGACGCACCTCAATGAGTGTTTTTTTTAATGTTCTTTTAGTTTTCTTGTAGCAGCTTAGGTGACTCGGAGGTTTTAGAGTAGTACTACCGTTTTTCCTATCACGCACCGGAAGAATTTGTACATTTGCACAGAGTGCCGCGAGTTTGGGTAAGGAAAGATTTAAAACAGCTGAGCTGGAGTGTCGCGGCGACCAATTTTCTCAAGTCATTTCATTTTAATTGGTGTGTTGATGTTGATGATAATGTTACAGTACTACTAATGTAGGTGAGCCTGTCACCCAAGTTTGAACATTCATCTCTTGCTCACAACGAAGCAGCGGACCGAACGAAGCATGAGTGGAGCGGTGGCAGGAAGCGATCAAGTACTGTTACCTGTGAAGACTTCCTTTCTTCCTTGTTGAAGGTACGTTGATTCATCATGCCGATCAGGAATAACTCTAGTGCAACAATGTTGAGGCTGCCAGCTGAAGTTTTCGTCTTTGAGAAGCTCGCTCTTTGTTGAATAAGGCGTGCAACATTGTCAGAGACGCTTGTTGAATACCAAGAGCCTTGGACTAGCTCATCAATGGGCACTCAATAACTGTACCTTCAAGCCCTACTCTTTTGTATCCTTGAGTGCTGGCTTTACTCCTGCTAGTTAAGTAATCATTGCTAAGAGCGTAAAAATTCAATCTGTCTATTTGGTAAAAACTATTAGTCAGGTAGCACTCATGACAAGAATGTTTAAAGCTAGCATTCTGGAACGACTCTCACGAGCAACCCATATTTGAGATTCTATAAACATTTTCGTTGAGCCTTCATATCCGGTAGAAGGCAATATTTTGCTTCTTTCCTTCAGTGTCGGGAGTTTCATAATTTACAGGTAATTTCAAGAATTTGATAACATTTTTTCTAGTAGACCGGCACATAGCCTAAGCCAGGTGCTCGTGACAAGAATTTCCTGCAGGAATAGGTCATGAATCTCGTTTAAGGCCAGTCCCCGTCAAGTACCCGGCAATTCTTTAAGAGAACATGACTTTCTTGTATGGTCACTGCAACGCTGTCAATAGTGATATGGAATGTATTGTCATTCATCTGTACAGCTATTCATGGTAATTCCACTGTGGTACAGCAGTTAGTAACTTCCAGGGGAGTCCTGAATTTCAAACAAAAGAAGCAGCGAATTGCCAATGATGGTCAGTAATTTACTCGGACTGGGGACCTACCTTCGCTGGCTGTGCAGTTGCTCCACGCCATGTGCTTCCCAACTATGTTGAGGAAATAGAAAAAGATGTCAAGGGCTCAAATGGACAGGGATGCGGTACACTTTCATGTGGGTCGATGTACAAGCTCTGTCTCGAAACGAGTTTGACGTTTGGTGCAGGATTCAGTCTTCAATTGAATTTCTGCTACTCGTAGGAGAGGGGTAGTACGCTCTGTGCTGGTTCTCGTGCAGCTCGTGCACTCTGCCATATGAGGAATGTTGCTCTCATAATGCATAAAATTTATTTTATCTACTTCTCTTGTTAAATGGGTTTCATAAATTTCCTGGAGCCTAGTATCCTCTGTGTCTCGTTCACATTCTTGCACACAGAGGTTTGGTTTCTAGTCGTTCTACACTTAGTAAACCCGGAAAGTCAAGAGAATATGTTCCAGGACTTCTTAGTCTTCTGAATATTGTTCATTCTGCACTTGCTAGTCTTCAGCATCACTACTTCCCTCAGCTTGCCGTTTTCTGTTAGTCGAAGTTTCAGAGGAGCTGCAGCACAAGGTAGTTGCAGTTTTAGTGGGTTGGAAAAGTGGAATGCTAATCAGGGGCACAGCAGTTGTATTAATTGGTTTACAAGACATAAGACTGGCAATGGCGGTGCCACATGTATTGATCTGCACTGGCTGTAGTGAAGCTGTATTTTCTCAATTAACGTTTGTGATATTACAATGGTTGGCAGATCCAGATACACATCGAAAACGGTGAAGCGGCAGCTGGAGCTCCCTGTGGATTACTGCCTTGAATCATTAGGTCCCAAGAGCATGCCGCAGCTGCTTGCATGAGACGCAAACGAGTGGTGCCAATAACCGCTGGGATGGGAGTAAATGCGTATTGGATAGCCTACTTCACCTCAACGCATGATGGACCCGGACATACCATCTTGAATATCCAAGCAGCGAAGAAGAGCGTCGACGTGACATACCAACCACAAGAGGTAAATTGAGTTGTGAGCTTATGTCTTGATGCACTACTCTTGTGGCAGCTGGGTGGGGGGGGGGGGTGGGCGGGGGGGCGGGGGGCAATGCAGCTTAAGCAGTCCTTTAAAGTCTGCAAATCTTCATCATGCTGCCAAAGTGAGGGTAACTTCAAATCCGAACTTGCCAATCCAGCATCCATTGTGCAATACAACTATTGAGATCCATACTAACGTAGATTAACAGAGTTGATTTCTTCTACAGTCAGACTTTTGATGAAAATTATTTAACTCCAGAATGATTTGAGTGACAAGAATATGGCTCATAGAGCTTATGATTAAGTGATGTATATGATGAGATTGTGATTGTATCCAGGATGGGTGTTCACAGCTAAAATAAAGAGTTCACAGAACAGTAAATATCATCAGCCGAGAGATCTCAGGCTTTGTGATACAATATATCCGGGAGGGAGGCCTGCTCCATGTCAGAGTCGAATCCAGACGACGATGGAAGCCGCAATTGGCGGTCCCCGGACGATGGCAACGCAGCGGGTGCATGCGACTCCGGAGCAGACGAGCAGGAGGACTCCAGCGAGCGCGTGGAGAGCCCCACCTCTTCTAGGAAACATGAGACCGAGGTCCACAAGAAGGCCAAGACGGAGGGTGACACCCGCCACCCCATCTACCGCGGCGTCCGCAAGCGCCCCTGGGGCATCTGGGTCACCGAAATCCGCCGGCCCAAGAAGAAGTCCCGCATCTGGCTCGGCTCCTTCGCCACCGCCGAGATGGCAGCGCGCGCCTATGATTGCGGTACCTCCTTCCATCTCATTCTCACTCCATCATGTGTTGAATCAGTCCTCTGCCAACAAAACACTCCCAGTCGATGTGCTTGACAATGATAAGATCAGTTACCCTTCAAGCCACCGAAAGAGGCTGCAACATGTAATTTGCCAAAGTTCTAGATAAAAGCAGTATTCTGGATTGATGTCACCTTCAGTTTTGGATATTCATGACGAGTTTTCGCCACTAAATGGACATGCTTTTTTTTTTAAAAGGATATGATGATTATGGCAATTGAATGACTCTAATGTGTGTACCATCTTGTGCCAATTGCAGCAGCTCTGGCGTTGCGAGGGAACGGTGCTCTTCTTAACTTTCCAAAGCTAGCCCATTCGTTGCCTCGACTGGCGGATTTGAGTGACAAGTCCATTCAAGCGGCAGCAACTCTTGCAGCCAATAACTTCGCACAGCAAAGCGGCGCTGCCGACCTGGAGGTTTCAAGTGACAGAGATGGAGGAAGGCAGACAAGGAAGAATGCGAGTAGGAATTCAAGTCACGGGGGCAAGTCCAGCTCTAATTCTAGTAAGCGAAGGGAGGATAAGAGGAGCAACGAAGGTGGGGCCAATAGTAGTGAGTATTCTAGATATAATGTGATTGACAGTAGTAGTGGTAGAGATCAAGCTTCGGTGGAGAACTTGCAACATCATTATCAATTGGGAGCTGGGGAAAGTGTGGCCAATGCACAACCTATGTATATTGATTCGGAGGATATGTTTACCATTGGCCCCGGGGGATTGACGAATTTGTACGATGCCATGTGCATTCCTCCCCCGGACACTGAGCATACCGAAACTGACGGAGAGGAGGGGCCTAATACTTGGGAGCCCCATCTCTGGAGTTACTAGCAACTTCATCTTTATTGTGAAGTAAGGTCACATACAAGTGACCATTTAATCAGGTTTAGGAAGACCCATTATGTTAAGCTAGCTTGTAGTAGGTCCGGCCCAATTCTCTGATTTGTACCTAAATGAGAACTGCCACTTCTTCTCTCAAATTATTGTTGATTATAACCTGCTACTTTTTCAGCCTTCGAGAGTGGCACTGAGTATATTTCAGCTTGATTGTTAGAACATAATTTCTTGAGATTGTAAAGTTTTTATTATATGAACATCAGTTTTTCTTTAGTTGCAGGATTTTGGTTTCATGAGCTGCACAAATAGTTTGTGTGCTCTTTGTGGTCATGTGGTGTTGTGGAACACAGTTCTTTCCTTCGATGATGAGTGGGCTAAGGCATTTCTCTTCCATGTCTCTGGTTTCAAGGTCTCATGTTCCTTCGACATGATTCATGTCCTGCTGAGTTAAGGATTGGATTAAGTGATTATCCACTGGGGCACTACAGGTCTACATGTTTGAATGCCGTTACGACAGAGTCATAAATTATTGCCAACGATTCCCTTACAGGCTGTAATATGGGTCAGAGGAATGAAGGCCAGGCCCCTCTCGTCCTGCCATTGAATGTCTCCTTAATCTGGTCGTGCAGAGCAGGTACGTGAACAGTACCGTGGTGCAAAGGAAACACCAGGCTGGCCAGTCTAAATTCAACTGAAGTAATCCTTCCTTTTTTCTGCATACTGAGGAGAGTTGTACACTCTCGGGTTTCCATGTGCCCACCTTCATGACTCTACTTGGGAATCTGATGCAGAAGCGACTTCAATACAGACACCAGCATAGTACCCTGTCTTTGTACGTATACGCACCCTTCCATCAGATTTCGTGAAGAAGGTTACATTACACATGTATTCTGTGCCTAACTGATTCCTGCACCATGAGGCCATACTCAGTCAAGCTTCTTTTCCCCTTGTACTTTTCTAGATCATGAAAAATATGACACATCCACAGAGGCATGTGAACGACAGTAAAGAAGATTTGACACCCCAATCGCAACCAGATCTATGCAAGGGATTCGATTGAGGTTGTTCGAGGAATACCCGAACCATGAGAGATCTACATTTTTCTAGATTTTTGGTCCGAAATGATAAATGTGATTAGATTTGGCTGCACTTTGAACAACGGTTGCAATTTGGGTGTCTAGGACACTGTCAATGGAAGCTTCAGAGACAAAAGTAAGAGACTCGGGCTCAAATTTCTATCCAACCTGGAGACACACAGAGGTACAGGAGTGTACAATTTAGTCTGAATAAGTGTACCAAGTCCACTTGGCATATTGATTATCCTGCAACAAAGACAATTACTACATGACCTAGACAATCAAATGCTCTACAAGCAGATGATATCTACGTAGGAGCTTTCTCTTCATTGCCATATCATGCAGTCAGTAGATTGTAAGCAGATATTGAACAGACAAATGTGGCCCTTGATCAAATCACATATCCCATGATAAATACAGGCATCATACCCCAACAGTAAGAAATAAGTATCTACATTAAGGAGCCGACGATCCCTTAAAGGCAGAGCATGTTGAGGAAATCACGATCACATGGCAGCAGACCTTACAAAGCGTCATTTGTTATCTTTTGCAAGGTCAGCAAAACCAAGTAAGTGCACTGTCGCATGGTTTTAATCGCAACCGATGTTACAGGCCCTGCTACGTTCTGCAAACAGGTGAAATCCGAGTAAAATTAGCCCCTCTTCTGACTTGTTGCTATGACTAGTACAGCACTATCCAATTCTGTCTCAACTACTTTTAGGAACTAAACCTGCATGACTAGGTTGTTGAATTTTACATCAATTGGGAATGACTAGGGATACATCCAACCAAGCCGGCCTGTTTCTAGACGATTTTTTTCCCTCTGTAGTAGGACCGATTCAAAGCTCAATTTGTAACACACAAATATTAAAGAAGAATAAGAATTGCTCACCTGCTCAAGTTTGACGCGCTCGAGATCGTAGCCTTGCTCAAATGCTAGGGTCACCAACTGCCACAACAGAAAAAACACTTACTACGTCGTGTCACACGAAAGGTTGTGGAGCAATACCAGGTACTTCTAACAAACATGCAACAAGTCGTGATCTCTTCCTCGTTACAATTATCCATGAAGTTTGAACAGAATAAATAAAATAATAGATGACAGGAATCCATTGTCTTCAATTACTTACTTGTCTAACGAAATCATCGGAAGGGTCAGGTTGCTCCCTCTCTTTCCCAACGTCGCTAGCCGCATATTCAACCCGGGACCTTCTTTCTTTGACCTTAGAAACAAGTAGAAGAAGAAAACAGACAATTGAGGCCCTCTTCGAACTTACTGTCATATGAAAATGAATAGACAGGTATTCAATCCACACCTACCATACGAAAAGGAAGTTCATGAAATGAAAGCAAGGACAAGTGTAGTTTATTTCCAGAAACATTAAACAATGAGTACCTCAGCCAGTGTCGTGTAAACGAGACGAACCCATGATGATCGCACCCTACTTTCCTGGACAACACAAATGAAGCGTAAGCTATAAATGTCTACCAGAGTCCGGCAACTTGAAAATTGAGTCTTGGCAACAGACAACTAGAGAGTCTCAAGTGGACAATGATCACTTCATTCAAAACCATTCTCGTCTAAAACTCTTAAGGGTCCAATTTATATGTATCTGCCTAACAATAATTTCAACCCAATCATCGAGATACCGAAGTCGTAGTGTATCTTTACCTCACTCATGACCGGATCATCTGAGTGTCGCTGATTCCGGATTGCAAAAGCACCTGTCAAAGACCCTTCTAGTAAAATAAGCTGTAACTGCAACTCTTTCAACCCGATGCCCATTGCATGCGCCTCCAAACAGGTTGCCACAAAATCCTCTGCAGCAAGCTACACCCACCAGCCAAGGACACAAGTACCAATCAACTCGCAAATAAACTAGTCCTAACAAACAACTGCCACATGAGAGTTTTAGAACATATACCCTAAAAAACACATTCAGTAAATCCTGCCAGTTCTTAAATACTTCAAGAAGCAATGAACTAATTCCATGTGCTAGTTAAGAAAAACAAAGCTCTGCCCTCACAGTAACTTGCAATACATTACCTGGAAGGGTTTCCCCAATCCTTCAATCCGGGCCTGAAAAAACGCTTGCTGTAACCTATAAGCTAAATTGTGAGTCTTCATATTCTGCTCCATAAGCTGGGCTTGTACAGGATCTTGTATCCCTTCAAGCTCTGCTTTCTCGCTGCTAGAAATACCTGGAAAAGGAGACAACGCCTCCTAGAAAAAAAAAAAAAAAATTAAGACCCAATTAGTACGGCACACTTGGTAAAGCACAAGAACCCTTGAGAATCCACATCCCTCCATGCGACTGTAGAAGCTATCTTCACATTAGAATGACATAGAATTCACGATCCTCCGAAGAATCATAACTCCAAATAAGTCTCCAAAGCATGCCCAAAGCTCTGGAACATGACCATGCCATTCATTCCAGATCATATAAGCTCACAACGCATAATCAGATGCTCAAACAATGCATTGAGGATGTGATGGGGCCCCAGATTACACACAAGATGTTCACATACGCACAACATTACACACAAGATTATACACAATAAACATTCTACAAATTAGGTCAGTCCATTCACACACCATCAGAACAAGCAAGTGAGCCCAAAAGAAAGGGTTCGAGAGATAATGCGTACTTGGCTTCTAGAAATTTCTGGAACAGGAGCAATCTCCGGAGCTGGAGAAGCCACCAACGCAGAGACTCCAAAAGCTCCATTCTCCGAGGGCCCACAATCCACAGCACGGGCCACGAGCTCCACAGCTCGCGACACTTCAGCCAGAGCTCCGGAGATGGACGCCAGCGACTTGGACAACTCGGCCAAAGAAGCTCGCAATTCCGAATTCTCTGCGTGTAACCTACTCACCTCCGATGGCTTGAAACCCACATCCCACGAACCCCTCCTCTCATCAGAGCCCTCATGATTGTTCCCGTCTCTGTTGCAACAGACCACCACTCCTGATCTCGTCCTTGCACATCTCTGATCAGAAACTCGCAACCAAGAGCTGCAAAACCTCCTTCCTCGGATTGTGCCGATGCAAACACGGATTGTAAACCGAGAGGAGGACGCCCAGATTGGCAGCTCCGTGAAAATCCTCCCCGGCATCGTTGCTAACACCCCCATCTTACCCAATTCTCAACACATCCAGATCCGCCATAAGAAATTCTCCACAGCCCGATTGTTGAAATTCTCGAGAGGGATAGAAGATGACCCACAAGTGCAATGATCCTGTTTCTTTCAATAGATAATACTAAGCAACTAGTGATCAGAAGTGGATAAAACTACGCAACCAGACACAGAGATGTTCATGGTATGGTTCGAAGTGGGAGACTGTGAGTACAAATCTGTGATGCAAAGTGGTAATCCGGAGCAACTACTTGCATGAGGCATCTGACTGTTGTCGAAGTGGAGTAGATGTGAGGAGGATGTGAGAAGGTGGGATTCATTGCTTTTGGGGGAGGAAGGTTGTGGACCTCTTTTTACATTGCTTCAGCTTTTGATATCAACACTGACCATGTCCAAAAAACAGCCCAAATTCTCTGATCAATATATACATCTATTCTGAATTGTAACAAATCTCTTCTCAACTCTGATAGATCTTTTCTGAATTCTGCTGAAATCATACAACTCCGAGATGGAGATTGCAATTGTTTTGTGTCTCGGCTTTTGATGGGAGTTTCTAAGGTAACAGATTTTTGGTTTCGCGACGATGATAAGATTAGCTCTGCATGTGGGTTGATATTTTTCTGTTTTCTGTTTTTTGTTTTTTTGTTTGATGAGTCTTTTGGTGTGATTTAAGATTGGGGCTTCGGAGTATAATGGCACCAAGTTTGTGAGACGTAGACCACTGTAGCATCAGTTTCCTGGTTGACTGCGTTTCCTGGTTGACTGCGTTTCCTTCGGTAATGAGTGAAATTTCAGAGCTTCGAATCTCGGATTGAGTAACAGTTCCGTTGTGTCATTCTTGGTGGGAAGAATGGAAGACTAGTATCAAGGATCACTACCCTGCGGTTTCAACACTCGAGTTGGTTTTTAGGACTACAAAGGAGTGTACAGGTCCCTACCTTGATCAGCAGCAGAAACTGAGAATAAAGAATGGCCGAGACGTGGGGTTGGTTTTGAGCTACCTTGACTCTTGTTCGATCAAAGAGGGGACTCGATGCCCGTCCGTGATTAGATAGATGAATGAAGGAAATGGGCGAGGGTCAAAATTTCATGTGAAGGAGTTGCCGAACAGGCCATAACTTACTACATGCTCTATCAAATGTTTGTTTCTATTGTGCTATATCCAAGGCAGCACTATCCCTCCATTACACACTGCTGGGATATGATAGTGATCACTCGTCGACTTTTTGACGCTTGGCGTCAGGTGCTCCGTCGCCAGCAGCTGGACTCTCAATGGGCGGTTTGCCTTCTGCACGAAGGGTTCCGTTAACAAACGCTGCACCGTAAGATGCTATATGCTTGCTGGTAAGATGACGCCCTGCTCTGGGCTTGGGGCCCCAGAACTCTTCGGGGTTGGGTAGAAACCGGGCAACGCCAGAAGCCAAAGCCTTGCTTGTGGCAGATTGTACCTTCTTGAAGTTCGCCTGTGGAAAGAAAATTGAAACCGAATGGTTAGAAAATTAGTAAGCATGAATATAACCAGACGAGGAAAAAAAAAAAAAACCTGTTTCTTAACGGTTAAAGAGGTATGCATAGATGCTAAGAAACATGCTTCAAAAGAAAGGACTGCAAGATACATACCTCAATTTCAGGTTCTTTAGTCAGGATCACTTTTCCTGGAGTCTCTCCAGAGTTCTCCTTAACAGGATGGTCTTTCACCTGCACACATGGTGAAGAAATCCCGATGAGAGGAGAGCATATCACAATTGGTTTTTCTTCAACAGACATCAAACTCTAAACCATCCCCTGGGTTTAGCACACACGCATAATCCACGCACACAACTATTTCCAAAAACACATTGTAGATAGAGGACTTTCAATAACGCTCAAGAGAAGGTTGGTGTCCAAACCCAGCATCGCATGATGTCCCAGAGAACTTCCATTGGAGCATCCGTCTTCAGCCCTAGTGGGTTCGCATGTGAGCCTGAAATACGGTACCCGGCATTGACAACAGCAGATCGGAATAGAGTTGCTGATGGAGGGGTACACTTAAGCGTAGCACTCATAGAATGCAGACTCACATAAAGCGGCACGTCGTTTAACTCCTGCAAAGAAAAATAGAATTCTTTGAGATACTTCTAGAGATCGAAATACTCACGCATGAGTTGTACACTCACGGAAATCGCCATGCTCGCAACAAAAACAAACCGCATCAGAACAGTTCAACACCAGAGAGCTGTCATGTATTCCATCAGAACCATGTCATGAGCGGCTTGTATGTAAAAAAAGGGAAATCTAAGAGATTCTATCAAAGCAATCTATTGGACCACATCCAGAGATAGCCCGGAACCGACCTACCCCACAATACTCTTATTACAAAAAGAATGTATGGCTCACCTCTGAAACGCCCGTGAGAATGCTGTGAATCTTATTGTAAGCTGGATAACGACTCTTCATTGCTGTCACGCTTCTAAGCATACCATCGACCCAGTCTGCGTCATGAATCGGAGCAGACCAGATTGGGCCTCCCATGTTGTGGTGCTTGCCACACTGCTTACAGTCTGGAGAAATAACTGGGCCGGTTCCAGGCATGTAGCGGGTGCTACCTTGCCTTGTGGCAACCCTTCCAACAGGTTGCAGGTGATAGGTATCACAACCAACACACTGATATACGTAAGAGAGCTTGCTTGGCGACTCTTTAATTGCACTCGCTGATCTGCAAGAAGAAACGAAGAATTTAGTGTGAAAATATAACCTCAAGAAATATGACTATGCAAAGTGGCCTCTTGCTCACATGTGAAGTGCAACAAAGAATCTCCTCCTCAGGCCATCGACATATAATTTGGAAAGGCCTGAAAAGTTATGCAATAAAAGTACGATACATCGTTCAAATGTTTATAACAACTTCAGAATGACAGAACCCCTAAAGCAAACGGATGACAAGGTGAGACGATAAGATATCGTGTACATACGTGTATACGCGAACAAACACTCGTACGTAGAAATCCACGGAGAGTGAAAGTACAGGTACAATATGCCGCTTGTAGCGGTTAGCGTGGGCCTCAATGCTACCTAGTAGGATCCGAAGCGCCATTTCATGGCAGTACTTGCCTCGGAGTGGGTATGCTCCATATCTGTTGAATCCAACTCATGTAAATATCCAACCATCGACCAATTCCACGAGTAATGGCGCGCAATCTTGACTAAACATAGCTACACAAAGCAGACTTCTCAAAACGAAGTAAAATAAAATCAATAAACAATCGAATAGATAGAATATAAATACTAGCAGTAGGATAAAGTTAGTTGACCTACTTGGAGTAGCAAACTTCTCCATTGTTTCCACAGAGCACAGCCATGTCAGTCGCTGTGCATGACAAGAGACCACCTTCGGACAAAGACTGTACTGCTGAGTCCAAGAAGATTGAAGGTGACCCATAAGGATCTAGATCGACCACATCGAATTCCTTCTCGTGAGAGAGCATGTAAATTCGCGAATCAGCGTGATTCGCAGTCACCTTCGCCAAGGCAACCTTTCCGTTAAGTCGAATATTGCGTTCACAGGCCTCAACAGCCACTGCAGGATTACAGAAACGCGCATCAAGATGTGCAGTCTCACTCCAAATGACCTCCTTTCGCACGGCCCTAGGCCTTGGCAATGAATGAATTCCAAAACACACTGACCATAATTTCAAACCCAAATCCATGTATGAGCCGTGAACTGCCGAAGCGCAAATTTACCTTTATCGTTATCACAAGCCACCACAGAGCCAACTTGTTCAACTTCTTTAGCATACCTAAGCGCCCTCAATCCTGAAGCTGCTAAAGCCTGCATTCCACGAAGACCACACGAAAGCCCTGTTAGCCACACGATACGTAGATGTCCACTGATTAAGGTAAAACTCACACCCAATCGAATAACAACACCTGACTCGCTACTCGCACGAAGTAATACCTCGAGAACGTGCAAAGGCTTCGCAATTTTGGACTCCAAAACAGCCTCCACAGGAGCAGCTACTACTGCTGCCGCTTCTTCTTCAGCCTTTCCTGAAGGACTAGTTTCCTCCTTCATTTCCACACCCTGATCCTCCCCCTTCACCTCACTGCCCGACACGCTAGTCTTCGCATCCTCCCCTTCCACAGCACTCGAAGCGCTCTCTTCCTGAGCACCTCCATTCTCCTTCCCGTTCACCGCAGAGGCACCTTTACTCTTCCGAGAAGCCTTCTTCGCCAGACTCTCCTCATGCTCCTCCTGACGCTTCGCCGCAAACGCTCTCAACACCGCTATGGACAAATCCCTGTTCACGATCTTCACCACGCAATCCCCACCCCAAAGTCCTCTCAGTCGCAAATTCCACCGCAATTCCACCACACCAATGTACAAAAACTCCCTCACACCTCCCCCCACCACTCCAAAACACTAAAACCTCCAAAACCCTCACAATTCCAGCTCCAACAAAACAACACGTTACAAAATCCACCAAACTCCACAGAACCAAAACTCTAACAATTCCAGCTCCACCAAACCACACATTCCAAAATCCATCATACTCCACACAACCAATCATTCTCAATTCCTCGCAATTCCAGCTCCAACAAAACACAAACTACGGAATCCACCGTACTCCACATAACTAAAACCCTCACAATTCCAGCTCCACCCAAACACACATTACAAAATTCGCCATGCTCAACATAACCAAACCAACCACAGACTGAATTCCAAAAACCGCCATCATCACCTGCGCCTTGTTGTAAAACACGTCGTTCCCGTGCAGCAAGATATCCGCCTCCCCCTCCCTTAGAATCGTGGGCTCCGCTTGCGGCCCCGGTGGCGGCCCGCCCTTCTTCTTCCCCGCCCGATGCTGCGGCTTCTTCCCGTCCGCCTCCTCTCCCCCCGCCATCACCCCCTCCTCCTCTCCCCCCTCCTCAACTCCCACTCCACACACCCCACGCCTCACCTGCAAACTCCACACCTCAGGCCATGCACTGCTGCGCTGCGCTCCTCGGATCAAACCCCTGCTGCCCGACGAAGCGAGAATGGTGGCCGATGCGAGGGATTTTTTGGTGAGCCAGAGGGCGAGGCGGTATGCTGGCTTCATAAAAGGGAGAGCCGCATCGTGATGGTACCTCCTCTCATGAGACGGGCGACTAACTCTTCTTCTTCTTCGTCGTCGTCTTCTTCTTCTTCGGGGTGGTCGGAAAAATTCCCGCAGTGGCGATGGTTGGGAGTCGGGACTTTGATGAATGTTGCCAAGTTGGTTGTTTTGGGGGAAGTTTTAGAGAGTGCGAGAAAAGGGAGGGGGAGAGAGAGATTCAGGTGAAACCCTAACCCTAATGTGGACTCTCCCAAAGTGGACTGGAAGTGGGAGTGTGAGGAGAGAGAGGGAGTGAGGGAGGGAGTGAATGTCATGGCACCGAATGGAATTTTATGATTTAGTATTTTTAAATATTTAAATATTTTTGTATTTTATATCTATTTATACTTTTCTACTTTTGTTATTCTTATGTTATATTTTTGTTATTTTTAATATAAAATAAAAATACTTATTTTGGTTTTTATTTTCAGTGAGTGGTATCAAATGGAATTTTATTTTTTTATTTTTTATTTTTTATTTAAAATATGTTTCTTTATGTGGGTTTGTGAATAGGGTTATTCTTAAAAACACTAAGAGTTTTTAAAAGATACTATGTTTAGTTTTATTCTGCAACAGGATTTTTGTTTTTTGTGTTTTAGGATATACTTCACTACCGTACATTGATACCAGGTTCCTTTATAAATAATTTTAAAAATAAAAATAAAAATAAAAATTGGAAATTTTAAGGACAAAGAAACAAAAATATAAGAATTTATTTTATGTGATATTTGCTTAATTTTTAATCTATTTAAATCTAGTCTTAGTTTTTTTTTTTTTTTTTTTTTTTTTTTTTATTTTTTTTTTTTAAATGAAAACTGGAAAATTCATTTTTGGTAGACAAACCTTATTGTTTTAAAAAAAAAATGTTTGTTAAAGTGACGGAACCTGCTTTCAACTAACGGTAACAATATTGGAATTTCAATCAACTAGATCTGACATATCAAAGTAACAAGGATATTTCAAGTATAGTACCGTGCGTTACTTGCCTTAACCTTTTGCCTCAACACTCATTAAAACAAAGTGTGCAAACAAATTGTTTATAAGAGTTGGGGTGCAAGTAAATAAAGACAATTGTAAACTTATTACAATGTAATTAAAATTGATGTATACTAAGAAATTCGAGAGGATGTTTTGTCATAGTGCCACTGAGAACCTTTTACCTCTGTACAAAACCTTGATAAAAGCAAATTCATTATACATTCGAGTTATGGTCAGCATTTCCTTGTAGTAAGTGTGAGAATGAAGCCTATGAGAGAAGTTGTATATAGTGAAGATTTCGTGTGCGCGAAGAACGACCGATAGCTGCTACTTCTAGAAGGTTTAAAACCTAGCAAGCATCAGAGCCTTCCCAACCGTCCGTGGACACCAATAGCAACACTAATTGTTAGGAAGACATGCAGTAGGAATAGGGTTAGAGACATTATTAAACGACATGATGTGAACATGGTAGAAAAAGTTAACGGTTAGTCGTGGCTATAGGGCGGTGGAGCCAGCAGTTGGGCCAACTACTGGCCAAAATCTGTAAACATTTAAGCACAATAAGGACAAATCCCTCACTATGCATTTTGATTAATAAGTGATTATTTGTGTTGAGTGCATTGTCCATTATCTTCCATGTCTAACATTATGTACAATCTAGGAAGTCAATTTTTTTTGAACTTTGATAGGAATCATTGGAGTGGATAGACAATAGATAGTGGAGAATGTAGGAAATTAGCACCATGGAATGACACATGAATGCTTAAAGCTTAGAGGATGCAGATTTTATTTCATGAGTGAATACATAGATTGATAGTTTAACACAATGGCAGAACAATTTAGCATAAATCATTTTAGCATATAATATTGGCACAAATATAGCACGAATCAAATGCAAATATCACACACACAATGATCTGTTTTTATAAAAACAGATTAAGAATTTAAAGTTCTCCAAGCACTCGGTCAATCGAATGACCTACATTGTTGTTTACTACATTGTTGTTTACTAGTTGAGCAACGCTGCAAATGAAAACAAACATGCAAATCCACAAAACCACATAGAGTTAACACAAATTCAAATTAAAGCTGAGCATTTCAAATGAATATTAGCTACCATTCAAACTTGTGTCACTAGTAGGAATTCTGTCCAGAGGGCTTTGGCAAAAATGACAGTATGTCCAAATTAAGTCCTTTGTGACTCTGTTAATGACTCTGCTGCAAATGAGAGTAATCAGGACCGAACTGCAGTGAGGTGTTTGTTTGTTGTAGTTCGAAGGTAAAAAGTGAGCCAGATTAGGAGTTTCACAATTTCAACGGGGTATAATTCGAATTAGCTGAATGTACACGAGGATGAGAATATTATCAAATCTTCTTGCAGTGGATCTGGAATTTTCGAATATCTTTCCCTTATTATCTATGACATCTATTATAATATTATGATTGTGGTAAAATGAACGAATGGAGGCAGAAGTCGCGGGCCCCATCGTTCGGATTACCGGGGATTACACAAATCTTGGAAACCCCCTTATTCTGGCAGGGCTATAATTCATCACCATAAGTACATGTTTCTTTATGAAATCTGCCACTTTTCAAAAAGTTGATAACTTTCTACAATCACTTTCGTCTAACAATTTTTCTATTCTGATTTGAAGATGTGTAAACTTGCTCAAGGGGTGAATGTGGAAGTGATGTTTAAAGTAATTGAGCTTTCATACAAACCGTCTCCAAACATGTACAAGTCCAACTGGAAACCCGTGTTTTGTTCACATGTCTTCAATAACTCATTTACAGAGTCATAAATGGTCTAAGTATATTAACAAACACAATAGCGGATTAATAATTGCAGCATTCGATTTGAATGTAAAACAAAAAAAGAACAACAGACATTGCAGTAGATAACTTTCTTTAATCACAATTTTTGATCAAATAAATCAACATGATTATACAATTTCTGAGGAGCATACCCATAGAAAAAGCTGCTACTCACAGTTTAATTGAAGATTCAGGAGAAAAACCGGACGCACAGTCTATTGCTCCCGGACGTGCCTTCCATTGACACAAAACAGTATTTTATTTCTCCATCGAACTCCCCTGGGTGGTAACAGTCTTCGCATTTCAGAGCTCTCCTATACAAAAATTCCGCGTTAACACATCAAGTATACATTACAGCTTATGTGAACCAGCTATACTTAGAATTTCGCAAACTCTTGACCTTTGTTCTACTGACATGTACACAAAGTCTGCATGGAATTATGTTGTACGACATGGGACTTAAAAACCAAACTACTAGTTCACTCAGACTAGAACGATAGAATGTTCCAGTGCAAACTAGGGTTACTTTGCATGCACATCTCTTTGCCCGAGCTCATTATACACTAGAGCAGAACAGCATTCTGTCCTGCGTTAAACTGCGTCATCAGAAACGTAAACCTAGATTTATGGAAATTAGTGTGGAAATGTGATCCAAATAAACATACTGCACGTTAAAGGTTTTAACGTGCACGCGTCACTTTTGACGTTGCTTTAACGGCTTCTGTCAAAGAGTGTCAACTTGAATTTTGAAATGACGGTTCAGTGTTAAAAATAACAACATGAGTGACATCGCGTCAACTTAAACATAAATCTGCATTGTGGAAAGTAACTTTTTTGGAGAGTTTTTTACCTCACAATAGTTTTTTAATGGTTAAATTTAGTCACATCCCACGTCAACACGTTTCTTTTAACATAGAGGGCGTTTAAGGTGACATCGGAAACGTTCAACTATGTTACTAAAAACATATTAACAGATCCTACGTGGAATGCCCTGCTGACTTGGAACAAAGGCGTGGAGGATACGGCTGACGTGGAACGTAGGTTTCGGATCCTAGAGGGTGTCAATAGTGACGCCTGCGTTCTGGGTGACATAAAAATGCGTTACACTGCGTTTCAAGAAACATATTGACATAGTTGACGTGTCACATGTGCATGGAGGCCGTGATTGACGTGGCGGCTATGGTTTGACTTGGTCAACATCCTAGGGGGTGTCAATAGTGACACACGCGTTTGAAGTGACATAAATTGCATTAAATTGTGTTTCAAGAAACGTAATCACATAGCTGACGTGTCAGATGTGCGTAGAGGCTATGGCTAACGTGGCGGCTAGGATTTTGGTGATGTACACGTTAACTCATGTTTCCATTGTTCATTCTTTGGTGGAAACATTCATCTATGAAGGTCTTAGATTAGGGATTTAAGCCTAGGTTTAGGGTTAGGGTGAGCCGCCACTTCGGCGGCTTCTTATCTTGTATTTGAGAGCTTGTTTTCAAGCTTTTTGTGTTTTCTTCTTACTCCATAGAGTGTCTCCCATTGTTTTCCCTATCAGTCCCTCGTTTCTTGTTCAAGTAGATTGAGATTTGAAAGAGTTGTAGATCTCTTGTAGGGCTTTCCAATGGTAGTAAGCACGTCCAATTCTAAGTTATAGGGAGTGAGATATCGCCTACCAAAGTTGGGGTTGTCAAAGGAGTGCGGCTGGAGGAAGGGTCTCGGATTTTTAGCAATCAGTCTTTGAATTTTGATCTTATGATCTTGAGATTTTGAGGGTAGATGCACAATCAACTTAGCTTTCCAAAAAGCTAAGGCACGCCTTAATCCAATCAGGGATGGAGTAATGGCGACCTATAAACTGAAAGGTACTTCAATAAAATCCGGGGGGGGGGGGGGAGGGGAGGGGGGTTGGGGTTTCTCCTAACTTTATTTTTGTTCTCCATCTTCTTCTTGTCTCCATTCTTCCCTTGTTCCTTGAATGATGTGTTGCTATGAACTCACCGTGAGCACAGTGATGTGGGGTGTGTAGATTAAGGAGGATCCAGCATGAGCAACCCCTTACATTACGTCATTTTACGTCTAAAAACGTTTTCCGAAACGCGTTAAAATATGTGACATATGTGTTTATCAGCGTCAAGTTGAACACTGCATTGTGTTTCTTTTGACAAAAAATTCAAATTGAATGCGTCACTATTGACATGACAAACATCATCCTACGTCTAAAGACGTTTCCGTAAACGCGTTAAAATAAGTGGTACATGTGTTTATCAGCATCAAACAGTGTCAAAGTTAACGTCCAAGACGCACTTCCAAAACACGTCACACTGCGTTTACATAAACACAAAATAATACAAATCCCAAAATTGATGCGAAAATATATCTTCAATCCACGATCACTCCACTTGTCACAATCTAGGCCATTGAAAACCTAAATGACACGTCAGATTTCCATGCCACATCAGAATTTTTTTCATCCATCAGGACGACGGAGCCTTGCCCACGTCATATCTGACCTGGAATTAATTAACATTGGGAAATGTCCATGTCACATGCAACGTGGAATGCAAAAAGGAAGGAACTGCTCACATGGCAAAAAACTTACTCTCAAAGTTACTTACCCTGGGTAACTTCCATAATCTGTGTTTGCGTCACTTTTAACATAACGTCAACTCCTGTTAAACGGTTTAACATAAGGTTGACGCAGCACGTCAAACCAATGCGACGTCCGTGACCTTTTGCCATTTTTGCGTCAAAAAAACTGTCCATGTTAAACTGCGTTAAAACGCGTTAAAAACCGCGTTAAACAACGTCACTTTGGACACTGTTCTGCTCTAGTGATAAAACTGGAATCCTTCAAAACAGATACCATGTAGCAAATTACCATCACTTGATTCTGTTATGCGAGAGAGTTATAGTGATGGACGAGTTAGTTGAATGTGTGAGGAGGCTTGCGACCGCAGAGATGAACACTCTCATCATAACACTAGACATTCAGGTTTTGAAGGCCGAGCTAAACTCGATAGACGTACTTGCACTTAGGGAGGCATTGACAGACGCGCATGAAGCGTATGAGAGTGAGCTGGATGTCCTAGCCAACATTCTTCAACTGTTCACCCCCGCACGTCCAAGGCGTGGATTGACCGATGTTGATAGGAGAGTTGGTAGGCACCTGAGAGATGTAATGAACGCAAAGGAGGCGAAGGAGGAAGCGACAAAGCGGTGGTGGCGTGGAACATGAAGATCTCAGAGTTTACAGAACCAAATCAGGATCGCGGAGGTAGAGCTCGTTAGTCTTGAAGTAGTGGAACAACTCACTAGGGAGGATTTTTATGCGCCAATTATAGACTTGGCTCGTGGTTGGACAGGTTGTAAGGTAGTTTGTAGGAACTCTCCATGAAATCTCCCTTTGTAACACCTTCACGATAAGCATAATGTGAGTAATCTTGAGCTTATACTATACCATCTAAGCAATCACTATGCAAATGTTATCAAGTTGTTTTTCCATAACCACTATGTGAACCGAAGCTTTAATCAATCCCTATGTTTAGTAAACAAAACACGCATTAGCTTCGATATATTCATGTCTTTTCATTGTGAACTGTTTTGTTTTGTACATTGTTTTCAATGGAACCCAAACGATTACTTAATGGATCTTCTAGAATACGTTGTTGCTATCCGATTACAATGTGCTATACACAAATAAGGTTATTCAGTCATTCATGTAGAGAAGAAAAATAAAAATAAAAATAAAACAATTCCTTACATGTATAACAAAAAACTATCGTTGTAGTCTGGCATAAGAGTTTTACCGTCCTAGCTAAACTAAAACTTTAATCACAAAGAGCGCCCATCATCAAGGTGGTAGTTTTAACGTACCACACTTGTTCGGGTGAGCTTACCTTTCTAGAAGTAGCTTGATACACTCTTTGTATCCTTCATACGAAGCAGTTAGCATTTCGCCACCCCACACCAAAACCAGAACAGATATGATGACATGAATCAAATATGATCCACAGATTCAAAAAATCAAGATAAGTCATGTAACATAAAGGTATTACCAATAACGCGGCCAACGGTGGAAAGGAGAAGGGCATGCGCAGGAGGTGCCTAGTGTTCGCTTTTCTTGCGAGATCCAAGGCTAGCCTGGCGTAACAATTTCTGAAACTCAGGTAAGCTGATCCTTCCATCGCCGTTTGTGTTAGCTTCATCCAATAACGTGTCCATTGATCCCTTCAATCCTATGGCCTATCGGACAATGTACACGGAATTGTTAGCCTCATTGTCTTGTAACCCGACTGAGCATGATCTCAAGTCTGAAAGAATAATTATAAGCGAGTTGAATATAAAAATGGTAGCTGTTACAACATGGCGAGGTAGGAAAAACCCTTCATAGCAGTTGACTAAGACCTCCGTTTGCTATTATTTTCTGCAGAACCTACAATCTTCAGCTCCCCCGCAGTGATATAACCGTCGCCGTCAAAATCGAATTTGTTGAAGGCAGCTTGTGATCGCTTCTGGCATTTTTTAGAGTCAGTCTCCTCCAGTTGGTGCACATGCAAAGTGGCAGCAACAAATTCATCGAAGTCCACAATACCGTCTCTGCTGCTATCCATTTGCATCAAAAAACAGAAGCAGAGTAAGACATATGTATACCGTACCTTACTAGTAGATTCGGCACTTGTTTGCCTAATAATTAATTAAAGTGCAAAAAATCGTTAGGCACTTCAAAAAATGATATCCAAAAAGTTAGGCACTTCTGAATCTTGATTAAATATGAATTAGGCACTCATCCAACATCTAAGGTAGAAAATGCTCAGTTACTTATACACAAGGAATGGAGTTATATTCAACACTGCATGTGGGATATGTGAACTTTGAGTTGAAACAACTAGTTAGTCTTCATTTTAATAACAAGCATAGCTTTTGCAAAAAGTCTCCAAATGACACAAAATTTGTTGGAGGTGAAAGATAGCATGACTTTAAAGCTTTTTTTAGACCAAAATATTTTCGAAAAAGTTGATTTTCTATGCACAATTGAGCTTTAAAAAAACTGTTTGGAACACATTTTGATACATGGACCTTTACGTGTTGTTTTGTCCATATCTTTTGCATGAAAACTTTTTTTGACATAAAACTTGTTGGACATGGAAGAAAGCTTGGTTACTCAACTTTTCTTAGTTCATCACATTTTCATATAACTTCATCTTCTATGCTCAATCACACTCCAAAAATTTGTATACAACACATTTCGAAAACCCCACCTAGAGTCTTGCTACTTCTTAACCCATATTCTTTGTGCAGTAGTGTAAGTGGGCTTGATTACAAAAGGAGCACAATCTCCCCCATTTCAATCATTCAAAGCTTCAAAGTAAGATATATTCTACAGAAGAGTAGATTTTTCTCGATTTTAGGCAATGATGAATTTTAAATTTCATACTATTAGGCAAAAGTTGTCCATAATATCCAAAAATTTTAGGCATTAATTTTTAGAATTAATTTCTGCTGAATCTGCTAGTAAGGTACGGTATTCTGCAGCCAAGAAAAGAGAGACGATGCATTTCTGATGTCTCCTATTAAGCAACTTTGAGAAGGCTTTCACACTTATCGCAAAGAGTGCACTCACCGCTTGAAGAATCTCCACAATGCGTGACTCTTTTATTGTCCAGGGTCAATCTTTTGGAGAGCCTGTCCAAAATTACAGCAATGAATCAACTATAAAGTTAACCACGACCCAGGACCACAACGACTCAAACTAGAGATAGTACAGATATAAAGAATGTGAAATCAACACATACATTTCTCATCTCTTCAAGTGTTCTGGTGTCGTTTCTGTCAATATCAATCGCATTGAACTGATCTCGCAAGTCCTGGATATCTGAGCTATAATCGAGCGTGCTCGCTAGAGCCTGCAGGAGAATAAAGAAATGCATGATGTCAATTATTCATAGTCAAGGACAGATGCATAATCGTGATCGTAAAATGAAGGTGATAGCACATAGTCTTGGTGAATAAATACCCTGAGAATAATCTGCTCCAGGCGGGTGTATTTCACAGACTCCTGCATTTTGGACAACACGGAAATGTCCAATAGAATGTCCGAAGCATCTCCTCCCTCTTTCGCCCATGAATGAGCTACATATATATTAAAAAATAAATTAGCTGGTAAGTCCTTCCAAAGAATCCTCTTGAATTACTAGGATACAGGAACTTATTTGTCTTCCAGCTCGACTCTCATATTACGTTCTGACAGAAAAAAACAAAAATGGGATTCAAGGTTTGTCTACTTACACAAAGCTTGAGCGGCAGTAAGTCTGACAGCGGCATCTTTCACTAGTAGCTTCTTGACAAAATCCTTGGCACTAAGGCTGATTGTTGGCCATGGCTTCTCCCTAAAGTCTGGCTTATTTTTTAACGCCTAATAACCTAAATAGATACACGTCAGCTTCGGTTTGCTTTGATAAAAACCAGTAAGGTCATTTGGCTCCCTCGCAGCGAACACTATCTTCGAGCAGGAATAGGATTGCACATGATGAATCTTCCAAGCACTTCTAAGGACCACTCGTAAATGAAGCATATCAAATTAAAACATAATGAGATAAATTGGAAAACAGAGTATCTTATAATATTTACTGGAATCACGATAACATTGGAGCAAATTTTATTTCTAACGTATCATACAATAATCGCAATTGAGAAGTACCAAACAGAAAAGAGAAACACCAAGAAAAACAGATTAATAGCACACTCACGAAAGGGGTTTAGTATCGACAACGTCTAGAACAATCAGTTATTTATCAATTTCTCCGCAACCGGACATAATTTACAAGACTTTACAGAAATGAAGTTATTCACTGACTGAACTCGACCTAACTGCGTAGAAACAAAATTGTAGGCTGCTACATGTATATTCAAAACTTCAAATGTGTTTCAGTTCGATCAACAGACGAACAATGTTTATGAAAAAACAAGATGATCATAGTCACACAAAAGAACTATACTCTAAATACAGTCCTAGAGTAATCTATCCTAGAAGCCGCGTCCTCCATGCATCTATATCATTGACAAGATTCCTGTGTTAGGAACGCATTACACTTACACATTTATCAAAAAACGTAATGCAAGAAAAGGATAAGAGTCTCATCACCTATGCGAATGGTCTAAGCAACTAAGTGGTACGAGTAATAAAATCGAACGATAACAAATAGTTGAAAACTGAGAGGAGTTGAATAGAGGTACCTTCACACACTCTTCGCACAATTTGCCGGTGTTACCCAAATGGTATCAATTCTCTCCTGACCATCTCCCGGGATCACATCCGCTGGAGAGTAACATGAGCAAAGATACCAACTCGGAGTTCGACAGATCACCAAGTGCTGCGGTCCTCAGCCTCATGGGCGACGGTTTCGCAACACTCCACGAGTTGGAGAAAATGTTGACAGCTTTGTCGAAGTCCGCAACGGGGTTAAAGCTGGGTCTACGCAGCTAGTTTGAGTTACAGAAACGGGTCTTGTTGAGGGAGGACGCAGCGCGAAGAGCATTGTACTCAATGCGGCTCCGCATCGCCAGATTCCACGCCTTGGAAAGGCACGCAAGCGGAGGAATTAGCTCCAAAAGTTCCTGCCTGTCGATGTGCAGACGATCAACAGATGTCCAGAAATCTGCAGGCTCACAAGGGAACTCCAGCACATGGTCTATCATGACATGCGAAACCACCATCTCGAAGCGGCCCTTCTTCAGTTCAAAGAACTCCACTATCCATCGCAGATCCGACATTGTGAGAGATAGTGAGTCTTCGAGGTACGCACAGAAGAGAAATAAAGAATGCGCATGTAGGGTTGAGGGGCTGAGAAACCAAATTGAAAAAAACGAGAAGATGCAGGAAACAAATGAGAGTGATGAGCGCCTTACCTTGGGTTTGGAAGATATATAGTTCAGCTGGTTGGGGGAGACGATTGCGACGGGCCAGTTAGCCGCCGGGAATCCGACAAGCAGCCCAAAATCCCGGAGTACTCTTGATGCTTCATGAGTAGATTAGACGTCCAGCCATCGAGTCTCACGTCACACCTGTTTAGGGAAGAGACTGATTTGATAGCATTAGCTGGTTATCATACCCAGGAGACCGAGTATGGTCATCATGAAAGTATCACCATGTAGCAACGGGACCCCATAGAATTATCAATGATGCCTAGTAAGTTGACATCCACCCATCAGACTCAGCGCTTGAAAATCCGCTCGTTTCATCTTTGAATCCTAAAACCGTGGTATTTTACAACTTCTCAAACAGAGCAGCTTCTAAAAATCACCCGTGCATACTACATCGAACACATATGGGGTACCAACTAAGCACACGAGTAACACCTAAAGGAAGAAAACTCATCATACATTGAAATAAATCTCTAAAACCTGAAAAAATGTAAATAAAAGAACTGGCTAAGTCCAATTACAGCGGAAGCCATTACATTGATCAAGGAAGCCAAAAACCACAGGAATGGTCGGAAAGAGATATTATCTCACCATGTATGCATGTGCAACTTCTTCGACTGCTGATGGTTGGTCAAAACTGATATCTTGTAGTCCTGTAACCTGTGGCAGAACTAGTTATATGTGTATAGCAGCTCACATGAGATTAAGAGAGGCAGAGTTCCATTATAAACACTTCAACATTAAAAGATAAAGCCGTGTATATACAGAGCTAGTGTTTTCTTTGATTGTATTTTTATTTATTATTTTATTTATCATTTTATTTATTATTTTTTTAAACGACAGGCCTTCTTTGAGAAAATCAGATTCAAATGGCTTCATTATAAGAATCATATTAAATTGTTCATTAAAACTCTCATGATAGCATGTTCAATTTAAGTCTAGTATCAACGGCTGTAGAGTCATCAAATGAGGCATCATGAACGTGAGTATTCTATATGTAAAAAACACGAATCCGGTTTTCATAGCCTTGTGTAAACAATCGTACCTATTGAACGCGTCCACATGTGAATTCGCTCTGTATTTAGTCTTGAAACTCCATCAATCCTGAAATGCAGATTATGGTCGAAGCAAAGCTCTAACATATTTCTAAAACAAGTACTGCATACATAAATAAAACACTATTGAATGGTACAATAAAACAAACCCTGTAGTCATATAAATTCATATGACTAAATGAAGAACATACTACGACTGTGTAAGTCCACGAATTTAATGAGAATCGATATACGCTAGAACAGTCAAATTCACGCCAACATGAAATTCATTCCTACATGAAATTTCTGCTTCTTTGATTAGCCAGTAAGTAAATACATCATCTTTTGTGGATAACTTTTAGAATTTTGTAAAATCGGGAAGACGCAACACTTGCTAATTCTATAACTCCCTCAACCTGATAAAACCTATCCATTTAAAATGCAAAAAATTTCAAAGATCACTGTGCCAAGTAAAACAGTTTTATGAAGTTTGAAACTTCTTGAGTTCACGACGACCCTCAGTCTCTCAATGTCTTCGAAACTCCGATGTGCATTCAGAGCACAAACCCCCATTTCTCTTTAAATTACTATTACTATTATATTTAGATACTGAAAGAAAGCATCGACTGTCCATACAAATCAATTTAGTCAAGTCACCGATTGCAATACTCAACCTTCATTGATATGAAGTATTATAATGGACATGTATGCCGTTGAACAGTGCATACAAAAGTCACATACATTCCATTTCCTTCTCTAAAGTTATATCTAATTTAAACCCAGTAATTCCAGAGTACAACATCCTCCCCACTTATCATGCACCAGAAACAAATAAAATCATTAATATGTTTAAACAGGTCTTAATAGACTGTACTACGTTAATTGTGTAATGTGTTCACCATTGCCTATTGCTGAGTAATGTCTAAAAGAAAAAGACATGTAAAGTCAACATTATCAGTACTCACCTTTTCAGGACTTCTCCTTCGAAACAACAATCTCTTTATCATGACATGCTTCAATGTGTCGTTGTTTTCTTCTCTGCACCTCCACAAAACGATTATGTTGTAGCTTCCAAAGTTTTTTCTGTTCCTCAATAGAATAAGGGGAGTTCAGTGAGTCGATGCAGATGCTGCGTAGATCTTCCGAAGGACAAAACTCGGCCTCGTTCACTTCCGACTGGCACATGAATTCCTCCATCGTCAGCTTTATCATGTCCGTATCTGGATCGTTATAAACGTCTGCACAGTGCTCAGCATATTTCCCCGCAATCTCAGAATTGATTTCTATCTTTCCTCCAGCCATTGTACGCATTTGTACAGGGACAGACAGAGAGCTATTAGATCCTCCCCGCAGATAGCAAATTTCATCTTCCGGCAATCCGACTTCCTTTGCCTTTCTCTTCCGGCGACGATAGAAACCTCTGTCCATAACGTCCAGTGAAAGAGGTTGTGTCTCGAGTATATCCTCTTTGTACTCTGAAGAAGACTGTGATCCGATGTTTGGTCCCGCCTCTTCGCTGACTGATTTGTCCGACAAAGATGTGTTGCCATAACTTTCCTCTCCTTCTGTTACGCCTCTATCCCCTTTTCTACCGTCTGTACTACCTCCTGCAGAGCAATTGCATCACTAAACTTTCCCTTCTTTGATTCCATTATACTAGAGGCTCTCTTCTGAAAATAAAACTCCTTGTCTTCCACGGAACACAATCGAGTCCTTACATAAATGAACATGTAATTACAACTTCGAGCACAGTGAAACCCTTATACAGCTACTGTGAAGATATCAACGCCTTCTAACAGATCACATAGAATCACTGAAAGAAAATCTGGATGTTAGAGCTAACTAGTGTAAAACATTAAGACATGTCCTCTTAAGGAGATAAAAAGTGACTACACATTACTTATGGGTGACTCCAGTAATAAACACTCTAGAAGATAGAAAGGCACCTCACTTTGAGATTGTCTTAAGTGCACTCTCATTGAGTGAAATATGGAGAGTCAACGAAAGTGAATTTTTTAACGAAAACACTCTGCTTACAGGAAGTTCAGTGTAAGATACATAAATAAATGAAATGTGTATTCTTTACCGTATACTCAACTTACGAATAGGGGGTTTGAAATTAAATCAGAAAACTGTGTTCCGTGTACTTACCTGCATGTGCTCCTGCTCTTCGAGTAACATGCAGACTCTGAACATACCAATTACAAAAAACAAGAACAAAAAGGTATACAAAACCAATCCACTGTTCAGACAAACATTCCTCAATACTATAATATAACAAACTATCCTTCAATTATTCCTTACGGTTTTCAACAAGGCTGACAATGTTCAAAGTGGACCACAACACTTGATCAACATGGGATGGAGATAAGTCCGAACCAGCTTCTAAGGTATCACTTCAAGTATTTGTGAACAATGCAAATACGAAAAGAGTCTTTTCTGTAAGGAAGGGAGAAAAAGAAGGAAAACCATATCCGACAACAAATAGACAATGGGCATAAGAAATAAATCCAATGTCTGATGACCTGTCTAACTCCGAGGGTTAATTGGAATGACTCAACAAATGTCTTCTTGTCACAGAGAGGTGTTGTATTATCCCAGTACATTTTCCTCCGAAACTGAGACGGTACATTCACCTCACTATAAACAACTTCTTCTTCCAATCTCCCAAAAAATTACTACGTCCATAGCCAAAATACTCGATTACAAGCACTGTCAAGTCCCAAAATTACGTCGCTAAGTAGCATATGTCCAAGGATTCCAAGCTAACGCGCCATGACCAAGTTCCAAACGTTACACTCCATTGTGTGAGAAATCGAAGGTGCGGAAACAACAACATGATTAATGTTCCACTCAGTTTTTCTCAATGTGATTAACAAGATAAATCTACCCAAACAGTGCGCGTAGACAGTGTGACCATAATATTGCATTTCCCGTTTCCTGACTATTTCTAAAAAATGTGAAACATGTATACCGGGCCTTGAAACACTTACATCAATGTGAGATCACTCTTTTCCTGACTTCTCCTTCCCTTTGCCTCGCCGATCAGTTTCCTCATCTGCCTCTTTCTTTGCATCAATGTTGTCATTACATAGGGATTCTGGGTCTGCCGCAGACGAAATCAGAATCCGCCCAGAGGAACCGGCATACTTCGGAGGCTCAAGGATTCTCTTTCTCTTAGACGTTGGACCATCATCATCTTCACTACCTGCCAGGCCAAGCTCGATAGCCCATTTAGTTACATTTGAAACACCATCAACGGGGAAACCATTCTCAAACTCCCACTTTTGTAGTGGAGTATACAACCCATGAATAGAAGACATCATTCCACCTCCGGCACGAATTGGAAGAGCCACGCGGTGCGCATTTGTATGCACAGGGAGTACTCCAACAGATCCTCCTATATAGTCAACGGGAGAAATTTCAGTGATGGGGCCTTGCTCTCCGTTTGCATTATCCTCTATTACGGAATCTAAGGATTCTTCGTCTGTCTCTTCGTCTTCGTTTGCGTCGAGGATTTCTTCTGTCACATTGCGTGTGCTAGAGCGAGCTTCCTCTTTTGCAGACTTGATTTCGAGCAGTTTTTCATTCAAATTTGAGCAAGAGATTGTACCTTGAGCACTCTCTCCCACCATGGACGGTCCGGGTATCCTTAACCATAGTCTTGACTTCTTACGAGTACCCTGTAGAGTCTTCAACACATTTTTATCTTTGCAAATGGTTGTAACATTAGCGACAACTTTTTGAGCATCATCATCGTCCGCTCAATCGGATACAACCATCTGACATGTGTAGGTCCTAAAATAATCAGCTCTCTAACTAAATGCAATGGTAAATGGGACATTACATCGAAGAAGGTGAGGGGGAAAGTAATTTCCATCAGGCATAAGGTTATTGCAACATCTTCACGCAGATCCTCCTCTTGAGCTGGATCCCAGAGTTTGCAGCAAAGACGACGAAATAGACGGCATGACTTCATGATTGCCATCCTAGTGGTGGGATCCATTAACCCTCTCAACACCAAAGGAATTAGCGTCTGAATTAAAGTGTTGTAATTGTGTGACTTTAGAGCCCCGAACTTCCTGTTTCTAATGTGGTAACCGATTTCTGAGCAGTACATTGATGGCACTTTCAGATTTTCTAGTCTCTTGCAGAAAATACCAAACTCTTTTGGAGACAAAACATAGTTAGCCACTTGTTTTAACATTCTTGATGGGTTCTTAGGGTCTCTTACCATCCAAAGATCTGGCCTTATACCTTCCCTCTACATGTCTCTCCTCACCTTCACACTGTCTTTTTCTTTGAAACCACATATGGTTTTAAGAAGGTTTTCTGCAAAGTTTTTCTCGCAGTGCATCACGTCCAAAGAGTTCATAATTTCAAGATGCTGCACACCAAACACAATCACAGTGTACTCAATATGTAATATTTTCACTTACAAACTTTGAGCTTATGCGAATCGTCGTAAATTTTGATCAAGTTTAGGAGAGTTCATTTCAAATTAAAACAAAATAAGATAAATTGGAAAACACAATAAACTATTCACCTAGAGAGGAGTGGTTGCACAGATTTAAAAATAGTACGGGAAATGAAAAATGCCATACATAAATAAGTCAAACTATAGTGGTTTTCCTGTTGAATTGATACATTTGAATGAAACAATTACCGATTCAAAACCATGTTTAACAGAAAGTTAATTCAGACAGATTGTGAGAGGAGGACTTGCTGAAAGACATTGGGCACATCCTATCGAGACAAAATAACTTATGTTCATTCGGACCTGTTAATGAATTCCGTGTTCTGAAATTGAGGTTGATGCTTTTAAGCACTACTATTGAAACATCTAAAAAAAATAACATAATCCAGTTTAGAGTCATTTAGAACATGTGAAACAAAATTCAACGTCACGATACTCATAGTATACAGAAGTGGTCATACTAAAGATCGGAGTTTTTGATAAACAATACTAAGCACAACACTACAAGGTTTTAAGCATTCAAAATCAAGAACAGATTGGTTAAACGATTGGTAACACTCTTGAACTCACAATAACAAAAAACATTTTTACTTAATTCTAGAATGGAACAACGCGGAGCATATGGTCACGGGCTTCAGGTTATTTGACTAAGTTATTGACATTCGTTGGATTCTGCCTACTGAGATACAAGCAATACTGTTAATTTTGAGTTCCATACACTTTCAATTAGGAGGTGAATGTGCGCTGCTATAGAGCATTTAATGAATTTAAGAATAAAAATTAAGCATACTATTTCAAACAATATTGCGGCTTTTTCAAACGACACCGATACCGGAATAGAGCATCGCATGATGTAACCTTAAGAATGACCGAGAATGCAACCTCACTACCGTTCGAAAACAACATCCTTATATAGATTGTATGAGGTTAGTGTTCTCATGATGTGATTACACTCTCTCGGGCTCAAGCTATTCAAAACTCACATTACATGGAAAACAGTAGAGCAAACTCAATACGAATAGAAATCAAATGTTAAGGAGTGTTGTACCTGCCAATATGGCAACTCGTTGAAAATACTCTCTTTTTATTCCAGTCGTTTTCGATGGGTCTCGAGGTTTTTCTCTTCTCCATCATGACGTGGTCATGTTGCTTCTTTGTCAAGGTGGATTCTGAGGCCGGTTAGAGGTGGATGCGGATTCAGTTCTTTGTAAAGGTGTGAGATCAACTATAGCAGCAGTTTTCTTCCTCTTCCTAATTCCGGTTCCCGAATGAGTACCGTGTTTTGTACTCCTGGACAGTCCTTCTGCCTTGCTTTTTCCTGGCGGTCTTTGGTTTCCAGCGCAAGGAGAATCCGAAGTTGGAGCACATACATTAGCATCGCATCCATCCTGAGCATGCCTTGATAAATAAGCCTTATACTAATTAAGTGCATCTCTCTGTTCGGCCGCGGTCTTTGTTACTGGAGGAAGTCTGTCTTCAGAGCGCCCACCGAAGAGCCTGTCAAACTACTGTGAACGAAGAATAGGATTAGGAGGCAACCACCTCCTGGACTCACGGTATGTGATTTTTCTGGACTTGTAAGCATATGTTCCCCTCATCTGATCCCCACAAGGAGGACACGCTACATACCCTTGATGAGAAGCTCCTGAGACTTTTCCATATCTAGGAAAGTCATGCGTGGTGTATAAAAGTGCGGCTCTCAATCTAAACACACGTCCACCTTCAGGCTTCAATACGTCATAACCGGGTACACCTGTCCATAGTACTTTCAATTCTTGAATGAGTGGCCTCATCCAGACATTGAAATATTCAAAGAATACCTGTGTTCTTCCCGGTATCAACAAAGTCAACATGGTCAAGAATTTCTTTGTAATTAACCACAGCGGCAAATTAAGAAACGTGGTAATCATAGGCCAAGCTGACCATGTTGACTTATGTAGCTTGAATGGACATATACCATCGCATGATATCTGTAAACGAACACCTTTCTCTGCTGATCCAAACCCCATTGTATCGCACAAATCCGGTGTCATATTATCCTATTTCTTCGAGGCAAGAGAGTCTGCAGGGTACTTGACCTTCTCGTCCATGCTATCGTTTTCCTTATGCCAGCGCATGAGCTTTGAAAGGACAGGTATTCTAAAAAACCTATGTAGTCTAGGAGTGACGGGGAAGAATCTAAGTACCTTTAGTGGGTTGTCCTCTGATGCATGTCTCTGTAGCGCGGAGAATTACAAACCGGACACCTGTCAAGGTTTTTCCTTCTGTCTTCATCGAATAGTATGCAGCCTATTGGACAGCTGTTAATATTCTTGAAGTCCAGACCAAAACGTTTGGTGAGGGTCTGTGCCTGGTATAGAGAAGCAAGAAGAGTATTCTCTGGCCGAAGAAGACACCGAACCGTAGCAAACAAGTCATTTGCAGCCCTGTCTGTTATCCCAGGATGCGTGGCAATTAGATTGACAAGCATAACCGTTGCTCCCAACTTAGTTGTATTCGAGCCATTGTAAAGCAAACTCATAGCATCTTCCAGCGCCTTGGCATCTCGCACTCGTTCCGACTCCAGAAGATCAGTTGTTGCTCTATTTTGCCAATCAACTCCGGTTCTCTGATCAAAATCACTGGTAATGTTGTTACGTACATCAGCTTCTGGGACCTTCGCTTCATTAGAACCGCCAGCTGGGTTGAAATCACCTTGGCTTCCAGAGGGAGGATTAATTTTGTGTGCATAGTCTAGGGTATCATTCAAGGAATGATTACGTGGCTCATTAATTATTGTATCCTCCTGATTGATCCCTATTATGTCGTCCATCGCTTGCAAGGCTGCCGTTGTTATGTCATTTAGTTTATCCTCCGCAGCTGCTACCTTATCTACTTGGTGATACATATGTTGCATCATTGACCGCATTTCCAAACCATTATCCCGGACTGAATGCTGATGTGTTGCTCCAAAGAATTAATTTGAAAAATCAATCTCCCATTTGTCGTTTGAGGCTCGGGGGGGTCACTCTTAGGGAGGTTATGACATCACGTGCGGCTGAGGGAAATTAAACAGGGGGTATTTAGCTAGCCTGTACTAATTAAATGCACCCTATTATTACCTAATTTCCTAATTTTACATATTTTCAAGGTCCATATCATTAGTTATAATTGAAGGTGGGGACTAATTTTTGAGCCCCTTAATTTATTGTAATGAATTAAAGTAAATAAAAAAGTCAAATCTGTGAATTAAAGACTGAAAACTTCAAACAACTTTAAACCCAAAAAGTAACCAGTAACCAGAATTATACCAACACTGCGGATCATACATACAAGTTACATATACAAATCTGCAAGAAAGAAACGACGATCTACTTATAGAATGCAAGACCAGGAATGATGCAAGACACAGAACTAAGCTACTACGACAACAACAAGAATCGATTCTACTACTAAGGAAACGACGGTCTATCTATTGGATGCAAGAGCAGGAACAAGCTCTAAGATATAAAACTTGCCGACACTTCAAAGCAACAACAGAACTACGCTATTACTGCAACAAGGAAATTGAGGGCCCGGAGGGACAACGAAACCGAAACAACATGCAACATCAACAAATGAGAACCATCCCAATAAAACAGAAGTGCCTTAGAATCCGTATTTACAAACACAATTATGAATTTCTACACTCTGCAAAGACACTCCCCGTACAGGTTTGCGCTTAGGCCTTTCCCGTTGACCCTCTGTAGAAGCGATACGGATCACAACTTCTCCATCCTTTGAACTTGCACTTGCTACTTTCTCTGCTTCGTAATGGGTGATTAAGTAATCACCAGCCTCAAAACCGAAACCATCACCAGCATCTTCATACAATTCTCCTGACGCTCTCCCTGGTAAGGGTAGAAAACAACAAAAGGGTAAACGATGTAAGAGTAAGACAATGTAAGCAAGTCGGAAACAGTGCACAGAAATCTCGTATAATAAGTCAAAGAAATTGAAAAAAAAGGTGTAACGAATCAAATAATACCTTTATCATCGAGGGCGATCAAGAGTGTAACAATGTTGGTGGGACTAGCTTCACCAATGTTTTGGATAATTGGACCAGTCGGCACAATAGCACCGCCCTTCAAGAAGAGCATAGGTAATTCCTGAAAAAGCCATGAAAACATACATGAGTACATCCATTTCCCCATATATATTCGGAATGATATGCTCAGGTTTAGATCCAAAATCAACGCGAACATTCAAGGCCAATTAAGCAAAGAGACAGTGAGAAGCGACATACCGGATGATCATCATTGAAGTGAAACTGCTGCCAGATACCCTTAGGAAGATCCATGTCTACGACTGTAGTTCGTTTCTTTGGCAGAGGCCTACAAGAAAGCATCCAATCACGTTCAATCCAGGAACTTCTACAAAACAACTAGAAATATTGCCGAATTCCTACAAAGCACCGACATTGAAGGGGTGAAAAAAGAAAATATTTTTAAGAACACAAAAACATTAGATGTCTGCTACACACTTACCAGGCTTTAACAAGAATAGGCTTTGATGAGAATCTGTATGGCTCAAGACCATCCACGCGTACAAGTTCAACTCCGTTCTGCAACGAACTTATTCAAGGCATCAGCATCTTCAAAGTTCAGAGTGTACACAGAAGTGAGAGAATTAAAAGAGAGTGTAATAGTGGTTATTATGGAGTCAACATCTATCCAGTTCGTGTCGGTGTGGTCATATTTAAATTTGTTCAAGCCATTGACTTTACTAAAATATTGCAACATAACTTGAAGGGAGCTGGGGTGAGAGTTCTTTCTTCCTGCTGTTTCTGTTCGCTGAAGTAGGTCTATAGGATGTCGAAGTAGACTCCATTGCTGAGTGCCCACCTTCCTTCGAATTTTTTGGACTTGCCCAATCCACCAAGTACCCTGGTCCTCGCCATTCAATACATTGGAGGGGCTCCCACGCTTGGATGCAAAATTCCCACGGCCCTTCTTTCGCTGAGCCACGGCTTTCACTGTCGATGGAGTCGTCGTGCTTGTTCGTTGGACGAAGTAGATGCCGCAATCAGAGCCCAGTCCTAGCAGACAGGTGTTCGAAGAAGCAGCAACACTGATATAATCATCGTGGTTATTAAAATACACTGAGTGTTTCACTCTTGTTAATCAATCCTTTGAGAGGAATGGATTACCATTGAGTTGAGACACTAGAGTGGACTTATAGATTTTGTGACCATCATACTGAACAAATGGCAACACTTTTGGTGGTGCAATACGTGAAGAGACTTGAGTTTCTGCACTGTTGAGGACGTCTACAATAGCGTCCTTGGCCTCTTCTGCAATTACGGCTACAGGGTCTAGCCCGTCATCAACAACTTCATCTTCAAAGTCTTCGTTTATAAACTGAGGTAACCTGTCCTCTTCGCCAAAATCAGTGGCAGCTGCTACAGACTCCCTCATCACTTCTCCATCGCCGTCTTCACCTCGAACGGGTCTTGCTGGGGGACTGTACGCCATATACTTCGGATCGTCACCTTCGACTTGCCATGGTTTATTAAACCAGACCTTCCGAGATGCTGCAGCATGCATTGTCGGAGCCATGTTGAGCCCTCTCAACGTCCGCTGTGCAGGAACAAACCCCTCTTGCAACGCCTCTATCACCTCAATGTCTGTCTGAATTTGGCTGTAATCACCCAAGTTGCACAAAGATTCCCCTTTTGTTAATGGGTGGAGCTTCGCCCATATATTCTCCATCTTGTTATGGACCTTGTTGAATTGCAGACCGTTCTCCCCGTATTCGATTGCCGACAGCTGATTGAGGGTGTTCGCTGTGTTCACTAGTTCGTGGAAGTCGTATGCTCTCTCGTGACCGTTCATCCCACCAATCTTGGAGAAAAATATCTCACACAAATCACTACCTGTCAAGTGCAACGGTATAGACAAATGTGCATAACGATCCCTAAAGTGACAGATTAGTAGCACCACAAAACTACAAGACAACTGTATGTCTATGAAACATTGTTGACTCACAAAGTTGTGCACTTCTACCATGTGCCTAGAGTTTCCAAGCACAGAATGGTCACCATGTTTCAACCACAATTTCCACAATCGAAAAAAAAAACTCACTTTCGAAGCCAAGACAAGCCTCCCTCGCAAATCCACTGTCTGTGAGCAGAATATGTCAATGTACTCTGCACAAATCTGCAGATAGGTCTCGGTACCTAAGGTCCTCTCTCTGTTGACATCCGGGGATTCACGCAAACGCTTCAAACATTCCCGAACCTTACCTTGACAAATCCTTTGTGCCGAAGCCCAATTCTGTCTGTCTTTACGATCGACATCTTCCTGTTTCAGACCATGTTGGTCAGCTGTAAATCTATTGTATACTAATCCTAAGTGTTCATGCGTGCACACATCCTCGCCCAACTGCAAAACACGCACGGCTGAGAGTAAAGGGTTAATTAGTTTTTTTCCATTATGTATGTAATCTTGGTCATGTAATCCGTGAGCATTGCCGCTCTGATCCAGTGTCGCAGAAAGATTCCAACCCTCCCAATTCACACTCAGACGAGTTCCAGAATTTCCACAGTAGTCCTGCAGCATCAGCTGCCTCCTCCGAGAGTCGCCGTCACTTGAATGACCAACAATTGGACCCACAGCAGACAGACATTCGACTGCCCACAATTTTTCAATAACATCCTACTGTTTCCTCACCCAACCTGAATCAAAACAATTACACGTACAACATGCAACCAGAACAAGACGAGGTAGACTGTCATGCATTGGATTTACCACAATCACTCTCGCAAATCCTCCCACCCTGTTACTTCGAAATGAGTCCATAATCTTATTGTACCCTTCGGTCCCAAATCCAACAACAAGTTTGAAAGATGATATACACACGTGACCCTCACTGGGACCACAAAATCCTGCTAAACTATTCCACTTTGGTTCATAAGCAACTCGACCCCTCACCTTCGTCTCATCTTCAGCCAGAATTACAGGAACTGGTCCTGTAATTCCATGCGCGTGTTTTGCGTTCCTATAAATCTCCGCAACTGCTGCAAAAATCTCAGAATGCTCACCAGGTATGAATTGTACCCCCTTTTTGTGATCTCTCTTAATAGTACTGTAATTCGGTCCCAAATAATTCAAGCTAAAAACGTCGCACATTCTCTTACCGCCGTATACCTTCATCACCTGCGCGTATGATTTAGTGTTGTCGGTGTACCGATTCCCCCGACTATCACGGTTCAAATTCTGAGCAACATCTTTCAGAAAATCCCATAATGCACCTCTACCTCCGAAGGCACCAGTCTTATGTGCATTCAATATATTGTTACAAAACTTCAAAAGATTATGTTCTGAAGAGGACTCCTTCGCCATCTCTTTCAAAGTGGGACGCTTAACTTTCAACTGTACTATTCTAGCCCTTGCGGACCAGTGGTTTAGTTTTTCTAACCTCAACTTCTTCCTCATGTCCCTGGCATGACAAACAAGCTCGGCAACGGTCAAGTATCCTACTCTCCTACCACCGCATGTAGTCCTACAGCCCCTCTTATCGATAGCAGAATCCTCTCTGAGCACCCTCTTCTTGAAGTCATTTTCTTGAGGTATCTGAGCGCACATTGAGCATGTGAGGTCCACAAAACCTTTACCATCAGTACAGAATCTCACACATTCAACATGTCTAAACGCACCACTAACCTTTACGACATTCCTACTAACGATCAAAGACGCTGAAAGATGGGGTTCCGCAAACCAAGCAGAACCCGTCATCTGATCAACTAACAACTCTCTCACCGCATATGACAAACCGTTGTACACAAAATGAGAAGCCCGAAAACCCCAGCACATCAACCCCTTCACAGCATTTGCATCTAAACCCAATCCGAAGCACGTACCTCCATTGCTGCCCCCTGAATTACCATTGAACCACCCGTGCAGGTCCGGTTGATTTGAGTGAGCACTTGTGCTTGAAGATCGGCTTGGCCTTCCACGTCTCCCGGAAAGCAGGGCAACAGATTTCGCGGCCAGGTTCAGCGCCTCCTCAACAGCCATCATGTGCTTTGATCCTCCCAGGTGGTTACACAAATTTGCCTCCAGGTTTCTCTTAGGGGGACAGAGATTTAACAATTCTCTGCATTAGGGGCACTTAACCTTAAACCAAAAACTTTTAGGGTTGGGGGTTTCGATATTACCAATAACCGAGAAGGGCAGCAGACTAACGTCTAGCCCTTGATTCACGTCCTCCATAATCGCAATACCCTTGGAGATGAGTTCCTTGTGTCTGGACGGCGATAATGGTATTGATTTACCCTTTGTCGCAACAGATGCGGGGTGATCAAAGAAGTTCACGTTGTGCTTCCTGCACCAATTCTTCACATGTTGGGTACTTGGAAGGTGGCTCGACTTGAAATTCGAGAAGAGATTCGCTATCGTCGTGTTGGTGTGATTTCCGCTGTCACCACCGCACTCTTTACGACACTCCGAACAGAAAACCTTCACGATCCCCACACCATCCTGATCCCAAGACTTCAATACCCAATCATTGTCTTCCAACGACACATCCTTTAAATCCTTCCTCAGCCTTTCAGCCTGCCTCAGGTATCGGTCCATGACATCCTTGGGAATCAAAAGAGATTTCCAACTAACCTCACTCTTCTCGGTTCCATTCTCTTCACCGCTAACTCTAGAGGAACCCAAAGGCTCAGCCGACACTTAACATACAGGATCTGGATCACCGGAATTCAAGAACGACTCCACCTCGGGCTCCACTCAAGGGTGTGTTTCTGCCTCCAATCTCCTTTGCTTCGCTAGTACAGGGTTACCATCGCATGCAGGTATTACGTGCACCTCCTCCGGTATGTTGTTCAATGGCTTGATCTTCTGCCGAATCCTGCAATTGTCTTCGACGTCCCAGAAATCGAAAGGCTAGTCTAAGACCTTTGCGAACTCTAGCCTCTCCCGTAAATAGGCATACGATTGATCGTCACCGACCTTCACCTTGCCGAAATATTCCGCATCTGCATCCTCGTCTTCCTTTGGTTGATGTCCACAGCTTGATGTGTCTCTCCCTCGGTAAAGCCATGAAACCCAGAAACAAACCCGACTTACAAGACTCCCGCGAACCCGAACCCTGAACCTTTGCGACCAAGAATCCTCAATGTCTCCAAGGAGGTTTGAAGCGAACGATACGGAAACTCTAAACCAGAACGTTGTGCACGTGATTCATACGATCAAGAGAAAATTACCACAAGGCGAACCCTACCTACAGAAACCACAAGCGCTCAAAAAACAAGCGTGCACAGCAAATTGCATCTTCCAATGCCAGGAGCGGGAAACCGTAACGGGGGAAAACGCAGCGGCCAAAATTTTCTCCCTTTTCATCCAAAGAGAGATTTGACCGTTACATTCCTCTTGTCATCCATCTGAGCAGCTGTGAAAAGGTTGAGGTACCTTATTCCGCCAGCTGACGCAAATCCGCTAAATTCTAATTCCTAGATTTTGAAAGAACAGATGTACATCGTTTGTACATGACGCTTTAAAGGTCTTGACGTACATTTCACATTGAAAAATTTTACAAATTTCAATATTGGAAAATAATTTATGGAAAAGTAGGTAGCTTAAGTTACCGGAATAAGGCACCTAAACCTTAATTGCCTCTAAAAAAATTTGTTCTATTATTTCTTTATCCTATATGGTATTTTAGAACAAATAAAAAAAATATGACACTATATTTACCACCCTATATTACTTATAAGCGAGTATTCCTTGATTTTTACACCCTATATTACCTCCAAGATTTTTCTAATTTTTTGACACCATGAATTAATACCTCCATATATTATGCCGCACGTTGTTTGCTAAAAATTTCTAAGTGACCCCCCCGGGGTTTGAGGAAACCGGCTCTTCGGGGCCCCTCCAAACTCGACACTCTGGGGATCTCCCATACCTTATCAAATGTTTCTGTAGCTCTTGGATGCTATGAGGCAGACTTAGTCCTTTCTGTTTTTTGCAGGGGCTGGGCATCTTCGTGACACCCTATAGAGCCGCTCTTGCCTTCTCCCTCCGCCATAGCTTGTAATCTCTACTTCTGATCCTTTTCGTGACAGAAAGGGATAACCTAGTACCCATCCTGCCAAAGAACACGAATCTCCTCAGATAATAGTTGCTGGTCAGCAGTGTATACATTCTATGAAGTGAACAATGAATCCCGCTTAAGTAAACATCATCATTTGTATCAGCTGGCTATAGCATTCAAATGAGGGAAGTAGTCTATCATGCGTTCTCTAGAGAAAATAATCTTTATAGTTATGTGGATTATGTAATTGAGAGAAAAGGATCACAACATATCAGCAAAAGACACGGATAACGCTAGAAAAAATGGAAACAAATTTAACAGAGATGAACTACATACCTTTGTATCGTACGGCTCTACTGATCAACTTTCATTTATTTCTCGGGAGCAAAGAACGCATGAAACTTTGATTCCAACATTTCAGTCAGTGAGGCCTATTACTTGCTCGTTCCAACTCAATCGCAGTCATCGCCCATCGTTTTAGCTAACCAGAAATTGGGAACATCATGTATCATGCATAAGCAATCTCGACATATATACGCAAACAATCATCAAAATAGAAGCAGATGCCTGGCCTCTGACAATGTGATGTGAATGAGACAGATATTGTACCTAGTGTAGCGTGCATACATTAGGTGAAAAATGGGGTCTCCAACGGGCCTTGTAAGACAGCCCGGATTAGGTGAGCTTCCTGCCCGCCGACACTTCTCTGCGAAATCTCATTGGTGGATATGCTGCCCGCTGAGAACAAAATTCGCCCTGCTGACAACAAGATTCGCCCCGCTAACAACAGGATCCGCTACTGTCCAATGGAGTGACACCAGTGGGCAACGCCTTCGCTGCAAGCGATTGGCTGGACCCCCCAAACGCCAATTTGGCGACCTGCTGGCACCATTGGTGCGAGCAGGTAAAGTGCAAGGGCATGGCCTAATTTTGAAGCACGGATTCCGACCGAAGGCCCGTTGGAGACCCCAATCTTCTCCTAATGTTATTCTCTCACTACATATGCGCATGATTGAAAAGGTACAGCTGCACATGACATCCACCAAACAAAACTGTGTAATTGAATTAAGTTTTCAAGGAGAACTGGCGTACGTGAAACCCTAATGCGGTGTGCAGAATGTTGATAGCTTGGGTCCATGTTGCTGTCGTATGATGCAATCTTTTCACAAACCGAGAGATAATGTGTGAATGTATAACACTAACAAAGAACTAAAGGGAAATAAGAAAATTTGAAAAACATAAACGGAATATAAACTTAACAGTGTAAACCCCAAATCTAAACTTTGTCTCCGAATGCATTTGGGTCTTGGTGTCCGACTCCTCGACTTACAAGATCGGATGACTACTGTACTTCAATACTATATTGCTCTAGTCGTGTGCTACACAGATTACATTCAATGCCATCATTTACGTTGTTTCCCGAAAACACAATTACAGAGCTAAACGAAGAAGTACTTACCAGTAACGTAGAAAATCAGACTGAGGTGCATATCTAATGGAGAAGTGTAATAGCCCTTCATATGAAATTCCATATGAGACCGTCGATTAATATTCAGAACCAAAGGAGTACTAGCGGCAACTCATCTGCAGCTGCTCACATCAAATACGAGGAAGATGTTTGTCCAATGTTGTTTCAAGAGACACAAAACAATATCGGGGACTGAAGAAGTCCAAGAGATAGACTAATGTTGAGGTCTGAGAATCAATTAAACCACTAAGAAAATTAATTCTACGTTCGTTACAGTGGTAACCCTGATTATTTCTAAAAGACAAAGTGTTTATTCAGGGTTTTATAGAACTATGTCCATCGCTGCGTCTTCAGTTTTTTTTTTTAACGAAGCAATTTTGGGTGGAAGTATGCTAGACCAATGTACTTTTTGAGTCACAGTACATTATACATTGAAGGCATGAATTTGTACTTTTAATTACCTGTACTCAGAAGCTTTTTCTTTGGGTTTTGTTTTGTTTTTCCAAATACTACATATGTAGGGACTTCCTATGCATTATTGAATCGGTTAGAAAATCAAGTTAAGTGTGTTCAATTTGTACTATTGTGCACTAGTACAAAAAGGTCACATAGTACTTGTATATGAGAAAAGTACACAATTCTTTAACATCAAAGGCTCTAATTCTGTTTTCGTTTTTTGCAAAGGAGATAAGAAGGAATAGCCTATTGGAATCTATCCCTGATTTTACAAGTACATAGTTAATTTGGTCTGTACATGGAAGTAAGTGCTGGTTTCAGTTGCAACGGAATACAAAGTGGAAAATTAAGATTTTTTGTAATCGGAGGCATTATACTCGACGGCAGCACGCATTTCTACAATGGCCTTCTGTCAAATAATGAAAATGGTCATTTTTCCGTTACTTGAGCCTCGACGTCTTCTTGTGTTCTACTTGTACAAAATGTACGCATGAGTATATGATGTACATGGAATCTGTCATAACTACTGCCTCATTCTTTTCAACAGGTCCCGTTTTCTTGGGCCGCCATGCCATGAAGGCGCCGCCACCTCTTGATTTGTCCACGTCATCGTCTCTCTCACTGATGTCCTCTGATCGCCCATGCAGCACACTGTTGCGTGTTTGCTGTAGCATGTTGTTGGTTGCGTTGAGGTTTACAATGTGTTGAGAATTTTGCTTCGTGCTGTAGTTTAGCTTGCATGCTGTGCGATAACTCTTGTTCATGAGTTTAAGGGCGGTTGCTCTTCCTCGATGAAGAATGTCAAAGTCCACGCAGCGGCAGGTTGTCCTTGTGCAGAGACTGATAAAATCATACTTTACTCCAGCTCCGATCACTGAGTTCGGTTCCTCTTCCTGCCATTCATTCTGTGAGGTTTCTGATTCAGGTTATGTTGAAGAAACCCCAGTGTCAAAACAACGGAATCGTGATTTCTATCTAGGCAGATGCAACAACGTAGATGAGTCCCCTAGGCGGTCTTTATTCATGAGTCCTATTTTGATATGTTATTCTGCAAGTAGCTTTGAGAACACACCTTCTGTTTCGGAGGGAAGGCGTTCAGTAGGGTCTCCTACTGCTTCTTGCGAATCTGTTGCGTTCAGGAAGTGACGAGATTAATATTTGACGGTGAGTTCCCGTTGCAGTCTCATGAAAGAGTTATTTTGCGTTTTTCATCTGTAAATCCTTCATGGACTGAACTCCGCGACCATGATCTCCGATTATTCAATTTCAGAAAACTGATGCGGGTCTATTGTTTTCTACGTCTGTTTTTCTCTTAGGTTTCCAGCGATGAGAAACACCGCTACGAGGCAACGCTTGCGACAGGGTATCAGCCGCCCAGGTCCAGCAGCTAGGCTTGCTGAAGGTCGCTTGCAGGAGGAGTTTAGGGCCGTAGCTACAGAGAGGGCAAGAGAAAGGAAGGCTCTTCAGAGAGCACGAGATAGACAAAGACACGAGGAAACATTGGTGTTAGCTTCTGTGCCGCCGGATCATGAAGTTGATGATGCTCTCACTGTGCGGGAGTTGAACCGGATCTCCCTTTGCATAGCACAGTACATAGTCGAAGAGTTGAGAAGTTGTCCCGGTCCATCTAGTAGGAGAGATGTTATGGAGAAGGTCATGCATCATAACACTATTTCGCCTTTGCTACCTGTTTACTATGCTCGGCCATAAGAAGCAAAGGTTATTCATTCTTTCATTGAGAACTTCAAGAACGAGTTACAGTTAGTAAAGCAGGCTAACTCTAACGAGCTGTTGGCAAGGAAGAGTGCTTTGTTAGATGTCGCAGTCAGCCAAGGGATTGAGGGAGTGAGGCCGTTGTCATGTGTTTTGGTTACAACACAGAAGTGCATCAATATTGCGTTAAGCAGAAGGGTTTACGCCCCCAATACTCCAGACACGGTTTGCAGTCTTCGATTGCATCGGAAGAAGAGACCAGGGCTATCTGAGTACGTCAAAGAATGCATTCATGCATGGTGGAATGGTCAAACAAAAGTATCACCGAACAAGAAGGACATCGTCAAGCATAGAGTAGGTCGAAAAGACTGGGCCGAACCTCATCCAACACATTACTTGTGCGAGCCTGAGGTGAGTTGTAACTTATTGATTTCTTGTTTGTATAATATGATGAGTCCGATTGCTTAGTTTACATACTTTCAGTACCTCATAGGACAATATGGGTATCTGAAGGTTGTAGAGAAGTCATCATTAGTTACTTTGTAGTTGTTGTGTAGCGTATTTTGCCTGGGCTGCATTCTATGATACATAGTTTGGATCAAACAATTTCAAGAAAAGGTACTATACATAGTCTTCTTCGAGTGTGTACTCTTTGTAATGTAAACTTCTAGCAAGGTCCTGTTAGGGCGAAGTATAATTTGTACTGGTTGTGTAATTTGGAGTCAATAGATGATTTAGTGCTTTTGCGGACTTTAGATTAAAATTGGAGAAGTGGTACCGTGAGTAATTTACGGTCATAGTAAGTACTGGACGTGCACCGTAATGTACTTTTTGACTTTGGACTTCCCCTAGTTGCGATGCAGGGGTGTAAATGTCCATATGATGGTTCCTCACTGTACTTATTGTACTAGGTTAGAGTTTTTCTGTAATACAATGTTAAGTAATTGACTAAGACTGCTACTTTTGAACACTCAGCAATAACTTAGAGTACAACTAAGTACTTGGAGTCATGCACATACGTTGCGTTGCATTGTATTGTATGGTCTTCATGTACATTTTATACTTGCGGCATTGTTCAGAGTAGTGAGGGGTACCGACTGTTCTTCTCTATGACTTTTTGTAGAGTAATGGTCTCAGTTTTGTACAATTAGTACATTTCATTGCATGTTTTGTATTAGGTTCTGAATGAAGGTCCTCTATCGTACTTGATGTACACTTGTGCGTGATTGGCAGACCTCATTCTACTTGCGCTTCGAAGAGGTCCACCCAGAATGTAGTGTGCGGCAGAGGGCTTTTGAGAGTTTGAAGCCATGGTGGGTGCGAAAACTCAAGGAGAGGAATACCTACTGTTGCATATACCATGTGGAGATGGACATGATGAAGGTTGGATTGAGCAACCTCAGGGACAAAGTCAGGGGGCTCCATGTGCATACCACATGTGATTGTGCGTGTACAGTGTGCACAGGCAGTAAGGAAGGGACTTGTTGTGCGCATGAGAATACTTTCAAACGAATAACTCTGATGTGGGAAACATGTGTTTGTCCAAAAGGAGAATTTGATATGTGGCATAGGCTTGAATGTCTCATGGGCGATTGTTCTAGCTGTGGTTTCCAACTCTTTCCTATTTGCTCGCATGAGTTGTCTGGTTCTAACACCTTTCTTGTTAGATGGAAGTGTTTCGAGTACTACCAGGTGGGAGTGGATGCTCAGTCTGGAAAAGTGAAGAAACGTCTTCGGGAAGCTTTCAGAGAGACAGCTGTTCACGAATTCCTATCTTATATGGAGAAAACAGTGACCACCTTTATGACACACAACTTCAAGGCACGATGGCAAGATGAGCAATGTCAATTGATGATGAAGAACGTTCCGGAGGGAGTGGTTGTGTCACATATCGACTATGCAGAGAACTACACTTTTGCCATCCAAAATGAGGTCCAGAGCTTGTACTACTTCAGTACTAGTGTGACCATCCTGGTGCACATTACGATGTGGAAAGAACGAGAGCAGACCATGAAGCAGACTCACTTCTACATATCTGATGATAAGGCTCACGATTCAGCTTTTGTTCAACATTGTCTGACGTTGCATTGGGATTGGCTGGGTGATTCAGGGTTGACACCGGAGGAACATTGGGTCTACAGTGACGGGTGTAGTTCCCAGTTTAAGTGCGCGACAGCGATGTACTTTGTCGCACGCTACCCGGCGCTCACCGGGGGTTGCAAGATGCGGTGGAACTACTTTGAGTCGGCTCATGGAAAAGGAGAATGGGATGGGGCTGGTGCCGTGGTGAAGAGGGCGCTTGCTGCTGAGCAGATCCAAAATCCATTGAGGCCCTTACAGAATGCCGCTCAAGTTGTGGAATTCCTGGAGGAGAAATACACAGAGCGCGTTGCCAGCTCATATGCTCATGCTAAAACTTACCCTCTTTCACTTGTATTTTGGTTGATAGGAAATACAAAGATCGATCATAATGATAAGAGTATCAAGTCTAACACTTTGCCCGGCTCAAAGATTCTCTATCCTATTATGGGCTTCTCTATGGCTGATCCGACTATGCTTAGAACTCGAGAGTTGTCATGCTTCTGCGTCCCGTGCATTGATGGTGATTGGACTCAGTGTGAGAACTTGACGCATGTGCAGGAGTGGGCTGTTCAGAGGCTGTGCCCGATGAGTGCAGGAGGTGTAGCACAGCAAATTGAAGAAATTGACGACGAGGCTAACTGGGTGTATGACGGCATTTCAGAGGAGGTCGGTGACTTGGTGGACATCGGCGACAACTTCATGATTCCAGCAGAAGAAGAGAACGAAGACGAGGTGGAATTCTACATTCTCCAGTGTGAAGCAAAGAAGTTTGTGTTAGGAGAGTCCATGACTTGCCCTTGGGGGGGATATTTAGGGCTGGAGACGTTGTGATCAGAGCAAAGTATTACAAGAAGTATGGACGTGGTGAGAAGACACATGTACTCTGTGACAAAGCAGTTGATGCACATGTCGATATCCATCTGGTTAGAGCTTGTAAATTCCCTATGGTTCTAGCTCAACACAGGGTTAAAGGTACTCCTGTATACAAGATGTCAAGTGAAACGCTTCAGATATGCGAAGATGCCCTGCGAGAGTGGTGGGCGTTCAAAGAAGATTAAGTTCAAGTTGCAAGCTAGGTACATTGATTTCAGGATTGTTTCTCACTTGACGGTGTTTTTAAAAGTACTGGTCCCGTGATGATACAAGTCAAACAAATGCTTGGGTATTTGTCTGACTAAAAGTGACCTCTAGAGATATCCCGCTATCCAAGTGCTCCCCCTTTTTTTTGCTTCAGTCATCTATTGTCTGGCATAGTAGTCTGTGATTAAGAGAACCTGCAATCCCTTACTTTCTTTTATTCTTTATAATCTTCTTTTCATGCTTCCCACACCCATTACGTAGTATCACCCATTCTGTATTTCTTTTTTTATTTCGAGTGAGGCTGGACGATCATAGTTCTACACTTTGCTGGATATTAGGTACTGTAATTTTTTCCTTTTTGTTTTGGGCCTTTTACAAGGAGCACTGGATAGCGGTACCTCAAGAGCTCATATCTGACGATAGCAGTGATATCGTAGAATGTTGGAATTGGGAGCTACCGGTTTAGGGTGAGAGGTTTGTTTCTCATTTGAAGTTGGTTTTAGAAGTACAGGTTGGTGTTTAGGCAAGTACTAACACTACTCAAACTGTACCATTGAAACATTGATTCTAATAATTTACAAGTGAGTTTATAAACTCAAGTTCAAGCTTTGAGCTCTAGAGTTTTAATGGTTGTCTATTTATCCGAGTTGTTCTATGTTTGCTTCAAAATAGTTGAAGTTCCAAGAGTCCCAAAAATCCTTGCATTTGGTTTACTTGTACATGTAGTGCATCAAAAAATGTACAAAGAGTATATTCTGGATATGCAGGTGTAGTATGTAAAAATGTACAAAGAGTATATTCTAGATATGTACGTGCAGTATATAAAATGTTCAAAGAGTATGTTCTGAATACATCTTCGCTGGTACAAACAGTATATCGGCAGAAATATTGTTCAAGATTAACCCCTTTTATGCATAAACAGAAGGCTTGCTCTTGAAAGTCTAGAAGAATGTATGAGTGTGGTTCTGGTTTAGAGAAGGATATCACAACACATATGTGGAGTCATCTTCTCCTAGGTGGTTTACTGGCTGACCTTCGAATGGCAAGTGGTAAGGCATTGTCTCTACACATTTTACTCATACACTTACAAGTAAACCGAGGTAGGTCCGGATCATCATTGTTAAAATTAGTGCCATAGTCCCAGGTTAGTTCCTCTCCAGGACGTATGATACGACTTGCAAAAAATGCTACATGATAGAAGTGGCGATCCACACTCTCTATCGAAACAGGTATGTCCACTGGGTTAGAATCTTCACACCTGTAATGACAGAGGCCCACAGTCAGGCCATATCGTAGAATGTAAGAAGAAAGACCGCAAAGTATGTAGAATATGGTCGCAAGTTCCAACCTGTGGTTCAAAAACCTGGCCACATTTCCAAATCGAGTAGAATCCAAGCACAATGCATTGTGGTCGTCCAGTTTCCGCTCAGTGGCCCAGTCAGCATCAAGTTGCAAGCTATAGGACTGACCCCCAACTACCCCCACGTTCCTAACCATTTGCTCAGCATTTGTTAAAATCTCTCCCGCCAACTCAAAAACGAACGCACCTCTAGGTATTAGCTCAGTCGTCCGAATCCCCCACCTCGTAAGGGCTGTAGGAAAAACCTCTACCTGAAACTTCATCCCCTGCTGGACAACACGATTGCCACAATCACTATGACACCTACACTTGACATTGCACTCCTTAAAGAAAAGACGAGGAACATGACCTCGGCACACTGATTCGCCATTAAAACACCGTCTACCCTTCTTACAGTAATGTGCATCTTCTTCGTTGTGATTGTAGAGATACGCGTCCTCCACAATGCCTCCTTCGGTGTATGCAACTCCTCCCACTGAATCGGCTTGGCACGCACAAGTACCATTCCCGCCCAAGCATTCTGGGGAACAAAGACAATAGTCCCTGGGGCGAAGGCTCTGAAGGGTGGTAGGCACGTGTGCTTGGTCATAGACCAAGCTAGAATTAATATACTGAAAATAATTCATAGCAATATCAGACTGACCAACAAGGACAGGGATCCTCTCGAGTCCCTTAGACAAATCTGCTGCATTATACCAAGCTGCGGCCTCGTAGAATCCCATCCCAACAGACCACCTTCCCCTCGTCATACTCTTAAAAATAGAAATGCAAAGTTCCAAGGCTGCTGGGGAAGACTAACATAAGTACAAATGCAAAGAAATCACAATGGATCGCAAATAATACATCAGCATGGAAAATAAAGTACACAAGCCGTAACCCTTCCCTGTTAGGAAGACCTCAGTGATGAGGGAAGATACATTAATATACCTGCAAATCCGTTCTATACAAGCATTCTACTGCAGCTCAATAGATCAAAAACCCAAAAAAATAAAGTACTAAAAGCAATCTACAGATTGCTGAAGCCCTCATTCTAAGTGGCGCCTCTCCGCCGTTTCTGTGAGATTCCGCCACCTACCTTGTCGCCCTTTCCCTTCTCATTCTTTCTGCCCTCACTCTTACGACCCTTACCCTGGTCGATGCCGGAGATTCCTCAGCCGCTTGCTCGGCCTCCTTGGCGGTGCGTGCTCTCGTCTGCACATTGGCTTCAGGGACAGCAACGGGACTCCCACTCCCCCTAACAATCTCCGCCAGCTCCTTATATGTGGTCTTGTCTGCGGAATAAACATTCTCTATCGCCCCCTCAAGTCCCGGCCCTGAGTCCTCCTCCACAGCTGGACCCTTTTGTATCCTCAACCTCAACTTGAATGGTGACCGGGGCGTATGACCCTTCGACGGTCCTTCTCCCTCTCCTTTCGCAGGCTCATCATCCGTCACGCGAGGGACTTCAATCTTGGCTCTAGTATCCTCTATATCCTCCTCTGCTTCCATGGAGCCCTTCTGCTTTGCCGCAGCCATGCTCTCATTTATTCCCCCCTCCGCCTTCCGTCTTGGAACCGCCATGAATTTGGCTGCAGCCTCCACCTGCACCAATGTATCTACAAAACCTGAAGCCGTGGCTCCTCCATCCTTACCATACTCTCCCAGAGCAATTTGGCCTTGCGTCCCGGCAGGCATTGCGACCCGAGCTTGGATGTCTCCTTCCTTGCGGGCTGCGGCTCATCCTCCTTCTCTATCTCCTTTGGTGTAAGCGGTCCCTTCTCCTTCTCTATAGCACCATCCCCTTCCGCCACTGCCTCATCCTTCTTCCCCGCGCTCCCAACTCCACCACCCTTCTTTGGCAATAATTCGACGAGTAGCCCCTGAGCTGTCCCCTCCTCCACTACCTCACCCTTCTTCCTCCCGCTCCCAACAGTCGGACCGCCACCCTTCTTTGGCAATGCAGCGCCGTGTAGCTCTTCAGCTGCCCCCTCCTCCACAGCCTCACGAATCTTCCTCCCGCTCCCGACAGTTGGACCCTTCTTCAACACTGTTGCGCCGTCCTCTTCCTTAGCTTTCACCTCCTCCACTGCCTCACGAACCTTCATCCCGCTCCCAACAGGGTGTGCCTTCTTCATTTCTACAGCGCAGTCCCCTTCCTCAGCTGGCTGATCCTCCCCTAACTTGCCCTTCTTCCTCCCGCTCCCAAGAACCCCCGCTGCCTTGCCCTTTTTCTTTCCACTTCCAATGACGCCCGCTCCTTCATCCCTCCTCTTCCCTCCCCCAACAACGCCTAAACCACCCGCCTTATCACCCTACCCCCTTCTTGGCCCTCCGCCGTCACTCCTTCATTGCTCCCGGCTCTTGGCGGTGGCGGTGGCGGTGGCGGTGGCGGGCTGAGGAGATGTCCATCTGAAGGGAGCGGCTCTATTGAAATGTCACCGTCTCCAACATCTTCTTGACCCTCCCCCGACTCACCATCACTGCTCTCCGAAGTTTCACCTAAGACGGTAGTGCCGGAGCTTGAAGACAAGGGGCCCATCTTGTTGTTGTCCTCTTCGTCAGAAGCAGAATCGTCTCCCGAATCGAGCTCTGGTTGAGCTCCCTTTACATGAGTTCCATCCGAGAAACAGTCCATCACCACCTTCTCCACCGGCTTCTCCAGCATTTGAGGAACTCTAGATTTAATGCTCTCGCCCCTGACAAACCTTTGCGGCTCTTCACCTAACTCCTCTGGTTCGCCTCCAGACCATGCTGACTCGCTTGTCTCCCCTTCCACTGTTGGCCCCGCATTCTTGACGGCCTTCTTAGGTGATGCAAACCTCAGGCTAGAACCTGCCACCAAACATCCTGTTAGAGTCTAAACACATGGTATCGAATGTAGTTGCAGTCAACTAGCACAAATGAACCAGTACTATCACTACCTATTGTGTTTGAACTGGAAGACCATTTGTACAAGTTCGCAATCCTAAATGTACTCTACGACTTGTTCTCACTCTCTGTTTACCATGTAGGACTTCTAGTACCAAATAAAATAAAGACAAGAAATACCTGTAGTAGCTCCGTCAAGTACAATGTTGTCTGCGCACCGTAAACCGTAAGTACATTTGAAGCACTGTGTCACATGGAGTACATAAAATACTTGCTCTAAGTAGCAGCATGTACCTGAAGATCAGGCCTAATATACAAATATGACATTTCCTGCACCTAACAAAAATCAACAAGTACCATGCAATACACAATAATGTACCGACCTCAGTAAAGCAAACAACTTGTACACGTACTGGATTTAGACTTTGACACTACTATACAAATATGACATCTCCAGCAACTAACAAAAATCACCAAGTACCATGCAATACACAATAATGTATAGAATTCAGTAACGGGACTTCTTGTACACATATTGACTTCAGACTTCGACAGTAAGATACATCTTCAGACATATGCTGTTAGTGAAATTGGACTTCATATCCACTGTGCAAGTCTAATCCGGCACAAAGATCGCAATCATCACAATGCTAGCAACCACACCAAAGACATAGTGTACAACCTTACGATCCAACAATATACAGGCTATTCCTTTAACAAACTTCTAGAACTCACCTAAACTGGAACAACCGCATACTACGTTCTAGGACTCCAAAGTACATAAGCACTCAAATTCCTACAGAGCACAACAATGACTCAACACCCTAAACCACATATCCAGAATGCTGAAAATTAAGTGTAAATTAACTTACCATCGGATGGCACATTTGCCATAGCCTGCTCTGTCCTTTCCTTCATCAGCCTCCTCCTTTCTTCGGCTACTCCAAGCATCCTAGCCGTCTACACCAAATCCGCAGGTGGCTCTCCCGAACCAAAACTCCGGTACCATTCTGGGTGACAAATCTCCCCGCACCCTATTGCCACGCACTTGCAGCTACGCACAAAGACTACTGAAGCACAAAAAGGATGATATAAGTGTCTACAGGAGGATACAACCATGTCATTCTGCGGGAATGGGAAGGAACACTAGCAGCAAGGGGTAATCTTGATGAACCCGGTCTCATCTTCAAAATCACACCCGGACAGAATTGACACCGCAGGCGCATACACCAATGGACTTGGAGTAAATTTCAGAGTACTCCTCCCTTGCTTCAACTGAAACTTCTCGGCTGCAAGGGCATCAAGTTGCAATTGGCTCGACTCCAATTCACGGTTCAATGCCTGGATCTCAGCTTCGGCACTCTCTAGCTCCCTCTTAGCGACCGCGACCTTGACCTCCTCCTCTGCCAACTGCTCCTGAATTCCCTTCATCTTGATCTTCTCTTTGTACACATCGGCCCCTTCCTCTTCCATCGCTCTAATCAGCGCCGTCTTCTGCTCCTCTTGTTTCCTCAATGTGCCCATGCCCCATTCACTTTGCTTGCTCTTCCAAATGGCGCCGTCAAGCCGTTGACTTGCCTCTTTCTTCAGCTCCCGCTTATGCTTCTGCTCCAAGTAGACAGCTTGCTGTAAACCCTCCACGTCTCGCAGCCGCTCCTCCACTTCCTCCTTCGCCAACTTGCCACTACTCTGTCCTCGCAAACCCGTATCTTCCTGCAGGCACACACCCAAGGCCATGGCGGACTCAAGTCCATCCTTCGACTCTCCCGGTGGCCCACGACCCCCAACCCTCACAGCATCCCCTTGCTCGCCCCTTCCTTCCCAGCCTGGTTCTATCTTAATGCCACGCCACTCTTTACCCCGGACGTCGACCTTTCTCTTCCCCTCCACGCACTTGGACTCCGCAATTGACTTCCTTAGCTCCTCGAGCTTTCCCCTGTCCATGGTGTACCGGCTCCTCTGTCTCTTGTTTGTCTCCTCCCCATACGCACACCAATTCACTCGTCCACCACCTTCTTCTTACTCTAATGCTATCCCTTCGGCGAACCTCACGGTGATCAGGTTCGGATTCTCCTCCTCCTCATGTTGATACAGAATGGGGTGTAGGTACTTCACCCTGTCCACAACATCCTGGACTTCGCAACCCTGCCAGTAGAACCCGCTCCGACCACCATCTCCGTAGGGCTTACCAAACAACTTGCGCACAATGTCGGAAGAGACCGTGCCTCTTCGGAAGTGGTGGGGGTTCTCCCCCTCGTTGAGGAGTCCATACTCAGCTTGGAAATCCGCCTTCTTCAATTCCCGCGGAGGCTTCTTCAGCCTCGAAATCTCGTTGTCAACGTCTTCTACACGCGTGAAGGCCTTCTCAGACCTCACAGTCCCCTTCCCTTTCTTCTTCGCAGTGGACTTCGAACCCGCAGCAGCTTCTTCCTCCAAATTGTCTAGGGGGTTATCTGCTCCTCGCGTTGCGTCTGAAGTCCTCCTCGGCACGTCCTTTGCAACTCCTCCCTCCACCTCGTCTCGGCCACGACTGCGACCTCTAGTTCCTCCAGCTGCCGCCTTTGTCCGCAGTTCCCTCCTCGATGGCTCTTCACCCGTCCGCCCTCCTTTGCCTGACGACGCCCCCGCCTTCTTCCGCGGACCCTCCCCCCCAGAGTCTTCCTCATCACTCCCCGCACCGCGACTCCTCCTCTCTTGCGCCCCAACTACTCTCCCCTTCCTCGCGCTGGATGTGTCCCCGGAGCGTGCACTAGTACTTCGCTCCATGCTGCGCGTCACCCCTCCACATAAACACCAAACACAGCCACCAATGCTACCTTTACCGCTCCAAAAGAACCGAAAGAAAACTCTACACCCTAAACCCCACAATCCGAGCTCACCATCGCCCCTCCTAAACCCACAACAGACGTACCTAAAGTCTACAAAACCATTGCTCTAGCATCTCCTCTCACAGTCGCAGCTTCGGCTACACACAACGCTCACTACCTTCGACCCCCGAGAGAGGTGCAAGACGAAGCTCACCCCCGACCACCAGTCACGCCGTCACTCCTTCACAGCGGTCACCGGCGGTCACTGGTCATGCCCACACTCTCGTCACTCCTAACTGGTGATCACCGATCACTAAACCCTCAGCATTACTTCCCGCCGTCACCTTCAGTGTAAGCCGACTTCAACATTAATTGACACTTGAGTAGTATACTCCCTTCTCTCTTATCCTAAATACAATATTTTTTTTTGCATATGGTTGAATTATCATACATAGATCTAGTCAATTTCTATTACAATGCATTACAGTTTCGGTTTTTTAATTTTATTTAAGGGGAGAAAGAAAGTTCTATGCTTTACTATTGATTTGTTTTTGTTTCCCTATCATCAAAAACACTTAAAATACACCTATATGAAATTAAAAAATTAAAAAATCAAAAAAAAGAAATATATGTATAAAGTAATTGCTTGTATTTTCCTTATACCTAATTTCTAATTTCTGTTTTCTAATTTTTTCTAGAATTTAAAAAAAAAAAAGACACATATGTAGGTGTCTTTATCCAACATACGATAAGTACTATACTTTATATTTTATTTAAAGTGGGGAAGACAGCGATTTTTGTCTATTGTTTTTTTTTTTAAATCTCCTATCATCAAATAAACTTAAAATAGATCTCGTTTTTTATTTTTATTTTTATTTTTTTTTAATTTTTTAAATGAACAACATATATAAAGCAATCTCTACAATATCTTGTTCTTTCGTCTTTGGAAAAGTGTCCTTCTCAATTCTTTCACTTCTTCTATTTCTTTTAATGTTCCATATTTTATTTAAAGGGGGGAAGAAATAATCTTGATCTATTATTTTTTCTAATAATCTTGATCTATTATTCTTTTCTTTCTTCTTTTTTAATATATCATATCAACTCTTAAGAAGGGGCGCACAAAATGACGTTCATTCATTTATTTTTTAAATTTATTTCTTTATCCATAAAAGATCTTAAAGTACTTGTACATGTTAAATGAATATATTAACTATCTCATATGTTGATTTTGCAGCTATACTTTTTCCATCATACTAATTTCTAATGTCTCATGCCTTATTTTAAGAAAAAATTACATATAATTTATAAACAAATCTACCCACATTTTAGAATATCCTATTTTCAAATTGCTATCTTAAAAATCCATTGGCACCCATAAATCTGATGAATTCACTTTCATCGCTCTATTACATCACACTTCAGTAGAGTGTTCCTTCATCCTTCAACTATTTTTTTTGTTTTTTATAATTTAATTAAACTCATTTTCTCTTTCTTTTTGACCATCTTTAATTTTTTTCTTTTCCTTTTTTCTTCATAAGTCCTCTTTTTTTTCTTTTTTTCTTTTTTTCTTTTTCCACCTTCTTTTATTTTAATATTTCATTCCTTTCATTCGTAGACCTCTTTCAGTGTCCTACTTTTATTTATTTTCATTCCCTCTTATAGTAGAGTATTTCATATTCGCAACCTTTTTTTCACCCTTCTATTTTATTTTATTTTTTCTTCTCTTTTTAAATTTTTTCTCCAAGTTTGTTCTTTTATCACCATATTTCATATTAGTCTCTTTTTTTAGTCCTTCTATTATTGTTATTTTTTTCTTCTATTTTTTTTCATTTAACATATTTTTCTTCCTTCTTTTATTATCGTATTTCATATCTGTTTCTATTTTATTTATTCTTTCATTATTTTTATTTTCCTCTTCTATTTTTTTTTTTCTTTTCAATTTTTTCCTTCTTTAATCTTAATATTCAAAATGTTATTTTAGGGGGGAGGGGAGGAAATGATGTCCATATTTTAATTTTAATTTTTATATTATTATTAAAACAACTTCAAAAGGCTATACACAAAAAAAAATAAAAAAAAATAAAAAAAAATAAAAAAAAATAAAAAAAAACCAAAAAATAAACATTCTATATAGAGTATTTTCTTGCATTCTCCTTTTCCCACCATGCTAATAGCTCAACCTCTCATGTTCTCTTTTATAAAATGATGAATTCTAGGAAGAACTCTCAATTCAAAGTACGGAGGTTTATTTTCAAGATACAAAATTAGGAACCATATACAATTCCAAAAAAACAAGTGTATAAATAATCGATACTTATGGTTTTCCTTAAGGAATTTATTTTATAACAACGTACTAAAAAGAAAATCTTATTAGGGCCATGCTATAATTTAATTTCAAAAGCTTGCATGATATTTTGGAATGCTTCAAACAACCAATCACTTGACTGAACTAGACTTCATTCCAAGTTCATCTAAAAAAAATCTGAAGTGGAGACAAGTCCATAACTTTGAGACCTTTAACAAATATACAATTTTCAAGAGCAGGATGATTGCACATTAGAAGGATGATTGTAATCAAATGACTAATTTTGGAAACCCTGTCTGGAAAGGCTAGGATGCTAAGTGCTTCAATGAATCGCAGATCCTGCCACCGAGGCTGGACATCAACTCCCGCCACTCCATGTATTTGAATTTCGCCACATGTCATGTCGAGATGTGCTGGCCCATATGGATCTAAATCAAAGCAAATCCCTACTGTCAGAATAGACTATCCTGATTGGCTGATTCCAATCGCCTAACCCCGCTTCTTTCAAGGAATTTCAACGGCTCAGATTGAGTAAGTTAGAGTACTTATTGTACACTTTAGTACTAAAAGGTCCCAATGGTATAGTGGAGTTTTGCCAAAACTGCACTACCTCTAGTGTACTTCCATCCTTTTGTGTGCAGCAACTCTATTTTAGTCGAGAAGAAAAGAAAGAGAGAGGAGAGGGGTATTCGTGACAAAGTAAGACCGAAACGCTGAAGTGACAGACTCGAGCAATTTCAGAAAAACGAAAGGGGACATGCAGCGTTGACGACCCAACATGAGAAGTCTAGAGAGTATGACGGAGACGACGGCGGTAGTTCAACCGACCGAGGAGAATCAGGTGTTCCTTCTATTCCGTTACACCAAAACCCTAGTTCTACAGTGGTTGTGATCATGTCTGCTGTAAATGTTTTCGGTTAGAGTCTCTAGAGAAGTCCTCGGCGTCTCGTTCAGCAATTTCCGTTTGAAGCTTCTTCACGCCTGAAACCAAAGACGCATACAGAATTGTTCACTTTTTTGTCTCTCTAAAGGTCAATCCGTGTGATAGACTTATTTATTAGTTAAGTTTGAAGTACGATACGCTTGAGAATTTACATCATCAGTGTGCACTGTGAATTGTAAACGTACCTGAGCGAATGATTTACACGAGCGTGTCGAGTTTTATATCTCTCGCACCATATAGCTCTAAGTCTTCTCCATCAGACTCATCGGAGGATTCTCGCCCGGGAAACGAACGTTACAAGAGCCTTGCAACTGAGCATACGAGGATCAAACAAGTTAAATCTAATACTTAACTGGAGGGGAGGAGTCCCGAAGACGGAGTACAAACTCCTGATTGTAGAAGGGGAACGGTAAACCCCATCGTGGCTCCATACGGACACTTAATTCAGTCTTCTTTGACGAACCCTATCCAAACGCAAGCACGTTGGGCATGGATGCCTATTCCTCCGTCTCAAACTAGATTTGATTTTTCAAACGTTGCTGGTAGAGTGGCTCCAAGGGGAGTACCTGGAAGTTGGCAATTCCATCCCGCACAAGGAGTTTCAACCGTCCGAGAGAAGTCAAGGGAAGATTCTTTGCGGAATGAGAACAACACTGCGTCGCTGGCGTTGCCGATTAAAGGGCCTTCCACGAAAAAAAGGATAAGACGAGCAAAACAACGAGAAGCAGACGAAGACACAAGGAGGCGTGAGAGTTTGGGTATGAAGCCGTATGTGGTGCAGGTGAAGGCCACTGGCCTTATCGACAAAGCCTGCATAGGTCATCTCAGATTGCAGATACGCGTCCGTAAATTGACTCCCCGAATGCTTGATATGAGCATCATCAGGTATGAAGAGCAGAGTGAAAGATCTAAGAGTAAACTCCGTGAAGCTTTGAGAACTAGATTTGAATTTATAGAAAACGAAATCACCGATGCGTCTATAGATAAAATAGTTAAGACTTGGCTTCGAAGAAATCAAGAGAGAACTAAGAGAATTCATGGAGTAAAGATAAAAGCCCCAGGAGTGGGATTCTCTCAAAAAGTATTGAGAGTCCCCTTCAACGGAACTACAGTCTGAAAAAATGGCGAAAACAAGGAAGAAAGTTGCGTATAACCTCAGAGTAGGACGACTTGGTTATGCTGGAAAAGAAGCTCAGGTGGTGAGTACACTCTTTGTGTGAACTTTGGAATCATATTGCCCTTCCATCACGATTTATTACCAAACAGAGTTGACTTAATTAGTAATGGATTTTTATGACCGAAGTATTGAGGTTCAGAGTACTAGTTGGTGGCTGAATATAATAGGAAAAGCATCAAGAGGGATTGGCTAACATGGCCGACGTGGCGGACGAGAATAATTCGGTGGACAACCCGAACGCCAAGGTTAGCATTTTCCATGTCTGGATCATGGTTGTTCATGGGACCTCCCCGTCCGAAAGACCGACCGGTCCGCTCGTCCGTCCGTTAAGGGTCAGGGGAGGTCCGTTTGACCGAGACTTACGGTTGACCGCCCAAATGGTGAAATGGCAGTTACCTTGGCCACCTAGGATGCCACGCGTCTAACATTTCACCAAATATTCCACATATAGAGTTGACACGGAGGATGACGTGGCTAAAAGGTAGGGCGCCAACGCCTAGGGGGAGGGGGGGCACGAGCGGCTTGGAGGGAGGTGCGCGCTGTTGAGAGGGGGGCGCGAGCGTTTGGGGAAGTGGGGCGCAACCTAGGGGGAGCGAGCGTCTGGGAGGGGTGCGGGCGCCTGTAAAGGGGGGGCGCGAGCGCTTGCGTAGTCGGGGCGCGAGCGCTTGCAAAGGGGGGGCGCGAGCGTCCGGGGGACCAAAAATCAGGCATTCAAGGAAATTAAGACATGAGTGAAGTTTTCACAGTGACATAAATGAGAGAAATTTCAATTCATGTCGAAACAAAAATACATTCAATAGCCTTAGTTAATGTTTTATGGACATTGACTAAGGTTAACATATAAGTATCTACGTATAAATATATATATTTTGGAGTCATATATATTATACTTTGTCTATATAACTTCTATATGTAATATGCTGAAAGATGTAATACTTTTTTTTTATTTTTTCTGGCGGTGCGCCGCACCGGATTCTTTTGAGTACCGGGCATCTTCAATGGTACTCTTACAACAATGTCTTCATCATTAGGTGCTTCTGCACGACTATCTTCCGATCCGTCTGAGGTTTTTGAGCCCTTGTCATCTCCATCTCCATAACTAATAGGCACATATTCCTCCACTATGGAATGAATATTGCGCAGTTTATGGTCAATAGTCACAATTCTTTTGACCTTCCGTCTTTTGGTCTTATCGGTGATCACGTCCTCATTGATTACGGGTAATCTACGTTTAGCCACCCACAGGTAAAGACGAGGTAGTCCCAACACTATATCATGAAAAAAATGGACGAACGTTTGTTGGACCTTTACAGACCGCTTCACTCCACAACGCATCGTAGAAGGTCCGGCCGGTAGAACCGCTCTAGAAGAAGTGGGCGGAACAGTTGTATTTAGTGTTGGAGTAATTGAACCATGCCTAGTAGATCCGCTTGAAAGAGGTGGAGGAGGTCTACCCAACCCAGCAAGTACTGCTCCGATTGAAGGTGTATTCTGGGGCAGCGGTGTTTGAAACAATTGGTCAATAGGAATTTCATCCTCTTGTTCATTTTGAACTCTCTCTGAATGTTCATTTCTTGGAGGGCTTTCATTCAAACCTCCGGACCTGATTGTCTCTTCAACATTTTCTGTCAGAGCGACTCGGAGTTGTTCAACTTCTTCTCCTCCCTCAACGTCTTGTGGAATTGAAATTTGCACTCCACTGTTGTTACCCCCTCCTTCATTCTCATTGTTGGAAACGCTACGAACGAGGTGAATGTCATCATTATCGCCACCATCGTCGTTTTGATGCTGAGTCATTTCGACTTCAAATTCATTTTCAATATCATCGTCTGCCCGATCGTATGCGACCACGCCTCTAGTTTGTATTTCATTGACAACGTGGTGAGGCAAAGTAGCTGCCTCTTCATCAAATCATGCCCAGTCAAAAACTCCATTCGGCTGGTTAACGGGTTCATTGCGTGGCAAGTCACCACCAGCATTGTCGACGGGTAACTCTGGATACTCATCATCCATACCACCATCATAAACATGAACACCACCGTCGTCACCATCGCCTCCATGATCTTCAACTCCATCGTTGAATCCTTCATCTCCATCATCATCACTGTCTTCTTCGTCGTGCATGGCTGCAACTTCTACATGCGAGTCTTCAGAGAACGGTTGGTTGTCGTACCAAATAACGGGATCCGCTCCACCTCGTTCCCGAAGGAGCTTACTGTTGGTGTAAATGTACACCAAGTCCTCTGCCTTCTTCATGCCCAATTGGTTGAGAACCTTATTGTGAACAAAGGAATACATGCTCCAATTTTGCTCACATGATGATGCAGAGCATGTTAACAAAAGGATGCGCTTTGCTATCAAGGGCAACGCATCGCCCCCAACTCTCTGCCACCATTGATGAGGTAGCATCCATGTCTCTTGAATGTCTAGGGCCTCCAAAGGGCCGAATAGACCAGTGCGTTCGTCAAATTGCGTTAGCTCAAACATCACAGCATTATGGTCCACTCCAAGCCACGCACTTAAATGCCTTAGCACTTGCAATAGTGCATGCTTTGCAGTACCGCTAGTCAATAGCTCGCGGCACTCTCAGGTAATATAAGGATTCAACATGGCACCTGCGTAGTGGAGATTTGTCAACATCATCTTCCATCTCTTCATAAATTGTGTCTCAAAGCGGCTTGCTATAGCAGGGTCTAGGAAATAATGGTCACCCTGTAGACGGAACACATGCTTCTTCAGATTATTCATGGCTAACCACGCCCTCCCCATTGCCGGTGTTTGTCCATCAAAGGTCTTCAAAGTCACAACAGATGGCTTCATAAGAAAATCAAGATTCTCACAACGTAACCAAACGTCTCATCGAGAATGGTACTCCATACTAGAGCTGCTAAGGCATGAGCACGAAGCCCATTTTGGCGATTGAATAAAGTACCTACGTATTTGTCCCATTTCTGTTGGACTACCATCTGAATTAGTGCCTCCCTCAGCTCAAGCAATCGAACAATCATCAAGTACTGGCATCCAAATCTTGTCTCCGCTGGTATCAACAAAGACAACTTTGGGCTGAATTGGCAAAACAAAGCCATCGTCACATGACGGCGACGTATCAAATTCGATATGTGTTTTGCCAAGATAATCAGCTTTTTGAAGGTTGCTTCCTTCCCCAATCTTCTAGTAAGAGGTCCATGATGTGAGTTGCACATCCTTGCTTGTAAAAATGTGGGTAAGCTTCTACCCCCTGGTCTATGGCTCCCAAAATCGCACTAGCATTGTCAGATCAAATCTGTACCACATTCTGCGGTCCAACTTCTTTGATGTACTCTTTCAATTTCCCAGCTATGTATACTTTTGATTTCTTGTTCCTCGTTGTATCAATGGAACCAAGGAATATATCTCCAGCTGGACACACAAGCATGACATTCATCAACGGTCGACGAACAACGTTGTCCCATCCATCCGAGCAAATAGTTGCCTCGTACAAGCTAATGCACTGCTTGGTAACCACATTAAAACCACATTGAAAGGCACATTTGCTTCGTAAAAAAAGGCCGCCCATTTCTCATCCGAATCATTGCGCTTTCCAATCTGATAGGCCCCAGTAAAACTTTGTTGCCGCATAGATCTTGGTGTACAGGAATCGCCTCTGCTGAGAATCGGAGTTGATTGAGACGGTTCAACCTTGAGAATTCCTCTCTTCCTGGACCTCCTCTGTTCCTTGAGGCACTTCCGTAAATTGCTCAGCAGGCATAGACTTACTAGAACATGGTGTGAAGCTTGCATTGCCATCACCACCGTTAGTGCCATAAATTTCTGCATGTGTGATTCTTTTTGGTATTACATTACCACAATTGGCAAAGCATCTAAATAAGGCGGCAAGGGCCTTGGAACAGTGACTCTTGCTTGAACCTTCACTCCATCCATAGTGCTTCATAGCTCTTTGTCGTTTATAACGAAAAGTCCCCATGCACCAGACACATTTAACATGGTCCTTATCAATGAACGTCCACCACGAAGCCCACTCAACCGTCGGTTGACGCTGTTTACCTGCCATTCTCCGTGTCTCTGAAAAAGTACAATGATCTCTTGTCTGCAAGTGTTAGTATGTCATATGTGAGAAAAAAAATGGTATGTATAGACATCAACCACAAGCCAATGTGATGCACATAGTCTCAAGCAAGGAGCCTACAAGGAGTTCCGGGACTAGAGGCTATGATTTGAAATGAAATTAGGCTTGGCCTAAAGTGGTAGCATTTATACTCGTGAGGGGGGTTGCAAGCTCGTGAGGGGGCGAGAGCTTCTCACATGGGGGGGAGAGTGTTTGGTAGGGGAGGCGAGAACTTCTAAGAGGTGGCAAGAGATTCTGCAAGTTGGGGGCGCGAGCTTCTGGAAGGGGGGGGCGAGTACTTCTTGGAGAGGCGCGAGCTTCTCCAAGGGGGGCCGCGAGCCTCTGCAAAGGGGGGGCGCGAGCTTCTGCAAAGGGGGGGGGGGGGGGGCGAATACTTATTTGGGGGGGCGCGTGCTTCTGGAAGGGGGATGAGTACTTTTGAGGGTGGGCGAGTACTTCTGGGGAAGGGGGGGCAAGAGCATCAGTGGAGGGGGGGGGGGGGCAAGAGCATCAGTGGAAGGGGGGGCGCAAGCTTCTGTAAGGGGGGGCGCGAGCTTCTAAGGGGGCAGTCCCGGTGAATGAGCCATACAATTTTATTTTTATCTTTTTTAAATTGTTTTTTTCATTCCATTACAAAACCAACAATATCATTTCATGTTCCACAAGAGCACATATACGTCAAAAAAAAGATTTATTAAAATTTTAGTGACGTGGAAACAAGGCCACGTAGGCAATCAAAATGTTCCAAATTGAAATCACTATGGAACTACAATGTGTATCTAAAACAACCTGTTGGAGCTTGGAAGTTGTAAGGTGGACTCATGAAATCCTCCACAACTCTTGCAATTGATAGCCTCTTCGCGGGATCTTTGTTAACCAAGCCATCCAACTTTGATGAGAACACTATCTCTGACATAGGATCCTTGAAGAGTTCCGGGCAATTCCCGTTGCTCCATATCTTCTTTGCCAAATGGCCTACCAAAAATGCATCAGATTGCGTCGTACATGGATGCATCCTCTTCATGCGCTCCAAATAGCGTTCCTCGTCATCTTTGTCGCCATATTAAAAAAACAACTCCGGCGCAACTCCTAGCCTCTTGTCCTTTAATCGTCGAAGATCATCGGAGCCCTTCTTCTCAACGACTCTGCTTGCCATACCCCAATCTCACACACCAATATATACTTTATCCTTATCATGAGGTGGAAAGTAGAGTAGAATGTTGGATTGCGTTAAGACGTTGTAAAGGATTTCAGCCTTATGGACTATGTCCATAACGTAGATGAGACTCCATGCCAACATTCCTTGGTTCTTTCGACAAGCAACAATTTTCTGGCAGTTTTCCATGAGCATTTCCTTCAGCTTCATAATTTCTTTGTAACTTGTTGCCTCTGACGCCTTGTCATTTAATTTGAGGAAGTTGCGGAGGCAATCTCCATTCCACCACAGCGTATAAGCTTCAATCGTCTTTGAGTGACAAGCCCAAAATTTTATCACACCCGGATGCTCTATCGGGCAAACCATGGCCTCAATCGCTTGATCTTTTCGCTTATCCTCTTTACTTTCAGCCTTGAATAGTTTTCCCGCAAATTCGATGTGAATTGAAATACGCGGCATATTGGCTATTCGCACTTTTCGCACTTTGCCATATCCCCCCTAGGCATTAAAGCCAGATAATGGCACAACTTTGGCCACATTCGGAATCCAGATCAGTGAACCATACATGTGCCTTCCAATGCTGAGTTCAACGCTTGTTTATTCCAAGGCATAATCTTCGTTTTCCCCTTGGAAAATCTCTGACAGGCATCTTGAACCGTTCTCAATTTCTCAAGAAACACCTTGTCTTGGTTGCTCCGTTTTTCGCCTTGTGGTTTTTTTACATGTAATTCAAACACATGAATGACATTTGTCGTAGCACTGCTCACTTGTTGTGTCAACCACTTCGGACTATGATAATACTTCGTCATGCAATCGATGTAGAACTCTGACCCTTCCAATGCGCTCCAGAATTCCCTTTCCAAATCACGTTGGAGGGCGAAGATCCCAGCTTCTCCTTGATCGAGGTAAGTTGCCTTCAATCTTCTATTGCTACAGGCCTTGTAGTATTCGACGGTCACCTTCCTGATGAAATGCGTATACTCCAATGGTGGATAACCCTCATCCGTCTTGTGCCCCTTAATACTCTTCTTCTTCTTCTTCCCCTTCAAGCTAGATGAAGGAGTAGAACCAGTATGCGATTCAGCTCTTACACAATAAATAAGGTCCACCGCATCTGGAGCATCCAAATCTTCATAGATAGGCCGCTTGCCGGAGCCTTGCCTAGAAGATATCGCTAAGTCAAATCCTGGAAAAAAAAAATCAACAATTCCCCCCCTCCCCCCCCCCCCCCCCCCCCCCCCCCCCCCCCCCCAATGAAGACTTTCCACGTAAGCAGTTCCAAGCAAGGCGTGTTTTGACACGGCAAGACAAGGAGCCGCAGTGAAAAGGAGTGTAGGGCTCCCCACTTTATATAGTGGGTGGAAGGCGCAGAAGCTCGTGCCCCCCTGAACCCGGTCGCGCCCCCCTACCCCCCCCCCCCCGGACTATATAAGAATGGTAGGCGCCCTCCTACCCTCACTTATTTTAGCTCCACCTTGGCACTTAGGCCTTGAACTACCTCACGGTGGCTTATTACTAAGTATTTGGGTGGGGCCTACAAGTATTTTGACAACGCCACGTACCATCTTTCAGCCTTATTTTGTACGCTCATCCGGGAATTTGGGCCCTAAACTACCTCACGGTGGCTTATTGCTGAATACTTGGGTGGGCCACAAAGTATCGTTACAATACCGTAATCAACCACATAGGAGATTTGTAAAACCATTTGGGCAAAGTTTTGAGTAGTTGGTGTGCTTTTTAACACACTAAACTTTCCCAGCACACCACCATGGAGGAAAATCCAGCTCCGGCAGTGCCACTCACCAAGGCGGAAAGGAAGCGAATAAAAAATCAGGAACGGAAGCGTGGTGGTAAGAAGATGAAGAAGCGGCTTCATGTGTCGAACAATCTTGCAAAGTTGGCATTTAGAAGTTGGCAAGACGAGCCAGAACCATGGAAATATTCCACATGCGAGGAATTCATTGAGTGGTGCCACATCACAAAACTATTTCCGCACGAGCGCGACAGAAATCACAGGATATCAGATAAGGCAAACCTCTACTTCTGCTTCAATGCGGAGTTTGTTGAACGTTGTATACAAGTTTACCAGGATCTATATAAGCAACGATCTGTAGAATGCAATGAAGCACCATTGTTCATGTGCAGAATGGTGTATGCTAAGGTGGTGCTTCACAAAGTGGTGGATTGGTCCACCATCAAAACGCGGAGAGTGTTACGACGCCGAGAGTGTTACGACGCCGAGAATGCGTGACATTCCCAAACAAAGGGTATACCCAGATGGTGGCTTGGGGAAAAAAATGAAGGTAAAGCTACAAGAGAGGGAGCCTGAGACGGAAGAATCAGAACTAGATTCTGATTTCGATGGTCATCGTGGAGAAAGGGTGCCACGTAGAGTTGCAGCATCGGCAAATATGGCTGTTGTGCCTCCCATCAACCATCCAGCAGACGTTACAAAACCTCACGTTGATGCAATTATCAACTTTGTGGAAAACGATCCGAATCCGGCAACTGATTTGGAGGTGGTCGGAATTGGACCTATGATGGTTCTTGGCATGCCGGTTCTGGTTGGAGATAACCAGTCTAACCAGAACGATGAGGTCGGGGAGTTGCAATTAAAGGTTATAGAAAAGGATGGTTTGATTGCAGAGTTACAAGAGACCATCCGAAATCTACGATTGGAATCTGCTAGAAAAGATGCAGTAATAACAGATTTGCGCAATCAATTGCAAGATCAAGAAAGACCTCAGTCTTCTCAAGCCAATGATATACCGTAGTTCAAGATCCAATGTTGGTGGATGAATCTTACATCAACAACATGGTTGATGTTGCAACGGCCGGTGTGTTCGAGAATATTTCCACACCAGCAAAACGATGACGGGTTGGAGTGATATTGCCTTCAGTAGGCCCATCCACGCGACCGTACGTGGACATTGATGGACCATTAAGTTAAGATTCCTTGACATTTCTACCCAATGCTCAAACGGATGAAGTAGAAACATTGAGGAGAGCCAATGATGAATTGCGGCTCCTTGTTTCAATGTTCGCTAGATCTTACTACAAGTAGAAAGTAGCAACCATTCTCAGCGTTGATCGCGGTCGCCAGATGGCAATAGAGTTGAAGAAGATTGACAAAGAGTACTTGCAACACAACAGAGGAAGGGATTTTGGCCTCGCTTCCTGGACTAATGCAGATGATATGTTTCCATCTACTCTGCCAATGCAAGAATCGGATTTTAAACTCATAGATTGGGCAAAGTTGGATTTTGATGTGGAAAACGCAACTTCGTGCCATGATCTTCAAATGAAGGAAGGAGTTACAAGCAGAAAGCTTTGGCCAAATCCTCGACCATGGGTGTTGAATGCTTTTGAAACATGTATGGTGTGTCTAAATCCATTTGGTCCGGAGGGAGGATGGGCACTTGGATTATGTCCACACATGTTCTATCCAATGTGTTTAATTAACATATTTTTGGTTAGGAGATTTTGTCCGATGTGCAAATCCCCGTTCCATAAACGCTTGTATGAGGTTTTTGGACTCACTCCATACATGCCACCAAGCCATGAGAGAAATCCCAAAAACACCCCGGGTGAAAATTACCGCAATATGTGGGGGGAAGATTTCATTTGGAGTTGGCGGCAGAGTTGTTCAAATAGACGTCTGACCCGGCTCCAAACGTCCGCAGGTCCCCGTCCCAGACATGGCGTCCCCGACGCTCGAGAATTACGTCACAGTAATAATTTTGCGACCCCGGGGGGGTAAAAACATCTCCCAACCATCCGATTGGCCAATCCCGCCACCACACCCCATCCCGGCCGTTGGATCGCGAGAAAGGCCGCGGAGACGGCCGCGGGGTCGCTGGGGAATGCCGCACCTCGATCCGACGGCCACGATGCGGCCGTTTTGGCTCATCGCGGGCCGTCGGATGTGGGCGGCCCTCCTCGGTCGTCCGACCCCGCGGCCGTCGCCGTGGCCGACCGCAAAGACCGCCACGGGGACGGCCGCAGGATCCGACGGCCGGGATCGTTCCCACCGCGGGCCATTGGGGACCGCGGGGAGAAGCGGCCGTCTGATCGGACGGCCGGCGCCTTCGTGCGGAGTCGCACCCGATCTGACGGCTGAGGGACGACCGTGGGGACGGCCGCGAGGTCGGCTTCCTCTATATTTGCTCTGCCTTCTTCTTGGTAATGAAGCCGTTCTCCTTCATGCATTGATTGTAGTCGTATTTTGTTATGACGTCGTTTGTGAGCTCGTGAATCAGCCAATTGAGATGCCTTCCATCCAGCTGACTCTTCCCGGCCTTCAAAGTGGCCTTTATGTGTCCATGATACGACTCAATCCCTACGTTAGTGTCTTGCCCAGCATGCGGTATGTGCCTCTCCCTTGTCACCCACATTTTGGGCTTTATCATCGAGTACTTTTCAATGAACGCCCAGAATGCTGCAGCTTTGGACACCAATGTCTTCAGTCTCGCAAACCTACCCTTCACATAGTCCAAGACAAACAACTTGGAATCGGGAGACTCCTCGATGTACATGAGCGCTCCCATTTCCCTCAGCGCCCACGCTCTTGTGATTATTCCTTTTATTTTTGCACATACGTTCTTTTGCCAGGCCCACCTCACATGCCAGAGGCATATGAATACTTGAATCTTGGGCCATACTAACCTGTGAAACGCACGAGACATCATTGAGGGACAAAAATCAATATATCGTTAGCATAAAGGCGAATCAGTAGACAATTTAAGGGACGCTAAATCACAAGACAGCTTGTAGGTTGGTAATCAGGAGACAATACGTAGTACGAAACATCAAAAGACGGAAATCAATGCCATAATGAAGGAGACATGTGAGAGTCATCCCCGACCGTTATGGAATGCTTGTGACGTTGTGTCTAAGTATGCAAGGGAGCAAAAGGGGGGAGTTGAGGCCTTCAAGGATGTTATTCCAAAGGTAGATTGCTTCCAAGGACTAATGGTGCCCTTGAGCTCTAGAAAGCATCGACGGATGTCTGTTAAATGGTGGAATTCTCCGATTGGGATGGAGACGGCGGCCGACTTACGTAGACGGCATGTGACTATCTTGTCAGACTACGCAATTTTCTATTACTTGGACAAGGAAGTTTAGAGAGGTGGTTATGCTACCATACGTAGAGTTCGTATCGAGGGAAACCCGGAAATCCCACCATTCTGGGAGTTTGCTGAGAAACGGCCGCTCAATTGGTCTATGAGGCCGGATTTGGCACGTGTGGACCACAACAACGAATCTCTTGCAATAAGGATTCCCCATCCTGGTGTCATCCGCTTCATGGCCATTCATCAGAAGGAGCATGTTGGATTCATGTACTAGTGGAACGGTGGGACCCTTCGAGCCATGCTACAGAGGGACAATGAGGCCCCGGATGACCTCCACATCCACTACATCTTCAATAGGAATACAGAGGAGAGTGTGATTCTAGGAAAGCGTCTTCGACTTTTCCGAAGTAAGCGTACAGAGCTTGCTTGGGCATTGTGTAACATCATAGATGCTGTGCACAAATACGGTTACCTCCACAATGACTTGTCACCAAACAACATCCTACTTCACTTTCCGGAAAATGAGTCCAAGATCTACATCGGGGTGTGTGATTGGGGCTTGATGACGAAGATAGAGGAGAACAGAAGGTCGCCTTGGGTTTTTGAGAGTGTCCATCAAATGGAGGAGACTATGAGGAGGCGATACCGGGTGGATCTTTGCGTAGTATACGTACACAAGGAAAGCCAAGATATTAGAATCGTTCCAGATTTGACGGCTACATCAGAGGATTTCGCAACCGCGAAGATTGCAGCAAAGATCAACGGCGGCAACATGTGCACGGCATACCACAAAGCGGAGCCAGTAGAAACACGCCATTTCGAGAGGATCGGAGACCTCGGTACAGTTTTCGAAAGTTATCTTGATAGAGTTTGCCAAAACAACAGAGGAACAATGGGTGGACTCGGACATCTTATTAACCGTTTCAGAGATACACACAAATGGCCCACTCCCAACGAGCACTACCGCGTGGGGTACAGATATGGAGAGGCATATCTCCCTTTCCGAATTTCTATAATTTCATAATGTTTTTTTTCTTACCGGACGGCGGGCATAGCTCTCAGTAGTGAATTGTTATTTTTAGATTCTAAATTATGATGAGATGTTGGAATCTCAATTTTTGTACATCGGTCAATATTTTATTTATAAAATTTATTTGCAGTTGGTTCAAATCTGGTCTTGTGTACTGAGATTGGTCTATTTCCGTCTCTCGTACTCTCTGGAAAAAGGATTTGCTCCACACATCCAGCTAAAACTTGATAGTCTCAATTCTAATTATGAAAATGATGTGATATGTGAATTGTAACCAATATGCTTTGTACGTTTTAGTCTTAGAAATATTGGCAAACGTATACTAAACTTCTTTTCGTGAAGACGAAACTGTAAAGGCCGCATAACACGATTGCTCATTATCCCCGATACAAACAAATAGCTTAAATATAAATATGCATCCCTCAAAAAGGATCATTCACGATATTCTTATTAATTTAGCAAAAAATATTTTTGAAAATTATTGTGCATACGTGTCTTGAGATTCATAATATTCAACTGGTCGTAACCCATGTCAATGGTAAGTTGTCATTTAAAAAATAGTGATATTGATAACAATGTGCAGTTAGAATACCGTCAAGAGAAGATTAAAAAGACAAATTCATTTAAAATGTCAAGACAACTACAATATAGAAGACAACATAACTACAGTCTATTCCACTAATTCTATCTATTCCATTTGCAATATGTGGCACGTGCCAATTTTCTTGAGTCCGTACATCTTAAACCTCCACCTACAAAACTACAAACTACGTACACACTATGCTTGCATCTGTAACTTTACGCTGTAAGTTGGTAATATGCGATGTCCACATTAAAGACTCGGTACGCTCCGATGCTGTAGAAAGTACTACCATGCACCCCATTCTAATAGTCTCCCGTACACCCTAGTCCATTGTAGTCATATGGATGATAACAGTTCCCATAATTGGGGAGTTCGCTTGGACCTCCCCGATCGTACGTTTCTTGTGGCCCGTGCCCTGTATAATTTGTCGAGGCTCTCAAAAGTCTCTCTCTCTCCTCCATCAATCTTCGATTATCCCCTCTAAGGTGAAACGCATGATTCTCCATCTATAGTACATAATTTTGCCTTGTCCGCTGCAACTCTAATTCTTCCTCAAAATGGCTATCTCTTACAACTGGACCGGGAGCGTATCCAAAAGGAGGAGGTGGTACTCTGTCATCGGGATGAAGTACGTTGCGGTTTTCCCCGCTAAACCGTCGTTGTGATAACCTAGAGGTGGAGGAAATATTGCGTATGGAGGGGGAGTTCCGTAATGATCTCTCGCAGGTGTTCCATGGCGCGGACTAGCACTCCTTGGAGGACTCGGTAATTCCGACCAGCCGTCTGTATAGTATCTTGATCCCGTTGCATAATCCGGCCAAGGTCGTCCCCCATACGGTCCATACACATCATCCGTGAAGTCAAAGGATGAATCAGCTCCTTCGGGTTCCCCGTAGCCATAGCCTCGTTTGTGGGGTCCCACATCTTGACGATCTCGCGAACGGTGTCCCCCGTGGGCAGAGCATTGTCCATACTCCTAATGGTTGGTACGCGATAACTCTCTGCCACGATGCCCTCTGCGATTCCTGGGATTTTTGTTTGAGCGACGTCCTCGATAGTTGTCATCATTATCATAGCTTAAACGACGTCTCTCCTGTTCTTCATCATTATATTCGACGGGTAGAGTTTGTATTCCAGCATCTTGTGTTGGTGGACTCCGACGGTTTGAAATATGTAGTGGAGGACAATCGCTATGTCCAACCCACGCCGTGTCAATATCCATGTGTTCTCTGTTCATTCTATCTCTCCTCAGGCCCAAGATTGTGCGCCAGTCGACCCTCTTGTGTAAGACTATCTCCGCCCACACCATTGCCATATTTGAATACAACATAATATGAGGTCGGGAGTTCTGGATTTGTGCTGCTCGAAATATCTTGTTATATCTAATAGTGAAATGATTACTTTCACAATTGTCGACCCTGATCTCACCCCGTGTTGCATGTTTCTCCGCAGCCTCGGTACGTAGACGTACTGGATCAACTTCATGAGGTGCTTCATCTTCACATATTCCTTGCAAGTAACCATCCTCCATGGTGATGGTTCCTCCTCCCATCCAAACTCTGCCACAATTCTCCTCCACGCAATCAGGATCATTCGTAGTGTATGGATCCAAGGTGTGTTTCTTTTTAGGAGTCGAGGATCCTCCCCAGTCGTTACGAGGCATGGCAAAAGTCGGGTAAGCGAGTACCTGTAAATATTGTGTATCGAACCAACCTTGTAACAATGGCTGTAACTTCTCCCCACTGTATAAAAGTTGATTCAATCTCGTATATATCTTGTGCATAAGGACCAAAACAAAACCCCAAACACCTACCTAGAAACCGTAGGTATGAAGCACTAGTTTGTTGGTTTCATAATAACCAACAAACGGTGTTGATAACCCTGAACACAATACCACGATAACCCGTGGGGAAGTAGAAAAAGCTTGGAGGAACGCAACTGAGCTGAAGTAGATCCAGCACATGTAGCACGCGCACCCAAGTGAAAAAAAAGGATACAAGGCTAGTCTTTTATGCTAGCCCGAACCCCTAGACGGCCGCTTAGGTGATACGGCGGCCCCCCTACGGCTCTTGGATCTTGGCCGATGGAGAATCCAACGGCCATAAGTGGTCCGTTGCGGGACCGGTCGCGGCCCTTCAGGAACACAGTCGTGACCGGTCGTGCGGCCGCGACCGCTCTATAAAGGGTGCGTTGGTGAACCGCCGCCCCGCGGTCGGGGCGGCCGACCACGCGGACGGCCGTCCGCACGGACGGACACCCTGACCGCGCGGTCGGCCGCGGCTGACACCGGGGACGGCCGTGCTCCACCCCGCGGTCGGGGGGCTGCGGCCGCGTGTTTGGTCACGGCCGACCCCGCGGTCGGACGCGGCTGACCCTACGGTCGGGGGCCGTTGCCCGCAGCCGTAGGATCTTCTTGGCGGAGAAGATCCGACGGCCGTGGGGGGGGAGGGTCCAAGGAACTTCTTTCCCCTTGTGTTTTCTCTCTTCTCCTCCCCCCCTCTCCTCCCCTACTCTCCCCCCTTCTCCCTGTCCCAAACAATCTTACTTGGAATTGTTTGGACAGCGTATCTGCCCCAAATGGAAAATTCAGACATATTCCGGATATTGTGGGGAATGTCCTGAAGTTCTTGTGATCGGGGAGGTGGGGTCGACGTTTAAAATTGGAATCTAATGAACTATGTGATATTTTGGTGCTTTGGGGGTTGATGCCCCCTAGGATTTACAAATAATGTGAACACGTTTATGAAGAAGAATATATATTCTATTGAATGTAATGAACCGTAAACATTGTGGGTATACTAAAACATTTTGTACCGATTTTCATTTAAAGAAACCAAGTTACTCATGTTTTAGCATATGGTAATAAATTAACATTTTATAATAACTAATTGGAAGAGTAAATGTCAACAACGAGATGATAAAAGGAACCTCGCGGTCAAAATGCATTAAATGTAATTCACAGCATAAATTCATGTACACACTTGGTTTTTCATGCAGTGCAATTTATGTTTACATAGTTAAGAGATTTGCATTTATATTTTACCGATTTCATAAATCTCTTAGAAAAATAGTTCGAGTTTCTTTTGACTTAGTGGTACACAATTAAAAATTTATATAGATTCTTTAATTCTAATTTTTTATGGAATGTTTTCTCGCACTTTTATTTCATTAATTTTACATACTCCCGTGCTTTAGTATTTTGATAAAATTAAAAAAAAAACATAAATAGTAGTTTAGATTTTGAGATAAACTAGAGATAATAATAAATTAAAAAACAGGAGACATTATTTTCCAATGTCATTAAGCAAATTAGAGTCTTCCACCAGTCGTAGTGTTAGTTGAACATAAAGATGGCAATAAAAATCAGACAAGTATGATGCATACGAAAGTAATGTAGCAATATTGATGGATAACCTAGGTGGGACTGTAATGGTGTTCACATTTAAAAATAATCAAAAACCGTTGGTAAAGTTGTTCCTCGGAAGAATATCCACAGAAATCACTCCTCAATTTACAAGGCCGGGCTACAGCATTATTATGATCCCTCTAATTTTAACTCAGAAACATTCCCTTCTGAAATTTAAGACATACTTTCCATTGCCTTAGAGGAGTCTCACTATAAATAGGGATCTGGAGCAATAATGGAACCGCTTTATCCTTTGTGAAGCGACCACTACATTATAAAACACATGTATGTCAGCTATTAGTACGCAGGTTACTTGGGTCTCAGCAGATACTGCAACTAGACAAACGCTTCACAGAATTTGAAGCATAAACCAAAAATAATAAAGAGTTATACTAGTAGACACGTCATGATATTGTCTTAAGTGCCTTCAGTGTCTGGGTAAATGCACGTTTATAAATTTTTAAACCAAAATTTGAATGCAAAACGGCGATTTAAAATGATAAAGGCAATTAAAAATGAAATAACAACAACCAAATAAAATAATTAAAAAATAAAAAGAAAATTAAAAAAATAACAAATGGAAAAATGAAACATTGAGCAGAAGACACAAAATGTCGAAGGTATAGTATTACCTCCATTAGATTAATGAATCCTATCACTATTTTATATTTAACTATATATGGATGTGCATGTATGGGGCCTTAAATAAAACCTTATTGGACAATTATTTTGTAGGGGTATAAACAATCATAAATATCAATGAATACATAAATGGAATGTATGGTAATGTTTAATTTAGAATATGTAATGCAATATTTGATTTAGTTAATTTAGAACTCAAAGATAAGCTGTCAATTTGTTTTTAAAAAACGTGGAGAGCGGATATAGGCATCGGTGTTATTCACATATAATTGAGATATTTAAAAGATTTTAATTTTAAATAATTTAGGAATACAATTTCAAAGTATGAGATAAGTTTCAAGTCTTAGTTAATACTTGAGTATTAGTAGATACGCAGTAATATTTCAAAATTACCTATAAGTGGTTGTCTAATAATGATTCATATAAATGTCCATTCTTTGTATTGATGTTTCTCTTCTATTTACTTTTACGACTTTCTAAAAAAACTTCTTATTTCTTGTTGTTATTATTTTCTTTTCTTTTTGCCTTTAAAAATAAAATAATAAAAAAATTATTTCCAACTTTCTTCTTTATTGAATCATGTATTTTTTTTTCCATCTAATTTAATTTTCTCAATCTTATCCATTGTTTTTATTTTATTTATTTACATTTTTTTTTCCAACCTTCTTTGTTCTTCTTGTCCTTCTTCATACCTCATTTACTATTACTTTTCCCTTGAATCCCCTTTCTTTCATCCTTCTTATTTTTCATTTATTTTTTTGAAGCTTCTTCTTTCTTCTTGTTCTCGACTTTCTTTTATTTTGATTTCTTTTTAACAACGTTATTTCTTACTTTTGTTATTTTTTTTTTTTTTTTTTTTTTTTTTTTCAACCTTCTTTGTTCTTCATGTCCTTCCTCATACCTCATTTACTTTTACTTTTCCCTTGAATCCCCTTTCTTTCATCCTTCTTATTCTCAATCGGTAAAATCACCTCTCATCAAAACGGAATAACAAAAATAGATCGTCCTATATCCCTCAAGGCACCATTAAAAAAGCTCGTGTGACTAACTCTAATCCCAGCTAGTCAACTAGCTCAAAATCCGTTAGGTTGAACCTCAAACATAGATACCATATTAAAACCGAAAACCAAAAACCAAAACAAGCCCACACTCACCTCTTGATTATGTCAACATCGGCCTTCTTGCACACCAAGTTAGCAAATTGACGCTCTACTCCCTTGATGGAGGTCAGCGCGAACATGATCTTTTGGCGCCCATCGACGTTCGTGTTCAACACTCGAAGAATGTGCTGAAACTCCTCACCCGCGATAAGCAACTGCCCACAGCAACCAACACCCACAATCAGTCCCCATGAAAACCCCAAACCCTAAAAATTCCAATCCATGAAAAACATCAGACCCGAACATCAAAATAATCAGGGAAACAAGAGGATTGCAGCCATGGCGGAGAGGAGGAAGTTACCATGGTGGAACACCGCAGCAGGCAGAAAAGGGCGTGGCGATGGAGGTGCGGGGGAGTCGTGAGCTAGGCGTGTGAGCTTGGGAAGGGCTCTCCTTCTCGCACCTCTGCTCTATCTTAGTTAGGGATAGCCGGGGTTTCTTATTTCTATGGTAATTGCATCATTTTCATCATGTCTTACTTGATCTATAAACAATTAAGCTTATTGATTTTCTTACAAAAATTTAAAGCCTAAATCATGTTTCTTCTAAGATTTTATTTTTTTTTGAGTTTTTCCAACATTTTAAATTTCTTTAGATTCTTGAACTCCTTTGGTTTGATTCATTTGCACATGATTGAATTGTCTTGATGAAATTGTTGATACACCTTTACGAACCTAATTGATGACGTCTTTATAAAAATAAGGCATTTTTCCCCAAATTGTAGAATTGTTAAATTTTTATCCAGGCTCTTTGCAAAGGCCAAATGCAAACGGGCCTTAAGCCAGCCAAAAGTAAGATGTCCAGTACCTCGGCACACAAAAGTTTCATATGTTTTCTTGGTCTATATAGTGAGTCTGAGGATGGCTTACAAGAAAGTTACAAAAAGTAATGCAAACTACTTCATAAGCTACCAGCCTGAAGACAAATGAGAGCTAAAACTTGTGTATAACAAAGAAGGTGCAAGAAAGAGTTCTTCAGACGAAGTTTTTTTGAAGGAGTTGTTGGTTCTCAATGAACGACCAATAATTTCTTTGGATTCTTCTTATGTGTACAATTAGCTTGCTCTTGGCTCTTGTTTTAAGAGGTTCGTATTGAGGTGAGATTTTCATAGAGGTGATATATTGTGACAATTTATTTTTATTTAAATATTTGCTTCAAATCACGCATACAAAGAGAGGATGTGAAGTAGGCATCAAATGCTAATAAGAAAGAGTCTCATTTGTGGCCTTTGATAAACGAGGTTCTAAGCATCAACCTTTCAACTTTCTTTTTGAACTAGAAAGGTTTTTTTTTTTTTTTTTTTTTTTTTTCCTTTCTTTTTCAACATCAATAATTGCCTCCTATGCAATTTAATGAAGGGGTTACCAAATATCCTTCTAGAAAAGCTAGTCCGGAATGACTTTAAACTACCATAGGGCCTTCGGGTAGTGGTTGGGTAGGCTCTTAGCATCCCTCTGGGATGACCAAGGTTTGAATCCCAATGCTGCTCGGGGCTTTACCATCATTGATCCACCCAATCTTGGTGGGGGGTCTCTTGACCTTGTTGTAAGGGTACCCTTTAAAATGTCCTAGGGGTGGAGAACATGTCTGTTCTTCCTAATGGTAGTACTTAGCTCTAGGCTAGGTAGTTATAGTGTTTACCTTCGAAAGGAGGCAGCAAGGGTAGCATGCACTCTGTAGGTCCTGGTGGCATACTTAGTATCACTATCCCCAACAAACACTTCATTCACGTGGGCCTTCGGCCCGAGTTTCTCTCTCTCTCTAGAAAAGCTATTGTCTAAATTTTTTTATTCTTTGTTTTTTATCATTTTGCGCTCCTTTTGTGCTTGTATCTCACGGTTTGGATATTGTAAGATTTTTTTCTCAGAACATATGTGTTAGACATTTTGACAAATGATTTTTATATATATATATATATTATCCCATGTGTCCCATTCAATATGTCTTGTAGGTTCTCTAGGGCCAAATTCTATGGGATAGAAAGAACTTATAATACATATTCAATGAAACAAAATTCGTATTAAATTCTAGATGTTGTTGGTCTGTGTTTTTATGAAGTTCTCTTAGTATTCATTTAGAAGTTTTATATATCATTGAAGCCTTTGCATAAATTTCGAGTTGTTTGGCAAGGTACTGAAGCATGGCTTTTTGAAAATGCAATTGCAATTGGCAACACGTTTTACGAAATTTGCATGCCAATGTCCATGTCATATGTATTTTGGAGTGCAAACTTACAAGGTACTCTTAGACATCCATTTCAAATGCTCTTATCGTATGAAATATCCAATTACTACTTCAATAAATATAAGTACCCAATGATTATCTTCTATATTATCAGTGTTTGAAATTTGAAAAGATTTTTTTGGAAATGAAAATCTACTTTGTGTATATTTCTTCTTCTCTATTAAGAAATTGATTGATATACTTGAATTAAAAATTGAAGAAGGATTTTCATGATTTTTTTCAATAGAAAATTTAATAGCTTATTAAGATCATTCCCCAATTGGTGACTACAGAAACTAAGTGTAGCAAGGCAAGAGAAGATGGGTCGTTAAATTTAACACCCCTTTCAATCCACACCCTTAACATTAAGTTCGTCCCATATTACTCCATATGCCGAACTTTTTCACACCATGATGACAAAAATTCAAAAGTACTTCATGCCAAAAAGTTCTACAGTTGTCAATTCTTTCCACAATACGCGGGTGAAATCTTCCAAAACTTACGTTCACTGAACAAGACAATGGATTTTGGTGGGAGTTGGGTGAAAATTACGTGAGTGGCGAGGCAATCGACCCGTGAAATTCCTTGACTGTAATCTCACAAAAAACCATGAAAAATGCAGCATTTGGAAGTTGGAGAAGAAATAATATGTTTTTTTAGTTTTTTCATCATTTAACTGTAAGATCTAATACCCAATTTGGTTTTTCATGTGAGCACAAAATTTGAGAGCAAGATGACCATTAGATTCTTACATTATAAGGATCAAAGTTGCAAAAGAAGATTTTTAGGGATTGATTCTGGTTACAAATTTGGATTTTAGAAATTAATATATTCTTTTTGAATGGGTTAGAAATTAATTGAATGGCAAGGCCATGTTAACAATTGAGTTAAGTCTTCAAATATAAAATCTTGTAAGAAAAAAAACTCATATTAATTTTTTTATAAAATAATTACTAGAAGTAGGTACAAAATGGAAGAAAATAGAAAATCATTTACAAGTTTGACATGGAATTGTAAAATGTCAGTCTTAACGGTGAGAATGTTGTACCTGGAAGTCTTCACCTAGTGCTTTTTATTTCATAACTAAATATTGAAAATTGAGTTTAGAAATGAGCTTCAAAGATTCTTTTGTCCAAACTGCCCAAGAAGTATATCCCCTCATAACTTTTATCCCATTGCTCAAAATGGATAGATTTAAAGCTTCAATTTCAGATAAAGATCAACCAATCATGAATCCAAAAAAAAATTCTGAAAAGAAGTAAAAATTACAAACAAAAAACAAGAGTAGCATGTTGAAAACAATACTTTTATTGAGTCAAATGCAAAAGAATGCTAATTCATTTTTTTTTGTCTAGAAATTCCATTATTTTATAAAGTCTCACCGTAAACGGTCAAAGTAAATATTGATGTCCACCTTTTAAGTGAAAAAATGAAAACTCCTAAAAAACTTCTATAAATACTTAATGTTGTCATCTTTGAAAATTTTCAAAAATAAACTACTTTGAGGCAAAGGTAACAGATATATTTAGCATGGCTGCCCAAACTGCTCGCCGAGCACCAGATTTCACCTCAGATTCCATAAATATTTTTAAAAATGTCAAAATGAAAAAAAAAAAATTAGATTCCCTCAAAGTCCTTTTAACAAGAAACATTCACAAAAAATTTCAAAACATATCCATCCAAATTGAAGTCACAGGTATATGCCCAAACTCCAAATGCGCCCCTAGTGGGCGCATTGTCCTTTAGGGGTTGATTTATTTTTTATAACTTCGGCAAATCTTAAAGCACTTGATATTCCAAGGTCTAGTTTACATTGCTTCTACTATTGGCTGGTGCCAAGATCCAGTTAGTATGTAAAATAAGAGATTCACCTTCCACTAGAAATCATTCCAAACAAAAAAAACACCCAGAACCTAAAATCAGGTTAACTGTGTACTGTACATGCTAGCTTGGATGCCTCCTACTGTTGTATGCCTCCTACTGTTGGATGCCATTCTCTTACTGTTGGATGCCGTCACTGAGAGTGGCTGTACCAGATGGCCATCCGCGCCTCACTGCCCCTGGGGTACGCGATTTGGGTCAATTGACCCTGAAACCCTGGGCCTATAGCCGCTACCTTAGAACCTCATAGTTAAACAACCAGTTTGTTGCCAATTTCCAAGAAGAAATGCTTGAAATTTTTTGTGTTTATTTTTCACAGATGAGAGTTCATTTCCTCTACACCTAACCAATTTTTATTTTTTAATTTTTTTTTAAAAATGATTATTATAAGAAATTTTTAATGAAAAGTGAAGAAAAATTCATATCAAATCGAAAATTAGTTTGAAAATTATGAGAATTCCACCATGGATGCAGATTATAGAAACAAACATCATGGTATGAAATTGTTTACCGTGCACTTCTGTAATTAGAATTTAGAGGACATTAACCCCTAAAGATTCTGGAAATCTGAAATGGCTCTCGGTTGTTTTGGGCAGCCTGCATGAAGGGGTTAAAAGTAATATTTTTGCCTCAGAAATTTACTAGATACTCCCTACACCACAAGGTGTATGTGGTAAAATTTGCAAAGCCAAATTTCACTTTTAGAACCTACTTCTAGAAATTTTAGGTTTCAAGTCCAAAACGGGCAGTTTAAAATTAGGTTTTTTTAGAATTTTGTTTTGGAAGTGTGTTCATAACCAATTCACTATTCAAAATCCGAAGTGGCCTTTGTCGAAAAGCTTACCAATTTTATGACGGCAGCCTCCAAAAATTACAAAAACAATGTTCACGGTTCTTGGTAATTTTACAATTATTTCTTTCAAAATTTGCCAAAATTTGAGAATTAGGAATTTTTCAAATTTGTTTTTTCCAATAATTTAAAAACTAATAGACTTAACTTTTAACTGTTCATTTTTTAAAAAAACTAAAAACATTTGACGTTATTTAAGTTTTCCCATATTGTGGTTTTTGTACCTTCTTCTAGAAAATAATTTGCTTGAAGGTCAAAAAAGTGTAATGAGACTCTAAAATTTTGCATGGAGGTGCCCAACTTAGTCACCTACATGGAAAAAAATATGAGCAAAATGTTTGGGGTAACAATCATCAAGTCTCCTTTGGCACCATTTAGAGTATGCCTTTCGCTCAAAGCCAAAAAAAAAAAAAAAAAACAATAAACTTTGAATGTTATAATCTCACAAATGGTTTAGATCCAACTGTTGAAATTTGACATGGTATTATTTCAGGTAGTTAGGTTCAAGATCTTACGGTTGGATGTACCAAAAAAGTAAAAAAATAAGAATCATACTCCAACTTCTACAAGGTTGTCAAAAATCACAGTTTTTGGTTTTAGAGGTCCAAAAACTGCTTGAACCTTTAGGGGTTAAAAATTCACCCAAATTCTTATAAAATATTCAATTTCGCAAAATTTTCCAAAATTCCAATTGCAGTAGAAACTAGACTAGCTCACCTTTGTTTTGTTAGTTGGGTTCAAACTCCCAAAACATCATTTTCAAGGAGAAATCTCAGATTTTGAGAAAGGAGCAAAATACACTAAAATGGAAATTTTGGCCTCCGGTTTTTTATCTTTAGTTCTCTCTCACATGAAGACAAAGGCTGTGATGATTGCAAAGTCAATTGGAAACTATTCCTAATCCACAATTCAAGGGACACAAACAAAAAGTGAATGAAAAAGCTCTTAAAACTTTCCTACAGTTCACCTTCTGTTTGTCCAAACGCCACAAAATGGCGCCCTCGTCATTACAGGGTTTATTCCCTCTTGACACTGTTCATGCATGTGGGAAACCTCCAACATTCCCACCTGCGTCGAGTGGGAACCTGCTAAAGACGCCCTGTGGATCTCAACCAGATTGCAGAAGATGAGACTGAGTCTACAATCACCCTTAGTGATCATTTGTTTGGTGCAGTAGCCAGACCAATATTTGTCACCGTAGAGCAATCAGATACAAATCCAGCTACAACATCTTTACCCAACACTGTAGATCCTGTAACTGTTCATGACATGCAGAGCATGCATGTGGTCGTTTGGAGTCTGTACAAAATCAGAACGAGCTGGGCTATGACTCTGTTAGATCTGGATGTGAGCCTTTGGGAGATGAACCTGATAATTTTATCGGTGGGAGTCAAGAAGAATCTGAGCAATTATCAGTGGGAGATAATGATATTGATAATGTGCTCAGTGACACACCTTCGATACATTCCAATGACATCAATCAAAGTGAACCTTCGATTCCAAGATTTCGTATGCTGACGGAACTATACGAAATGACTGGACAATTGACAAATGATGATGTCGAACAAGATACTGTTCACTCACAGGCATATAGTGTCAATACCGATGAGGCAAGGATTAAGCAAGAACCTACGACATATACTGAGGCGATGAGATTACCCGAAGCACACAAGTGGAAGAAGGCTATGGATAAGGAGTTTGAGTCATTGATAAAAAATGGAACATGGGATGTGGTACAATTACCAAAGGGAAGAACTACTGTAAAATGCAAGTGGGTTTGTAAGGTAAAGTATCAACCAAATGGAGACATAGAAAGATTCAAGGCGAGATTAGTGGCTAAGGGATACTCACAGAAGGCAAGGATCGATTGTGAAGAAACATATGCACCAGTGATAAAACATGATTCTGTGAGAAGCATGTTTGCAATAGCGGCAGCTTACAAGATGCACATAGTGCAGTTCGATATAGCAACAGTTTTTTTGAATGGTAACTTGGATGAGGAAATCTACATGCAACAAGCTGAAGGGTATGAGAAAGAAGGAAATATGGTATACATGCTGAAGAAAAGTTTGTACGAGTTGAAACAAGCAGATCTTAAGTGGAACCAAAAATTTGATCAATTTCTACGACTGTATAATCTTCTAGTAAGCTCAGCGGATGCATGTGTTTACTATTCAGGTGGGAAGACGAAATCAATAGTTGGAGTTCATGTTGATGACGGAATGGTGTGTTCTTTGGACAAAATGGAGATCAACAAAATCATTCAACACCTAGAGCAAGAATTTGAAGGAAAGACTGGGAAGATGAATTATTATGTGGGATTTCAAGTCAAATTGAGTGATCCAAGAGACAGAATCTTCATCAATCAATCACGGTACATAATTGATATTCTTGAGAGGTTTGGCATGTCTAATTTTCATCCAGTAGCCACACCGGCAGATCCAGGTAAGTTGTTGGTTGAACAAGATGGAGAAGATGATCATGATGTTGAAGTAACAGTACCATACAGTAACGCTGTCGGATCTTTGATGTATGCAAGCGTTATATCGAGACCAGATATTTCATTTGCGGTAAGTGAAGCTGCACGATGGAACAAGAGACCAAGAAAATCTCACTGGGTAGCAGTTAAAAGAATCTTCCGCTATCTGAAAGGCACAATACATCTGGGGATACTCTATTATTGCGATCCTAGAAAAGATCTGAAAATACTTGAATACAGTGATGAAGATTTTGGGAATGACATCATTGACAGGAAATCAAGAACAGGATATGTTTTAATTATGAGCCATGGAGCAATCGCATGGGCTTCGGGAAGACAACCCTGTCTAGCTCAATCGACTACAGAGTCAGAATTAATTGCAGCAAATGAAGCAAGCCGAGAGGTTGCATGGTTGAAGCGACTACTGAACAACATTGGTGTACCACAGAAGGGCCCAACTACAATTCTTTGCGATAACCAATCAACAATTCAATTTATCAAGAATCCAGTTGATCACAAAAGGACGAAGCATATTGATATACAATTTTGGTATGTGCGAGAGTGTGTCGAAGCAAAAGATGTTGAAGTTAGCTAAATTCATACCCGTCATCAGGCAACAGATCTTCTAACAAAAGGAGTACCAAGAGACACTAATATTAGACTTCATAGTTTAATGGGAATGACAACAGGACTTGAGATTCAGGAGAACTAGAGTTTACATGACATGGCTTGAAAGGGAGTCAGAGTGTAGTACATTGTGTATTGTTTGTAGCTTCAGTGTAACTCATGTTTAGTGGGAGTGTTGTTTGGATAGAAACATTCGTTACTAATTTTCATCCTCTAAGTGATTCATCTGAGAAGCAGACTTACTCGATTACTCTGCAGTTTAGCATGTCTTTGTTGTTTTGAGTCACCGGTGTAGACGAGTGCATGGGAGCAGCTAGTTGAAGGTGTAGGAACAGGACAAGAAGATCAGGGAGTGCAATTTTATGCACAGTGTGTATCTAGTGATTGTTTAATATACGTGCATCTGTTTCTATTAATTAGTAAGAGTTTCTTGATATGTTTCACTCCGTTTCATAGGAGTAAATTATAACATGAGAAAAAAATAAATTATACGTATCATTTCAAATATTGAATTTGCATACCTGGTTCTATATCTTCAAAGTTGGTGGAAGGAGCCACAATGTTTGAGGACGCTAAAATGCCCTTAGGCAACGAAATGTGCTCCTTCATCAGGGCTTCCGACGCATCAGGGCCACGTACATATTGCTTTTTACCTCTCTTTGGCTATACTTTAGGCCTTACTTGTAAGGTAACTTACATTGATAGATGGATGAATGAAATCTTCTAATCACATTAGACAGTGTGTAAGCAGAGGATGAATGGAGTCAGACAACTCCCAGCTGAGGATGGATGGACCGGAGTCAGACAACTCCAGATTGAGAACATGTGCACTGGAGTTCGACATCTCTATATTTAGTGCATTGGAGTCAGACCATTCCAAGATTGAGAACATGTGTACAAGAGTTAGACAACTCAAGATGAGGTACACTAGAATTAGACTACTAATAGTAGTGAATTAGCTTTACTCTAAATATAGGAGTAAAGATCTAGAAGAGTCTTTGAGTTAAAGAGATAGAAGGATCTAGAATGATCTATGGATTATCTTTACTCCAGATATAGGAGTAAAGGAGATGGAAAGATCTAGAAGAGTCTCTGAGTTGAAGACATAGAAGAACCTAGAAGGATTTGTGGATTACCTTTACTCCAGATATAAGAGTAAAGGAGATAGAATGAACTATGAATAGGCTAGACTCTGGGACATAGCCTAAGATAGACTGTAGTTCCTTTTGGGAAGGAATTCATATATAAAGGCTCGGGGGTGAGATGGTGAGACACTTCTCTGGTGATCACTTCTTTATGGTTGGGTGGTGAGCCTTCAGTCAATATATTTTGATCTTTGTAGTTTTGTTGTAGTTTATTGAGTTTTTATCTTTCCCTTGTCTTATTTGTCTTTTTGTTTGAGAGTTGGTGGCAAACCTGTTGGGAGGTTTGTTACAATTGGTATCTGAGCAGTATGGATCCTCTGCAGGGTTTGGAAGGGAGAGTTGATCCTCTTGCGGGTTTGGAAGAGAGGATTATGAGAGGAGTGATGGGAGCCATGAGGGAAAGTTTGGATTCTGTTCAATCTGGAGCTCATCCTCTTCCGAGAGGGGATTCTGTACAATCTGGAGCTCCACCTCTTCCTAGAGGTGTTCGTTCAGACACTCCTCGCCCTCCTTCATCTTTACCTGTTAGGTCAAGAGAGATAGAGTCTCTTGCAACTTCTACGTTGAGGGGTCCTGGTCCTAGAAGAGTTGATGTTTTGAAGGACTTGAGGAATTATCCTTTCAAGCCTTCTTTTCGGGGAAGGAATTGCAAACCGGAGGAGGTCAAGTCTTTTATTTGCATGCTGGAGGACTTCTTCACTTCAGATTACCAAGATGATGACAAGATCAAGGCTATGGTGATTTGTCTTCAAAACAAAGCTCGTGTGTGGTACAATAATTTGAAGAACGACCGGGAGAATCGTGGACTTCAACCTCTATCAAATTGGAGCACTTTCAAGCACTTGTTTCTTCAAGAATTCCTTCCTGGGAATTACGGAGAAGACATGCGCCAAGGGCTCTATGACTTGAAACATGGAAGTTTGTCTGTAACCCAATACAAGTCAAAGTTTGATTTACATATTGTCTATTTTTCCAATTGGGGTGAAAGTGATAGGGTTGAGTTCTTTCTTCGTAACTTAAAGGATTCAATTAGATTTAAAGTCAATGCATATCATCCAAAGGCTCTAGATGATGCTTATGGTTTGGCTTTGAACTTTGAGAGGGAGGTTAATAGCAAGATAAAGAAGAACAAGAGTCTGTTGGAAAAGAGGTCCTCTGAGTTCAATCGGTCTAATAACTTTAAGTCTTCAAAGTTCTCTCAACGTTCTAATCCCTCTCAAGGTTCCAAGTTCAACCGAGGACAGAGGGGTGTCATGTTGAGCAAAGAAGAGCAGGAGGAGCATGTGAAGAAAGGTCTTTGCTTTAGGTGTCATAAGTTTGGACATCGAAGCTTTGAGTGTCCATCATCCAAAAGGAAGACAACAGCTTTGGAGGTGGAGCAAGGAGATGAAGATACATCTGATGGAGAGCCAAGCAAAGATATTGTCCCAACTGTCTCAGCTGCTATTATGAACATGGAAGAGGAGCAAGATCCAACGGTGCTCCAAATCAAAGGCTTTCTAAACTCTTCCTTCTCTACTATGATTTTTATTGATTCTGGTAGCACTCACAATATGATATCAACTTCATTAGCTCACAAGATAGGACTTCCCTTAGTTCCTATCAAACCTTGCTCAGTTTTGTTACCAAACAACCAAACTAGTTCCATCACTCACTGCATGTTGAAGGTTCCTGTGAACATTCAAGGTGTAGATACTGAGGTGGACTTTGAAGTTTGGAATGGAGCACGATATGAGGTGATATTGGGGATGGCGTGGCTGAAGCAAGTGGACGCATGGATTGCATGCAAGGAGGGAGCAGTCCATGGAAAGCTTCACAACGGGGAATCTTTCACCATAAGAGGTAAGAGATCTTCACCAAGGGTCCCTATGCTTTCTCATTTACAAATGAAATGATGTATTAGGAAAAATTGCGAAGTATTTCTAATACATGTCAGTGAAGTTGAGGATGAAAGTAAGGATAACAAAAGAGTGAATGAATTCTTGGATGAATTTAAAGATATATTTCCTGAAGAGTTGACGGAATTGCCACCTAGGAGAGATGTTGATCACGCTATAGATTTAATTGTCGATGCCGCTCCTATTGCTAGGGCACCCTATCGTCATTCTCTAACTCAAAATGTTGAGTTGGAGAATCAATTGAAAGATTTGTTGAACAAAGGTTACATTAGACCTAGCAAATCACCTTGGGGTGCCCCGGTCCTCTTTGTTAAGAAGAAAGATGGATCATTAAGATTATGTGTAGATTATCGTGGTCTTAATAAACTCACTGTCAAGAATACGTTTCCGTTGCCCTGTGTTGATGATATTTTTGATCACTGACATGGATCAAAAATATTTTCCAAGATAGATTTGAAGAGTGGTTATCATCAAATTCGAATTAAAGAATTTGACATTCCGAAAACAGGCTTCAGATTGCGTTTAGGTCATTACGAGTATGTTGTAATGCCTTTTGGACTGACAAATGCTCCTACTACGTTTATGACTTTGATGAATTCCTTATTTCGTGATCTTTTGGGTAAATTTGTGTTAGTATTTATGGATGATATTCTTATATATTCTAAAAATGTTGAAGAACATAAGAAACATCTTAAACAAGTTTTTGAAATTCTGAGAGCGAATAAGTTATATGCTAAGCTAAGTAAGTGTGATTCCTTTACCTCTCGTATTGAATTTCTTGGTCACATTGTTTCTGATGAGGGAATCTTAGTAGATCCTAGCAAGGTCAAGGTAGTTGCTGAGTGGCCAATACCAAAAGACAAGAGTGAAGTGAGAAGTTTCCTAGGTCTTGCAAGCTATTATAGAAGATATGTCAAAGGATTTTCTAAAATAGCTGCTCCTATGACCAATTTGTTGAAAGGAAAGGGTAATGGAATAGATTGGACTGCTGAGTGTGACTTGAGTTTTCAGACTTTGAAGTCAGTATTAACCCAAACTCCTGTTTTGACTATTATGGATCCCTTGAAAGGAAACATAATATTGTGTACCGACGCTAGCAATTTAGCTATTGGTGCGGTTTTGATGCAAGATAGAAAGATAGTTGCATATGAATCTCGTAAATTGAATTCCGCTGAGTTAAATTATCTAGTACATGAGAAGGACTACTAGCAGTCATTCATTCTTTGAAGGTTTGGAGGCATTATTTACTAGGAGTAAGGTTTAAGATAGAAACCGATCACCAGTCTTTGAAATATTTATCAACCCAATCGAATTTGAGTAGAAGGCAGTGTAGGTGGATGGAATTGTTAGAAGAGTTTGATTTTGAAATTGAATATGTTAAAGGTAAGGAAAATGTGGTGGGTGATGCTCTTTCTAGAAGACCGCTAGCAAATGCTATTTCATGCATCAGAAATTCTCTGATGGATGAAATCAAATTGCATTATCCTAATGATGATTTCTTTAAAATTCAATTTGAAAGTCTGTCTAAGGAAGCTAGAATTGTGAATGAAATAGATAAGTTTAACTCTTTTGAATTGAAAGATGAAGTTTTATATTATAAGGGCAGAGTCTATATTCCCAAGGCTGGGGAATATAGACTCAATATTATGAATAACCTTCATGATATTCTAATAGCAGGCCATCCAGGTTTTCAGAAGACCTATATGGCAGTCAAGCGTCATTATTACTGGCCAGGAATGAAAAAGGATGTCAAAGAATATGTTGAAAGATGTTTGAAATGTCAAGTCTCTAAGTCTGAACAAGTGAAGAGCCTTGGATTTTTGCAACCTCTTAGTGTTCCTAACTTGAAATTTGAATCAGTCAATATGGATTTTATTGTTGGATTGCCTAAGACTCGAAGTAACTTTGATAGCATCATGGTGGTTGTAGATAGACTCACTAAGATAGCTCATTTTATTCTTACAGTTACTACTGTAACTGCTTATGGGGTAGCTGAGTTATTTATGAGAGAGATCTTCAAACACCATGGAATTCCGTGTGAGATTATAAGTGATAGAGATCGTAAATTTGTGAGTGAATTTTGGACCACACTTTTCAAATTGTGTGGGACCAAAATTAAGCTGAGTACTGCATATCATCTTGAGAATGATGGACAAACTGAAAGAACTAAGAGGACTCTTGAAGATATGTTGAGAATGTATGTTGGTAAGAAACAACACTCATGGGATAAGTGGTTGCACTTGACTGAATTTGCTTACAATGATCATATTCATAGTAGTATTGGGGTAAGTCCATTCTATGTTTTATATGGTCAAGAATGTAGAATTCCTATAACACTCTCTACTCCTGCTACTAGATTTGAAAGCATTAATGAAATTATTAAGGAAATAAATGAAATTAGAGAGTTGGCAAAGTTGGCTATGAAGAGTGCTGAGGATAGAGCTAAACACTATGCTAATGGAAAAAGAATCTTTTGTGAATTTGAAGTGGGTGATAAGGTATTTTTGAAGGTAGCTCCAAAAATATCTGGACTCAAGCTTGGTAAGTCAAGGAAGTTATCACCTCCGTTTTGTGGTCCTTTTGAAATTATTGAGAGAATAGGACAAGTTGCTTATAAACTGAGGTTGCCTGAGGATTGGCAGATACATGATGTATTTCATGTGAGTTTGTTGAGGAAGTATGTATCTGATCCTAGTCATGTTTTGCCTGATCTTCCAAAAACTGCTCCTGAGGGAGAACTACTTGCTTAACCTGAGTGATTTTGAAGGTGGAGAATCAGAATCTGAGGAATAAGACATTCCGTAGACTCTATGTGAAGTGGAAGGATTATTCGGAAGAAGAAGCTTCTTGGGAGAGAGAAGTTGATTTCAGAAGGGATTATCTAGACTTTGTCATTGAGGACAATGACTTTTAATGGAAGGGGAGGATTGAAAGGTAACTTACATTGATAGATGGATGAATGAAATCTTCTAATCACATTAGACAGTGTGTAAGCAGAGGATGAATGGAGTCAGACAACTCCCAGCTGAGGATGGATGGACCGGAGTCAGACAACTCCAGATTGAGAACATGTGCACTGGAGTTCGACATCTCTATATTTAGTGCATTGGAGTCAGACCATTCCAAGATTGAGAACATGTGTACAAGAGTTAGACAACTCAAGATGAGGTACACTAGAATTAGACTACTAATAGTAGTGAATTAGCTTTACTCTAAATATAGGAGTAAAGATCTAGAAGAGTCTTTGAGTTAAAGAGATAGAAGGATCTAGAATGATCTATGGATTATCTTTACTCCAGATATAGGAGTAAAGGAGATGGAAAGATCTAGAAGAGTCTCTGAGTTGAAGACATAGAAGAACCTAGAAGGATTTGTGGATTACCTTTACTCCAGATATAAGAGTAAAGGAGATAGAATGAACTATGAATAGGCTAGACTCTGGGACATAGCCTAAGATAGACTGTAGTTCCTTTTGGGAAGGAATTCATATATAAAGGCTCGGGGGTGAGATGGTGAGACACTTCTCTGGTGATCACTTCTTTATGGTTGGGTGGTGAGCCTTCAGTCAATATATTTTGATCTTTGTAGTTTTGTTGTAGTTTATTGAGTTTTTATCTTTCCCTTGTCTTATTTGTCTTTTTGTTTGAGAGTTGGTGGCAAACCTGTTGGGAGGTTTGTTACACTACTTTAGATGTGATCAGTGGCAAAACTCCTTTTCTTTGCAAAGCAGATGTGTTTAAAGACCTAGGGGTGGTGGTCCTATTGGGGTGTCCAAAAGGACCGTCCCACTAAAAATTTCTCCCCCCCCTTTCCACCACAATATCATCACTTTGCGCAATGATTTGAATGGGTCAACTTCCGGATACGGACCGTAGGCAAACCCTAGGCAACCCCCTTGAACATTGATGAGCAGTTTCTATCCTGTCCGTGACTCAACTGATCCCTTGGGGGATACCCTAACCTGGCTTCCATCCCTAGCTGTCGCTAAAACGTCTCCTTCGCCGTTGCTGGAGATAGATTTCCCACTCATGTTGGTGCCGTTCCACGGCTCTGGGCCCCTAAGGGGTCTAAGTGATTTTATCAAAGGCCTTTTACGGTACAACAGGTATAGGTAGTGCAGGGAAAAAATGAAAATTGAAGAATCTCAATGTATACATGTGAGATTTGCTGATTTAACTGTTGACAAACTAACATTATAACCCTAGCTCAACGCTCGTGCACAAAGTTATCCTCCGTTCGCTAAATAATTTAAAAGATAGTACAAAGGAGGGCTGCAGTATACAGTCAGCCATGCAAGAAATGTCTCGAACTAAACACACTACGAAGGAAGTATCCCCGTCAGCAAAATGGAAACCCGTGTCCCTCACTGCATGACAGCTACTCACATGATGTTCTCTATAGGGTACTCTGACAGTGTCCAAATCATGGAAAAACCACGTTGTTGGTGAATGGAAACACAACATCAGTCACATTTGCCAAGAAACGTTTTGAAAACCATAAGAGAATTCATTTAGGGCATCTGCGAGGGTTTCATACCTCAAACCAAAGGATGTTGTAGTAGCCGCCCTTGTCCACCACACTCCGAATGACTTGTTGCAACTGGCGTTATCATCCCACATAACTCGCCGTTATAAACTACACAGTAAAATGACCTCATTCTATTCTTCCTGAACGGGATGTATGCGAATTGTAAATCCAATCATGCATATGGCGGAAATTATCTGTACTGGACTTGAGGTATGTTCCCACTTGGCCTTAGAAAGGGTCTTAGGAGGGGGTGTTATCTCCATTAAAAAGTGTGTGTTCCCACCTATATGCATTAGTAATTACCAATCCTACATGGATGTCCGCATGGCACACTTTCAAGAGTGGGTATAAGTTAATATTTAAGAAGACAAAAGAGCTTTGAGAGATAGTAGGCAATACTTATGGGGCCACCAATATTGGAAAGATTCTCTAGTTTTCCTCTCATAAGAGTGGTCTTATGTATTGTCCCATTTGGGGGACCATTACATAATCCCCTTCTTATTGATAAGGCCTTTACGAACCTCATTGATTACACCTTTTCCAAAAAGAAGGCATTGCCCCTCAAATTGTGGAGTTGTTAAATTTTTAAGCATGCTCTTTGCTAAGGCCAAGTGCGAATGGGCCTTTAGAGTAGGAGGTTGGGTAGACTGACGGTACTTAAATAGTATAGAATAGGAGAAATTACTCGTTCCGGTGGTGACGACGTAATACATTATTTCCAGGCGTTATTGCAAAGGCAACTTGTTCCTCCTCTATAAGGGGAATAAGTGTTTACGTTTGGATCTTTGGTGGCCTCCGTTTGGATCTTTAATAGCCTCCGTTTGGATCTTTACTAGCCTCCGTTGCGGTCGCGTGAACAGAGCCTTGGTTTACCGAAGATGCTAAGTCACAGCTACAGTGCCATGCAGAGCACGTGGCAAAAGGTGACGGCGATCACAATGAAAATGGTGAAACATCCCTGGCTTGTCCGATGAGGGTGTGTACTTTTATTTTTGCAATGAATCTCGTTCATTTGCTTCAAAAAAAGAAAAAGAAAATGGTGAAACATTTTTGGAAGTGAAAACGCCAAAGGAGATTCTTGGAATGTTGCCCCAACACGGAGAAACGTATCCGTGGTTATAGACGTCTCTTCTAAATTTTTGGCAAGTGCAACCATACTAAAATTCACAAGAGAGCGACTGTCGACGTTCCAGACAAGGAAGGGCGGGCATGTTCCTCAAAGACATTCATATTGATTTTGCTCCACCGTTAGAAATTTGTTGGGATTTGTTTGCTGCACAGATTCGCAGATAGACGTATGCACCTCTTAGAAGTACTCTCTCCAGATTGGCGCGGCGAACAGATACTACATCGTGTAACTAGTATGTGAAAACCCTCTGTTTGTTCATTTTTTTCGCTTAGATTTCTTAGATTGTTTAGTCTTTTGGTGGCATCATACTTCCAAAATTGTATTATTTCATGCCATAGTCCGAGACATGAAATTTATTGTTTTGTCAATTTTGAGTATAAGTGAATGTCTATAAATCCTAAAGAGTCCCAAATTTTAATACTTCTTCTGCTTGGGGTATGTCATTTGATTTGTTGTTATGCATGATTAGTGGTTATTAAAGTACATGACTAGATGCCCACATCAATCTCAACATACAGAATGGGAGCCACTAGAATTTTGCCTATCCATTCGCAACTCATATGTGGCCCGTGTGTACAACGTCCAGCAGGATATTCATAACTATAGCAAAATGGGTGACAGAGCAGACATCAATTGGAGGGCTGGAGAGACGATGTGTTACATTTTCATGGAACACATTTGCGGCAAGGCAGAAAACATACGAAGTATCCGGAGAGACTTGAGGAATACAAACTCCATCATTCTGGCTTTTGGAAGACTTGCTTGTACATGTCGTGCGTTTAATACATACCTCTCTGATACATGGGCAAGTGAAGGAGCATTTCTATTTCTGGTTCGAGTCCTTCGTGGAACATGATTACTGAAGAGTCAAATTAGGTAGGGAGAGGGGGAAGGGGTGTGGATGGTTGAAACTGTTGGATCGTGCGATTGGAGTTCGGGGATTCATAAGCACGAAGTTGCTGATGCTTTGTATGTTGGTATTGAGAGACAAGCTCGAAGAGAGCGAGAGTGTATTGAAGCAGCGAATAAATACAACAAGATGGTACACGGCTGTGGGTACCGTGGTTACGGGATTAACCTAACCCTAATCTAATTATATACATGATGACACCCTCTCTCAGTCTGGCAGAGTATCTGTCGGAGTGCAGATCTGTGTTTATGTTGTGTTTTGCGAGAGTCGGTGTTTTGATTCGGCTGCGTATCCTCAATCGGCGGAATGGATATTTGTCGGTGCCGATGGGTCGATTTGGTGTTGACGCTGGTGTGGGCCGTAGCAAAGTAGGTGATCCTTCACTTAGGCGCGATTGCGGAGAGTGTTGAAGGAGTTCTTACGCGAGGCCAGAGGCGTCCTGTACAAGTGCGGCTAAGGCGTGCTGAAGGAGCAGTTGCGATTGTACGCCAAGAAGAGCAATTTTCTCCTGTAACCCCAGGTAGGGTTTACTTTCCATCTCTCTTGTTTCGAAGAAAGGTTGCTTGGCGTGTGTTGATGTCGTATAGCTTGATCGAAGGCTGACTCTGTTAATGTAGTGAGTTTGTCGTTGATGCTGTTTGCACTTCGAAGTAATTGAGCGATAATTTTTAGGTTTCCTCGCAGGTGAAGAAGAAAGTCATCGCAGGTACTATGCGTGTGGACGTGATTCCTGTGAGTGCAACCTGGGGAAAATTCGAGGAGAAGACTCGGAATTTGACATCAAGAGGTTAGGTTTTAAGAAATGTAAGGTATATGCGGTCAAACGGGGAAGGAGACTTGGTATTTACAGAACGTGGGATGAGTGTAGTAAACAGGTACTAGGATTTAGTGGTGCTCAGCATAAGTCATTTAGAACTGTAGAAGAAGCAGAATGTCATCTAAGAGGGATTTGATTTGTTTTGTAGGAAGGATAGGCTGAAAAGATTTAAGCTATTTCTATGTAGTTCAAATTTTATCCGCCCAAGAGGCTTTGTAAGAATGTCAGCGGGTTGTAACGCTGTGCTAATGAATTTGAGACTTATTTCCCCCTCTAGCACGCGTTCTCTTACAAAGTGATGGTGTATTTCAATATGTTTGCTACGTGAGTGAAAAACAACATTTTTTGCTAATTTGATAGCACTCTGGTTGTCACAGAAAAGCTGAATTGGAGGAGTAAGAGAGGAGCTAATGGTGGAATTAGTGTGATGCACAGGGGTGGGTAAGGGTGGAAGAACCTGCAGCTCATGGAGCAAGCGGGAAATCCAAACACCCTCTTGTACGCCATCGCTCAAGGCTCTATACTCCGACTCGGTGGAGGATCGTGACACGGTGAGCTGTTTTTTTGACTGCCAGCTGATGGAGCCACCGGCCGCAATGAAAAGGTAAGCTCCGACGCTTCTTCTCGTGTCTGAGCAAGTTCCCCAATTTGCATCGGTATACCCTGAAATTTGCAATGGTTCATCGTGTCTGTAGAGTAGACCATGATCAGTTGTCCCCTTTAAGTACCTGAGAATGTGTATGGCCGAGTCGAGATGTGCTTGTTGAGGGGCTGACATGTATGAAGCTATTCGGTTTACTGCAAATGACATATCGGGCCGAGTTATGGTGAGAAAGATTAACTTGCCTACGAGCTGTGAGTAGTAGGTAGAATCTACTGACTCTGTTCCTATGTTTGAAACCAGGGACTGTCCTGCTGGAAGCGGAACTTTGGCGGCGTGAAGACCCGAGGGTAGAAACTGGTCAATTATGGATGCGGCATAATCGCGTTGATGAAGAAGTATACCTTCAGGTAAATATTTGAATAGCACCCCTAGGTACTTCTGAATGCGTCCTAGGTCAGTCATGGAGAAAGTAGCTGTGAGAAACTTTTTAATCCACGATATAAGTTTGGAGCAGCTTCCGGTGATGAACAAATCATCGACGTAGAGCATCACAAGAAGAATGTGGTTCTTCTGATGCAGATAATATAAATTTGGGTCAAAGGAGCTGCGGTGGAGGCCCATATTTCGGAGAGAAGAGTCGATTCTTTCATACCACGCACGGGGCGACTGCTTCAAGCCATACAGAGAGTATAATAATTTGCAAACCTTGTGTTCTTGTCCCTTGATTTCAAATCCTGGAGGTTGTTGCATGTATATGTTTTCCTTTAGGATGCTATGTAGAAAAGCCGTTCTCACATCCTAGGTATGGTTCTCATAAATGCTGTCAATCTCTTTCTGCATAGCTTGCCTCTAGTGTGGTTCCCGAATCGCTTGCTTAAAAGTAGGCTCAGTGTTATCTGAAAGTGAAGGATTAGTATCGGAAATAGAGTAGATTGATATAGGATGACAGTCTATGGTCAAGGAGGATAGAAAAACATAGTAGTCCCCAAGCTTAATGCTTGGAGCCCGGGTTCTAAGACTGCGTCTGGGAGGGATGATGGCGGGTTCTGGAGTCGGAACTAATGCTAATAGCTGTGCTATGACAGGTTCAAGAGAGTGCGCTGGAGAAGGATGAGCACTGGGTAACTGAGGGGATAGGGATTCGGAAATAGGGGGGAGCGATGTAGGTGACGAAGGTTGAGGGAGCTCATGGAGGAATTCCTGAGGATTTTGAATTTCCAATTCTTTTTGAGTGGAGAGAGGGTGGGTGCTATCTAGGGGGTTGTAGTGGTATGTAGGGGGTAGGACTGGAAGCGTAAAGCTAGACTCATTAAAGACTACATCGCAACTAATAATAATTTTTCTAGATACAGGATTGTAGCAACGATAGGCTTTAGATTGTTCATCATAGCCTAGAAATAGAGTAGGGATAGCTTTAGGATCTAACTTGTTTCGCTTTTCTTGTAGTATGTGGCAGAAGGCGATGCAACCGAGGACACGAAGGTGAGAAAGATCAGGTTTCTTACCAGTAAAGGCTTGTTCGGGAGTTTGAAGGTTGAGAGCCCTGCATGGTAGGCGATTTTGGACATAATTGACGGCCTTGGCCACTTCATCCCACAGGAAGCGAGGGATCCTGGTACCTGTCACTACGCTTCGAATTCCTTCTAGGAGGTAACGGTTTCTTCTTTCTGCAATGCCATTTTGCTGAGGGGAGTAGCCCGCTGTAAGTTGGTGATGAATGCCCTGGGAATCGCAGAAAATAGTGAACTCGGTGGAGATATACTCGCCACCCCTGTCAGTACGGATTTTTTTGATCTTCTGGAGTGGTGTTTCTACTAAATTCTTGAATTTGAGAAAATAGGAGTAAGTTTGGGATTTTGCTGTCAAGAAATAAACCCAGGACTTTCTAGAATAATCATCTATAAAAGTAAGTATGTACTTACTGTTGTTTTGTGTGGGAGTGGGAAGTGGCCCGCAGAGGTCGCTGTGTATGAGCTGCAGTGGTTTTTCGGTGAAGGTCGTCCTCAGCTTCGGAAAAGGGGTTCGGTGGCACTTCTCGAGAGTGCAACTATCACAATGTCTTTTCAGGTAAGGTATCTTAGGGATACCGTTTACAAGATTTTTGTTGTTGAGGTGATAGAGGCTTTGGCGGTTTATGTGAGCCAGTCGGCGGTGCCATAGATCTGTAGTCTCTACTGAGACTGCCTTGGCGTGAGTTGCAGATAAAATTGCAGAGGGCTTCGGAGGCTGTGCTGTGGCTGTAAGCTTATAGAGCTTGGTGCGAGTATCGCGGTTGGCCTGGAGCAGTACATTCTCTAAAGTGCTGTCAAAGATGAGACATTGCTTTGATGTGAAGATAATCACGTGACCTAAATCGGCCAAGGTCCCAACTGAAAGAAGGTTTGTTTTCACACCAGGAACGTAAAGAATGTCTTTGACTGCCTTTATTTTTGAGTCAAAAAATCGTACAGTACCCTTGTTCTGAACGGGAAGGACTTGTCCTGCTACAGTGCGGATGCTAGAAATTTGTGAGTCTGTGAAGTCTGACAGAATTCTATCATTCCTAGTGACGTGGGAGCTAGCACCGGAGTCTAAAAACCACGGATCTTCGTCATTTGAGAAAGCCGCCATACATGCGTTGAGCTGAGCCTGGTTGTCGTTCTCCTTGTCGAGATCATCTTCCTCTTCATCAGGTTCGTCTTCGATAGCAGAATAGGTGGTTGCTGGTGTTTTGAGTTTCGAGAGTTGGATCTGAAGATCACATATCGGGGGAGAGCACAATAAAGTGGACCACAAAGTGCAAAATGTGACCACCAACAAGTGAATATGAAGTGTGCTGTTTTTTAAGGCTCAAAGCTGATTTTGAGCATTTTGGTGTAGTTTTTGAGCATTGTAGTCACTTTCTAGGGTGTCACAAGGTATCGTATATACATCTTCATAAAAAGAAAATCTTCAATTGAAACTTAATTTGACCAGTAGTTATAATTCATGAAAATGAACTTTTCCAAAGTCTTAATTTCTTCATTTGGAGCCATCTATTGTCTTTGGAGGATGTTTTTTTCGATTTGAAAAACAATGTTCGGTGAAAAAAAACGCACAAAAAGTACCGCGGAAGTGACCCTCTTAAAAAGTATCCTTGCGGTACTTTTGGAACCCTAAACCAATCAATGAGTATATTAAATGACTATTTTAGAATACTTCTTAAACATATAGAGTGCACCGCAAAATTAAAAATGATTTTGGACAAAACCCTAAACCGTTATGTTCACTTTTCCAAATGACGACCATTCACTTTGCCTGACTTTGACGTCTCCGTTTTCCATTGTAAACTCAATATCTTTTCTCGCAACTTTGGGAAGTTGAAGACGATCAAGTCTACTTTCCGTATCCCAAACTTAATTTTGCATCAACATAATGTAAATCCCACTTTCTCTAGTCTTTACAGAAAGGGCTGAAATTGGAAAAAAGATAAGCACTTTTGTGGTTCACTTTATTGTGCTTCCCCCCTATCTGCCGCTTAACTTTCGTCACTTCACAGTCCGCTTCTGAGTGTTTAGCCTGTCCGCACTCCTTGCAGGTGCGGTAGGAGCCGCCTGTACGTCCGCGTCCTCGACCCCCTCTGCTGGGGCGTCCACCTCGTTGGTCGCGGTATTGTGGCGGTTTATAGAAGCTGTTGCGTTGCATAAATAAGACCTCTTCTGAATCCTGACTCTTGTCTAGGATTTGTGAGCTTTCCTCATGTAACATTAGTCCTTGCAACTCAGAGAAAGTAGGACTCCTCTCTCTACTTTTCTGTATTGCTTTGAATGTGGACCAGCTTCTTGGTAGACTTGCTAACATCTGATCAACAAGATCCTCGTCTTGGACAACTACTCGTAGACTGGCTAGTTGACTTATAATAGAATTAGTGTCCTCCAGATGTGAATCTACCGTTTTTCCTTCAAGCATTCTAAGAGAATACAGTCTCTCTTTAAGTGCTAGTCTTCTAGAAGGTGACTGAACATCATACATCCTTTTAAGAGTATTCCAGATCTCTAGAGGATCCGAAAGATGCATGATGTGAAAAATAACATGGTCTTTTATTGTTGAAATCAAAATGCGGCAGGCACGAATCTTGTGCTTTGCTTCGGATTGTGTACCTGCTGAGAAGTTGGGCTGCTGCGCAGCTGGAGTCGTGACGGTGACACTGGGCTGGTGCGATCCTGCTGCGGCATTCTGCTGCTGCGGCGCTGAAGTAGCTACGGTGGCTGCTGATTGTGAGGAAGTGGCGCTTGAGCTGGCCGATCCGGAGGTAGGTTGATTTGTAAAAAACCTCCATAGATTTTCCTGCATCAATAGCATTCTAATCTTGTAACTCCGTAGCATATAGTTCTTTTGCCCATCAAGTTTAGTAGACTCAGACATATCTCTAAGCAAGGAATCCATTCTAACTGACTCAATCTGATCTGATCTGTGTACCACAGAGTAGCTCTCATACCATGTTGGTATTGAGAGACAAGCTCGAAGAGAGCGAGAGTGTATTGAAGCAGCGAATAAATACAACAAGATGGTACACGGTTGTGGGTACCGTGGTTACGGGATTAACCTAACCCTAATCTAATTATATACATGATGACATTGTAACACCATATATTTAGTTTATGAAGGTATGCCTCAACCACTCCTGCCACATTTTTCTGATCGCTAATTCATATCGAATATTTATACATATCACATGTTGGCCGTCATAGTGTTCTCAATTCTTTTTACCTCATTGTCCACATGACATCATGCGAGTTGTCATTAAATATTTACGTGTTCCAAACTCGGTTATTTAATAGATGTACATATCCTGTAAGCGTTACACCTTACTGATTTTAGAATTGTGTTGACCATTTGCTGTGAGGGGAGTGTATACTGAAGAAATGACGAGACGAAAGATGGTTCCGTCTTTTCATATAGACCGATCAATCGCGACAAAGTTTGGTTTGACAGAATATTTGTGTGCATCCCGAAGGTGTATGGGAGCCAGAGTGCGACTCACATCTACCATATCGAGACATCATAGGGCGTATGGACAGGATCCATACCTTCCTCACCCTGTTCTAGTAAGATAGTAGCACAAATTATTACAATGTCGCTATTAGAATGGCTTAGCTTTGTTTTATGATTTTAATGTTTTCTTTGAGTACAGGGTTCATCAACATGCATACATGACAACTGGACAAGTGAACATACATTCATATGCAATATGTGCAGACTATCAACGGACAAAATCTTAGGGGACCAGCTACAAATCCAGACTTAACCAGCGATTCCGATGAGAGTGACAATGGGCAACGTCGTCAGAGGCAAGATATTTGTGTTGTTGACATCCGCGACATGCTTTTTGACGCATATGGCATGGCCGATAGACTCCACCGAGAGGGAACAGGAGACCAACGCGTTCCTCTGGATGAAGACGAAGCAGATCTGCCGGAAGCAGGAAGAGTGGATTACGAGAACCTAATCCGTAATTGTGTCGATCCTGTCTATGAGGGATGTAGCAAGAACAGGTTACAGTTCGGGATTGTTCTCATGAGCCTCGCATCTGTGTACGGAATATCGGACACTTTCATGACAGCATTGCTGTGTTACCAAGCAAGTATTTTTTTTGCCTACAAGTAATTCCCTCCCAAGATCAGCTTACGAGCTAAAAAATATGATTCGACATTTGGGACTGGAGCACGAAAGGATTGACACTTGTCTCGAGGGACACATTTTATACGAAGCGGAGGTCGATTCTTAACTGCAGAGTTGCCCCGTGTGCAATCACCCTTGATACATCCCGGGCTCCAACAACGTTCCATTTTCAGTGACCAGGTACTTTCCTTCGATTCCGAAATTTCAGAGGTTACACAAGTGTCCTAGGCTGGAGGAGTTGCTTGGGCATCACGCGGAAACAGGAGAAGAAAACGCGACCATGAGGACAGTTGCGGACAGTTTTCAGTGGAGGGAGATATCGCGATTGTATTCTCAGTTCAAAGACGTCTCCTCCCATCTGCGCCTTGCTTTAGTGGCAGATGGAGTTTGTCCTCATGGTAACCAAAATTCGAAGCATTCTACTTGGATAGTGCTAATAGCTGTCTACAATTTTCCTGACTGGCTAGCAACTAAGACATTCTTTTTAAACTTGTCCCTCCTAATTCCTGGTCCGAAGGCTCCGACTTCAGACACAATAGACGTTTTCTTGAAGCCATTAGTCCGTGATTTTCTCAAGCTATGGTACGGTGTGCCTGCATTGAACATGTCAAAACCTGTGAACGATCGGAGCTTCACCCTACGGGCCATATTGATGTGGACAGTCGCTGATTTCTTGCGCTAGGATTGCTCTCTGGTCAGACTGATAAGGGATATCGCGCGTGTCCAGTGTGTGGTGCCGGAACAGACTCTGTGCACTCAAGAATCCTTTGTAAGATGGTTCACCAAGGTGCAAGACGCTTTTTACCACATGATCACAAGTTTTGTTCTGTTCGCTTGGCTTTCAACAATGCAGTGGAGAACGATGGGATACCTATGAGGCGAAGTGGTGAAGAGATTCTACATCAGGGCCGTGAACAGGCAAAGTGGCTACGTCAAGGAGGAGTGGAGGACAGCGAAGGAGACCCGGTAAAAAGGCACGGAGTGAAACGTGCTAGCATACTCTTCGCTCTTCCCTACCGGAAGGTGAGTCCTTTCCTCTGGCGTTAGCCATTGTTGCTACGGAACAACCAAATGAAATCTTATGTTTTTCAGAGTCAACGATAACATGTTTAGGCGTTTTGTTTTTCTTTATCCCGGCATCACCATCGTTATGGCATAACTGGTGCTATGACTGTAGTTAACAAGGCACACAGGTATAATTTATTTTTTAATTAATCCGTCCAAATATGTAGCAGAAACTGCTGCAAATGCGACTAGAATTACATACAAACCTCCGTTCAACCTGTAATCACTGTGGAGTTTATTTATATTCAAGTCTCAGTACATCCATCGTCTTGTAGCTGTCGAGGTGAATCTGATGAACTTTGGAAGTTATTTTTCTCCAAATTTCTGAGACTCCTCGATTCAAGATTACGTTATTGCTGAATAATAATATGGCTTTCTGTTACTCCTGTTTTAAATTCAGTCCCTTTCCATAGCTGGAGCATGACCACTAGCGTATTGAAATGTGAGAAAGCACTACATTTTTACTCGAGGTATGTTCGGGCCATGGACATACGAATTTGTGTACTATGTACCATTGATTGCATGCAAACAAGTCTCGTCTATAAAATAATAAGTTTTCGGAAGCCGCATTCCTTCGTTGTTGGGGGCACCGTAAAGCTATCTTGCAGAACAGTACCTAAATAAAACCTGATGAACTGGTACTTAGGTTTTCAGGACAGCGCAGTGTAGAATCTAGAGTCCATGCCCTTTGAGTAGAACATTTGTAGACCTACTGGACGGTGAGGTATTGGACTTAACCATTTCTCCGATTGTTGATTTTGTAAGGTAACATGATCGGAGACCACTGAATAATTAGCATCAGCTTGATTGAGCATGGAGGTAGTTTACTCATATGTTATATGTACTCTTCTACTTACAAGTGGTTGTAAGAGACTAGTTAAAGTAGTCGTCCAACAATGCCACCACTCTGTCTGTACTCATAAGGAGGTAAAAAATCTGTTCTATGTAATTTGTTGTCCAACTTTGGAGAGAGTCATGAACTGTCAGAGGACGAGTGTTTATATTTTTTGGATTCATGATCGAAGGAAAATATTAATTTTGGATGATATGCAGTGCAGCATCTGCCAGTTCGGAATACTATAGACGTTATGCACACAGAAAAAAGTGTCGTGGAAAACATTTTAAAAACTCTTTTTGGAGAGAAGGATGGAGCGAAAGTGAGACTCAACTTACAGAATCGGAATATAAGAAGACACTTGTGGGAGACCAGAGCAGTAGAGCATATATGCCCCCTGCTTCGTACGTTTTGTCAAAACCAGATCAAGAACTGTTTCTAAGAACCTTGAAAGCGCTGAAGCTACCTACTCACTAATGCGGTACACTTCACTCTAAAATTTCGAAAGGTCGACTGTCTGGTTTAAAATCACATGATTATCTTGTAACAAAACAAGATATCCTTCCTGTTTGCTTACAAGACATTGGGGATGAAGCTGTCTGCAAAGCTATTATCCAAGTATCACGGGTTTTCAAGAAAATATGTTCAAAGACAGTGAATGTCCACGAACGGGAATCACTTTTTCAAGAAACAGTCGAAACATTATGTTTGCTCGAGAAGGAGATGCATCCCTCCTTTTTTGACATTATGGTTCATTTGATCATACACTTGGTGGAGGAATTATTCATCTTTGGGTCAGTCCATGTACGTTGGATGTACCCCTTCGAGAGGTATTTCAAGGCGTTAAAGGGTTTTGTTTGGAACCAGGCAAAGCCCGAGGGCTGCATCGCAAAGGGTTACCAACTGGAGGAATCCTGTGGCTTCGTTTCCGAGTATTTGAAGTGAATACCATCATCGTTTCGTAGAGTCTAGGAGAGCAATGAGGACCATATCATGATTGATACTGTTCTGGAGGGGAAGGGGAAATTAAGACAATTGGATTCGACATTTCTTTGCGACATTCATGGTTTTGTCTTGGATAATGTTGAAACTTGATATAGTTGACAGTCACCGTCAGTAAGAATCTTCCATCACTATGTCCCTGTTCTGTTTTTCCATTCTATGAATTTGCAGCAATCACAAAGTGATTTATTGTATTTCCATGTGTGCTTATTGTAAAATGAAAGAACCGAAAGCAATTGCATGGTTGTGACAACAATTTCCATACCTGATATGCTTGCTTGTGTGTAGAGGATGTGAAAACCCTCGGCCAGATTTTACAAAATGTGCACATGTGGAAGTCATTGCTCTTATGTTTAAGCTTCTAGTTCTCTCACATGAATAAAATATGCACTTCTACATCACATGATTACCGGACTGACGTCACTTCTATTTAAGTGACCGCTTCTGTGCATGAGATACGACCTCCTTGTGAGTGACAGGCGTTAAGCCAGAGCAACGTGGAGGGCGCGACATGGTGGACACCGTGGATCACGGCCCCCAAATTTCCCTTGTGAGTTAGCGATGTACCCTGATTTCCCTGATTGGCTAGGAGAGGAAGTGCAGAGGGAAATCAGTAGTGGAGTTGAAGTGGATCCCATGCTCGAAGCTGTATCGAAAGCACCTTCGTTGGTTGCCAAAAAATACAGAAGTTTATATTCCTCAGGATATCATTTCCGAGTCCAGAGCGCGGAGACACACCTTAAGACCAGCGACTTGGGAGTGGCTGGGACAATTCTACGCACATGTCGTTCCGGAGGTGGCAATACAAACCAAGTAATTGCACCAATTGAGTACGTGGGAAAACATGACGAAATTATTGAGCTGGACTACAGATTTTTTACACAGGTTGTTATGGTGGCTTCATGGGTTCAAGCAAACTATAGAGGTCCGAACGTGACTGTCAAGAAGGATAAATGGGGATTTATCATTGCAAACTTTAGTAGAATGCTTGACTTCGGGAGAGATTCCTTTGCCTTCCCGGAGCATGTGCAACAGGTGTACTTCTCCGACTGTCGAGAGTTGCCTGGGTGGAAGGTGGTGATACGAACTGAACCCAGGGGAAAGAGGGTAGTCGCTTCTGGGGCCGATAATGAGGAAGGATTTATTTTTCGACATGGTCGTGACGATGACTTTGAAGGACTTCGAATGCCTGTTGAGATACCAGAAGAACAGGTGGAGCCTCTGCCCCGCGGTAGAGTCATTACCGTCGATGATTCTACCCGCCTGGTAGATGCGGATTACAATGACAACTTCAACAGGGATATCGGAGAGTCCTCCGAGGAGGAGTGAAAGGCTTGCCCTCAGAGAGGAAGTGGTGAAATACAGAACCGATGTTTCTCTGGTTCTTCTTAAGTCTGTGAAGAAAACAAAAGTGCGAGGGCAAAGAATAATATCGGTCGTTGCTTCATACTAATTCAGGTGTCGGAACTTGATTTGATTGCAATTGATTCATTTTTTTTTGGTTTTTAACTACGTCATGGTGCATATGTACTGTCAGTGCTGGACGAACCCTCATGGATATCCAGTCTATGATGGTATGAGTTGCCTCGGTTTCATATCACGAGACAATATGGTGGATGATATTATTTGCCTATTGGTTTGGCTTTGCCAATCTCTTTGGGGAATGTACTATGAAGAAGCTAACATAATCTTGAACAATGAACACACATACGTCGAAAATCGCAATCATTTTGACATTCTGTGACTTCTAGGGAAACACTGAAGAGAATCATTTCATGGAGTACTACTTGTATGTAAAATGTTATTTACTCACAGGGTACGCCATAATAAAACGTACAAGTACGATCCTACTGAAGTGATGAAGGACACCACATGAGGTACCATATAGATTGGTTTTCAGTGTCTTGCTGTGTGAAGTGGTTGATTAGATATAGCTATGAATTAAGTCACTAGTAGAATATGGGGGTCGTAGCAACGTTAGTGAAGCAACGTTTGCATTTTCAAGCAATGTTACTGGGCATATGATCCCTCTTTGCTTTAGGCATTGATTTTAGCAACGTCTCTGCGTTCGACTGAGGTTCCCAATGACAGCCACGTTCTCTTGTTGAATTTGCCACTAAACCTCAAGGATTAATGGAATTCTGGAACGAGATTTGGAAACTACTAATGAAAAGTTGTGAACAGAAGCGGTTTCGGATGTCTTTCACTCTGAATTCCATTATAAGCACAACAATAAATCACGTAAACATAAGTACCCCTCATAGTGCTCCTTTTCACACGCATTTCTTCTATGCCGCAGTTTTACAGAGCTCGACATGAAGATTGGGGTTTCCCCGCATCAGTACATCAGAAATGACATAAGTGTATACCCGGCGCGGTCATTGTTTAGAACGGACGCTCCATTTTCCAGTGCTACATGCGACTATCACCAGATTTCATCACTCCATGACCAGGAAGTCCTTCATGCCTTTTGTCTAACTCTTCCATGTTGGGCATGAAATTCAACAATTTTGTGAATGGAATTTGTTGCTAAAGTCTTCTGCGTCTCCTTACTTGTTAGTGAGTCAGACTTTAAGAAGTCACATGAGTTTGTAGGTCAAAATACAAGCGATAACGCCTACAGTAACCTTACCTACGTTCTAACTGACAAGGTAGCTAAATCGTGTGTCGACATTCAGTCGGCTAGTTTCTGAAGACGGAGGCGAACATTTCTGTAAGGTGAGGGTTGCTGGAGTGCATAGTAGCAGTACAGAAACCCTAAGGGGCAGCGTTTTCCATCCTCGCCCTTCTGTTCCTCAATCTTCACCCAGTTCTTGAGAAATTCGGCGCCATGTTTTGAAGAAGAGCAGAATCGGCGAAAGATGTCGATGGACATGCTGAATTCCGGCATGTCGTCGAATGGGAGGTCGCCGAGCCAGTTCATAAGAACGTGTTGAAACTTCCACGCTCTGGCATCCTCCATTGCAGAATACGGCACTTGATGGCTTCGTTGGACGGTTGAGGCAAGGTGCGGCAGACAGACATGGGCACTTCGAAGGTCACAACGAAGAATGACGGAAATATCTGAATAGGAGGAAGATAGATTGTCCGTCTTATCACGACTGCATAGGGTACCACTGTCGAAGATTGATTGGCATTTCGGATATTTTACATGCCAGGATTTAGGATTCTTACCTGAACTCCGAGATTGACAATTCAGGGCATCAAAAATAGATAATGACCCTCCGCCGGAGCCCCGATGTTTACTGATGCTTACGGAGCGCATATGATTAACGATGACGCTACCGTCGACGAAGTTTACTCAAGACTTACTACTGAAAATTCACCACAATATTTAAAATCATATCCGGGACAATGTGTATCCAGCACTGTCAAATTCTACGAAACTAATTCCTAATGTTTTGTATGTACACTACGGGGTGGGATCAGAGAATATGATTTAAGTTTATATTTCCAATGGCACATAAAAGTAGTTTTCCTTTCACTATTTTGAATCCCATTTAAAGTTATTGACTTGATTCGCACTTTAATTGTAAAGTTCGTAATTCCATTTAATTCATTCACATTAACAGTCTTTGGTGCCCTATCTGCAAGTTTTTACAATTCTAGATTAGATAAAATTTGCTTCAATATAATGAAATAGCCAATTCCGGAGTGGTTATCATTTTCCGGATAGTGTTTATCATTCACGATGTAAACCGCAATGCCCCGTAGACATTTATTATTTCCACATATACCATCATACGATAATGGTCTTTTATGATGTGTTTATTTTTCCTGCTTTTTAAATTCATGATTATTTTATTATACCTTGTTTCTTTACGTCTTTCATGGGATATACAGTTTTACTCAATGCAGAAATCGTTATCCTATTTGATTTTTGTGTTTTTTGTGTTTTTTTTTTTTTTTTTTTTTTTTTTTTTTCTAAAACCTTCATATTTCCAGTAGAAGGTTCATATTTCAATTTGGATTTAGTTACAACCCCTTTAGAATGTAACATGTATAATCTTACATGTGCTCTGTTCAGTGTTTTTGTATTTTTTGGTTTTCCCATTCCAAATGTACAATACTCTCATTTATGTTCCTTTCATTCTAAAGCGAGGGCTTCTGTCCTTTTCTAATCCACTACATTAATGTTATCTTATCTATCTGTCTTCCCTTCCTTCTCTTCCTTTAACTTTCATGGAAATTTCAATTAAAGACTATTTTGGTTTTTAAATATATTACGAAACAGGTCTTTCCGCACCTACATCAAAGTTCATTTGTTGAGGACTACGTTTCCAACTATTATTTCTTCATATGTTATTTTGTGTTGCCATATATATAATGGGTTCATTATGTTTGTATAATATGCCACTCATAAATTTCCTTTGACGTCACTTACGTTAAAATAAAATAAAATAAAAATTTTGATTGTTTAATCTTGTATTTTTTTATTTTTTTTAAATTTGGTATTTTAATTTATTCATCCTTTTCTATTCCTATAGCTTTAATGGGACATTCAATGTCATTTTAATACCAAAATATCATTGAATTTTTAAATTTCTTCGGTGTTGAGTTTGTTTAAAAATGTCTCTTTCTCATATTTTGAATTTAATTCAGTACTCACAGGGGAGAGCATAATAAAGTTTACCACAAAATGCACAATGTGACCACTAATAACTGAATATGAATTGGCCTTTTTTAAAAGGCACATACTTGATTTCAAGCATTTTGGTGTAGTTCTAGACCAATTTAGTCACTGTCTAAGCTGTCATGCGGTATCTTCCACAAATCTTCCTAAACAGAACATCATCAATTGAATGTAAATTTCACCACTAGTTCAAAATCATGAAAATGGATTTTTCTAAAAACTTAATTTCTTCATTTTAGGCCCTCTATTCTCTTTAGATGATGTTTTTTTCCAATTTGAAAAAAAATGTTCATTGAAAAAAAATAAAAAATTGTATATATTACATAAAATATCCTATTCAAAATAATCCATGCGATACTCCCTTCCATCAATGTCATATATAAGACTTTTTCAATACTTATGTTCATATATTAGAATGAACATACAGATTTATATATCCGCCTTGATAATATTATACTCGTCCTTGAATTATATTTATTCAACATTCTTACTCATTTCCAAACTCTTAGTGCATCTCTTCAAAATAAATTCTTTTCCTACTTTTGAATTCAGTTCCATTTATTATTAAATATATACTTCAATGCAGACCATTTTATATCACTTATTTCATAAAGTAGTGTAAAAAAATATATCAAGTCTTCACTTACATGTATTTCCAAAAAAAAAAAAAAATCTTTTGTGAACTTAAAAACTTATGTATTTACATTAATACAAGATCAGTCTCCAAATATAGTACGTTGTACTTTCTAAAACATTTCAAATTTTTTTACGACCTGTGTAAATTAGATAGAGATATATGACTTACTGTAATTATATTATCTCACGGGCCTCTCTTCTATTATTGAGGTGGTTAGTGATGATATTTTTCTACTTCACATAAATACGTTTTCCAAGAATGTTTCAAAGGTTTGGTAACACGTATCTCTAACAATGTATTTGAAGAATGCCACATGTTCGGAGATTGTAATATTTTTCATCGATATATCTTGAAGATGAAATTTATTAATATATATTTCATGAAAATAGATATGTTATAAGTGCATTTGGGGATCTTTAATTATCATTCTATAAGATCTCTGATTCTCAGTTATAGATCTTCCATACTTGATTTTTAATCTTCCAATTTTCCATTTGAGATCTTCAATTTTCATTTATGTATCTTAAATTTCCAATTTTTGGCCCTATTCTTATCTTTTCTGGACCTTCAATTTTAATTATCTATTAGTCAATTTCCAATTTTGGTTCTTCCGTCGACATTTATGGATTTGGAATTTGCATTTTCGAATTTTTGATTCATCACAAAGGGATTTTAAATTTTCAGTTCTGCATTTTTTAAAATCCTTTTTAAATATTTCATTCCTCTAACCAAATGTCTATTCATAATTTCTGATTTTCTGTAGCTCTTTTTTTATCTTCCACTTAGGATTTTTGATATTCCATTTTTTATTTCTTATTTTTCACTTATGATTTTTGATCTCGCAATTATGCTTTTTTGATCTTTCATTTATGTTCTTTGATCCTTTTTTTTGATTTCGGATTTTCCATTTCTGAATTTAAATCTTCCAATTATGGTTTCTGATTTTCCATTTATGATTTTTGATCTTCCATCTCGACTTTTGATCTTTTCATTTATGATTTTCCATTTACAATTTCAGACCTTACAATTATTAGAAGTGCTCCAAACATTTTGCTCAGAGATTTGGTACTTCACAGTTACGGATTTACAATTCAACACACACTTATGTTTATTTCTTTATTGTTCAAATTTATTTCAACATTCCATTCTCTCCTAGTTGGTGTCCTTTCATTACAGGTTATCTTTAACTTAATTATTTCAAATTACCAGAGTTAGTTTCCTTTTCTCCTATTCTGGTCCAGTTTTAATTCTGAAAATTTTCTGAATTATAGAAAACGATGCCGGTTCTATAATCCGTTTGTGGTTTATGATTTCTAGCCAGGCATCGTTTGGATAATTACCAATCGTATTTCTGCCTTTACTGGCTATGGTTAGATAGTGCGTCGTACTATAAACAAATAATTCTAATCTATTCAGAATTGACACGAGTTGAAATGGATCTCGTTATTCATTTTGGCTATTGTTATCGATTTCATATATTGTCCACTATAATATTAAACTCTTAAGGGCGTACTACTGGCTAAGGTCTTTGGCTATTTTATATTACATACGTGTTACGTGTGTAATATAATTCGGCTTCTCATTGGGCAACATGTTTAGCGCATCTTTGTATTCATACAGTAGTTAATGGTGAAATCTGTTGAGCTCAGTTTACTATAATTTATTTCCTTAACATCTAAAACCAGTATGTTTTTATCATTTAGAACAGGTATTCACTCATTCATGTTATGAATTAGGAAATTGCTTGCGAGGAAAGTGATTGTAGAAGTAACATATGCAAAAAATATTCGGAATCAAGGAAGGAGAAGAAGGATTACTTTGTCGCATTCATTTAACTTCAGAACAGTAACATGTGAACTTAAGTGCTCTATGTTTTTTTTTAGAGTTCCAATGTTTCATAGTCAGAATCGACTACAGGGGCGTCCACCTCGACACCCGTGTCTTCGATCTCCTCCGCATCCGACAAATCTGCCACCTCCTCTTCGTCTCTACGGATCTCTTCTTCTTGTTCAAGATCAATTTCATGGTCGTTGACTACCTTCCTTCGTCTCACGTAAACCTGTGTCCTATCTTCTTCGTTACCATCTTCATCCTCTACCTGATCCCTCTCACTGTCAGACTTGTCATCGTCGTCAACAATGACCTCGTCTATAGCGTCCTCTTCTGAAGTACTGTTGGGCGTTCTGTAAGTTGGCGGTATATCCGGGACTGAACTCTGAAAAACCCTTGTTCGTCGCTCCTCAGCATCTACGACCAACTTCCAATTCTTGTGCAACCTGTCCTCCACTAGGAAAACCTGGTTGCATTCCGAGGGGTACACAAAAGGCTCGTGTTTTTCCAAATGAGATTTCATGAACTGCTTGGCTAACACACGGTTAATACCGCATTCGTCTCTGATCATGGTCGTGCTTGGCCGCCTTGTAGAAACGTTATTCTGCCACAAGTTTCCACGTATCATGGTTTGCCGTAAAGAATCATAGTCCACTAACATGATGCTGTCCACCTGCCCAACGAACTCCACCTTTTCATCGAGTCCCATATCAAAGTAAGCCGTGATGTAAGAGTCGCTAGTGGTTTTCTGGCCGTTGTCACGACTAGCTATCCTAAAATGACGTCCTTTGGACCACATGGCAGAGTAGTAACGTGCGGTGGCTACCGGCCCGGCACTTAGATCCAATACATCCTGTGGAACGTACTCTCCGGACCCCAACGCTGCTAGAACAGCTGGCCGAAGCCAGTGTCGAAACGAAGGGGGCGCGCTGCTATGCATTACCGTATCAGAGTATTTATCCCGCCATCCTGCCAGACTAGGGTGGTTTTTTACAACAAACGAGTGAGCCTGCTCAAACACAACATCACTCATCCTCTTCAGCACATACCTTTTCGGTAAAAGCTCATCCGCCATCTCTAAATTCTCTTCGAGACTCCACAGTTTACGTGCTTTTGGATCGAGGAGAGTTGAGTACTCTGTAGCCATTACCATGGCCTCGTAACTGATATATCCCTCTGCCATGCTTGACTCCGGACGGGCATGTTGGCAAACCCATTCCTTTAATTTCTTCATGTACCTCTCTACGAAGTACATCCATCGGTAATTGACAGGGCCAGCGTTGAAAATGTCCTAAACTAGGTGGACCATAAGGTGTGGCTGGATATCGAAGAAGGTAGGCGGTAAAACCATCCCCAGCAAGCAAGCGATCTCGAACCCCTCCAGTTTGAGCCTTGGTAAATCCGCAATTTTTATCTCCTTAGCACACACATTTTTGAAGAAATGGAAAACTCGGTATATCGCATTTCTTACCTGAAGAGTTAGAGTGCCGCGGATTGCTATCGGAAGATAATCATGCAGAATGTTGTGCCAATCGTGTGTCTTCATCCCCACAATTTTCTTGTCCTTGAATTTGTGCGCCATTGATGAACCGTAGTTTGATGGAGCCTTTATGTTCGCAATGGTTTCAGTAACAGTCTTGAACTCTGTTGCGGACCACACCCAGGGTGCCTTTGCATATTTATATGACGTGGCACCAGTCCTTTTGTCGACTGTAACTTCTTGTGGGGTGTGCAATGCAGGCATTCTATTCTGCGCCTTCAACTCCTCCCTAACAGCATGTCCATCTGACTTCGCACCATTTGCACTGGATAAGGTCTTCAGCAAGGCAACGCATATATTTTTTTCGATATGCATGGTGTCAAGTAGATGTGGTGATTTAAGATCCTGGCAAAAAAATGAAATAAACTAAACAATATTAGATAGCTAGGATAAATGGAAATTTCATGAATCCATTTGATCAAACTAGATCCACTCCTCAGTGGATACATGATCTAAGAAAGTAATTCCGCGATAAAGGCTAATCACCCTAAATATAAGCACTTTGGTAGTCATGACCAGAGATGCAGTAAGACATGGGGGAGCCTCCTGAGCTCCACTCGGATAGCCTATATTTAATCTAATAAAGTGAACTATGAATAGAATAGTGTTTGCGGTTACCGTTAATGACTCCATGCTTCATTAAGAACACGTACAACATTATCGAATGACTTTCGTGGACAACTTACCTTAAAATATGGCAGCTCGTAAAAACATGACAATTTGTTGATCCCAGTACTTTTTGCAGGTATTCCACTTTCCTCCTCAGTCCTTACATTTCTCTGCCATTGCTCGTACCAGAATGTTTGATCAGGCGATCGGGGACTGTTTCGTGTGTCCACTTTCCCATCGAATAATTGTGAGAATCCCTCTCTCCGGAATCTGTGCTGGGGGGGTAAATATTTTCTGTAACCCATGTATACTGTTTTCCGTAAGGTCTTCGAATAATGGGACTCAAAGTCCGAAGGATGGCAGCGAGGGCACGCTTTATATCCTGAAACTTGCAATCCAGAGCAGAGTCCATAACCTGCGGATATGGCAGACAATGTAAATATTTAAAACGGGAGGAAAACCACCGCTACAACCCTGTAAACTCACATACATGGTGTATGTTATGATTTACGAGAACAAAAACATGTTAGAATAAAAAACCTGTTTCACGTCAAAGAGATTTGCACCCGGCCAGTCGTGTATTGTCCAAACCAGCATAGCTCGTAGTGTGAACTTATCCTTCCCTTCTGGGGAAGTCACATCTTGCGCTGGAATGCCACTCACCCAAAGTAGCTTTAACTCGTCAATTAAAGGCTGCATGTAAAGATGCACGTCTTTTACCTTCTGTGGACCTGTGTTTAGGGGGACAATTACAACTGTGTTATTTGTAAAAAGAAATAAAAAAATTAGAGATAAAGGATTGTGGTCTAATAATCTCGTTACATACTGTTCCTAGGTGAAGAGTGATTTATAATGCATGAAAGAGAATAGTAAGGGAGGTCGAACCTGGTATTATAGTGGAGAGGATCACGTGGGTAGATTTTATAGACATCCACGGTGGTAAATTCAACAAGGACAATAATATTGGCCATGTCGAGTGGCTTAGTGAGTTGTGTCCGTGGGGATTGAAGCCATCCATAGCGAGACTCAGAAAAACGCTACGTATGTTGTGTTCGACGCCCAGTTGTTCTCGTAGCAAACCTTCTGCATGTTGGAATGCTGCTCCATCAGCTGGTACCCTCAAAACCCCATCAGTAGATCGATGAAAATAATACCACTGCATAAGTCTGGCAAACGTCGGGCTTCTATATAGGCTCTGTAACCTCGGGGACAGGGGGAAATAATGAAACTTTTTCCTGGGAACTGTTTTCTTTTTCAAGTCATCTCTGTACCGGCTGAGGCCACACTGTGGCACCGTGCAATGTTGTAAATTTTCACTAACTGGACCATAGTAAATGAAGTTGTCGCATGGGCAGCAGTCAATAGTGATATAGTCCAGCCCACATTCCGTTATAACTTTCCGAGCCTCCATACGCGAGCGTGGCATGTTGTTCACAATGCCTTGACCGGAAGGTGCCACATTGTCAGCCATTCCCCTGAACCAGTCGTCCATTGCCAAGTTCAAATGTCTATTTTTTGTTTGCAAACCTAATGCCCAAATAATGAAGTTAAGGAGACTCTTCTTCGAACCAGTGAATATGGGAGTCGAAGCTTGCTTCACAATATAGGGCATTTCCTCGTCTTCTGCAGAACTTAGATTAGGAGGTATGTTCTCCAAACCTATACGGGCTAAATTTGTGAGGATGTGTGGAATCACCTCTTCTTCGCCCCAAGGTGAGTCGAAACGGTTACCTTCATTGTCGTTGTCGTCTATGTCGTTGCTATCTGGAAAAGTTGCAACGCCAATTGCGGGCAGGTCGATTGGCCTGGGATTCCCAAGATCATCGCCACAGCCGGCAATTGCGTTGCTATTCATGCCCTCGAGATACAAGTCCTGCAAGTAATCCGCGGCGTCAAAAAGCATTCCCCGTAAAAATCACCATGTATGCATGGAAATGACGTGGCCATTTCTGCTGACGTCATCTATATAAAGGCCCACCTTTGGTCTATAAATCACTGTGGACTATCCAATTTGAAAAAAATATTATATATATAGAGGAATAAGGGCGGCGAATGAAATCATATTTAATTGAAGATGTTACTGACTAGTTGCAAGACTTCTCCAACTGTTTATAATAACATAGATAATGAAAAAAATTAATTAAAAAAAAAAATTAAGAAAAAAAAGGGGGACTTAATAAAAAAGGAAAACGTGTGAAGGAGAATAGGATAAATGGAACTGAAAAGTAAACAGTATTAGATTGAAATCGTTTCCAGAATGAATGGGAAGCAAGTTTTAAATTAAAAATAATATAAAGAGGGTAGTAGTAGTTCAAAAATAAGAATAAGAAATAGAATTGGAATATTGGGAAAGGACCATGGACTCTATTGTAACAAGGACCCTTTGAGAACGAATTATTTACGTTTAATATAATAATGTAATAAATATTAAAAAGAATGGGACCGTACAACTGATGCATGAAGGCTGGGAATACAATAACAAGGTGAAGTATGAAATATGCCCATATGGATACTAACATAATAAGACGAAGGCATCACTGAACCATGTAATTTATTAAAAAGGAAAGAAAAGGCCAGGTTCATAATTTTGTGTTTTGTATGAAATGTTTTTTTGGATGAAGGTATATCATTTTAAGTTACACAGGGAAGAAAAACTGAGATAATAGAAAAATTTCAAGGGAAGACGTCACGCAATAGGGTTCCAGCACAAGGTAAAATGACAACAAGGGGTTCCCATCTCAGAATTAACATACCTTGTAACGAGTTCCCATAGAGTGCAATTTCAAGTGATTGCGAACTGTAGAAGCTAATCGTGTAGACGGCATAGGACCTTTTTCGCACCGTAAACAGGGACACACGATCCAGTAATGGCCAATATTGGTGTTCTGGTCTTCTGCATCTTCTACTGCCTCAGGTGGTTTGCGTCGTCCGAAGGTCGGATCATCTGGCTCCGTCTGGCCCTGCATTTCCGCTCGGATTGGCTCGTTAGTGTGAACAACCTCATATCTTTGTAGATCGTATCCCCTTCTCTTCCTCCCCATTTTATTCCTGTTACAATATGAAGGAAATTGTTAGTAATTGAGGGTACCCTGAGAGACCTGAAAGAGCCATTTCTAGATTTACTGATATTAACCTAGCCGTTAATGGTCATGTACACTTTACTTAACGGCCCACCCTACAAGCATTTACAGGTCTAATTATAACAGCCACGGGATATAATATCTGATTAGACACCTAAATGGGACATTGCTCATTATGCAGCAACCAGGCCATGCTGTTATTTCAGTAATGATGCAAAAGTAATTTCCCTATTCTTACACTCCATGAGTGTGTATTAATATGAACTACCCCTACAATGGGCTATTGGATGAAAGGCAGCCAGGAAAATCGTGACCTCTGCCAGAGGCCGTTAGTGATGACTTGTCCTCATTACGTGGGTCGCGACACCATTACTAAGACGATCACTCAGTTTGTACACCAAATATCACGTAAATTTAGTCAGACTTGTTTTGGAATGCCCAAGTTCAGCGTTGCTAGTTCTCGTCCTTGTAACTGAGAGAGGTAACCGACCTGGTGTTCATCTGGCAGTATTGGTTTCGAAAAGTTTGAACTCACATTGAAGTCACTTAGTTCCTATGTTCGTAACGTGAAGAATGTAGAGCAACAGTTTAGAGAGATCAGTTCTAGCTAATCCGGAAAAACGAGCATGGCGAGGTGAAGTCGAGGGTGACGGTCCACTGATTTGAACGTGGATATTGTCTGCAGGGTTTAGTGACGTTGTTTTGGGAAGGAGGTTCGCATACATAGGCTAAGACACTATATCGTAAGTGTGAGTATGTCCTCAAAGACCGCATTTGAGAGTTTTAGAAACTTGCTACCTTTCCGTTGATACGTTGCTATCTGGAAAACATAGAAATTCCTAAGTCCTCGATTTCCTAAAACCTAGTCCCAGTTGTGTGTTTAAGTTGTGGTGTGCACCCCGTGGCTCTTCCTTCTGCAGACTTCAGGATAACATGGCGGGCCACGGTATCAAGGGCGGCGGCGGCAAAAGTCGCTCTAGTAAGAGGAAGAGGGAGAAGAGGGAGAAGACGAAGACCAAGAAGGAGGTGTTGCCCGTAGACGGACAGAGAAAGAAGAAAGAGAAGTCCAGAAGAAACCGAACTACTGATGCATCTCCCAGTGAGCTTCAACATACGGGGGATAAACCCTCAAAAATCCCAGCGCGGGATGATACTGTCCCGCACTTATCTCCTGTTATTGTCCTCGTAGACCATGTGGAGGGCGCTGGCTTAGAGGAGAGACCGAGGAAGAGGGGCAAGGGAGACGACAACAGAGGAGTCAATGTAAACCAGGACTCTCATGCACCAACTTCCTTGGTCCATCCGGTAGAGGAGCCATCGGCGACACGTTACAGGGGGGATCCGCATGGTGTGCGGGAGCCCAATGATATGAACGATAACGACCCCATCATCGTCCAGACGCTGGTGTCGACAGTTAGTACCGGAGTAGTTGAAGGCCTCCGAAGGGAAAAGCTGCAGACATCGTTTGACACAGTTGCGTCCGCTCCTATGTACGATGTAGAGGCATCAAATGTGGCGCCGACAGCAGAGGAACACACGCCGCCAGCTCGGGAGTTGTCGATGACGGGGCTAGTGACGGGTCTCCCTAAACCGTATTCCAGACCAACTGTAGCAGAATCCACTGTTCCTACGGTCTCCGATAGTGCATTCGTCCAAGATGAAGACAGTATACGTAAGTTGGCTGAGCTGGAGCGGGCGTTTCTCTTGCTGCAGAGTCTACACCCTCATGAGCGAGATGCCTTTCTAAAGACACATGACTTATTCGGGGAGGGGGGAGACACTCAGAAACCTCGCGATGAATCTGCATCTCCGAAGACTCCGGAGCCTCGCACTGTATTTCATACAGCGGAGACGGTGGAGACAACATTCCCTCAGGCGGAAGTGAACTCAACGAATAATGCAGACGAGGAACAGGAGGTACCTGTAAGGCCGCTTGAATCACCAGATTTTCTTGACCTTCCAGAGTCGCCACATGGAAGTCCCGTATCCACGCAGGTTAGGAAGGAGAATAAAAAGAAGGAGAAGACCAAACGATCGTCAAAGAAGAACAGAGATGGGGAGGCGAAGAAGCAGAAGGATATGCGTCCGGAGGAGGGAGATGGGAGATTCACGGGGAAGGAAGTCACTGCTGGAATCCCAGAGAAGCATTCAGCGAAGAAGCGGCACGAGGAGGGACGATTTATAGCAACCAAGCGTAGTCACGGAAGCCACGCAGCCAGTGATAATATCGTCACGCAGCCAAATTGGAGTGACTCAGAGGATCTTGCGACGCCCTTGGTAAGGGGGTGTACTTCAAAACCCGGGAAGGAGAGTGCTGGAAAGGTGGACTCCAAGAAAAAGTCAGGGAAGAGTAACCAGAAGGGGCGCGGTAAAAAAGGAGAGCGGCTCGGAACGGGCCGATCTACTGATGCACAGTCGTTGCATTCATCAGATTCGGAGAAGGAGTCTGAGGCGTCGTGGGCATCAGTCAGGGATGTACCACCCTGCGAAATGAACACTGTGGGGAGTCCTAGCGGAGCTTTCTGGGATCACATGCGACCCTATGTTTTTGACAGGGGTGCCTCTCATTTCCCGTGGCACATTGACTGGAATAAGCAAGATGAGAACCTCTGGGCTAGGTTTCTCATACGTCTTCGACAAAAGTACCCTGGCCCTTGGGACGCGAAGGGAGTAATGGCGGAGCTCGGGAATAACGTGCGGGAGAGAAGGAGTCGGCTGAAGAAGAGGTTCAAGGTGTACAATGATCCGAAGAAAGTCAGTAGACCGAGGGGGTGTACCATGGAGTCCTGGCGTTTAATAAACAAAGAGCGTCATGACCCGAAGAAGAAGGCGAAGTCTGAGAAGTGCAAGGCAGCAGCTGACAGCAGGGTTGCTAAGGTTGGATTTTCGCATCGCTGCGGTAGAGGAGGTTACAGGGCCATTGTTGAGAAGTTTGTGAGTATCTCAGAGGACCACCCTCCACTATGTATGAGCTGTTTTGTTATCATTGTCTCACATTTTTCATTTTTGTAGTGGACCTATGTAGAACTGAGTCCATTTAAATATACATTTGCTTACGATGCAGGAACAGCAATTCAAAAGGCCACCGACGTCTCTTGAGATCGAGTATGCTAGAACGCATGCCTACGCCGGCCTAGAGGAGAAGACGAAGAGAGAGATAAAGAGAATGAAGCGGCAGACAAAGAAAGACACAACGGACTTGGAGGAGCAGTTGGCCGAAAGCGACGATTTGAATGAGTCTTCATCAGGGCAGACGGACTCAACAGACGACAGCAGCGGGTCCAATCAGAGCACAGACTCCAGCCACAGCTCCGAGAATGAAGAAGAGAGCGACGATATCGAGGATGGCAGCGAATGAATATTTAAACTACAAGAACTAACTGTTGATCGCTTTGTGGATAAGAATATTTTGCAGAGATGTTTGATTACTCTCGGACCCCGTAGAATTCGGGGTATAACAATACATTAAGCAGGGGACAGGGCATTGGAAGGGGAATTTTAAAAACAGTTAACCCCTCTGGTACCATAACTCGTGAAGAAGAAACATCTACTGTCTGACGAAGAACATACGGGCCACGGCCCATCCAAAGACCACCTGTTTCTGAAGACTATTTTCTTTTTTGTCACTTTCAAACTTTTGACAGACAGTAGTCATTGAATTGCAGTGCCCTTCAGTCCTTGAATGACCACTTACACTTATTGTAGGACTGAAAGTTCCTCCCCGTCTAGGTGTATATTAAAAACCTACATGAATGATTGTGTTGCATGTTCTTATGATCACAGTGGTCCATCTGATCTTGCAGGTTTGGCTTCGAAGATGAAAGAGCATATCACATGCATGTTACAGCGATGGGTGTGACAAGTGTCATTAGATATGTAGATGTTGCATAGTGTTATTTTACAACAATGTAAATAGGCCGTAGCGTTACTTAGAGCTGGTTGTGAACAACTTGCCATTGTATTAAAAAAATTAAAAATAGGAATATTTTAAAAAAAAAATCCGGAATGTTGGTTGGTTGAGCCCCTGCACAGTCTTGCACAGAATTGTATCAGAACTATTCCTGATATTGTCCACTTTATATTTCATTTAACCACCGGTACCAAAAAAAAAAGTAGGCAGAGGGTAATATCAAATAAAATTACATTTACCTCAATTTTAAATTTTTAAATTTTTTTTTTTTTTTTTCACATGAGACCCCAATCAGTTACCTCAAATAGAATGGGGATATTTTAGGACCACTCCGAGAAACTAGCCCCCTGAATTTTTGGAACGAAGACATTCCACCCCTACCATCTTCGGGGATGCATGACATATGCCAACACGGATAGATCTATGCTGTGCCGGTATGGATTCCAAAGAGTTGATACCCGGCTGTATGTCCAAATCATATATCCGCCCAGCAGGTGTATTGAAAACCGGCACCATGATGCAACCCCGACATCAATATATGGGTTACTCGGACATTCCAAGTATACCGGCACGTGTCCCCCCGGAAGGTAAACCGCTGAACCGAAAGAACGAGGCAAATCGATTACGATGAAACCCAATGGATGAGCCAGTCGCCACTTCTGACGCCCCCTAATACCGCACATGGTAACGGGGTTCTCGATGGCGTACGCGTGATTGCAAACAAAGCAATGCCCTCGACGTCATACCTTCCGAGCAACGTCCCAGGTAGGGCTTATAGCAACGTTCTGGAGTTCCCATGTAGAAGACATTTCTTTGCTATTTGCAACGGCAGGGACATTGCTACGACCCCCATATTCTAGTAGTGAGTTTACACACCCCTGAAATCTTATCCAGTGATTTTTTTCCGATCCGGGCTGCAAAATGCACTGATGCTCGGATCCTAGATTCCCAATTTTAAGATTTAAATGCTTGATGTGCACAAGGTAGAATGAGGAATTCAGCAACGATATCAGCTGATGACAAGAGTTTTTGCCCGGAAAAAAATGAAATAACACACAGGTTCCGTTGAAGTCTGTATCCAATTATGGCTGCTAGACTCCCCAAACGATACATGATCTGTTCTGAATGACTCGGATCCAAAGCAATGCATGTCGTGTATGAGATTTTATAGGGATCCTTTAGGTCCAACCATATCACAACTTTTGTGGATGTAAGAGTCCTCACTGGAATGGTATTTTGCACTTAGCGTTATCATCAGTGGCGGATTGTGCATTTTAGTCTGCCCTTCAGTCTTGGCTTATTCACTACAAGGAAAATGGGCTGCGAAACAACTAAAAACTAAGTGATCTGTGTTGGTTCCAACAGGGGGCCGTGCTGTTAGTTGATTTGCAGCCCATAATCAAGATAGCCGATTATCCGAGTCAGGGAGCAAGTAAAATGTGTTGATGCGGAGGTTGGGGGGAATTCCCGCTGATGACGTGGTCATCTCCGTGGCCTGTGATAAGAGTGGAAATACCCGGGTTGATACTAGTGAGAGTATTTGAAGAAATGAAGACGACGGCACAAGGTACTAATCTTGTGGAGCCGTTTGTGTTTGCGTGGTTGGGGTTTAGGGTTTCATTCGGAGGCTCGCCATGACGAGCAGGTGGCCGCGATGGAGGCTTGACGGAGGCGGGCGATTGAGCAGAACCAGGCGGTGAAGATGGACATGGTGAGTGAGCTCGATTATGTGGAATTTTGTGTTTCGTTTGTGTAGAATTATTTGTGTATTTTATGTGTAATTAGGGGTGGGAGGTGAGGTTGGAAGTTGTAGGTTTATGTTAGGTGGTGTCAGGATGTGTGCGTTGCGGAGTTGGATTTTATGTAGGATTTTGACTTGCATTGTTTGCGTAGGCTGCTACAAAGCGGAAGATGGGATTATCGGACGATGAAGGGGATTCTGACATCAGGCAGCTTTGCTAGTTATGCCTCGAGAAGGACCTCTGAGTTTTATACTTCGAAGCAGCAGAAAGTTGAAAGTGTCTGTCGTCGAGGTATGCACTTCTCCGGCAGTTAATTGATCAGTTTTCAGAAGTGGAAAACGTGAAGGCCCAGGTTCTCGTGCTGTACAGGTGTGCCTTTTGCTTGTGCAATTAGATATCAAGGTGCTTAACCTTCATTGAAGTGCAAGGTTACAAGTTCTTGCAGATGCGTGGTATGATTTCATTGTATATACATTTAGAATGATGACCTGATGTTTGTCTTCTCGGTAGGTCAAATTTTGTGAGTAGCGGGAAGGCACAAAATGAAAACGAGTCAAAAAGATTAAGGGAGCGTATTCCTTCGGCTATTGGTCGTGGATTTAGAGATTGTTATGGAGCGCTACTTCTGGTGAGCTGTACTGCAATCTTGCAAAATGTTCTGTCATAAGTTAGCACCATTCTTGATATGTGAGTAACTGAATCCTTGCTTTTCAGATCTTGAGCATAGAGAGGCGGTGGCGGAACAGGGGGTTAAGCTATCCTTTTGATGAAGATCATTAGTAGCAGGTTTTGTAAGCGATTGTTGATTCTGTGCATGTCTTGTGATGACTGGCAATGTGATACTCCTGGTTGTTTTAGTGACACCTAGTTTTCCAATGTTCAAACATATCTAGAAACAGTATGTCTCTTCACCAAACCAGCTTCTGCTTTGAGTGTACCCATTTGACATCTGGCCACAAGGCAAGTGATGAGCTTCGCCGGAATGCTGAGTATAGTTGCACATTTGAAAGTAGAGCCGTTGCTGCATGTGTGGTCACACTTGATAATGGATTGGAAAGCATGGGAAGATGAGGAAGACTAATCAGTTTTTGATGCTATTGAGGAGGCTGTCGCTCTTCAGGTTCTTCACAAAGCATTAATCTCACCTTCTGGTCAGGGATTGATGGGATAATATTCTTGTTTGTAATATGTTCAGTGTCGTCATATTGCGGGATGCGTTGGCTTCTCTTTACTATTAATCGAGTGTCTCTGATTACTTGAAGCTGATTTGGGTCTCATGATTATGGCGTATGTCATGGAGCCTCCAGAATCAGTTTTGTCTTTACCAGGTGCTCTACATTCTGCAATGGAGAATCTAGTCGTCTTTGTGACTACAGCAATTGAATCAGCTTATCCTCTCTTTAATCGTTTTTGTACTGAGAATTAATCTGTGTAGAATGGTGATGTTTTTAGTTTGTTTGCATTTTGTTGTTTGTCTGTGGTGAGAATTAGCTGCTGATCTTATGTTTGGTGCAGCCAAGATTCGTGGAGGGAGAGTTTTCTTGAGGATTGTGTAGATTTGGTTAGAATGGTAGTTTCAATCTAAACACCAAGGTTGAGGATGTTTGGGATTGTAACAGGTATCTTGAGAGTGAAGAAGATCCGGTGTACATATTTAGAATTCGAAGATCTAGAGTACATGGGTGAAATAGTGATATAGTAATCTAGGCATGTTGTAGATTAGATGTACGCTAGGATATAGATTTATGGCATCGTGACAAAATGTTCATCGGGTGAGAGCACAATAAAGTGGACCACAAAGTGCAACATGTGATCACTAGGAAGTGAATATGAAGTGTGCTGTTTTTTAAAGCTCAAAGCTGATTTTGAGCATTTTGGTGTAGTTTTTGAACATTTTAGTCACTTTTTAGGGTGTCACAAGGTATCTTATATACATCTTCATAAAAAAAACATCTTCAATTGAAACTTATTTTGACCCCTAGTTCTAAATCATGAAAATGAACTTTTTCAAAGTCTTAATTTCTTCATTTGGGGACCTCTATTGTCTTTAGAGGATGTTTTTTTCAATTTAAAAAACAATGTTCGGTGAAAAAAAACTCCCCAAAAGTTTCACGGAAAACAGCGTCTTCAAAACGTATTTTAGACACTTTTGGCCAATCTAGAATTCCAACCACAGCTGTCTAGATCATTTCTACAAGCGTAGTGTACAAATAGAGGTCCCCGCGAAGTCAAAAGTGATTTTTGTCGTAAATACAATGTAAAACGATCACTTTTCCAAATGACAGCTTTCACTTTGTCTCACTTTATGGTGTTCGTAGAGGTGTCTAAACTCAACATCTTCTTCCGCAAATTTGGGAAGTTGTAGAACATCAAGTCTAAATTCCATATCCCGAACTTAATTTTCAATCAAGAAGTCCTACATGCCACTTTCTCTACCGTTTACACATAGGGCTGAAATTGTCAAATAGTTAACCACTTTTTTGGTACACTTTATTGTGCTTCCCCCCCATCGTACATTCATTATGAAATATAAAGACATTTTAACACCATATTGGTATTCCATTGAGATATTTCATTTGAACCTCATATCTATTAAATTGCGACATTTTGTCTAAAATATGTACATCTTGAAATCTATATACATCCCAGAATATGTACATTCCAAAATTTGTACATATCTTGAAATCTACGTCCCAAGCTAATGCCACATCGGATTGGCTGGTCCAACGCAAATGCTGACTCATCATCCAGTCATCAGCTAGGATGCACACGTGGAGGACCTAGATTTCAAAGTTCTTGAAATCAACTAAAAGCTCTTCCCTGTGTCCGAATCAAGACGTCCAATTCACCATCACCGAACAACACTTTTCTCTTCCCCAGCAGTTGATTAGGGCCCAGTTTTTCCTGTAGTGATTCCTCCCCTCGCCTAATCCCGCTCTCTTCTACTTCGTGTTTTTTTTGTAGTTCGGAAACAGTCTGCTGCTGACTATGGAACATTTGGGGCTCATGCTGCCGGTGGAGGCGATTCTCCAGTCGCTGCTCACACAGCTGAGTGAGGGTGTAAACCCATGGGATCTCTACAACCCTGGAGGTGAACCCTGGAGTCCACCGGTGTTATGCACAATTGAAGATTTGGAGAACGTTCGCATTACTTGCAGACAGTGGCAGCAGATCATTGGCCGGAGTCCAGAGTATGCAGCTCTGAGGCTAGCCCGGTGGGATTATGACCAGGAGCGTGGGCCTCAGTGGACGACCAAGCGCGAGTGGGAAGAGTTCCGCTTCCACCAGAACTGGGCGTACTTCGGCAACTCGTGGGGGATGGCGATTCCGATTTTAGACCGAAGGCTTCGGACTGATCCACTGTCGGCTCTAACGTGTGCGGAATTGAACTATCTCCGTTCACTGCTGTGGGCGCAAGGTAACCAGAAGCTGTGGGTGGAGGCAAGGGAGAAGCTGCGACCACGAGACGGCATGTGGATTGCCGAGGGGGACAGCGCGTAATCAGGTACCTCGAGCTCGTTTTTTTGGAAGTCAGTTTTTTCCAAGTACTCCGACGTCTTCGGGCGATTGCATGTGAGTAGCTCAGTGTAGGACCTGCTCTGAAAAGCAAGGTGCGTATGTACATGTGTTAACTGCGGAAGGTAGTCCACGGTAGTCCAGAAGATGACGAAGGTGTATGAAGTCGGAATTCTAGACGGATATAATAGAATATAGGATTATAATATATAGAGCCCTTGGGCGATTTAGCAAGAGTAGAGTGTCGGCAAGTTGTACATTCCGTAGTTGCACATGAGGAATTGCCGGGTACATTGTCATCATCTGTATATTGACATTTTGGATATTACGTGCAACCTGTCCACGGAGCCTCAATGTACGAAGAACCACCGAGGGCCTTTCTGTTATGCACTATAAATAAAGTTTTAAAAACAATTACCAAGGAACGACGTGTGACTTGTCAACATCAAAGATACAATGCTATATATGGAGTACGTCATTTACCCGTGTATGGAGTCGTTGTCCAGGTAAACCCTAAAAAATCCCAAGTACACTAAAAGTTTGTCCGGATGCTTCCACCAATCATCATCCCCATACACGTGGTTGTTTGCTCCCTTTTCGGCATTAAACTCTCCTCTCTTCCCGAATCAAAGATTGCATGATAGTACTTACCATTCTCCAAAAATCTTGTAGCGAATCGAAGATTTTTTTCTTACTATGTTTTTTATACATGACGTTTTTAATTCTTTTCACTATCGCCGAACTTACTTAACCCACCTCCTGCCAGACATACCTAACCGTCAGCCTAGGTTTAAAACAGTCGTGACTGCCACGAAGGACCCTCTTTTCCGGTGTAATCTTGAAAACAACAGGTTGCAGCTGATCCGCTAGAGCATCAGTTGATTCAGATTTGTCGAAAATAAATCGGGGGTCCGTTTGGGACAACTTGTTCTTCCCAAGAGATTCCACTTGATTGTTTAGCTTATCAGCCTCTAGTTTTCTTCTAATGTCAGATTCGCCAGGGCCATCAATGAGGAGGGGATGGACCCAATCAGAAGATTGTTGGAGAGGTCTAAGAGCATCTGCACCGCATTTCCTCCAAACAGCCCCTTCATCTGGATAATGGAGGGACTGTTGGAGGGGTAGATGGAGGGGAGGGAGTTGAGTGCCCCACCTCAAAACTCTAAAATCTACTTTGTTGTACATTGCCCAAGTCTATTCCCTTGGTACAAATCACAAGGCATTGATTAAACTTGAACCATTCTTCTAGTTTTCTTCTCAGACTACCTTTGGTGAATTTTTTTATTTTAATTCATTTTTTCAGGGTACTCCTTTGTAGAATCATGAGGCTTTGGACTTCAATAGTATATTTAAAAACAACTGTATTACAGTCTTAAATTAGCATTTAAAAAATTATCCTTCTATTTTAATTTGGAACTTTAATAGTATTTTAAAAAAAATCTATACTATAATCTAAATTTATAAATACTTTTATATTTTTGTTCTTCAATAGTATATTTAAATATATATATATATATGTACACTACAATCTAAACTTGAAATTAATTTTATCTTTTTCTTTTTAAAAAATTAAGATATTCAATAGTTTATTAGATAAACCATAGTACAATCTAAATTTTAGCTTCAAACTATGATATTTGTTTTACTTTTTATTTTGCTTTGAGAGTTAATCTTCACTTATCTTTATTTTAAACAATTTTTGTCCATATGAGCTTAAGATAATTATAAATATAAGGTGTGTTTTACTTTTAAAAACATATTTTCTATTTTTTATCGCTTGACTATAGTATTTACTATCTTTTATTTTTATTTTGGAAGTCAAATCTTGATTTTTTATTTATTTTTTAAACAAGTTGTGTTTACATGAAAAAAGATAATTCTATGTATGAGGTGTACTATACTTTCAAAAACATCTTTCCTATTTTTATCACTTGAGTATAGTATATAAAGACACATGACTTGTTGAAATTATATTATCTCACTTGTCTTCTCTTATTTTTTGGAGAAATATATCTCTAATGATATATTTCTCCCCCTTATGAATATATTTTACAAATATATTTCAAAGGTTTGATAACTTGTGTTTTTATCAAACCTTTGAAATATATTTGATGATAGGAGGCTTATTTATGAATATATTTGAAGACCTAAACATATTTGAAGATTGATATGTTTGTTTATGAATATATTTGAAGACTTAATTTTACTTATATATATTTCATGAAGATATATTTTATAAATTCATTTTTGGATTTCAATTTTGATTTTTGGATCTTCAATTTTCATTTTTGGATTTTAAAAAATCACGGGTAGATTTTGGTGTATGTACTTCATATCTATGTATGATCTTTGACTTTCCATTTATGATTTTTAATCTTCTATTTATGATTTTCGATCATCCAGTTATAATTTTCAAACTTTCAATGATTTGAGGTGCTTCAAATATTTTGCTCAAAACCTTGGAATTTTCATTACTAAAATTACAGTTTAACTATGCTTTTGGTAATTCCTCATACCCAAATTCCTTGTTTGTGATTATTTCAACCCCGGCTGTCAAGGGATATTTAGGTAATTCTGGACAAAAAAAAGTCCAGAATTCAAAATGACCAATGCGAACTCAGCGGACCGCCGATGGATGGAGACCACAGATGAACACTGTCATTGTACATGAATACCACAAAATATGGAATGCAAAACTGGACATCGAGATGTGCATGGGCGGAATTTGCCAGTGATGGATATATGAATCCGAAGATTGCGACATATGATGCCGAATAAGAGTTACAATGAATACTTTAAAGAATATCATGTTGATTCAAGTAATGAAATGTACAATACAGAGTCGGCGACCCGCCGATAATAGAACATACTAAACTAACTAGTCTCGTAGCACTTTGAGTCATTAAGTCCTACAACATTAAGTCTACACCCACCACTATGTACCAAGTTGACGTAAATCCTATCACATTATAACCTACTCGGGGAACTATTTCCCTGAAAGCATAGCCGTAAGGTCAATGAGTAAATCATATATTTGAAGGCCGCACAAACGGGTCGACCAAGTCGGCGGGCAGCCGATGGAAGGTGTTCTGTTGGTCAGGAGGAGGGAAGAAGTGCAAGTTGTAGGCGAAAAAGTCCGCCTAACTCAGTCCCAGCAAACTTCAGTCCAGTCCACTCGTGCACGTCCAAACTTTCTCGCAGCTTCAATTGCCCAGTGCACTTGCCCCGGCCTCCACGCCTGCGCCATATACTCCGGTACAGATCCGAACTTGTGCAAGGGAGAAACCAGAGGAAGGATATCTGTAGCAATGTTAGGTATAACGCCGTCATCGTTCGGAAAGTTTAGATGACCCTAAAAAGGCCAAGGAATGTAGCACATACAGTTTGGTGTCCTCCTCAATGACCTCGGGTCAACATCCAAAAATAGCACCTGATCTAGTTTGCAGACGTTTCTAGACTGTACCTTGGAGCAAACTTGACCTAACGTCTTATAACTCCAGGGGAAATTCTCCCGGTCGATAAGGTCACTTCTGCTATACACGAAGGACAGCCTCTCCATTACACCGGCCGGCAGAATATGTGAGAGTAAAGGCTTCAGTTCTCCCAAGGGCATCTTCGACCACAGACCAACATGGAAATGCAAGAAAAGCATGTCGAAAAGCTTCTTCAAACCTGGGCGCTTCACTACATTCCGATGCGTATCCCATGGCAAAGCCTCTATCCTGGGATCCACATAGCAGAGAAGGCCATTGACGCATAGGACAATACATTTCTTGACATGATGGGGTGGACCGTGAAGGCATTTGAAATAAAACAAGGAACCTTGAAGAATATGAAATGCAATCAGTGAAGGAAATCAAGGAACAGGACGAAGTATATGAAAGAAATGGACTACATTCAAAGTCGTCGGCGACCCGCCAACAAAACGATGCATTGAAGAAACCTCAAAGGTAAATGTGCAGCAAGGGAAATCTCATGCATGGATCTACAAAAAGAAGTACCGAATTGCAGCACTGGAAACAAATGTGTGGTGGAGGGAAGTTCAGAAAGGGAACAGTCTTAGCGTATTAAACTAAAGAGTGTAGAGTATCATATGTGATTTTTAAAACAAGTGGCGCTCCTCCTATGAGCTCTAATCAGTCGGCTGCCCGCCGACGATGGAACTACCAGAGGCCTCCGGAGGACAAGGTAAATTCACAAACCAAGATCCAGGATTACCCGGGACGTCAAACCCGCATGCATGAGAAGGAATAACCTCCCTATACTTCTGGTATTCGCGAGATTCTGGAAAAAGACATGGCTTCCCCACGCTAGAATTCCTCCTACAATATTCCTGGACATCCAATCCAGACTGCTTAAGTCCTGCAAGGAATGGTGTAACTACCCTAGTTAAATAGGGATTGGGGGTGGGTTGAGGTTCTTTGCACTCTGCAGAGTCCCAGAAGAAAGAATTTGGATGGACAGCGCTAAATGGATGATTAAGTACATTCCTATAAGGCCGGTCGTCTACCAGTAGGGTATTCTGGACACTGGCACCTGATTGAGCCAGTAGCCTAGTGTCGCAGAAAAGTCTATCCAGACGCTTCAACAAGTACTCCCGTTTTCCATTCAAATTATTTCTTGTTGAGATATCACACCAGTATCCTGGAAGGCGTCTGTAATTGCTTCTGAGCAAAGGATGAATGGCTAACAGCTTCTGGAAGTGACGATCGAGATTCTTTTCAGAAACCGTGGACCAAAAGACTACCTCAAAATTTGCCGTGCAGAACTCTAGAAATGAAAGAAGTCCTGGTCTAGCCCGGATATGAATTTTTGTCTTCAGGTCATCACCGATATACCCGTGGTGCTCCGCGATGAGCAATCCCTTAATATCAAGGACAAGGTAGTATCGTTGGAGAGGTACCTCAATATTACGCGCAATAATATCAGTGCTGACACTGATGGAATCATCGCGCGGGGAACCAGTGCGCGGGATCGCAACGTTGGTCTCGACGAACGAGGTGGAAGCCATCGCACACCGGCCAGAGCTATGTGCAGCAGACAGCGTCGGCGGCCCGCCGACTGGATAGTCGTACTCGTCCTCCCCATCACTTTCATTCTCGGCTTCCGCTCCCGGAGACTCTTCTCTGTGAGCATCACCATCAAGAGATGTTGGGTACTGCTCCAAGAGCGTACTAAGAAGGGAAGGTCCCGGGTGCACTTCAATTTCAGCGTCATCCTCCAGTGACTCCTGAACAATGAAGGACAAATTCCAAGAAAACATGGGTGATCATTCGCGTGCTCACAATTCATACTTGCTCTAGTGTACAATAGGAGATACAATAAGACACCCACGACAGAATACACAGTCTTGACACTGAGTTCCGTTCTCATATATTTAAAAGGAGGAAAACTTTATTTACTGTAAAAGTCTAAATATATGAAGATCTCATCGGCGGGCAGCCGACTGAATCATGTGCATGTTCTCTAAAACAGTTTCTACATCTACTATGTTCTCTTTCGTTTAGGGCAATCAATGTGTGGAGAGAAGAGATTATAAGCTTCATCCCCTGGAAAGAGACGACGCTGACCGAATTCGACGTGTTTCTGGCAGTACACGAGCACGGGGAGTTTAGATTCTTTCAAACTGGTAAGCCAAGGAATCAATTCTCCAACCAGATAATTCCTCTTATTTTCCGACTCCTTCAACTCGAAGGTATATGGTGTAGGGTGCACAGCGTTCCAAGTAGTGTTTGCGACATTCTTATAAGGGGAATCATCAACCAAGAGAGTGTTAATTGAAGACGCCCCCGTCCCCTTCAGCCCGTCATCGAGGTCCAAGAGGGTCTGGAGTCTCTTCAAATAAAACTCCCTACCAGCCTTATGAACGCAAGTCTCGCAGAAACTCTGGTCAAACTTGTAGCGCACTTCGGCATCTAGACGAGGACAGCGCTGCTGCAACACTGTCCACAGAATCTCGAACCTCTTTTCCTGAACGCAGCTCCAGAAGACCACCTCGAAATTGTCCAGGCAGAACTCTAGGAACATCTCTAAACCCGGTCTAAGTTTAGTATTCCACCTAGTGCCCTGCTTCGTCTAGTACTTAAATTCGTCGGGAGCTATGTGTATCCTGTTATATGGAATCTGACAAGGAAGGGCACGTTGCCCGTTGGGGAAGCAGTGCCCAAGTCCCTCCTCCAACGTCTGGTACATAGCAAGGACGTTGGTGTCCTTTGTTTTGGAAGTGAGATTGTTTGCGAGCATGAGAGCTTCCGCCACGGTCTGCTTTTTCTCTTCCTTCTTCCCACCTTTCTTCTGTCTCCCACCCTCGCCCTCAGCAGCCGCTGCCTTTCCCTTCTTCTTTCTCGATGATTCCCCTGTCGCCTGTGTCTCTCCGGTCTCGGGGGTGAGTGTACCAGTGCCTGCTTCTACAGCAGACTTGCGGCCGCCTCTTTTCTTTGGTGAAGGCTTAACCGAGTTCTTCGTCTTCTCTTCCATCACTTTGTCCCCGAGCGTATCAATCACGTCGAGTATCTGTTCAACTTCAGGGTTCTCGCCCCTGCCCCAAGGAGCCGCTTCCTGTACTTCTTTAGAGCACAAGCTGTCCATGCACTTCTCAGCCGGAATTACAACCGCGAAGCAGTCCACTGGAGTGCCCTCCGCGACAGGAACCGATGCAAACACCAAGCACACGTTGTCCTTATCCTTGCATTCCCTGGCTCCAATAATCTCGAATCTTGGTCCACCCGCCATTTGCTTCTGACCTATTTTGGTCACAAAGCCCAGCAACGTGGGAGTGTCACGCCAGGTGACGCCCCACTCCGTTATCTTCGAATCAGCGAGGAATGTCACCCTCGGTTTCAAGCCCCGTGCTTGTATTCTTCCTTCAGGATCAACAACCTTGTCACAGAGCCACCGTAACCCATTTGGTTTTGCGGTGGAGTCGACCATCGCCCTGCAAAATCAGAATCACAAGATTAGACCATCAGATTCTTACTCCATCGGCGGACAGCCGACGGGGGGGATGGACACGCCTTCCCCATCGGCGGACAGCCGACGAGGGGATGGACACTCCCTTCAATTGGCGGACAGCCGACGAGGGGATGGACAGCCCCTCCCCATCGGCGGACAGCCGACGAGGGGGATAACCCATGTGAGAAAATAGAAAATTGAAGGACTCAGAAAGGGGTGGCGTCGGCGGTCAGCCGATGGGAGGAACAAACCCATGCGAGAGAACACAAAACATGAAGGACAAAAGAAGGGGTGGCATCGGCAGACAGCCGACGGGAGGGATAAATCCATGCGAGAGAACGGAAACATGAAGGACAAAAGAAGGGGTGGCGTCGGCGGACAACCGACGGGAGGGACAAACCCATGCGAGAAAACGGAAACATGAAGGACAATAGAAGGGGTGGCGTCGGCGGACAGCCGACTCGACAACTTACCCAGTCTTGGAGGCAGCCATGTCATCGGCGGATGGCCTTTCACCGTCGGCGGATGATCCACGAACAGCAGCCAACGCGCGCTGGTGAAGGAGTTGACGCCCTCAACCCTAGCAGCCGACGCAGGAAAACCTAGCAGCCGACGCGACCTCTTCGGAGCGCTGAGAAGAGGACAAAAGAGAGCTGAAAAAGAGAAGGCTGGAAATGAGGAGGAAATGTCGGGGGTGGCGGGTGTATACCCTGCAGACCCCCACCTCCCGAGACTGAATCGTCACGCCCGATGGGTCATGACGTATGGCTATGTACATACCATCCATGCATGGATGGTCATCCCTAACATCCGTCCCATCACGCCACGTAGGATGATGATGGGACGTGTTTTGACTTTTTTTCAATCCCTCACCAAGTCATGATGGCGTGGGCATGTGATGTGACAGCTGCTCCAATCGCCACGTTCAAATTCGTAATAATGAACTAACATTGTTCTGTGACGGTGGGGGTATCTCGCCGCCATGATGGGATCTTGATCTGTTCAAGGCGCGCAAAATTGAATTTGATTCTGGCGCCAATTTGTACTCCTGGGAATTCATAACTAACCCCCCGTGAGATGCGCATACTTCATTCTATTTCTGTCATTGCACTTTCGATTCCCTCTGAGAGTGCTCCTGACCCACACGTTTCCTGAGAGGACCGTTATTATTCTCGCAAATGCTTAAGTGTCCAGCACCTTCTGTTGCCGTTTCTGTTGTCTTCGTTTATCGTTTCTGATTAGACGGTTGAGAGGAGTCTCTGATTGGACATGTTAGAGGACATCATACTGCTTCTCAACTAAGGTCCTCTGCAATTTCTGTCGGCGGACGTGTCCGTCATCGTCGGCGGATACTATTTCTGTGCACACTCCGAGTTGTACGATCCGCGTCGGCTGCCCGCCGAGTCGTCTTCGTTGTTGGCGGATACATTTTACTCCGTCGGCGGGGACATTTCCCGTCAACCGTGTCGGCTGTCCGCCGACCAGGTCTTCATCTTTTATCCAATGGAAGTAGAGCCGATCCAGACGTTTCTAAGGAATGGCCGATCAGGGCGGTGGAAGGTTAAAAAGGGCGTTGTCGTGGCCCTTACTCATTCTGGGCTCTATTATGCAGGCAGGGCAGTGATCCAACGTGTTGTAGAATTTGATCCTATAGTGGTGATGGTAAAAGTGATTGAGGTTTCAGACAGCATGGAAATGAATATACCATTTCCGGATGAGGGTGTGAAGTCCTTGAGCAACTGCTTAGGGCGCATGATATTGTGGGAGGCGGCCGACCTCAGGCCTTTCGGAGAGGTGGAAGACGATGACATCAATGCCGTCGGCTGCCCGCCGACGGATGTTGAAGAAGATGTCAAGCCCGTTCAAGAATTCGTGGACCTCGCAGAGCAGATGGAAGTTGCGCTCCTTGAGGAATCCGGAGGCTCAAAGCGTTGTGTAGCCGCTGGAGTCATTATGGAGTGCTCTCCTAAAGGAACGTGGGAGGGGTTCTTGATTCCTCACAGCTTCTTTCTAATAGTGAGAGTGTCGTCCGTCAATCCAGTATTCTCTGAAACACCTGCTTTCTGCGAGTTACCGAATGTGTTAACGATCGGGTGTGCTGTGGGGCGATTGGTACTTTGGAGTGGATACAAGGTCTGTCCACTTGAGAACGGCGCGTTGGCTGGCACATGTCCCGTCGGCTGCCCGCCGACGGAACCTCACTTGGGGAACGACAATGAAGAAATTGATGAAAGCAACTCTGCTCCGTCTGAGCAGGATCTGGGGACTAGGTCTCCAATGAATATCAGCAGTGACGACGATGTGTCTAAACAGGGGGAATCCGACGTAGAAACAGATGATCATTGTTAGGGTCCAGATTCCGGGACCTTGGGTACTCCTTCCACTCCAGATGCTTCTTATCCTGACCGCCACCTCTGGAGAAATCGGTATGTCGAACTTCTTAATGATGACCTATCAGTCCGTGGTAGAGCAATGATTCAAGTATGTTTACCAGACGAGGCATGTGATGATGAAGTCCTACGGGATACAGAGGTTGGGGTTCTCTTCGTCTCTGAAGACGATCATCTGCAGATGACAACTCTCAGATGGCGTCTGACTAACACTCGCTTAGAAGGGGGTCACCTTCTCTCTGATATAATTACTTACTGCTCCAAGAATTTAGCAGACGCCGACGCGAACGATGGTCTGGATGGTGTCCCGAAGAATGCCTATCGATCGGTGAGGAGGAAAGTTCGCGAAAAAGATGACGTCTCCTCTATTAAGCTTCGTCGAATGGTTGTCCCTGCTGAATGCCGCTTAGTGAGCTCAAAGCGCTGTTGCAAGGACCGATGTTGCCAGACTTTTAGATGGGAAGATACTTTGCGTATTCGTCGTAGATTTTACGCAACAACATTCGAGGCGAGGCGAGAGATGTCCTTCGCTGTGCAAGGGCACTTACATACTGTACCCGGCAAGCGGAAGCTCTATGTTACTCTTGCAAACGTTGACGTATGTGAAGTGGCGTGGTATATCATTCACGGAGTATCAAAATCCACGTACTACAGCTACAAGGCTTCGGCCCGAAATGGCCGTGTCAATGGGAGTCACGGAAATTCCGGTGTACATCGTCCCCAGATTCACACAATCCAGGCCCGCGCGACGTTGACCACTATCGTTAATGAGAATGCCGACCAAATGCCCAATGAGTTTCGGATGATTGGCAAGAAGAGAGTGGCTGCGCTTAAAGTACTCCCATCTGCGATGAACTGGAATCACATGCGCGAAATGGCCAACGCCCTAAGTTCCTCCTCATCTTCTTTCATTTTGGATAGTTTATTGAATACAAGTGATTACTATCGTCGGCTGCCCGCCGACTGGATGACGAACTTGCCAACTGATCGGCCTCACTCCGTGCTATTCAGGTCAATGAGCAGTGCAACGCGAAGCTGATTTCGCAGTCCTCCGTTAGTCGCATGAGGAAGGAGTACTTCCGCAACGTTGAGGTCAAGGCAGTAGGAAGTAATTTCTCCAAGTGCACTGAGTGTGACTTCCTCGTTGAACTCATTGCCAAGTATCCTAGAGGGTCGGACGAGTGGCAGAGCTTGACGGAGGATAGGACCAGGCATTTGAACTATCACCGAGCTTGTTGCAACATTTATTACGGATGGACAACCCAATCTATACAGAGTCCTACTGAGTTCCTATGCATCATACACGATAAGATGGACACATCGAAAACAGCGATCCCCCGCATGCAACGTATCACGAAGGCTACGGCAGGGCTTGGTCAAATTCCGATTTCCTGTACTGGAATGCTGACTCACGGTCACGGAGGTGGCGCCTACGCACACTATGCAACTGCCCTGTGGCCAGGAGACCCAAATTTCACAATCTCCTCGTTGTGCAGGGTATTCCGTGCCTTGGAGAGACTACCTGTCCAGGAGTCAAAAGCACTCTTCGAGGCTCCGCCACAGAATGAATTCTTTGAAGCGCTAATGCATGGATCGTCACGTTGCATCCCGTCAATTCCACCCTCTAGAGATGAACCACTCACTCCACCTCTGCCTGGTAGGCCTGCTGTTCCTTTGCCGAAGAAGTTGTATCTCCAGCTTGACAATTCAGCGAAGGACAACAAGAACCGGTTTCTTCTAGCATTCTGCTCGTTGCTGACGGCGAGGCGAATATTCAAGGAAGTTACAGTTGGTTTCCTGATTGTGGGACACACACATGAGGACATCGACGCCCACTTCAGTCACCTGTCGAAACTCATTAAGCGAAAGAACACATACTGCCTTGCCGACCTTATGAAGGCATTCATGGATTCTCAGAAGACAGTTGCCTTTATTCCAGAGGTTGTTCAGGAAGTGGCAGACTTCAAAAGTTATGTTGCTGATTTTCATCACAATCGAGGTAATGCGATAGAAGGTCACAGTGAAATGCATCTTTTTAAATTCTATGTAGTGGAGGATGGGGAGGATGCGGGGTGGCCCGTGATGAGGTACAAGAAGCGTGCAACTGATCCGTCATGGCTTCCACCTGGCAAACCCGTGAAAATGTGGAGGGCAGACAAAGAGGGTAAACCACGTTTGCCCGTCGGTGATCCCAAACCGGTTCCTCATAAGCACTTATGGGGTAGTGTTGAAGTTGATGAGGGCAAGAGGAACGCGGATAAAGAGGTGGCAAGGGCGGCCGAGTGATCAGAGAAGAGAAATTTCATTAAAAGTGGATTATCTAAGTACATTGAGTACTGGAGAACTGGCATGGCTCGGGATAAGAAATACGCACAAGACATGTTACCATATGTACTGTATTGGGAGCGAATTTTAAAGGAGGTCAACGAGCCACTGCCCCCCAATTCCGCCACCTTACAGGAAGGATTCTGGCCTATCTCAGACTGGAAGCGGGACCACGTCACCACATTCGATGTAGAGGACGAATATATACCGGATCCGGATATTTGTCCCGGTGACGAGGATGAGGTGGAGCCCTATCCTTTCTGCGGTCCAAAAAACTCTAGGCCGAAGTCTGTGTTTAACCCATATCGTGACGTTTTACGTGGCGATTGGGTGTTCTGTCGTCTGTGTAAGGAAGACCACCTAGCCATTTGGATGGGTAGGGCGATAGAGCCTGTTATAACAGAGCCTAGTCCTAATTACGGTAAGTTCAAGGTTGAATGGTAGACTCCGATGAAGGGCAAGAAGGAAGGTAAGAAGAAAGTTGCGAGAGAGTGCTGGACAAGACGGTGGAAAAGGGAGTTGACTCTTGCGGAGTGGGTGGAGTGTAAATCCGTTGTATACACTCATAGGACCAAGAAAACTACGCATGAGGGCCCTCCAAAGTCCCATCTAATACCCGAAGAGGTTGTGATTGCTGCCATGGCAAACTTCAAATCGCATGGAATCTCGATGAACTGGAATGACGAGGAGGAAGACTAGTCGGCTGCCCGCCGACGATTGTGATCTTAGCAGTAGAAGACGTAGCTAGTGATGGTTTCCTCTGTAAACGTTATAGTTGAATATTGTAAACACTGTGATTCCTTCGAATAAGAATTGTATTTTACCGTAGACCCAATACTAGTCATGTATTACGCTTTGTCTTCTATTTCTTGTTCTGATGCCTTACTTTTCCTTCTTCGGTGGTCGTCGGCTGTCCGCTGATGCCTCTAACCATGTTAGATAAGCATCATGAACGGTGACTTTGTGAGGCTGGTCTATATTGTATGGCCTGTGATTTTTACGGTGGACACTGTTACTCTAGTCGGCTGCCCGCCGACGCTTTCCACAACATTGGTAGAACCACTATGGGCTTTGAGAAATTGGGAAAAAATATTTATCCATTTCATTATATTCTTATCGGAGTACAACGGTAGTGTTCCGCCCTCTACATGTTACTTTGTATTGTGTACACATCAGAGATGCGACTACTCCTAAAGGTTCAATAACAACTGCTAACCATGAATTCTACAACTATCTTAGTATGTGCAGCAGCTCTATTGAAAACGAGCTGGACAATGTCAAGACTCACTAATTCACCCTAAAGCCAAAAAACCAAAAAGTTGCATATGGTCGCCAACGCCATGAAGCGATCAGTCCTTCGCAGTAGACTTGGCTCGGACAGCACTACACCCAGTATCAACGGATGGATGCACGGATCCAAACGACGAATACGTGGACTGCGGGTTTGCGTTCCCTCCGCACCACTGATCTTGGCCAGAGCACCGACTTCCAGCACCCTCCGAGATGTCGTAAGCTTCGTCAACAAGGCGGAGCCACCCTACAGTTGACATGGTTTGCGTTGATACTTCCCCTGTGTGGCTGAAGTGAACGCTGCCAACACTCTCGGACTCCTCGGACTCCTCGGACTCCTTGAACGTCAGTGGGAAGGCGATGCCGGAAGCCTTAGAGATCTCCAGCAACTCTATTGTGTGAGCAATACTCCAATCCCACTCCGCACCTGGCTGCAGAACGCGTGTGATGTATTTGAAAGCAGGAATAGCTGTGTTGCGAGAACGGGCGACCACCGCCCTAAACCATGGCCGGAGCTCCTCGACGTCAGCTGGTGTCTCCTGTATAAACCAGACATTGCTACCCCGCCTCTCCATAACGACAAAATATTGGACAATATGCGACTAACTTCTACAGTATGCGACCTGCTTCTACAGTATGCGACCTTCTTCTACAGTATCCGGTTGAAGTTCGTCTAGTAAACTGGTAAACGTTCTAGTTATCCACTTCTCTAGGGTTTTCTGGACGACTAATTGCCAACGTCGACCTAGTCTAGTAGCCCCTACTCTCCTACTCGGCTGGTAGCCGACTAGGACTAGCTTACTCATCATTTGCATCATTAGGACTAGGACTTATTTACTCATCATTAGGACTAGTAGCCCCTACTCTCCTACTCGGCTGGTAGCCGACTAGGACTAAGTTATTTCATCATTTTTATCATTAGGACTAGGACTAGGACATCATTTTTATCACTAGGACTAGGACTTATTTACTCATCATTTTTATATGTATTTCAAATTGCAGAGGTCGGTTCAGTGAGGAAGAGGTTGGCTCTCCAAGTCGGCGGCCAGCCGACTAGAAAGGACTTCCACTCGTTGTGACCGTGAATACTGTTCATTCTAAACGACGACTCCGGAGTCCTCACAGACCGACACCCCAATGTGAGATGCCTGGCAGTCGTGTCCACTCAGCGGGTCGCCGACGATCTTCCCTTCACCCGCTTCACTTCACAGATCCACATTTTGCAGAGCAAGTATTTCCTTTTATTAGAACAGATAGATTTCTAAGGATAGGGTTTCTAGGGTTTAGGGTTTCTAGGGTTTAGGGTTTCTAGGATTTAGGGTTTCTAGGGTTTAGGGTTCTCAGTCAGCCACTCGCCGAGAGATTCGGCCATGATAGTGGGACTTGGATGTCCTCTATTCAACATTATATTAAAATTCACTCAAACGATTTTATCCCTTGTAAGCGGAATGCAATTTTTCATAAATATTTGACATCTTTGTCTTTAAATTTGAGGGATAACACATGAATTGGACGTCTACTGATGATGCAAAGTAGTCCATAATTGAGCTTTTTGTCCATAATTACTTAAATACCCCTTTGTCTTGACATTTGTGCTAAAAGAAAATCTCTGACTCAAAAACTGACCCTCCGGCCATAATGAACTACAAAGATGTTGCTTTGGAAGGGAGGGAAGGCGGGCCGCGGGGTCTCTCAACTATCCAGAGAAGATGGCTTTAGAGGGGTGTGGCGCCCTGGATTTATGCCTTGGCGGGGTCCATTTGTGGTGCGTGGGGAGCTTGAACGCTCACAATCCCTCCCATTTGAGGTTGGCGGGGCAAAAAGAGCTTGCGGTGCAGATGCCCTAAGAGCATCTGCACCGCAGACCTTCCAAACAACCCCTTGATCTGGATAATGGAGGGGGAGGAGTGCACAATAAAGTCGACCACAAAGTACAATATGTGATCACGAAGAAGTGAATATGAAGTGTGCTGTTTTTTAAAGCTCAAAGCTGATTTTGAGCATTTTGGTGTAGTTTTTGAGCATTTTAGTCACTTTCCAAGGTGTCGTGAAGTATCTTACATGCATCTTTATAAAAAGAACATCCTCAATTGAAACTTAATTTGACCACTAGTTCTAAATCATGAAAATGAACTTTTTTTGAAGTCTTAATTTCTTCATTTGGTGCCATCTATTATTTTTAGAGGATGTTTTTTTCAATTTAAAAAACAATCTTCGATGAAAAAAACCCTCATAAAGTTTTGTGGAAAACTGAGTCTCAAAAGCGTCCGTGCGGTACTTCTCGTCCGTCCAAACTTTCATTTGAAGTGGTCATTTCCGTTTCTACAACCGCAATTCACAAATGGAGGGCACTATGGAATCAAAAGTGATTTCCGACAAATTTGATAGATGTTCTTATCATTTTTTCAAATGACTGCATTCACTTTGTCGGACTTTAAGGTTCTTGTACGGCATTGTAGAAGACGCGAATTCGTACCATATTCTCCCCTACTTTAGATAATCAAGTCTATTTTCTATACCCAAACTTCTTCCCATCATACCAACAACCGAGATGCCACTTTTTAAAATCTTTGCGATAGGGGCTGAAATTGGCAATGAGCTAAGCACTTTTGTGGTACACTTTATTGTGCTTCCACCCCAGGGACTATTCGAGGGATAGATAGAGGGAAGGGACTCATTTGAGTGCCCCACTCCAAAACTCTAAAATCCACTTTGTTGCACACTGCCCAAGTCTATTCCCTTGGTGCAGAGAGAGAGAGAAACTTCGCTCTCCGAAGGAGACCGACGTGAATTAAGTGTCTGTTCAATCCACCCCCAATCCAATGCCCACAGGACAAAAGGTATGGAAGTAAAGATCTATTCTCCCCTTTCGAGAGTAGACCTTCCCTTGGTACAAATCACAAGGCATTGAGTAAACTTGAACCATTCTTCTAGTTTTCTTCCGAGACTACCCTTGGTGAAAATTTTAGCTAAATTCATTTTTTCAAAGTACTCCTTTGTAGAACCGTGAGACTCTGGACTTCAATAGTATATTTAGAGACAACTATATTACAATCTAAAGTTAGCATTTAAAAAATTATCCTTCTATTTTAATTTTGTTCTTCAATAAACACCATATTCATTAAATTGGGACATAATCGCATTTGTGGGACTAAGATCCCTAGTTTCTAGGATGTCCCTTACTATGAGCTAAATCTCTTTTCAAGTCAACAATGAGCTAAATAATCCCTAACATTGAACTAAGTCAATATTGCTAGCATTGAACTAATTAAGTTGGTGTTATCATTAGTGTGTAGTGTTCAAAATTTTTGAGAAAAGACAAATTGGCGTTTGTTACTGTCTCACTTTCAATCAACTTACACAAGTAATGAAAAATACGATGAGTACAAGAGATCAAAATTCCATATTCAGATTGAGGTCATCGATTAGCTCACTGTGAGCTAAAAGGACTTAAGAGACAATTTACACCATTGTAAATGAGGTAGACGAACCCAATGGACGGCCAGTTTAAGTAAAAGCGAAACATTCCAACCATTACCATGAAAAAAATATGTACATCGAAATGATACAATTTAGTATCAGTTTGTTTATTGGAAATATTAATAATAAATGAGCAATGACATGGTATAATTGAGTTCGCTACTAGAAATCTATGCTATAGATTTCTTCTCTCCCTTCGCTTTTAGGTCCTCCACGGCCTTCATGATGGCGCCTCTCTGCAAAACGGTTGTAGGGTATGATTCAGCGAAAACTGAAGTCTTTGTTTGTAGCCAAAGAATAGGATGAGCTAAGAAATCTCTCATTTGTCGCTTAACCCCTAACTATCCTTAAAACCCAAAATGGGTTTTGGCTATTTCGGGCAGCCTAGATGGGGAGGTTAAAAGTAATATTTTTTTTCAAGATTTTTATTGGGATCTCCCTTTACAATAAAGTCTATGTAGTAAAAAATTTGAAGCCAAATTCCAATTTTAGAACCTTCATCTAGAAATTTTAGGTTTCAAGTCCAAAACGGGCAGTCTAAAATTAGGTCTTTTTATAAAAACAAAAATTGAAATATGTTCATAACCAAATCACTACTCAAATTCCATAGTGACCCAAGTAAAAAAGTTTACCAATTTTACAAGGGCAGCCTCCAAAACTTACAAAGACAAGCTTCAAAGTTTTTAGTAATTTTTGAATTTTTCCTTCAAAAATTTGTCAAAATTCAAGATTTTTGAATTCTTTTAAAATTATTTTTTCTGAAAATCAAAAATTTATAAAGGTACCTACTCACCGTTCACTTTTTCTTTAGCTTACAAATTGTTTTTGAAATGCATGTTTTACTATTTTGTCAATTTTATACCCTCTTATAGAAAATAATTTTTATGAAGGTCAAAAAAGCGTTTTTTTGGCCTGAAATTTTGCATGAGCATACCTAACTTGCTTAGCTACATGGAAAAAAATGTGACCAAAATGTTTGAAGTAATAATCATGAAGTCTCCCTTTGGCCCATTTGCACCATGCCTCTCGGCCAAGGCCCAAAAAATCATCTGCTGAAACTTTGAACACTACGATCTCACTAATGAAAAACATCCAACGGCTGAAATTTGGATCAGTTCTTCCAAGTAGGGTTAGGTACAAGATCTTACGGTTGAATTTCCAAAAAAGGTTAAAAAGTTTGTTTCATATCCTCGGGAGGGCATAGTGGTAAAAAATCGCAGTTTTGAGGATTCAAGCTCTCCAAAACACAAGGAAATTTAGGGGTTAAGTGTTGCAACATCCGGACCCATAGAAGAACAAGAACGGATAGACTGGAATCTAGATAATCTTGGGGATTTGGGAGCAACAGTTGGCACTGTTGATATTCCCAAGCGTGAAACATCAAGTTCTCCTACGTCTGGCTCAGGGTTAGGCATGGTTCTAGAAATGTTTCTACCTACTGACCTAGTCTCTAGAATTTGCTCACCGTGAACAAAAGGCTTTTTGACTATTTCTACCCTAGGAGGTACAATTTCAGGTGCACCAACCTCGTACAATTTTCTCCGAGGGATCATAGACTTTTGAGGTGGGGGAGAAGTAGAACGTTCTCGCCTAGGTGTAAACCTCCCAATGGATTTCAAAGGGGAAGGTGACGACACTGTGATTCGACCACCTCCACTGCTAGGAGGACTGTTTACTACGTCTTGCTCCACATCTCCCCTTGAAAAATCTATAGCAGCTGAAGCAGCGTCTGTTGCAGAAAACAACAAGAAGGGCTTTGAATATTGTTGACCTCCGAGAGCCTCCCCTTCAGAAATAGAGCATGTACCAACGAACTGCCCACTTGAAACATTTGACGCTAGGCCCAAAGAATCACCGAACCTGCAATCAGACCCACCAGAAATAGAGAGCAGTGGCTGAACCTGAAGAACAATTACACATCGGTGTGACGAGCCAATTAGTACTAAGACAAATTGCAAACCTCACAAAATCCATTATTAAGCCGAAGAAAAAAAATATAACATTTACATATACATTTACAAAAGCATTTACAAGTCTGTCCATAGTTTAGCTCACTGTGAGCTACCGTCTTCTCAATCATTGTTCAATTTTGCCAAGGATTGCTAACCCCGCAAACATCATACACAGTACCGATGTTCTTTGTAGAAATGGCCATTCCCTCTAAAATGTGATTGAATAGTGGATCATCGTCGGACATTGGGGGGACTCCTATTCTGTTCGAGTCAACATAATTTCGAAGATCTCCATTACCAACCACCGTGATCAATTTGGACAACCAAGGAGCCAAAACCTGCATTAGGTTGAACAATGAAAACTTTTTCATCCTTTTCGATCCAAGACTTTAGAAAAACAACATTGCCAGTCTCATTACAGATGCTTTTCTTCGGACTATCATCAATTAGAATCGTGTTGTCCTCGTTGTAGAGACTATTCTCTCCAAAAAGGGTTGAAGCGAACGTTTTCAAAAATATAGGCTTATCTCCGTCGGGGTATTTCAAGTAGGTACGACGAGAAGTTTGAATTCGTTCGCAATCTTCCTGACTAAGAACAACAGAAGGCATCAGCAACCCACTGAAAAGATACTTGACAACATCCATCGCTGTTGAATTCTTCATTGAACTCCAGATTACAATACGTGCGAAATCGTTTACAAATGACATGAAATCCAAGAATCCGGGCCGAACATACACTGCCTTTGGTCCAACAATAGTAGCGAACTTCGGACTATGAACAGAAGGGTTTACGTGGTTCGTCACTGAATCCTTCAACCCAAGACGCCTCTCGACGCATTTACATAGAATACCATTAATGTCCAACACAATGTTCAGCCACTTCTTGGAAGTTACATCCTTAAGACCTCGTGGAAACTGTGTAGAAGCTTCAGCCTGGAAAATCAATAAAACAAAACAGATAGCGTGACCTGTTGAAATGCAGATGGACGAAAAGGCGAGGAGATATAGAATTTTTTGATTTTGACAATTGGAACGCAATTCCAACTCGCTAACCACGGATTTAACAGCAACCGGGCGGTGAACATGGTCAGTTGCTTTAAGCTGACCATCCATTGAAGCACACCAATTTAAACAAGTCAAATTCTGCAGATATTCAAATTCTTCTACTAATCAATGACACTAACATTTTAACTTCGATAATGTGGCATAAATGAAATGCCACGATAGATTAATTTAAAATATTGAATATCAAAATTTTATAAAATGTGTATTGTTACACTTACATATATGTAAATACAGTCACTTATCATTCGGATATACCTCTACTATAGACTTAAATAGTGGGGAATTTATACTCAGAGCTTTAAGTTGATATATATCTCCGAGGTGCATACCTCAGGACAATCATCACTTTGCTGACTCTCCAGGTGAATCCTCCGAGCGTCTGGGAGAGAGAGACTTGCTTCTGGAGAACCCTCGTAGTCCACCAGCTCTTCATCAACAACATCGACAACTGCTTCGGCCAAACAGTCTGAGGGCCCTGACGTCTCTTCCGGTGTAGTGTTGGCCGGTAGGTTACCCCCTCCCTCTAGGTCCACCGTGGGGCTCGTTGCAGGTGTGACTGGGTTAGCGGAGAATCCATCACCGCCACTACCAATGTCATCATCGTCATTGGCCGGGCCTGATGACATTGGAGACTTCGGTTTGCATGTGCTCGTTATAACAGCGTCCCGAATCTCCTCTTCGACCACAACGGCATTCTCCACTAAAGTATCCGCAGTGGCCAAAGCATCACAACCTGGATAATTAGAATTACAAATGTCAGCTACTTCTATAGGATTTTGCTCAGTGTGAGCTAAATATTCATATACAGGGCTAAAAGATAACCAAATGCAATTGAAAGTGGTTTCTGGGGTTTAGCACGTTGACATTTGTTTACTGTTACAAACTTTTAAAAAATTCGAATAAGTTGATTGAAATTGATAACATTCTCAATGACATTCAAAACTAATATGCCTAGGTCTTGTATTTGGTTCGATTTTTAGGAATGTGATAACTTAGAGCATCCTGCTCACTGCTTCAAAATGGGACAAAATTAAAGCTGCTGCTTCTACCTATTGCCATTGGTTCTTACATCTAAGCAATGTAATCAAAGGCATAGATTTTGGTAAAATTTGAAGGTGAAACCAATAATGTCAATGGCATGAAATGAAAATAACCGATAATATGAAAAACATAAACAACTAAATGTCTTGTAGGGTTTAGAAACAGCTAAGGCAAACCGAAACCTTAACAATTAGACTGAGACAATTCTTGAACCATACATCTAGGTTTTTCAATATCGATCATGCCATACGATCCATGGTATCTAGATTAAATCCTTTACTACTTAATCTTTACCTTGAGTACTTTCAACCGCATCACTGCCGGATATCACACTGGGCTTGACGATGGCGGTCTCCTGGACCGGAGCAGGGATTTGACCTCGCATTTGCTACAACATACGCCGTATTTCCTGCATCTCCTTATCCCTCTCCCGCATCTCCCTGTCCCGCTCCCGATCCTTCTCTTCTTGAATCTTGAGAAGGCTCTCTGCCCTCTCCTTTGATAAACGAGCCTCCTCAACAATAAGTCGAGTTGCCAGAGCTTCCCTTTCCCTTTTTTCCTCCTTCTTCTTTCTCTTCTCCTCGTTCCACTCAAACCAATCCATGTCCCTCTTCGAAACCGGTGCTTCTGGATGGAGTGCCTTCCCTGCAGCGTTGAAGACTTCCTCCCCGTCATTTGGTACCAACTCTGGGCGGACAACAACAGGATGAACCACTGGTGTAGAGACGACAACAGGATGTACCACCGGTGCTCTCGCTACAACTCCGGACTCTGAATTATTTGGATCTTCATCGCTGCCATCATCTTCGAAGCCGCTGAGCAGAACCTACGGAGTCTCCGTTACAGTCTTCACACTGCTTCCCCCCCCTCTACTGCCCTGTACAATAACGTCGGGGACTCCTTCATCCGCTCCCCCCTCCAAGTTCTCCTCTTCGTCCATGTCAACATCTTTCGATGTTGACCCAACGACTCTGGTTTGAGCCTGCTGCTCTGACCCGAACTCCTGAACAAGGCACCGCCCTAGAATAGAGTTCTGTTGGCAAAATCTAGACTCACAAGGTGAAGAATGCTGGCTAAGTGGTGAGGAATTAAGCTCACTGTGAGCTAAACTTGATGAGCGAGGATCTGGCCGAGGTGTGGCAAGCAAAGTCTCGAATCCTTCCCCAAGAGTCTCTTCGTCAAATCCTGCCCCCAGAGTCTCTTCAATCGGTTCCTCCTCCAGAGTTTCGTCTTCCTCCTCTTCGACTGTCTCATCCGCCTCATCATCTGAACCCGATTCTACAGTGATGTTCCTTTCAAATTCGTCACTCTCAAGATACTGCTGCCTCTCTGGCATCGGCTGGTCCTCCTTCGGTAAGTCATAGATAGAATCCTCATGAACAAAGTCATTCATATCGAGGTGGGGCACTAGCTTTGCCATATCCTTGTGGCAATTTTCGAAGTTGTGATCAATAATCTCGTAATAAAACATACCATAGATCTGGACAGAACAAACATACTTCATTAGACTGAAAATAGAATGAATCATATAGCTCACTATGAGCTAAATTCAGGCTGACTCTACAATGTCAAATTCATATGGGATATACAGATTCAGTCTCAATAGCTAACCATAAATTTCTTACCGTTTAGTAGCTAACCATAAGTAACTGACCGTTTAGCTCATATTGAGCTAAGTTAAATAATTAAAACAGAAGGTACATGAAGGAAAATTAATGACATCCTAGATTAAATACATAGACACTTTAGCCGAGTTCAAACTTTTCCCGCTGACTGTATGAGTGGATCCCGCTGACAGTATGAGTGAATCAATTTTTAGTGGTATATTCCAATGTATGTCAATTTATAACACACATGGCTACATTTCAATTTAACTAGAAAGTAACCCAAATTTATGCTTACAGTCTGTGACTTGACTTTAGCTCACTGTGAGCTAATATAATTACTACTAACTAAGACGAAATTGAGACATAAAATAAATAAATTAGATACTACTTACACAAGCAGCTAACATGCATTTTGTTCCACTGAACACCCCCCAGAAGTTCTCTCCAGGTAAGCAAAATGTCTTCAACAGTTCCATGTAGAACTCCATCCGCAGCTCCCGAGCGTTCAGTCGTAGGTGAGCTTCCTTATACAATCCGTACATTGTGTAATAGTTTGTATTAGGAGCTTTATAGACTGTCTTCACCTTTTTTCTGTTGTCGCTCCTACCTGCACGCACCAAAAATACTAGGTACAACTCATCCTTTCCTGAGTTTCGAGTAGTATGATCGTTTAGGCGTTTGTTCTTCGAAGGAATGTATCTTGATGGAATCACCTCGTATTGTTTCATGTACTTCTCTCCGTATGCTATTGCTTGGGCATTTCTATGCTGTGAAGCACTAATCCAAACCCAGACTTCTGGATCGAAGACACATGGAGATTTCAGGAGTAAAAGCTTCTTCATAAACGGCTTAAAGAACGGGTTCTCGACAGTGTCATCCTTCGTGGAATGGCCCAGGGTATCTAGCAAATCCAATAATGCCAGACCAAGTCTCAGTTCACTATCATAGCGCCACTGCTGCCCGAACTCCATTTTTAAAGCATTGAATAGCCGGTACGAATCCGTCCTTTCGGGGCAACGAAATTACCTTTCACCTCTAGGAACTTCTTGAAAAACGGAAAAAAATTGGGCCATTTTCCGTCAAATCACGTGACCTCTTAAACATCCCCTTCTTCTCTGCACGTAAACCATAAATCCCTTGTCAGGTCGGTATAGAAGGACATTCAGCGTGGCGCTGGAGATATCGTGTTTATCCTTCCATTCGTGCCACTTCTCTCGGTTGATGGTCATGTCTTTGTTGCAAAGCCCGAGAGATGGCTTAATGTCATGGAGTTCTTGGATGCAGATCCGCTTCCGCTTCTTCTTGGCCATCCAGTCGCCAGGTGAGTAGTGATGTGGCAACACTCTACCATGGAATTTGTGTACTGATACCTTGGGGTATTTATACTGCCAATTCTTCGTCAACATGAGTAAGTGGGTGACCAATGACCTCGTCTCCTCCTCGGTCATGAAGCATTAAAGAAAATTTGAGGTCCTGGGATGCCCAAATCCGAAATTGGAATATCCGGATTTTGTCAAAATAAAATTTGCCAAGAAATTCCACATGCACTATGCCATGGTGGAGTATAAGGCGGTGACATCAGATTTTGAATGGGTGGGAGCCAATCGCGGATGGTGGTCCTGGATAATGCTGGATAGTGAAAAGATAATCGAGGGTCCTTGTTGGGAGTGGGGTGTACCTCGGTTTTGGGGCCTTGGCTGTCCTTGGTGGCAACACCCACACACGTGTTGGGGCCGCGTAGTGGATGTCCTTGTTGGCAACACCATTACACGTGCTGGAGAGTCGGGATAGGTAGTGGCGCCAGAATTCGATGAACCTTGATGTGACCATAGATGGTCAACGGTGATTTTGGGTGGGAAATGTGGGATGATTGGTTGTTTGAGTTTAGGAAGAATCAGCTTGCAACTGTTGCTGTGATGTTGTTGCTAGTGAGGAACAGTGTCGAAATTCTTTGAATCGAAAGTTCTTGAGGTAGTTGGAAGTATGGAGAACCGCCGACCAACTTCGCAGGTTGCTGCAGTTGTTCTTCACAGCACTCACAACGCCGATGGGGAATGGATTCCAACAAGGTATGAGCGGATGTCATGGGTGAGGCTGAATCCTAGGAGTATTGGGGCTTGGGCTAGAGATGCGCGACGCCATGGCGGCGATGACATGAGGAGAACCTACAAGGCTCAGATAAGGGATTTTAAATTCAAGGTAGATCATCGCAAGGTTGTCACCAACAAGCCGGAACTGCAGTCCGTGTTGGTGATGCATGCCTACCACAGGCATCAGGTGCTACTGGATCCACAGAATACTCGGGATTGGGTTCCATGCAATTGTGAGTCACGACTAACTATGAGCTAACCATCAATTTTCTCATGTGGCCATCGCTTTATGACGAGGAGTCGTTAATTTTGTGGTTTGCTTTGGGTGTTGGGAACAGTTTTATACCAGTCGTATCTTGAAGATTGGGTCGACCCTGATTCCATACTGGGAGTGATCATGGTTGTGCACAGCGATGTTGGTGAGGCAACTCGCAATGGGCGGTCTTATAAGGAGTTGCTTGATGTTGGCATCTTTTTTTCTAATCTTGTCTATGTTCCACCTACGCCAGGGCTTTTGTATGGATTAGTCGAGCCATTGCTATTGCCATCATTCAGTGATCCGGAGTGGCCTCTCCCAGATATGCATACTAGTGAGGCATATAGAGCTAAACTGTATGCAGACTTTCAGTCTGTAACAAAGTCCACCACTGGGAGCCGTATGGGCCACCTCCAGTGGTTTCTTCCTCTACATGTCTTCGTAGACCTTTTTGCTGCAGCTCAAGACACTATGAGACGAACATCCACGTTGTATATCGTGGAGAATCCCTCGGAAGAAGTGTTCACATCTCTCATGGATCCAGGTTGGCAAACCAAAGTGGTGTTTGGTAAGGATATTGTGTGGTGCACAATATCCTTACCTTCTGTAACTTTCATGTGTGTTGCCACTGTTGTCATCGTTTGATGCTTGTTGCCACTGTTGCCGCTGTTGCCATTGTAATGCCATTTCTGCAAGGCTATGACCGAAGCTCTCTTGTGTGAAGCTCTCGTATGTGTTTATTGCACAGGTACCACGTTGGAAGATCAGTGTTGTACTCGAACTTTAAATACGGGAGGGAGCGTCTGGCGCAAGATGGTGTAACTTGGGAACAAATTGACCAAGTGCGGGAAGAAGACATGGTGGTGCTTCCTTGTTTTTTTCAAGGTCTGCCAAAGGCACGGTTTGGAGTTGGTCGAGGGTGGCCGTTGTCACATATTCGTCGAGAGGTTGCTATCACCTTGGGCGACGTGGCTCCAGAGGAATTCCGCTTTGTGCTCAAGCGAGTTGGGTATCCAGACGTCAAGGTGAACCGCAGACACAAAGGTTCCAACACTGTATCACAAGTTCTACCACCGTGGACTTTTGAGATAGTAGCACTTACCAGCTAGTTTAGAGCTTAGAGTGGCTAGTGCCGCAGGTGTATTTTTAAGTAGACACGTTGTAAACACGCGAGGCAGTTAAACGGATGTAGACCTGGAAAGGTAGTTTTGTATACACCTCAAGCTGAATAGGAACTATGGCTTGGCCAGGGTTGAATTCTAGCTAAATGGTGGAGGTTTCATAAATACACGTTTGTTTTCTACCCAATTATCCATGTTTCAATTTGTATATTCTTTATTAGCTTATTTGTACCATTCTCAGTGTTCACAAAAATGTGCGATCAGTATTCACAAGAATTCAGAAAAACCAGATCACCCCAACACAGTTAACCAAACCTCAATATTTTCTTCACTGGTGACATAAATTACAATGTAATGTGCCTCGCTTTGAATCAGGTGTTCAAGAAATCTGAACAACCTGCAAATACAACACAGAGAATATAATTCAGTCTGCCTTAGTTGCCACCGCCTTTAAAATAATCTGCCTGTGTTGCCGCCACCTGCAAATACAACACAAAGAATATAAACTGCTAGCAACATCTAGACGACGTCGATGCGAGTTGCATGCATGTCAACGGTGATTAGAATTGGTCCTTTGGTCGCTTATCTTGTCCAATCAGAGTTCACCTATCCTCGGAAAAAAGGCTGATTAAAGCAGTGAAGGAACAACTCCAAAGTATCATTCTTGAGCTGCAAACTCATTCAACAGAAACTAGGCTCTGCCTCATTGGGTAACATTAAAGAACACAATCATACAAGCCATGCACATATGAACACCGCAAATCCTTCATTGAAAGATTCTCCAATGCATAGTATGGAGACTGAACTAAATGAATTCGTCAGTAAGCTCGGGAAGAGGAAACAGAGTGTAGAATTGTAACGCGTGAAGTGGAAACAAGCGAAGTGGAAACAGAGTGAAGTGGAAAGACCATGGAGTGGAAACAAAGGGGAAGTGGAAACGTCCATGAAGTCATGAAGTTGTGAAAAAATGCCAACTTTTTTTTCATCAAAATGTTCAGCACCAAGGCCACGAAGTGAATGGAGTACAGGCTTAGCTATTATAAACACTACAACCACTTTGGTACTAACGCCATGATAATAAAACTTGGCCGCTAATATCTTTGAACTAAACACTAGGTCTGTTCAATACATCTCTGAGGGAAACCCTCCACGGTCGATATGCTCTGCTCAACCAACAAATCCAGTGACACTGGGGAGGAATGTGGCCCTGGTGGCAACTTGCCAGTACTTGGCTTGTTGGAAGAACGGCTTGGCACGTCCTCTGCAGCTGTTGGGCATGGTTCAACGTCCCGAACAAGGCTTGTACCTTCATGGAGCCCCCTCTTAAACTCTTCTAGCTTTTGTTTTGCTGTTTAGAGGGAAACACATCTAGCATTAGTTCTTATTTCTTTGGAGAGACAACGCTGTTCCAAACGAACACATGGACAATTCCGGCACATTAAATCATAACTGAAATTGTAAGCATGATACTAAACTAAAAAGAACCTTGGCTAAAATTCTGAAAAATGCAGGGAGCAAAAAAACACTAAAACTTACTGTGATGCGCCAAGGTTGCAACGGCCACATTGACAACTTCACTGTGTGTGCCGCCAGCGGGTCGGCTAGCAAGTGGTTTGGGACGTGGGAACGCTGGAATAAATGGAGAAATTGGTGGTTGAGGCGATGGACCCTTTACCTTGACCTTCGTTTTGGCCACCTTTGGAGCTGGTCGACCTTGAGCATCGCCAGCATCTTCTCTCATTCGCTTCACAAAGCCAGAGTCTGGTGGACTCGATAGACATTTGCCTTTGCTGTCACGAGAGACTGGACCAGAGCGCTCCAGCCCATCAAACCCCCATGATTCCAACCAACTTGCATCACCGAGTTTGCCGCAGAGAGGGCAATTGCCACGTCCCGAAATCAGCGCTGGAAACAAGCACCAAGGGTGAAACAAACAACCACATGAATATGGCACTGCACAGTTTGAAACAAAGAGGTAGTTGCAGCATCTACACGCTGAGTCAAGATTAATTTTTAGAGGGACGCCTGCTTTAGACATATTCTTCCCAACAGGGCGTTCCGGCTTGATAGAATGCTGCGCAATTCTCTCAGATGCACAATTCTTCTCGAGTTGGCGCAGCTGCTCTTGGGAACTCCGGTAAGCTGAACTGTCGCGCTCTAAGGTTGATGCCAGAGTTGCTACTTCCTCTTGGGCGGCCTCCAATGCATCGTTGTTTGCAGCAATTGCTTTGCTGATCTCCCGTTGCTCCTTGTCTACATCCGCCTTCTCTTGGAGCTCTCTGGCTGTAGCATGCTTCTTGCTCCTTCTCCGCAAATCTTCCTTCTTAGAGTTCAACCGCTCATCCTCGGTTTCCAACGCCAATATCTGGGCATGCAAACCGAGGTGAGCTAACTTATTCTTGTCTAGCGCAGATGCAGACTGCTGGATTTTTGAAGTCTGCAACTGCAACTCCTTAAGCAATGCATCCACTTTCCTAGCACCGGTGCCAACACCATTGTGAAGATAATACGTTGCCACCGCCGAAATGATGCCTGCCATCTATTGCTTCAACGCCCGAGGACTCAGCTTCTGTGGGTTGTTGGCAGCATGCAGCAGCCCAGTTGACGTTGCTGTCTCGCCCACCACTGTAGTAATACACACATGCGCGTAGAAAAGTTTGGCTGAATCCTTTGTTGTCGGGAGCATCGCCATATTCTCATTGGTACATCCTCAGATACAAATCCCGTGCTTTGGAGTCTTTACACCGGTCCAGCAAATAGCGCGTCTTGTTTGCACCCTCCCCGGGCGGCCAAGTCTCATCATATGTGTTTGCTGGAACCATCTTCTCCGTGACTTCTTTGGGCGTACAACCTTCCTTGCAAAGTCCTACCACTCTATGGAAGAAATCTTGGTCGTGGACAGCAGCTGATCGACCCAGCAAGCATGGTGCAGCCAGGACAAGCTTCTCTCTCAACTCTGTTGGAATCCCCTCTAAGTCAAATGGCGCTTCCCAGGTAAACTCTGTATGACACTGTGATGGCACCTCGGACTTGACAACTACTGCCTCACGATCAGTTGCTTCAATTCGCAAAACCGCTTTTCCTCTGTTGGGACGTTGGGTTCTCTTGCCCAAGGGAGGCATGGTGGAAACTATTTACCTTGATTACAACAAAGCTACAGCAACCAGATCGACAACAAGGAGCGGCAGCAAGCTAGAAGTCTAAAGCAGAGCAGGTGATTGAAACAATTGTGGAAACAATGGTGGACACAATTCAGAGCAAAGCAACACTAAATCTGGCGGGAATGGTTGATGTACCACAAAGGGGCCATGTTTTGAACCTTAAAAAATTGGGGTTGGTACATTTAGATGATGGAAGCGCACAACGCAGCCGCCAACGAGATGGACACGGCTTGGGACAGTCCTATGACCCCCGTAGACTTAGTGGGGCAGTCGTTGTCAACTAGGTGAATAGTACTGGGAGTAGCCTGTTGACTTTCATCCCCTCTCTTACGGCTTGTAAAGAACAGTATTATACTTTGGTGTAAGCCTTTGTTTCCACGGCCTTGAATTAGTCTGCCTTTGTTTCCATCGACCTTAATCAGTCTTGAATCGATCTGTTATGTTTTTTCAGGTCATTGATCCACCCCCTTGATCCAATATATCATCAACAATGATTACTCAAGTATTCTGATGAAGCGAAATTGCATTAAAATGTGTTGGGCTTGACTGAGGCTACAAAAAGGGATGTGGCTAAACAAAATTTCATATGTGGCTGAGTGATATTTTGGCAAAATTTAATATGTGGCTGGTGAATTTTGGCATTGAGATCTTTTAGAGAGATATTTTAGAATTAGTACTGTTGGGAACTCCGATAAGTTGAACTGTCAAGGGACTCTTGGATTTAATGAAATGTCAAGGGGCAAAACAATTTATTTAGATTAATTACTGCGTAGGAGGTTGTTGTGAAATTCATGTTTGACTTGAAATTTAAAGTGATGAGTATCGTAAAAACTGATCCTGTATTTTTACTGACTCGTCTGACTTTAAAATTTTCTAATTTTCTTCGAATATTTTCAAACATTTATTTTGTGCCTTAGCATGCTAATGTACATAAATTCTGCATCAACATCCTCTATGATTTATCAAAACTGTATTCATTATATACTTCCTCATAAGTCCATCATTACAATTCATCCACGTTTAGATTAAACCTCCAAAATTCTACACATAGTAATTTCAAATTCAATATAACATGAAGAACTATTGAATTCTCAACAGTATGAGCACTTCGAAACAAAAATGACAACTAGGTGATAAAGCCGATGACTGAAAAGAATGATCAGGAGGTCATTTCAAACAGTGCTTGCTTTTTCAATTGCAAGATTGCTGCAGAAATCAGCATGAAGTTCAAGCAAGACATCTACGTTCAAAGTAAAATGTGACCATGATATGTACCAAATCCGAGAATGATGCTAAAATATTGAAGAGTCTCTGAAAACCCTACATCAGTCAGAGGTAAAGAAACACCCAAGGGCCAAGATCATAGCAAGTGTACCAAACACAAAACTACTGAAACACTGGTAGACTGTCCTAACATACAATAGGTGTAGACAGTTACATAAAGAAAATTGATTGTTTGGTGCTTCATTTCTATAGTCCCTGGCTTCATTTTACTGTCCACGTTTCGATTCAAGTTGGCGAAGCTGCTCTAGGGAATATAGGATGGCTGAACTGTCGTGCTCTATGATTGATGCGAGCTTCACTGCTTCCTCTTGGCCTGCCTCGAACGTGGCGATGTTGGCAGCAATCGCTTTGCTGATCCCCGTTGCTCCTTGTTTACACCCGCCTTCTCTTTAACAGGGTTTTCTATTCGGTCGCGACGTGACCCTCTCGCGTCATAATGTCGGGACGTCACGACGGTTTACAGTCACGACCGAACGTCCCATTCGATCTTTATCGCGACGGCCCGAATATTTACGGCAACCTTTTCACTTTTACATTTCCGCCTAGGCGACACCTCGGACAGCCAATGTCCACGTCTGCGGTAAAGGTCGTCTGATATTGGTGGGCCCCACTTCTAGTCCGCTTCGTCTGCGCCACCCTGTACGATCCGATACCGAGTCTGATGTCCGATCCGACATCCGCTTTCCGCCGGATCGATGCACCGTCGTCCGCCGGGCCTTCCTGATCTCGTTCGCATTCCGGCATCCTTCAATGCGCTTATCCGCCATCCGACTACTTTCGGCTCCGATGAAGTCCGCCACATTCTCTTGCACTCCTCGTCGTCGGACCCTAGTTCGGCCACTATCCCGACATCGTACCTTCGACTGCCAAGTTCCGACCTGAGTTCGGGTCCGACGCATATCGAACTCCGATGTCCGGTAACATATCTCCGTCCGCCTCCCATCAAATGGACTGGCGTACTATGCTACGCCTGCTTTATCTTCATGGTCGTTCTAGGAATCAGTGCATTATCTTCCACTTCGCATAGCGGCAACGGCTCGTTGAAACGGGACACTTTGATTGCATTTCAGCGATGGCTCACAGTGCTGGGAGTCGAGGGAGTCCTATCGCCTTGTTCGAGCTAGCCCAGTTTAGGAACGATTTTGACTTTAGCGATGATGAAGAGTATTTGGCGATCGTGGAGATGGGAAGGAGAGTCAGGCCGAGTTTCTTACCTGCCATCCCGGGAGACGTCTCTGAGGGCATCATGTGGAAGATGTTGATGGTCGAGGATGACGACATCAAGAACTACAGAACATGCACTGTCCTCCGTTGTGTTTGCAGGGGGTGGAGGAACTTTGTGGATATTCAGCCACGTTGGTACCAGAGCCGACTTGCATTCAACCTGCGGCCTTATATGGATTCTGAAGACGAGTCCTAGAAAATTGTTCGTTGAAACACTAAGGTGTAGGGTACCGAACATTGGAGGTTAGTACAACTAGATTCATACGGTCGGTTCTATCAATCGGTTCATATTGTAGAACAAGTGCTACAATACGCATGCGGATTATGGTTGCAGTCGCCAAATGAATGAGATCCAAGGAATGTCTACGGACTTGGCTCGAATCCATCGACGCGTTTCAAGAAGAGTATCGCCTCTTGTGTCCCCACTTCTCCGCCGTGCGCCTCACAGAGACCCGCCTGTGGGCGTCGAACTGGGACCCAGTCGCAGTGTTGCAGTTCCAATCCGTGGCGCATCGCACAGGCATCATGCATCCAATACGCGTGCGCATTCCAACGGAACGGGTGGTGCAAAGTGGGGTCCGGGGGGACGAGGAGGGTCGAAAGATTGTGCGGACACGGACTGGGGGTCCATTGAGCGATCGAGTGCGTGAGGGGTGTGCATGCGCGCATGCCCGATGGTGGAGGGCTGGAAGTCGGACGAGGACGACGCCACTCCGCCGGGATAGAATCAGAGGAGTTGGCCAGGTTTCATTGGAGATGGAAGCGGGAGACACTGCGCTGGGATCTCGTAGACCCATAAGGGCGAATGCCGAATCCCCTAATGCGACACGCGGATCTTCCGGTAATGCCAAGAAGCGTAAGGTGGACGAGGAGGAAGACGACTCGGAGCATGAAAGTGACGAGACTCGCGAAATGACGGACTACGAGTTCCAACAGTATTGCTGGAGAACGATGCTAGATCTTGGTGAGATGTCCGATATTGTGAACAAACAGGAGGATTTTTCGCAGGGTTTTTGGGAAAACGCTTGATTTTAATAGACGAAGGTTGCCGATGATAATGATTCTGCTCACTACCAATCTTGGAATGCTTATCTCTTTCTCTGATTAGCTTATATATGGGCCGAGAATTTTTGTAAATTTTCGGCCTTACTATAATGTTTTTTCCCCGTTTATTATTATGCTGATCTTCCGATGATCAGAGTATATTTATGTTTTATAAGGACGGAGCTATTCCGAACGTCCCCCGTAGTTTGATATCTCCTTTCTGTTTCGGAAATATCCATCCAGTGCAGTTTCTAAGCACACATGCATCTTCCAACCTCTTATCTAATTGCCAATGCATTGCGTTGATAACGGAGATTCTCCGTGTTTAACCGAACACTATTTACTTCTGAACTACCTAGATTTCCTAGCTTGTTCGATGTCATTCTTTAGTTTCAGGTACTTGGATGGCCAAATCGCCTCCAATTCCTCGACGTAAGTCTTAGGCTTTGAAGTTTCAGTCTCTACGGATGCGGCTGGTCTCCCCCGCGTGTTCCTTCGTATCGGACCTATCGCGGTCGTAGCAGCGGTGGAATGCTTCCTTCCCTGTGCTGGGGATGACCTCCCATTACTACTTCCTTCGGGCTTCCCGTACACATTGTTGTCCTTCCACTTGCATCCCTCGTTAGCTGGAATGCATAGACCTCCCCCCAATACTTGTACCTTGTCTACGCCGATGTCCTTGCCTCCACTGCCCGCTCTTGGAGCAGTTTCCTTATCAGTGTCCCCAACGACTTCGTTCCTCTCGGGATTCCAAGAGAGCAAGAACTCTAATACCTCATCCTCTAGACTAGTGATGTCACAAGGATCCATCTTGAAACTAGAGAGGACTCGTCCACAATAACTTGCGGACTAACTGCATCAAAAGGGACCCGTGTTATCGCACTTCCCGTTTATATATCATCGCATACCTCGCGCACTATAGTCCGCCATTCGCCCTTTGCCGGACGACGCTGCCTCGGATTGAATCCGAACGTCCGTTGCCTGCTGCCCCTATCCGACCGTACCGGATCACCATCCGCACGAGACCGGACCGGCACAATCTCCTGCCAAAGGCCGGATGTGCGAGGTTCGTATTGTCCGGCGCCGTTTTCACTGTCCAGACACAATCCGTCTATCCGAAGTCGGATTATGTTTCGCAAAGTTCCGACCCTTGTCCTCTGCTCTAGAAGAACGACGTGATATTGTTTAATCGTCCTTATTCAATTATGTCCGCCTTCGCAGCAGTCCTGCCCCTAGATCGCGTCTGAACAATTCCAGAACGCGCACGTTCCGGTCGGCGGACCACGTCCGAGCCTCTAATCCGTCGGGGTACCTCGTCCATGTTCGATTGCGGAGTGACCACATTCCGCAAAACGATCGGATTTCAGGTAGTCCGCCCGTCCGTGGTTGATCCATCTCCGTACATGGGCCAATCTCACGGAGTGCGAACCACCTCCCCGATGTCAGCACACAAGTGCCATATATATGCAGATCCTGACCATCTTTTTCCTACAGCGCGGACCAAAATCTAATCTGGTTACTGGACCGCCATCGATCCCGCCTTCGTCTGACCTCGTCCGCAACACTCAGAACAACTCCGCGATGTTCCGCTTCCTGGTCCCGGACACACTCGGGGAGAGCCATAAGAGATGCGACTCACCACGATCTGTTCTCCCTTCTTTGCACTACGTGTCTCAAGACTTTGGGGTCTCGTGTGAGGTTCCTCTGCATGAGACCCAAGTGTGGGCGAGGGGTCAAGCATAGCCCACTGGAACGGACCGTTCGAACTCCATCGGAGATCTGGAACATAATCAGGGCAAGTCCATCCCTCCACCCTCGTTCAACGACGCTAGAAGTGCGTTGTCGGGTGCAATTTCTGTAATAGGTCCATCTCGCCTTAAATAGTGCGTTCACCCTCCAGATTCTTGCTTTCTGTCGCAGGCATGCCGCGAAGTGTAGAGGCCTGGGATCAGTGGTGGCAAGACTTGGGCGTGGTGGGTGCGAGGCCTCAGAGACAGGTTAGTTGTAGAATTTGTAATGTGACTATTGTGTGCCGTCGGGATAGAATGTTCGCCCACTTTGGATACAGACCTTTAGGTGGTCCAGGTAACTACGGTATACAAATTTGCAGATTACTGAGTGCGCGGGTGAGGAGGTTGTTCGTAGACTGCGGAGGTGAAGTTCCTAGAAGAGAGCCCAATGATGTTCATGACATTGGCTTGGGAGGTGACGGGGTCCCAGATCCGGTAATACCTCAAGCTCCCGATAACGAGGGGGCGCGCGCGAATGATGGGCCAGCTATGCAGGAGCCCGATGTGGCACCCTGCGGTTCTCCACCTAGGGAAATGCGTCAACTGAATATTTTGCAAGGATTCAACGCTTTCAGGAAGCTTCGATTAGATAAAGTGTGGGCAACGGCATTCTACGAAGCCAATATCCCATTCAACATTCTTAAGCATCCTGCCTTCATTAACGCCGTTCGGGAAACAGTGTGATCCCGCTTCCCGGCATACCTGCCGCCATCGATGAATGCTATTCGCACAAAATTGTTGACCGCGAGAAAGGCGGAAATGATGAGATAAGTAAAGGAACTCACGGGCAATTCCACAGAGAAATACGGTGTTACGATATGTTCAGACGGTTGGGACAACTTCTAGAGTCGTCCTCTTCTGAATGTTATCCAGAGTGTGACCAGGGGCGACGTTTTCCTTGGATCCATAGACACGACGGGACATTACAAAGATAGCAATTATATCGCTTCTTAGATCCGTCCGTTTGTGGAACGGATCGGACCGCAACATGTGGTCCAAGTTTGCACTGACAATGCTCCGAACATGCTTGGATCCAGTCGGATGCTCGAGACACGATATCCTCACATTTATGTTCAAGGGTGTGCCGCACACTGCTTGGATCTGTTGCTCGAAGATTGGGGGAAGGAGGATTGGGTGAAGCACGTAGTCAGAAAGGCGAGACTTATTTGTCTATGGGTTAGAAATCATCATTCATCAATGGCTTTGTTTCGCAGGATGTGTCCCAATCTGACCATCCGTTTGCCCGTTGAGACGCGGTTCGCGACCAATTTCATTATGATCGAGCGTCTTGTGGAACTTAGGAATGCATTTGAGAGAATGGTCATCGATCCGGCGTTTGCAGGTATTTTAGCAACCTATCCTGATGTGAACAGCTCAGCAGGGAAGAGGGTCCGCCTATTTCGGAAGTACGTGCGTGCGGACGGTTTCTGGAACACGTGCCATAACTTCTTATACATGGTCATCCCAGTGGTGAAGGCATTACGCCTTTTTGATGGGAAGGCACCTGCAATGGGCCTAGCTTGGAGGGCGATGTACGATTTGAAGAACCACGTCCGCAGTTTTTCCTCCCATCCGTTTAGATTGAACGCGGACCTGGCAGCAGACGCCATGGTCGCATTCGACCACAGATGGGCTATGATGTTGACAGATCTTCATTGGGCAGGTGCGATGCTCAACCCGACCCTACGTGGATGGGCGCCACTTCATAACCACGAGGAGTTGAGGATCATTTTAAACCGGGTTCTTCGCAAGTTATCGTCTAACGAGGAGAATTACGTCCAGATCCTTGTCCAGTATCAGGATTTCCTTGAGAATCGGGGGGCATTTGCCAATTCAACCGATCCCCAGGCGCACGGCACTACTATCCACGAATGGTGGAACGCAATGGGAGGTGGAGCCCGGGCTCTCCAAACAATAGCTAGACGTATTCTTGGACAGGTATGCTCCGTGTCTGCGTGTGAGCGCAACTGGAGCATGTACTCCTACGTGCACAGCAAGGTGCGCAATAGATTGAAACATGTACGAGCGGAGAACCTCGTGTATATCTACACGATCAGTAGACTCGTTCGTCACCGCCGGGCCCCGCGTCCGGCACAATAGTATGGCTTAGAGGAGGTTCATTCTGACAATGACCTCGATGGCGAGGATCCGGACGAGGACAACGAGGAGGAAGACGTCGGACAGGGAGGAGACCATGTGGTGGACGATGTGGCGGACGATGCCCGCATGGATGGTGTCGGACAGGGCGGATTTGGCATGGGGGGTGTCGGACTTGCGGACGACGATCCCCCCAAGAGCGACTTTGAAGAATCCGGATCGGAAGACGAAGGATCTAACGGTGACGACGGTGGCGATGTCCGGATTGCCGAGCTCTTCTACAATATGTTCGACGAAGGACACCGCCGGGATGCGGTTGAAGATATCCTCCGCCAGGATAATCGCGTCGGACGGCAGGCGTATGCTGGTGGTGAGCGTCGAGCTCAGAGTCCGATCAACGCAGCAGAAATACAGTCGGACAGAGGAGATGGTAGTCTTGCCCGGAGGATACCTATCGTCAACACGGACTTCTCGTAGCCTTGGAGTGATTCTTTGTCATTCGGCCAGAGGGATTTCGACGAGAACCTGGCGAACATGGAGGGAGAGATTCGAACATTTTTTCAGGAGGATTTACCACCTATCAATTGCTGGAGAGATGAAATAACGGAGGAAGATTCGAGAAGGAGGATGGCCGATCAGGAAGTTCAGACCCCGTCTAAGGAAATTCACCGTCCCATAACTCGAAGCCTTGCTAGTACGTCCGAAAGTATGGCTGTAAACCAGCAACAGCAAGCTTCTGCCTTGCTTTCCCACCCCGTTGGTAGGGGTCACATCCTTCCGCAGCAGACCTCCGGCCGGGGACGCAGACGCCAAGCAGTAGGATCTGCTGTAACCAACGGTAGCCAGTCCGTTGTTCTGACCGCGTCTTCTTCACGCAGCCGGCCCGTGCGGAGAGGGGTTCCATCTACGTCGATCCGGGATTTTGCGCCACGTGCATCAAGTTGTACGACTGGGGAAAGAGCGTCCAGTGGTCCATGAAGGGGAAGTGGTATCCAACGACCAACAAGAGGTGTAAAGCGAAAGAAAAGGTTCCAGGGGACAACGTCGCGCTTCGCCCCGTACGAACCTGACAACTCCGAAGGTAGACCAGAACTCGATGAAAATGGAATACGCGACACCGAAGGATCCCGTCCAACAAAGAAGCTAGTTATCACCAGAGATGATGAGTTGCGTCTAAGCACTAGAAGTCCGCGGTCTGACGACGACATAAGCACAGATGAATCCGAGGAGGACCGACGGTGCAACAAAGCCAACGACGCAACTGTGCGGATCCGAGAGTGAATGCTCGCCTAGTCTTTATACCACGAGATGAGGAGACCTCCATTCCGTACTTATCCGAGCCGTGTCCGACAACCTTGGGACCCGTCCGCGCTTGAATCGGTCTACTCCACGACAAATGTGCGACCTCTGTCCGCCCACGATTAATATCCCCGTTTGGTGGCTCTCCGATCTCGTCCGCCATGTTCCCTTTAGTGTTCTGTGTCTTGCCCCTCCCGTCCCGCGGCCCTGGAAACTTCTCCCAGTCCCACTCCCCCTCCTCGCACTCCCCTCGTGCCATCCTCACTCTTGTGTCGGACATGCACTCTTGGCTTCCCTGGATATGGCACCGTCCGACTCACTGTCCGGCGCCTGGACTGATTGGATGATCTCGGAGGCTACTTGTCCGATCCCGTTGCCGGATGTCCGCTTCACGTCGGACGGGGTGTATTGTAATCTTCGTTCCCGTTTGCGTACAGTTCAGTTCCCTTCCGTGCGTATTAGATGGCACCCTCGGCGGTCCGTTTCTCAATTTTGTCTATTTTATCATGTTCCGAATAATAAAAACATCATTATTTCGTAGAGCATGCATTGTGGGAAGTCCCATTTGGTATAGTATTTCATATCTGGATGTAATTGTACGTGATTTACATTAGCGAGGTGAGAATCTGTATTATAAAAAACAAATGGAATAAAGAAAACATTGGAATTTTTTGGCATCCGTTTTTTAAAAGCACAAATAACAAGTTACTAAAGCATGTGTCAATCAATTACTAATTTCAGAATTTTCATTCCAAGATTTGTATAAAATCTCAAAACTTTGGAAATATTTTTAATTAATTTTTTAAATGTTTATTTATGCAAAGCACACATGAGTATAGTAATTATATTCATATAACAAACATGTGCATATGGTAATGAACATAAACTTATGCTCTCTTATCTTATTTTTTCCAAGTTTACATGCTTTCTAAACGCAAGTCCCATCATCCTAATTATACGTGCTCTCTAAACCCAAATCCCATTATCCTCATTGTTACTGTGTCTTGTCATCTCCATTATTGTACCAGTTTACTTTCACTCGTATGCCATATCATTGATCATATCCACCATTTTATTCTATTTTTACTATTATTTCAATCCTGCTATGAATAACCATTTTTTTAGTTATTCATCATATCTTATTTAACTGTTTGTATTCTTTTATGTGCTTTCACTTATTTCTTTTATCTTTCACGAGTTTTTATCTATATCATCTTTGAAATAATATTATTTAAAATAAAACTTCTTTAAAAAAAAATCTATATCAACATTTGTTTATCTTTAAATGAATAATAAACACATCAAAGTAAAGAAAACTGTATAATAAACACATCAAATTTAACATTGCTAAATAACTCAATTTGTTAAAAGTCATATGTTGTTTGTGAATCATTCTTTGAATACACAAAATATTTAATCGTCATCCAAGAACAATAATGACGCTAAAAACTTGTAACATCAGCAAATCATTATAGTATAGAGCGGTTGGGCTTTTTTACTACCATTAGATTGGACGTTGTCGTACCACTAGACTCGCCAAGCAATGTGGCAACTTAATGTTCAAAGCAAGGTAACGTTGCGGTAAGTTGCGGTTAAGATTTAATTGAAACGCCTATCATATCTATAACTTCTGGCCTACATATGTTAAACCTTTTGCATACACGCCAACCAACTTTGTCATACATAGTTAAATTGTAGTATAATTTATACGGTCGTTATATTTTTTAAGGAAATTTAATTATCCTCATTGTTATTGTAGTTGGACTTCTATATTATTTTTTAGTCTACTTTCGCTCTTATGCCATCTAATTGATCATTGCCACCAATTAATTTTATTTTTAATACCGTTCCAATACTCCCGTTAGTAATCACTCTGTATTTATCCTTTTTAATATCGTATTTAACTCTCAGTATTCTCTTCTGTAGTCCCACCTCATTCCTTTATCATTCACGAATTTGTTTCTATATCATCCTTATTTGAACATTATTTCATGATTTCTTTATAACTTTTCCTTAATTTTTTTTTCTTATTAAACGCCTATTCATCCTTCTTCATTCATAGCGTTTTCTTTTCTCCATGAATTTCATATTTTTGTTTATTTTTGGCTGCGTGTCTGTGACAATCGTTGTGATCGGAGAATCGGAGCGATTGAGCCATCGGAATTTGTGTTCATCAGTGGGAATTACGCGGTCAGTGGGTCGGACAGGTCGAGAGCGTGCTCTCGTCGGATCAAAATGCACTCGGGTTCAAGCGGACGGGATGCAGAGAGCGCGGATACGAAGGTCGGACGACGGATTGCAATGTCGGATTTGAGTGGACGTTCTTCTCTAAGCCATGCACTGATATGTCTCCTCTCCCAACAAAACATCAGTACTTATGATTAACATGGTTAATCTAATCATTGTCACTCTTTCCCTGCTCTCGGATATCATGTCAAATGCATTGTTCAGTCATTATTCACTCATTCTTCTACAACGGCAGTCTACTGTCTATACGGTAGATTACCTAGGCTCTTCCACGATATGCGTATAGTATTTTTGGTTTTTCTTGAGACTCTCGTTTTAGAATGAACAGGGTGCGTATTTTTGAGACTGTCATTTGAGACTCCCACTTGACTCTCTTGATTTCCGCATCGTTTCGTAGCATGGCCAGGAGCTCCTCGTTTAGAATGCCTAGTCCGACAGAGTCCTCCCCGCACCCTGAGACCGCCACGGATGTTTTGCAGTGGCTACTTGTAACCCGCGTGATGCACGAGATTCGAGATTTCCGGTATTTACCAGATCACCAGGATATTGTAAGGTCTTTGTTGAATACTTCTCGTGATTTTCAGTGGACGCCCATTATGCAGGAGCAGTTCACCAATGTCAACAATGTGTTGAACTACACGTGGGTGCGACGGAGTTTAGTCGCAGCCAGAGCTGCGAACTCGGGAGATCAAACTGCACACGTCTCGGCTCACGCGCAGAGCGGAACTTCCACGAACTCGCAGACCGGATCATCCACAAGCGCGCATCGCGACACGGACATCCCCGCTCCAATCCGACCGGGCATATCTACACGGACCCTCGCCGAAGGTGGCCGAGTTGCACGGCATCGCAGAAGTCGGGAACGGCGGCTTAGTCGCGATTACGAAGGTATCCCTCTTCCATTTCCTGCTTTTCGCGGATCCACGACGCCCCGGCACGTCACTCGCGACCAAGGAACGCAGACCGATTTCCTGGATCTTCTGTCGGAGCCGGATTGTACGTGTAACTATTAATCCATTTGTAAGTGGACACTACGGAGCCGGAGAAGAGGAACAGTTTATGGGCTTATTAGAATGGAGCGGGTATCCGCGCAATGAAAGTGGTGGACCTGCATTCGAACAAACATTTTTGTTGAAGTATGAATCCGCCAGCGATGCAATGCAACTTCCTTTGAATCCGCCTCTTCTGGGGGTCTGCTAGAGCTGCGGTGCAGAATGAGCTTTGCAGTTTTTAAGCTCCATTTTGCGAACTTTTCTTCCCAGTAACTTACGTCTCATAGATCCCTTTTTCGCAGTTCCTGTTTTTGATTTACGGAAAGTGATCCTAGGTTGGATTACTCGGCTTTTCTAATCCTGCACGAACCTTTGCTAGACATGTTGTTACTATCGGTTTATGTCCCTTTTTACTATGTATAGAACAATGCTCTGGCAACGTCCAATAAAGTCCCAATTTTGTCGGATTCTCGTCCAATGGAGTTGACGGCGTGCATTAAATCCCGGATCATTCATTGTCGTGATATGGACTCCGCGTTGCGTTATGGAATTCTGGCTCTGACGGCTGTCATGTGCCTCCCTTACCCCTTATTAATTTTTGCGTATGTTGTGTATCCTCTCCATGTACGATACTGGTGTTCTAGCCAGAGCAATGCGTGAAAGACTCTTGCATGCGGGCTTGTAATCTGTCTTTTGCAATGGAATTCCTTTGCGTCAAAAAATAAAAAAAACTCTTGCATGCAACCTCCATCTATATGGTTCCTTCCTTTTTTTCTCGAACACGATTCTGAATGTGCAACTGTCTAGTAAGAACTCACTGTAGAGCTGATCATCACAGAGTACTTGTATAACGATTAATCCAACACCCGTTCGGACACATCCTTGCAATTCAAACTCATCCTCATCGTGATCTGGAACTCTAACCTTAAGGAATACCTCTGAACTGGTGATAGTTTTGTACATATACAATGCTCCAGTATCCTATCTTCTATGTGAAAAGTCGTCCGACGAGGACCTCAATCGGGTCTTTGAGATGAAGTTTGCTCTTTGGCGCAAAAAACAGCCAAGAAAAATAATGAAAAAATAATAAGGAAAACTATAATCGATAAAAAAACAAGCCGGACCGACGCAGCGGAACCCTGTCCCGGATGGCGTGATAATTGGGGAGCAATAAAGCTTGAAAGGGCGATACGACGGACGAGGTCGGACGAGGTTGCTAGTCACGGCTTCACTCTGGAACGTTCGCGCATGTCGGCGATACAGCGTACTTCAATCCGGATTGTAGCGCGGACTGCGGACTGCAAGCCGGACTGACAATTCCTAATCGGAATGCGGATTAGTAGTCGGACTGGACGTCGGATTCCTGGTCCAAACCGCCCTCGACCGGAAAGGGAACGTTGTGCACGTGACAGGGAGCGCGGGATGTGGAAGGAAGCGAGTAATGCGAAGGGGCAAGAGCAGGATGGGCAGTGGGTCGAGCAGGTGCGGGACGGAGAGGCGGACTCGTATAAAAGGCAAGTTCGGACGCACATTCGTTCTCCACACTTCTCAACTTTTGCGCCCAGACCGCTTGCCTCTCTTTGAGTGTGCGGGCGCGCGGGGTGCGGTGTGAGCGTGGGGTCCTTGTTTGACCTTAATATTCTGTAAGTACTAAATTGACCCTATTCGTGTGCTCTGTCACATTATATACTTAAGCACACGAGTACGGGTATCAGGAGCTAACCAAGATACTCCGAGCAGGTCCGAAGTTCGCAGCACGAGGATGTCCACCGGCGGATCGCGCACTCCCTCTAGAAGGAGGCTGAGCAGACCGATCGGAGATGAGTCCGCCGGCGGATCGCAGTCCGCCAGTGGTTCCGGGAAGAGAGCCCCCAAAGAACTGGATTTGCAGCTGGACGTTTTCCACAATCGAGCTCTACTGGCTGCTGATGGCTGGGAGGAAGTGCCAGAGCCTTGGGACGCTGCGACGGCTATGCATTTTGTCGACTTTCCTCATTTCGATCAGCTTTGGCCAGATAGTTCGCACGCACAACACTGTAAGTCGAAGAACGCAAAATACGCATCCTTGACAGACGTGGACGTGAAGTGGAGATTTGTCTGCATTCTTCGGGCAATTTCCAATGAATCGAGGTGGCCCAAGAACGACATACCGAAGGCTATTCTTTCCTGATGTATGCCGAGCATGTGTTGAAGAAGAAGGTCGACAAGTCTACCTTAAAGACTCCAGACTCCTCTTTTGGAGGTCTAGGACCCCATCATTGGCGGAAGTGCGGGAGAAGGGTCGGGCGCGGCGACTGCATCCCATGCGAGGGATGGGGGGAACGATCGGACGATTCGAGGCAGGGGAGGAGAGTTCCGGGCCGGATGTGGCTATGGTCGGATTGGAAGAAGTCGTCAACGCGACAGTAGCCTCCTTTTCTGGAGCTGACATAGACCTTGACATGGCGCACGATGGGATCAGGAATGCAAACCCGGGTTTAGGTAGATCGGAGAAGAGTTTGGGTGCGTCGGACGAGGTTTTAGGTCAGTCGGACCACATATTTGGTGGGAGAATCGCTGCGACAACCACACGGAATTGGCGGATGCCCGAGTCGGAACACGAATTTTTCATACAAGGTGCGACAACTAGCACTGCCCATCACGGTCCTCCTCAGCCGAGAGGTGCAACAAATGTTGTATTGGGAGCAGACCCGGTAATGCGGTGACTGCTAGAGGAAGTTTTTGCCAAACATGACGCGGACGTTCGCGAATTAAAAGCAACAATAGGTGGTTTGGAACTGAAGATAGAGGCTCTTCGCGTGTCCGACAGCAGGGACCAGATCGTTGGAACGCCGGACACGTAGTTGATGCGAGAAAGGGATGAGGCGTTGAGATCCGCTGAGAGAGCAGAGGCACGGGCTAATGCATGGGAAAAGGATATGAAAGCCTCTCTGTACGCAGCAAAATCGGCCGAGGACCAAACCACGCTCTTAAATGGCCAACTCAGGGATGCTGAAGAACGCATTTTGGCGTTGGAAACGGATTAGAGGGAGATAAGCGTCCGATTCGAAGATGCTGAAAAGCGAGCAACAGCGGCGGAAGCCAGATCCATGGAGCGGGGTGTCCGACTAGAGGAATTTGAGATACGTGCGAAGGCAATGGAAGACGAATGTCGGAGACTGTCTCGCCAACTGGAGGAGGAGAAGAAGAACACATCGAAGCAAGGAGAGATAATCCTGCGTCTAGAGTCCAAAATGGAAGATAATAAGAATAAGGCTTCGGACGCAATAGCTTTGGCAAAGAAAACACAGGAAGAACTAAACGAGCTCTGGGAAGTCGTCCAGACGCAAGATCGCTTGATACGTGCAGAGGCCGAGGCGGAGAAAGAAGCAAACAATGCCAAGGTGGTGGAATTGGAGACAGAGAACGTGCAACTACTAGAGGAGGTAACACGGCTTGGGAAGGCCACTGGCGCTGTGAATGAAGGTGGTGCCAACGATGATCCAATCCAAGGCTTGTCCGAGTCATTAACTCACGAGCAAAAGGCATTACTCCTGGGTGCGCTCCAAAAAACGGAAGATATGTACGTGATCGCTATCCTTGCATTAGCGGGGCGACTTCAGTACGAGAAAGAATACGAGGCATTTCAGAAAGAATGGGCAAAGAATGGACGATTGCGACACTTGCTCCTCACCTCTTGGCCGCCTTTACAGACAATGTACCCTCCGGAATGGGAGGACAGTCCGGAGATGCGGTCCAGCACGGGCAGCATTCAGTGAGAGAATATTGCTGAGATGAATCATCAATGGAAGCGGGATCAGCAATGGGGATGGGCAAGACCAAAGATCAGCTGGAGGCGCTGACTTGGCCCAAGCCGCACGAAATGACAAGTGACGGATCCCATTGCATTGTGTGTTATATTTCATTTGGCCCGGAGGGATGCTATCAACTGGGGACGTGCAAACAAGGATTTCACCCTCAGTGTTTAATCCCGATGATGATAAGAAGACGTGCATGTCCAATCTGCGCAGCCCTTCTCCATCCTCGCCTGTATTTGACATTCGGATTGAGGGATTTCATGCCCAAGGGCTGGGCGTACGATCCAAGAGAGTTCGACAAGGACTTCCGGCTCGGGGATTTCAAGGAAAACCAATGGAGTGGGTCTGGCAACTACACATGTCGCAGCTCGAGATGTGGTACCAATTTGAGCCTTCAGACTTGCTAAAGAGTGTTAAAGGGATTTTTGGCCGTTTTACCTAGGAGCAGTAAAATAGAAGCAGTAACAGTAAACTGCTAGGAGCAGTAAAAACAGTTAGGAGCAGTAAAACAGTTAGTTACTGCAGATTTCTTAGTTACTGCGTTTTGGATGAAGTTTTGACAGTCGGATGAAAAATCGACTTGGATGAAAAACGGACAGCGGATGACGACGGCTAGGGTTTGGGGGGTAGTGAGGAGTGAAAGCATGGCGGCTCTCACTCTCTCTTGTGTGTGTGGGTGTGTTTTCAGAGGTATGGGAGTATGGTAGAGGAGGTTAGGAGGTAGGAGAAAGGATGTTACTGCTGTAGAGCAGGATCTAGGGGCAGAACTTATTGTACATGAAGAGAGTAATGATGAGAAAGCAGCCTTGGATCATTGGAACTAGTGTACATTGAATGCTAGGGATTAAGGGGGAATTGCATTGTGGGTTCTTACCTTGATGGAGCAGTAGATCAGAGCAGAATGACTGGAATCTGGTGCTGTTTAGGGGCAGAATAGGGCTGAGCAGAATTGGTTAGGTGGGTATTAAAATTTCGAGAGTTTCTCCTTAGATCTGGACAGAGGAATAGCTTTTTAAGGGTGAAGCTAAATCACCCTTTAACATTGGCGACCATGCATTAAGAACGGATCAGGTGGCTTTTGCTGCGAATCTGTACAGTCCAGGACAGTTCTGGAAGAGATTGACAGGCACAGTGGCCAAGGGAGAGATTACAGTCACAGATTCGCAGTCACAGGATTACAGTCACTGCATTACAGTCCCAGGATTACAGTCACAGATTAGCCGTCACAGGATTATAGTCACTGCTTTATAGTTACAGGATTACAGTCACAGATTCGCAGTCCCAGGATTACAGCAGCAGAAGTACCACGGATGCTGCAACAGGAGGACAGTTCCAGGCTGAGGGGATCAGGTTCCAGAATCCAGTGAGGAGGAGCCAATGTCCAAGCAGTCAACAGGACCACAGATCCAGCAGTTGGAGCGCATTTCGAAACTGACCGTGCCACGTTCCGGAACCTCATGGGAGAGGAGCCAATGCACATCAGTCAACGGCACAGGAGCTGAGGACAGCTCCAAAGCAGAGGGAGGATAGTCACGGATATCAGGTATGTTCCGAACCACTGTTGAATTCAGACAGTCAAGAAAGAAACAGTAGTCTGCGTGAAAAAATGACCAGTAAAAAGTAGCAGTAAAAATCAAAAAGTTACTGGCCAGTAAAAAGTATTCGAGCAGTAAAAAGTATTGGTAAAAAGTTAAAAAATAACTAGCCAGCAAAAAGTAGCGGTAAAAAGTCGAAAAAATTACCAGTCAGTAAAAACAGTGAGTTGGTAAAAGGTAACAGTGGAAACTAAGGGTAAAAGTGCGAACAGTAAAAGATGAGATAAGAAAACAGTAAGTAGCTTAAGCAGAAAATGGGAAAATGGGAAAAATTGAAAAGTTAAAAACAAAAATGAAGGGACAGTAAGGAACCAGGAAAAATCTGTGGGAGAAACTTGCAAACTGTAATGTATGGAAGCTTAAAAAACTGAGACTATGCTAGAACTTGCGAAACTAAGGGCAGAAAACTGTCTACAGTAGGACAGTAAAGACTGACAGGTCCCAAAGGAACCAAAGTGGAAGGGTGGAAAAAGGGATGGACTGGACAGGAACCAGGAAACAGAAGAACTAGCATCCAAAGGACCAGAGGAGGACTGAGGACAAGGAACCGACAGTACCTACCCAGGAGTTTTGAAGGAGCAGACTGAGTGACTGGACGTACCAGCCAAACCAGAAGAGCCCCTGAACAGAGAGTACCAAGGGAGCAGCAGCAGACTGTACTGCAATGGACAAAGAATACCCAGGGTGGGACAAGGAGGAGATAGCCAGGAGACAAGCAGCAGAACGGTTGGCAAGATACGAACTCAGAGAGCAAAGAGCAGCAGCGGAAGTAGGAAAACCTATGGGAGGACGATTAAGTTCAGAAGAAAGCATAGCAAAAGGGAGAACCAGGGACCTGATTGATATGGACCTGGTAGGAGAGAATTCGAGCCAGGAGACAATACTTGGAATAAGCAGGAGGACAGGGTCAGCAAGAGGAGAACCTGGCCCAAGTTTCAAGAATTGGCAGGAGGATGAGGAAGAAATTCGGAAGTATGAGGGACATCCATTATCACCCAGGACCAGCAGGAGAGAATTCCCAAGGCCAGGTGAAGGAGACACACAGCATTGCTGAAACCCCCAGACCAGAATGGCATCAGCATATGACCATTACCAGGAGGAGGAGAAGAAAGGAGGCAGCATACCAGACACACCAAAACCAGGGGAGAAGACACCAGGTGATTTGGTGGAGACATTGGAAACATTGAAGAAGAAATTGGAAGAAGTGCACACTGGAGACAGAATCCAGACCGGAGCAGCAGCACTATCAGAGATGTATAAAACGGGTAAGCCAGCACAGGTGAACCCCAGGAGACCAGTGGTACATTTCGCACAAGAGCAGTTCCAAGGAATGGAGCTGGAGGAAGATGAGGAGGACAGAAGACAGCTGGAGGAGTTAAAGGCTCGACAGCAGGCTAGAAGGCAGGCAGAAAGAGAAAGAAGAAACCAGCAGGCAACAGAGGACCTGTACAGGAGGCAGATGGAGGAGCTAGGCCAGGCAGCCAGGTTCAGGGAAACCATGGAGGCTTGGGAAAAGAAGAATCGGGAGGAGATCAAACTGAAGGAAGCAATGAAGCTATGGCAGGAAACAAAGAAACTGGAAGAGCAGGACCAGGAGAAGCAGAGACAGGAGACTCTTCGAACCTGGCAGGAGACTCAAAGGAGGGAGGAGATGAAGCAGGCAGCGGAGAGATCAGAAGCAATGCAGCAGGATTTGCTAAGACAGGAGGCTCTGCGATTACTACAAGAAGCACAGAGGTTGGAGGACCAGAAGAAGAAGGAGGAAGAGATGAGAGAAGCTACCCGACAGGCGACCCTTTACAAATGGCAAGAGATACTGAGGGAAGAGAGCCAGAAACTCCAGGCCAAACCAAGGGCAGATCCGTGGGCAGCATATGAACAATCAGTGATCCAGGGGGACAGACCATGTCAGCTGAGGGAAGCAGAATTGATGGGAGCACCCTACACTACATCTCCTGTACCAGGAAGGCCAGGAACAGACCATTTCCCAACTTCGAGGACTCGGGTGAGCCCAACAGGAAGAGGCGGGGTATAGTCTACCTATGTGGATCACCTTACAGGTGATGAGTACAGACCAGAAGTCAACAGAAATGCATACTGGCCAAGCGGAGGAGCAGAAGCCGGAGCAGGAGTTCCTAACACAGGAACAGGATACAGAAGACCAGCGGAGATAATGAGAAGGATGCCCTATGACACCAGGCCACCTACAGGAATAGGAGTACCAAGGGATATAGCGGACAGTAGTTATCCGGTGAGGCATGGTCCACCTGCCTACCCACCATCTGCTAGACCCAGAGTACCCCCAGTGACAGGACCAGTCCTTGTGGCACAGAGGAAGCCGCTGACTTACACAAAGTACAAGGAAGGGACAAATCCAGATGCCCATATACGGCAGTTTGAGAGAACCCTATGGCACAATGGAGAAACGGATGAGCAGGTAATAATCAACCTGATGGGTACCACTTTGCTGGACAAGGTTGGTGCATGGTATGAGAATTTCCTGGAGAACCATGTCTACTGCTCATGGGAGGATGTTAAAGCTGCTTTCAGGAGAAGGTACAGAGACCAGACTATGGATGAGGCAGTATATAGGGAATTGAAGTCCTTCAAACAGGGGGATAGGGAAAAGGTACAGGATTACTATGATCGGTTTATGACATTAATCAAATGTCTACAATCTGATCCAGGAGAAGGGTTCAGAATCACTAATTTTCGAGCAGGACTGCTGGAGTATATCAAGATTACTACCAGTGTGGCACCAGTCAAGAGTTTGACAGAGTTGGTGGATGCAGCCTTGAGATGTGAGGGGAACTGCACTGATTCTAGTGGTAAACCCACCAAGATCGAGGTAAGAAAGGTGGAGACCAGCAGTAAGGCAGCCACCGTGAGCAGGAAGGAACCAGACCAGGAGGCTCCAAGGAAAGCCTGTGGTATTTGTAAGAAGCTGGGCCATGATGATAAGAACTGTTGGTACAACCCAGCTAACCAGAGGGGGTCAGGTGCGAAGAAGGAAGGAGAAGAACATGTTGGTGTCAATGAAGTCTCTGCTTCTAAACCAGCAGGAACTTACAGTTACAACCAAGGATACCAGCGACCACCAAATCCCAGGGCAGGCAGCAGCCAACAAAGGAGTTATGGTGATCAACCACCAAGTTGTTTCTTGAGTGGAGGAGTAGATCACAGAAGTTGGAACTGCCCCAAGAAGGCACAATGGGACCAGTTTTTGGCAGACCAAGAGAAGACCAACAAGAAGCAGGATCACCATGTCAGTAATGTGGAGATTGAGCTAATAGAAGAACCTGAAGAGTCAGTGGGGGTAGCTACCATGACCAGAGCCCAGAGGCTGAAGGCAGGACTGTTACCTATCCAGGATGAATCAAGGGAACCTGAACCAAGAAAGGCCAGAACGAAGGAGGACTGGCAGGAGGAAGAGAAAATCAGGAATTCGATGCTAGAAACCTTGAAGGAAATTGAGCTTCAAGCAGAGCAGGAGAAGGCAGAATCAGAGAGACTCAGGGCGACTTTAAAAACAGCAGAGAAGGAAGGAGATGGTGAAGTATTGGATAATGAGTGGGCAGGATTCCCAGACTCAGATACACTAGCTTACAGCACCAAGACCGTCGAGCAGGAATTGGGCGCAAAAGGGGAGACCAGTACAGAGAACAACCAGGAGCAGCACTATGCAACTGTAGTTGGAAGAAAAATACTGGACAGTCCCATCACAGTCTCACTAGGACAGCTGCTGAAGATGGCTCCTAATTTGAGAGAATTTGTGAAGGCCCACGTATTCCCAGAAATGGTAGCAGACCAGCCAAGTCAGCCAGAGCCAGCACTAAGCAAGAAGCCAACAACCAGTCAACCAGGTAAGACTGATTTAATAGGTAGTCTGGCTATTGATGTTGACAGAGAACTGCCGGTGTTAACTGTGCAGATAGGCAATGGGACTCTGGAGAATGTCCTACTGGACGGAGGATCAGGTGTGAACCTGATAACTGAGGAGGAGCGAAAAAGACTGGGCCTCAAGGAATCACAGCCTGCTCCTTTCAGATTAAGAATGGCGGACTAGACAGTCGTTGACCCGGTGGGGATGATACGAAATGTGAAAATTCACATCCACGGTATTCCTTACCTTATTACCTTGACCGTTATTAAAAATAAAAAAGTTAATGAAGCCTATAGTATGTTGCTAGGCAGACCCTGGTTAATTGATGCTAAGGTAAACCATGACTGGGGTAATAACCTGGTTACGATCAGAGGTAATGGTACTGTAAAAACGATATCAGTCAGTCAGAGAAAGGGGCCCAGGCCTAAGTTACCTGAAGTCCTAGTCTGCTATAATTTTACTGAAGGACTGACAGATGAGGAGGAAGCCTTGTGGTTAGCTAGTGAGCAGGACTTACTGGCCGTTGGAACGGTCACTCTGCCTCGAATGGAGCAGAACAAGGACCAGGACAACAGTAAGGACCAGGACGATATCAAGAGCCCGACAAAGAACCAGGACCAGGACCAGGGACAAGAGGGGGGATCACAGCGAGCCTACCCAGACCACTTCTACAACTTTGAGGAGGGCGACATTGAAGTGGATGAGACACCAGCCCGGGAGAAAGTGAAGAAACTGAAGATAGCATCCTGGACCTTACCAGAGTCGGAGCAGTTGAGAAAAATTAACCTTGGAACAGAGGAGGAGCCCCAGTATCTGAAGATTAATGCAGCCATTAGTCCAGAACAGGCTATTGAAGCAGAGGCTCTGTTCAGGGAATTCAAGGATGTATTTGCCTGGACCTATAAGGACCTGAAGGGTATCCCACCCTCAATTGCACAGCACAGGATTGAGTTGGAAAAGGATATCCCACCATCCCATCAGGCCAGATATCGCATGAATCCAAATTATGCCAGTATTGTGAAGCAGGACTTGGATAAACTACTTCAGGCTGGGTTCATTACACCAGTAGAGGATGCTACCTGGTTATCCCCTATTGTTATTGTCCCTAAGAAAAATGGGAAGTTGAGAATTTGTATTGACTTTCGTAAACTTAATGCTGCCACTAAAAAGGACCCGTATCCATTGCCATTTACTGAGGAAGTGTTGGATTCTGTGGCAGGACACGAGATGTATTCGTTTCTGGATGGATACTCCGGGTACCACCAGATTCAGATAGCACCAGAGGACCGGCACAAGACTGCTTTTGTAACAGACTGGGGAGCATTTGTGTGGATAGTCATGCCTTTTGGGCTGAAAAACGCACCTCCCACATACCAGAGGGCAGTAAACAAAGCCTTCCGTGACTTTATTGGTGATTTTATGAAATTGTTTTTAGATGATTTCAGTGTGTACAGTGACATTATTAGTCATCTGGTCAAGCTGAGGAAGTGTTTCGAGAAATGCCGTGAGTATGGTATAAGTCTGAATCCTGAGAAATGTTTACTACTGGTCTTTTCTGGTATTATACTGGGCCACATTGTGTCTAAGGAAGGGAAATTTCCTGATCCTAAGAAAATTGAAGCAGTAGAGAATATGCCTAGACCAGAAAAGCCAGGAGATGTTCAGGTTTTTAATGGTTTTGCCCAGTTTAACAGGTGCTACATTAAGTCGTATGCACATATCATGGAGCCAATCACCAGGCTCATGAGGAAGGCCGAGGAGATTAACTGGTTAGACCAGTGTGAGCAGGCATGGAAGAAAATCAAGGAGCAGTACTAGAATGCGCCAATTCTCATTGCACCGAGATGGGACCTGGAGTTCCATGTGCATACAGATGCTTCGAATATAGCAGTAGGAGTGATGCTGGCCCAGAATCCAACAGGGAAGTGTGACCAGCCCATTTCTTATGCTAGTAGACTGCTCAATTCTGCTGAGAGAAATTACAGTACTACTGAGAGGGAAGCTTTGGCAATGGTTGATGCTCTGAACAAGTATAGGCATTATCTGCTGGGAAATAAGTATGTTTTCTATGTTGACCATATGGCACTGGTGTATCGGGTCAATAAGCCGCAGGTGTCAGGAAGGATAGCAAGGTGGCTACTGCTGTTTCAAGAATACGATTTTACAGTGGTGTATAAGCCAGGGAAAAATCATGGTGTGGCAGATGCAATGTCAAGACTGCCCAACGGAGAACCAGCAACAGGTGTCGAGGACCAGACCAAGGATGCAAGTTTGTTTTATGTTAAACCAGAATGGTTAGAGGATGTACGTTCTTACCTGAAATCTGGTGTTGTACGACAGGACTTGTCTAAGGAGGAGCAGAGGAAGCTGATTCTGAAGTCACTGCCCTATACACTGGTCCAGGGAGTTCTGCACAAGCGAGGACATGATCTGGTGGTCAGGAGGGTACTGGACCCAGTGCAAGCAGAAGTGGTGATGAAGGAGATGCACAATGGAGTAGCAGGTGGTCATTTTTCGCAAGATATCACCAGCAGGAAGATACTGGACGCCGGGTACTGGTGGCCAGCGATACATCGGGATGTTTCAGAATACTGCAAGGCGTGTGACAGATGCCAGAGAGTGGGAGGCATGGCAAATACTGGTTTAGCTACCTTAGTGGCCAGTATGCCAGCAGAACCATTTATGAAATGGGGACTGGACTTTATCGGGCCCATTAAACCAACAGCATCCAGAACAGGGAACAGGTACATACTGGTGGCTACAGATTATGCTACCAAGTGGGTGGAGGCAAGGGCGCTCAAAACTAATTCAGCAGCAGTTACTGCTAAGTTTTTGTATGAGCAGATCCTTTCAAGATACGGGTGTCCTTTAACACTTGTAAGTGACCAGGGTTCTCATTTTATTAATGAGGCTATAGAACACCTGGTAGAGCATTTTCTGCTCCAGCATCGCACATCAACAACCTATTACCCATAGGGTAATGGGCAGGCTGAATCAACAAACAAGGTGATTGGTCACCTACTGAGCAAGCTGGTCAATGATAGGAGAACAGATTGGGATGAGCATCTTCATACTGTACTCCTCTCCTACAGGACTGCTTACAAAGTGACTACAGGTTACACACCATTTCAACTGGTCTATGGCTTACATCCGTTAATGCCAACAGAGTACATAGTACCAACCAGGAAGACAAGCTCAGAGATAGACTATACACCAACTAGGGTATTGGCAGCCAGGATTGCGGATTTGGAGCAGATGGACACATCAAGACTGGAGGCCCAGGAAGCAGTAGGGGCCAAGCAGTGGAACAGGGCACTTTAGAGCCAGCAACACTACAAGCGAAAGGATTTTCAAGTAGGCGATTATGTGCTCTGGTATCCCAAGGGCCATAAGGAGCATGTGGGGAAATTCAAAAGTCGGTGGTTTGGACCTTATAGGGTCCAGTACAGGCTCCCCAACAACACTGCTCTGCTGGTCCAGGTAAAAAATTTTGAACCTGATCCAGTATTGGTGAACATCAATAAGTTAAAACCATACAGATTTTATGAAAAGGAAAACAGGGTAGTTGAAACCAGAACACCAGGACAATTGACCAGAGGACTGGTCAACGAGCAAAAGGGGGATAGTGTCCAGTCAGGGTTAGAAAATACAGAGATAGAAAGTGAAAAAAACTGTGAAGAGGGAGGCAGTGAAACAGTAAACCAGCAGAAGGGTAAAGAAAACAGTGAGAGAAAAAAGAAAAATCAAAAGAAAAATGAAAATGAGCAAGAGAAAAGACAGCAGTCAGAAAAAGGAGACATGGAGGAGGTGAATGAAAAAATAAAGGAAATGAAAAAAAGCAGAGAAAAGAAAAAAATAAAGAAAGAGAAGAATTAATAGTGATCGGATGTGGGGTAGTACAAGCAATAATGGGAGAGAGAAAATTGGGACAGCTTAGAGGGCGGCCCATTAAGGAGGAGGAAGGACAGATTTCATCCGAGCAGGAAAACTAATCCATCCGGCGGGAAGGAAGATTGGATGAGGTTCGACCAAGGCTGAAGGAGGACCTTGTACCGGGTCAGGGTATTAGGTTAGATGAACCACATCTAAACAGAAGTCCCGACCTCTTGTTTTGGAGCTGTCGGGAGAATAGAGCGAGTAGTGAGTTATGGAGAGGAGGGGAGGAAACTGAGAAGGAGCTAAGGTCTGAGGGCGAGAGAATAGGAGGAAGGGGGCGGATAGTAGATAGCCTCAAGCAAGTTAGGGTTACAGTGTTGCAAGAAGAGCATCAGCTCAACGAGTAGCGGCGGTATAAGGAGGAGCAGCAGCGGTGGCTCAGGCGGGAGCAACAGCGGCGACTTACGGAAGAGGAGCAGCGGAAGCTCAAGGCACAAGAGCAGCAGCGGCAGCTCAGACAGGAGCAACAGCGGCGACTCAAGGAAGAGGAGCAGCGGAAGCTTAAGGCGCAAGGCCAGCAGCGGCAGCTCAGGCAGGAGCAACAGCGGCGGTTCAAGGAAGTGGAGCAGCGGAAGATCAAGACACACGAGCAGCAGCAGCAACTCGGGCAGGAGCAGCAGCGGCGGCTCAAAGAAGAGGAGCAGCAGCAGCGTCTTAGGCGGGAGCAAAGAAGACGACACTTCGAGGAGGAGCAGCGGCGTCGGGTGGAGGAAGAACACAGACGCTGGAACGGGGAGGATCACTGGCGGAGGTTGGATGAGGAACAACGGCAAGACTTCAGGAGGAGAACCGAAGACCACGAAGTTTTCAGAACACTAGAAGACACCGAACAGTTGGAGAAAGACCAAAGGGAGCAGGGGGAAGTAGAAGACCAGGGTGGAGCAGTCGACAGGAGAAGCGGGGAGCAACAACACCCCGAAAACAGGCTAGTACAGCAGAACGGAAGAGGAGGAGAAGCTCAGCCAGCCACGGAAGACCGACTACAGCAAGAAAGTGAGCAGCAGGAGCGAGATCAAGGACAGCAGCCACTGCCCAATCAGGTATCTCTCACCATAGCACAAGTTTGGACAGCATTTCAGTCGGGATACGAAGGGGATAAAAAAGGTCGCTGCCCACACCAGCATAAGTTAGAAGAAGGTAGGGTAGTTAGAACTTTAGGTAGGAAATTACAAAACCAAGTAGAGATAGGAGGAAGACAGACAATAGAGGAGAACAGTCAGGGGAGTCAAGAGCCGACACTCACTTTCAGAGATTGGGCCAGAAAGAAAACAGTAGAAGGGAGTATAGATAGCAGAATTATAGAAAGGGAAATGGTCACGGCCGAAGCAGCAGGACCAAAGAAAGCAAAGGAACCAGCAAACCAGACAAGAAGGGGAGGAAAAGGTACTCTTCACGAGTACATGATCAGACCAGTAGCAATGGGCGACATGGAGCAGATGGAAATCCAGGAGGAGGAAGGGGCACCGCCTCAGCAAAGACAAGGAGTTTCGGAGGGAGAGCAGGCGAAAGGACCAGAGGAGGGGGCAGAAACAGTGAAGACCGGGACAGGTACAAGGAGGAAACAAACGGAGACATTAGCCCGAGCTCCAAAGCAGGTAACCATGGCCAGGAAGAAGAACAGGTCGATCAGACTTACTTTCCTACCACTGGAGCATTGGAAGACCTGGAAGGAGTTGAAGGACGATCACTGGGCGGAACAGGTGAGTCTGGGCCCATTCTATGAGTACACATGGCCTATCCCGAGGACTGAGCTGGTCTCCGACTTCGTGGAGGGGTTCCAGTACCATAAAGGGGAGAAGATAGAGCCTACTACACCGATCAGATCCACGGTTAGAGGGGTGCCGGTAGAGATTACTGCCTGGACCATACAGCAGGCCCTTGGCATTGAGGGACACCGGGTGGCAGCACTGCCCAGGACTAATGGCGAATTAGATCCCAGGCATATGAAACTTTTTGGTCTCACTCGAGCAGATCATACCTCAGACGGGACCAAGATCAAGGGATTCGATGAGCCATACCAGGACAGAGTGAGGGCTTTGGTGGAGGTCATGTGTGTCAAGAAGAAGTCCATGTACGCCAGTAACGAATTACTGGAGAACATGTACCAGGCAGTCAAGAAGCGCGACCACAACTGGGCCCCCTTGATCCTTTCCAGCCTGCGCAGGATGCTAATACGGGTACACACCAGCCCAACCCGGGAGATTAAGGGAACAGAATTAATCGATGCCTTGTTGAAGAACTGGTTTCCAGATGAGGAGCACTACATCGATCCGGAGCCAGACCAGGAGTCAGAAGAGGTGGACGATGGCAGTGAGTCACCACCAGATGTAACACCAGTAAGACCAGAGGGGAAGTACCACCTGATGTGATCAGTGGGGGAGGTTCAAGGGAAAACAGGGAGCGGAGAGTCACCTGAGGGAAGAAGGACCAGATGGAGGGAGTAGAACGCCAGTCCTCGTCCTCTTCAGGGCAGGCCAGGAGAACCCGAAAGAAGAAACGGAAAGCTCAGTCTTCGCCCTCTACTCTCAAGGACCAGGGACAGCAATGGAAGCGACTCAGGAGGACGGGGACCAAGCCCAGGTACAAGGATACTAGTTCAGAGTCTATGGATCCCAGAGAGGCTGAGGAGGTGGAAGAGGGCGCCATTACTTCCAAAGCTAGAAGTACACCATCGAAGAAAGGAAAAGGGAAGGGCTAGAAAGCAGGAAGAGGTGCACCAGGAGAGACCCCGGTGGAGGCTTCACGGGTGCTGCTAACTCTCCGAGCTTCCCAATCAGCAGGAGGGACCAGTACGCCTATACCAGTAGTACAGGGGCAACCAGGGGACCAGGACATACAGTCTGACCCACTAGGTCAGGAACAGGTGATGGGAGAAACGCACCAAGGGGATACACTGTTTCCAAGAAACCTAGGGACGGCTTTTTCGTCAGCAGAAGTAGGGACGACCGAGATCACAGCAGGGATGAACAAATTGGTTGACCAAATGAAGGTCTGGATGAAGGAGGTAGAGAGGCTTCGGGAGTTACAGACCCAGCAGGACCTGAGGCGACCAACATACCAAGAACTGGTCCTCCATAACCAGGAATTGGCGAGCCAGGTGACTCAGCAGACTGAGAAACTCCAGGCAGCTGGGACGGAATTGACAGAGTTGAAGACCACGTGGGCAGACACTAAGAAGAAATTGATTGCATTTACCGAGGACCAGGCGAAGGAGCGAGCTAAGTGGGCAGAAAATGGGGGAGAATTGGAGGCCAGACGGAGGCAGAGGATCGAGATGGAATTGAAGATGAATGCTCGGCTTCAGGATTACGATCGCCTAGCTCTGGAGAACCAGCAGCTGCAACGACAGTTGGAGGTCGTTGGGACTAGTACCTCTCCAGCAAACAGAGGTCTAGCTCGTCACCTCCTGGCTACCACGAAGAAGCAGGTGTGGGACGAATTGAAGGCTTATTCAGAGGACCAGGAGTGGACTAACAGGTACTTGGTCCGATTTTCCGAGGCCTTTCCTGCTTTTACCTACTGGTCAGATGATGAGCAAGTGGTTCAGGAAGAGGTACCAGCCAAGGAGTTAGGAGGGGGAGTATCGACCCTTGTTTCAACATTAGAGGGCCAGGGATCGGTTCTTGGAGCGCCAACACCAGGACCAGCGCCAACACCAGGACCAGCGCCAACACCAGGACCAGCGCCAACACCAGGACCAGCGCCAACACCAGGACCAGCGCCAATACTAGGACCAGCGCCAACACCAGGACCAGGACCAGCGCCAACACCAGGACCGGAGACTGCTCCAATAGCGGACCGATCGACACCAGGAGGAAGCAAGGTCACATACCCGGAAGTTACGCCCACCAGTGGCTAGACAGTAGGACACGTAGAGTACTGGTAGAACCAGTAATAGATTCTTTTTAAATTTCTTATCCCTTTTTTATTTTTTGGCTAACTACATAAAACTAGAAGCCGGAGCATCTGAGGGCAGATGCAGACTAAAAGGGGGATAATGTTAAAGGGATTTTTGGCCGTTTTACCTAGGAGCAGTAAAATAGAAGCAGTAACAGTAAACTGCTAGGAGCAGTAAAAACAGTTAGGAGCAGTAAAACAGTTAGTTAGTGCAGATTTCTTAGTTACTGCGTTTTGGATGAAGTTTTGACAGTCGGATGAAAAATCGACTTGGATGAAAAACGGACAGCGGATGACGACGGCTAGGGTTTGGGGGGTAGTGAGGAGTGAGAGCATGGCGGCTCTCACTCTCTCTTGTGTGTGTGGGTGTGTTTTCAGAGGTATGGGAGTATGGTAGAGGAGGTTAGGAGGTAGGAGAAAGGATGTTACTGCTGTAGAGCAGGATCTAGGGGCAGAACTTATTGTACATGAAGAGAGTAATGATGAGAAAGCAGCCTTGGATCATTGGAACTAGTGTACATTGAATGCTAGGGATTAAGGGGGAATTGCATTGTGGATTCTTACCTTGATGGAGTAGTAGATCAGAGCAGAATGATTGGAATCTGGTGCTGTTTAGGGGCAGAATAGGGCTGAGTAGAATTGGTTAAGTGGGTATTAAAATTTCGAGAGTTTCTCCTTAGATCTGGACAGAGGAATAGCTTTTTAAGGGTGAAGCTAAATCACCCTTTAACAAAGAGGCCGAAGACCATTATGCAAGCGGCCAATTTGTTGTACCCAGGGAAGCCTGTCGATGATGGAATCAGGCAATACTTTTACCAGGCTTGCAAACTTTACTACGATCGCGCAAAGAAGGAGCTGGTTCCAGGGGAGAATCCAAATCCAGTGAATTCACAAGGATTGCCTGCGACACCTTCCGAAGTATTGGCAAGATTTCCAAACTAACATAGAGATGCTAACAGTACGAACAAGATGATTTACGAACTGGGTTACCACACGATGCGGCTACAGATTGTCGCTTTCGAAGAATTGTTATGCAAAATTCTACCCGCTAACAAGAAGTGGCTAGATAAGAAAGGACCGAGGCCCAAGCGGAAGGTTCCCGTATGTCGTCAACGCGTGTTATCGAGTGGTGCTTCGACTTCAGGAACTTCAGGGGCCACACCAAGGAGCGCGACATCCCCGGGGAATTCCAGGAGGAACGCGTCACGAACCCGTTCGAGAACCACAAACCCAAGCCAGTCGGCACCTCCCTTTAGAGTCCCGACACCGCCGATTCTGCCGTCCCAGGGCCCAACGCAACCTGGCCATAGTAGTGCAGCGTCCCGATCACGTGATACTGTGCATTTGGACGATTCGGAGTGAGATAAACTCCTAGAACTATATAGAGTGATAACCATGAACTATGTTTTATTTTGTTCCATAAGTATCGTAACCATTGCATAAAGATAACTTCGTTCGGCTTTACCCTTTCCAAAAGACTCACCTAGAGTCACTAATGTGTAAGACTGGATATATGCCATCTGAGCAGTATCATCCCTTCAGTCCGCGCATGCGTCCGAGTACGCGTGGTGCAATCAGCGACCAACCCGTCCGCACACATCATAAGATCGCGAGCCCACGCAGACACAGCAACCCCCCCCCCCCCGTCCAACGACCCGCCTCGTCCGCCTTCACTGTCCGCCAAGTCCGACTACGCGATCCGACCAACCCGCTAACCCTAAATCGCTCACAGGCCTATATCCTACGTCTGCCACCCGACCGATCCCTTCCAAGGGTGATCGCCAAGCAATCAGTTATTGTCCCAGATCAATGATCTTCCTCGTCTCCTATATAAAGGTGTCCCTTTATTTTCCGCTCACTTTCCCATCCTCTCTCTAGGCCTCTCGTTGGGATCCAAGACTCTGTTGCGCCCGTTGGGACAGCGGCAGTGCGAGGGTCAGTAGAGCACGGGACTGATTTCAAAGACAAACCCTTGCTAATTTTCTTCAGGGTTCCGAACTGATTTGCCTACCCAAAAACCAATTGCTGATTGTTCTGTTTTCTTATATTTTCAGGGAACCATGGCAAACGAGAGTAGACGCACACATCAGGAATGGCGCTCCGACAGGAGCCCCACCGGAGCACTCGGGGTGGGCGGGGGGCGTGGTGGGGAGAAGACCAGGTTTAATCAAGAATTCACCCCGATGGAAAACCTCGGAGGAGCCACTTGCAGGGAGCGCGGGGAACGCGAAAAGGCCATGGTTCCCGGAGTCACGGCTCTCGTGGTACCCATAGATCTGGGGGGCAACAGGGCGCGATAGGGAGCCACGGCGCGGAAAACATCGGCAGCCGAGGCACTAGGGCTGGACCAGCCAGCTCGGGAAGTTCTAGCAGAGTACAAGCACCTGCCATGGAAATCCTCCCGCCACCTAAACCACTACCTAGGGTATTTTGGACATCCGCACCGTCCGACCCGTGTCCGCAGTCTACTGAACAGCGTAGGGGAACTAAGCGAGCAAGGGGGTCGCAAGGAACGAAGTCTGGATCTACCGCGTCCGATTCTGAGGCTAGGAAGCACAAGCATCGGAAGAAGGTAGCCAAGGACGACTTGCATTCCACGGAGGCTAGGCTTTGCTGTAGAAAGCTAATCGTGGAATGGTTTGCAAGCCAGGACATGCCATACTTGGAGAGTACATTCTTGAATGATGGTCCGGCGGGACTCGAGAAAGCTTCGAATGCTCTGAGGCTACTACTGCAGGAGGGCATGGCTGGGGATGAGTTCCAGGAGGATAGAGGGAAGAGCAATTGGGGACCGTGGATCGAGGAACAGGTGCAGGAGGCATTGTTCAATTCAACAATGCCATTTAACATGTTGTGTGGACCTGGTTCGGAATGTAGTGGGGGAAGCTCCGAGCTCCTACAGAAGTTGGAGAATTGGAAAAGAGGCGCTATCCTCGCGAAGGGGAAGGAAAGGACTAGACTGCCAAAGTTTGTTGGGAGAGCTTTGATCGACGACATCGCTTCGCGGGATAGAAACAGTCTGAAGTGGCTACCGAAGGGTTCTTACGCCATCCCCGTAGACGAAAATAGTTTTCAGGGTTCGTTTGGAATCTTGCGAAGGGTGCGAAGGGTGCGAATTGCAGAGGCATGTTTCATACCGGAGAGGCTTCATTTTGCAGGGAAGACCATGAAGATGACTGACTTCAAGACAAGTCGCGATCAACGCTCTATCGAGGCAATGTCATGTCAAGTTGATCACCCTGGGGTGATTAAAATGCAATACCTGAACCGGAAGACGCTAGAGTCGTACTCGCTATGGTGGAACGGGGGCTCGTTGAAGAACATGCGTGCGTTCGATTTGAAATTTGGGGAAACCCATGAAATGGAACTTCTCAAAGATGCAGGTCTGGACTTCGAGGCTCGGGAGAAGCTGGTCGTTTACCGAAAAAATTGAGCTCACTTGGCCTGGGCTCTCATGTGCATTGTGGATGTGGTACACAACGAGGAAGTGCTACACTGCGACCTCCACCCTAACAATGTCATGCTCCACTTTCCAACAGACCGCGACGGAGCTATTTTCATAGGTATATGTGACTGGGGAATGGCTTCTTTCATGCCCGAATCGGCCCCTTCGTACTACGGAGTACAGAGCGAAGACGCGATAAAGAAGCACATGGAAATGTACAGTTGTGCCGCTCCGGAGTTGTTCCATGTGCATGGCTCTAGAGGCTCATCCCAATCCCCACGTCGCATGGCAAAGAAGCACCCTCACACGTACAAATCAGAGTCCTACAGCGTTGGAGTACTCGCAAGGCAGATTTACAACTCCGACTCGACATCGGTTCTATTTCAGCAGAACCGCGACCCTAACGGGGTTAAGATGCGCTTTGAGCAGGGTTTAGACGAAATGACCCAGATCAACCCGGCTGCTAGACAAACCGTCACACACGTCGTGAGGACGTTGAAGTTGCCACCTTACAATCTGCAAACAGGGAGTATGTGTTTCCGGGACTCCCATTCATAAATTACATGTGAGTATGCGAAACTCGTTAGATATGTTTCGTCCGACGCGCAGGTACCGCTTTTTAGTGGTCTGACAATTTGAATATAACTAGATCATTCTGAACACAAGGGTCCAACTTTGCATTCGTCTAGGTTAGGCGCATAGGAAGTCATGTACCGACTCTAAACCGATCAATTTGTAAATAGAGTTTGTTTATCACATTCCTAACCCCAAAGCCATGATAGAGTGATTGTAATTCCACAATAATGGGACCAGAGCCCTAAACACCCAACGTTTATTCCACGCCGGACCCTCTCAAAATGGTCCGGCGGCGCGGACCACCCCCTTGCCCACTGTACCAGCGGATGGTGCCCGTTAACATCGAATCCGTGCGATCCGACACCCTCCCGCAGTTACCAGTGTCCGACATCTAGTCCGCCCACTCCGCGTACTCATTGTGCCCGCTTTCCATTCCGTCTTACTCGCGTTCGAATCATGCCCGCTTACCAGTCCGCCCCAATCGCGTCCGCATATTCCCCGCCATCCGACTCTAAACCTCGATCCGCATCCGCCGGTCCGGCCTCAATCGTCCACTACATTAACCACATCCATCTTCAATCCTGGCGACGAGGATTGTCGGTAAGACCGGACGACTGGCCGACAAATACGGCTAGTGTCCCATGTATAGGCCGAGGCAATGTCACAAATCCTCTTCAACAACGTGAAATTCAAACTGTGACCCACTCATGAACGAAAATTCCCAATAGAACTCACGAACACGAGAGTTGATCGGTGTGCACTTCAGTAGAATTTCAGAGTGCATAGATTTTTTTGAATGCAATGAATTTCGTGTTCATCCATCTATTAAACCATCTATTACCACACAGCCTACAGGACATTTGAAACACCATATTCATGTTGCAATGATGGAGCCTACTTGGATACATTGAGTGTAGAAGGAGGAGTACGAAGATATGAAGTCCTGAAGGGTTTGTTGTCAAGTCACAGTCGCCAATCCGAACTCAACCCCTCAAATCACCATAATGAGATGACCACCTTGGCGTTAAATATGGCGGCTGTCTGTAGAGGTAGCCATGGCCAGGGCAGTTCCATTCAATCCACGCCATCGCTGAGAGTTTTGATTGGAGTCGCCATTGCATTTTGGTTCCAATTTGTAGTTCGCTGGTCTGAGGTTGCAAGGGTCCGATTGAAGAGGAGGGATATACCTGTTGCGAGTGAGAGGGGTCAGAATGGGAGAAGTTGGGAAGGAGAGTTACTTTCACGTGAAGGTTGGGTTGCCAAATGCAGGTTTGGACCCCGCCTTCGACTGCAACCATGTCAGCAATGAGGAGCTAAGGTCCATATTCGGAGAGAGAGTTCCTGGGAAGGGATATCTCTTCGACGGAGCGAAATCAAGAAAGGTCAAGGCGAGAGTGTTGGAGCTGTACCCAGCAATCTCTCAAATTCCTGAGCTTCCTGTAGGTTTGTTCCTCCCGATGAGCTTCGCGAGAGCGGTCATTTTGGAGGTTATCCATCACTACCCAATGAACTGGGCAAAGTATGCGGAGGATCGCTAGAGGGGTAAGAAAATCGAGAGCGGAGACGAACTCACAGTCCTGTTTCGCACCCGTGACCGGAATGCCACCTACATCGAACTCCTCTCCAAGGGCCTCGAAGCCGAGATTGCGGACGCTGAGAAGGACTGCGAGACGGCCGTGGCAACCCATCGTGTTGCACACGAACGAGCTGCGCTTCAGAGGCAGACGGCCAAGCCACCGCTCACGGATATGGACATGTACAAGCTTTAGATCAAGCTGAGGTGCATTGAGGAGACTATAGACTCCTCAGAGGCGAAACTGCAGAAGTGGGGGGCGATGAAGTTCGTCGAAGGTTTGCTGATGAAACATTCCTGAGGTTCTTCGAGGACAAAATCCACGGCGAAGAGCAAAGAATCTTAGAGTTTGGGGAGGAAGTGCAACGTATGAAGGTGGATTTAACTGAAACGTCGGCGAGGGATCTCGCGGGGGCCATCGACGATGAGAAACGCCTGTCTTCTGCAAAGCTGGATGCAAAGGACAAGGTGAAGGGCTTGAAAGAAAATCTCCGCCACCTTCAGATATGGTCATCTACATCAATGTTCCGTGCCCCCAGTCCTCGAATCGCAGCGCCCACGCAGAACATCAACTCAATTACCCTTACAGTGCAAGGTTGCTCCCTTTGTAACCAAGGGTTTCCGGCGATGGACCTCGTAACTGCGTCCTGCGCTTGCCCATACCACCCGTGGTGCGCTGCAGTGCGGACTTCGCTTGGTCAGAACTGCGCAAGATGCGGGGAGCATTTCGCAGAGAACCGGTTGAACAGCTTTGGCTTTTTCAAGTGCGAAGGTACGTCAATGTCGCGCATATGCATTGATTTCCTGTATTGCTGAATCCGTTATGGAACCGAATATAACATACATCCGACTTATGTGTCTGTATCTTGCATCTGATAAGCAATTTTTTATTGAAATTCGTTTTTGACATGGAGTTGTGCATTAGAGTGTCCATTGCGCTAGTCCGGAACTGATATCTGAGTTTTGCTACAACAGCGCGAGTGGAGATTGGCTGTGCGCCGGATACCGGAGAAGGAGAAAAGAGGCGCAAGCATTTGAACTCGGACATTGGAGGGTGGAATTATGCGCGCAAGGTCAAGTCGACCTCTACATGCCGCCGGAAATCAAAATAGTGTTTTCCACCTCCGATTTCTTGGAAGACTGCGACTGTATGCAAGCAACGGAATGGATTGCATTGTGACTATGCAGTGAATTTTCGTACAGTAGCTTAGACAATTTACCTTTTTTAAATTCTCAACTGTGTAACTGAACCAGGAAAACTTTGATCACAGACTATTTGTAAGGAATTTTCGGACCTATACTCGTTTGATAACTAAGCTTCTATTACGGTAGTCATGTTTTTTATAAGGAACTTTCAGAGCTATACTCTTTCACTAACTAAATTTCTACCAAGACAGCCATGTTTTAATGGATACAGGTCGATTGCAATATATAATCTGATGGAATTTAATGTCGGTTTGAGAAGTAGTTGGTCAGTGTGTCACTTCAGTAGTGTCGGATGGTTCAAATTTCATATTTGCTCGTTAACCAGTTGAGCTGTGTGAAAATTGAAGACAATATGTTTCCAATACCCCACTGCATCGCGGACCACCCTGTATGTGTTCGTTCACATCGCGTCCGCCCGGTCCGACAACCTCCGTCCGCAATACGATCGGCATCAAGTCCGCCCTCCCAGATACGCATTATGCCCGCCTACAGGCCCGTCCGAGTCATGTCCGCCTACCAGTCCGGCCCACTCGCGCACTTCCCCGGCATCCAACGCTCGTGTTCCTCCTCAATCGTCTGCCACGAGAAAACACGTTTGCCACGAGAAAACACGTCCGCCCTAGAACCCTAAATCGGTTGCCCATCTCTGTCCGCCCGACTCCGCCGTAGGAACTCCTCCGCACATCCACGTCATCGTCCACGACCACCGCAATGCCAAGTAGGACGCTGTGTAACGGGGCCGAGTAACCATTTTACCCACGCTACTCGCAGGACCTAAAGGACCCTACGCTGACCCCTATTATGACGTCGAAGGACCCCTCCGCATATCATCCTTCATGGAATTCAGCCGCTCATCCTCTGTTTCCAACGCCAAAATCTGAGCTTGCAAACGAGTGTGAGCTACCTTCTTCTCCTGTAGTGCAGATGCAAACTGCTGGAGTTCTGAAGTCTTCAGATCCAACTCCTTTTGAAACGCGTCCACTTTCCTTGTACCAGTGAGAAAACAAAACTGTTAGCCAATAATTGCAAGAGGCCGCCATTTCTTCAAAGAATGCAAATACTCTACATGGCATACCAAGGAGTAGTAAGTGTGATTTACACGAACTTGAACTTGTACGAGCTGTTGCCTCCAAACTCTTCTTCACGGTGGAGACATCCTCCTCCATCTCTGGTGTAAGAGGGAGCCCAAACTGAGCCATCCAAGCCCCAGTGAAGGACGTACAACAGCGTGGACAAGTGGGTCGCTTGAACTGTAGCAACACTGCAATGCACGTTGGATGAAATCCACACCCACAAGAACCGACAACAATAGCACATGCTACAAATCCATGTTGCCCACATCCTGCGCACAGTCTCAACTTTGACTCTGTTGGCAACTCAGGCAATGACGTCCCTGTTGGATACAGAAATGGAGCTCTTGTTTGCAGCATCAAGGTGAAATTCTGAAGGCTCAGCAACTTCTCCTTGTTGGCAGCAATGGCACGAGCTGCTTGCTCAACTGCATTGGCAGCCTCTGGCAACTTGCTAGTCTCAATGACTAGTATGGATTCCTCCGTCTTCTGTTGCGAATCTGACATTTCAATGAGCCTCTCCAATAAATCCTTTCCCTCACGCCACTTCTGAGCGGACAGCTGGTTGGTACCTCTTAGTTTCAGCTCATTTGCCACCGCATAAGCTTCATTATACTCCTCTTGAATCGCACTCATCTGTTCGCCATTGGAGAGAAGTCCTTGTTTCAACTTAATCACAGTCTGCAGCAGATCGTCTTGGACAGCCATTGCTTCTTCCTGAAGCTTGTAACTATCTCTCAAGGCTGTCTCTACCTCGCGTATAGCCTGATCTCTCTGCAACTTAGGCAATTTAGGTCATTTAGAGGAGCTCCTCCTGAACTCCAAAGTTGCCGCTTTGTTGGCAGCAACGACGGCGCACAAGGAGGCGAGTTGCTCCCGCATCGCCACAGGGCCCAATTTGTGGCGGTTTAGGGACTTAGTGGACATTCGAATCTTGTGCCTCTTCACAGCCTCTGCCACCCAATCAACCTTGACATTGTGCACAAATGTCGCATAGCAAGCCCGTAAAAACCTCATAGGAAAGGAACTGTTGGTCGGGTGGCCTCCATAGACAAGCTTGTAGTGCTCACAGAACTGTGCGGCTTGGTCCTGGTCAACACTGTTGCCGATTGCAAACCTATACTTGTCTGATGAAGGCGACCACTTTGTGAGAATTTCAGCGTCAGAAACAGCTGCCACCGTCTGGACTTGGTCTACCTCAACACCATGGTTACAAAGTCCACAAACAAGGGTGAAGAATCGCTCGTCATAGACACCCTCACGGCCTTTAAGCATGGGCGCCACAGCATACATTCGTTGTTGAAGATCTTCCGGAATTCCATCCAACATAATCGGCTCTTGGAATTCATCGCTGCCAATGTCTCCCCTGCCAATAGAAACAGTGCCGTCTCCAACATCGCTGGGGCCTGTTTCCAACATATCTGGGCCCATTGCATCTGCTCCATCGTGAGGCTGCATGGAATCCCCTCTACACTTGCGATGAAGTCTCCTCATATCTGCAACCAGATTCAAGCGACCGCAACTTCTGTTAAAACTAGAAGCCACAACTGAATACAACATCTAATTCAAAGGCCATACACGATGACAACAACACTGTGGCACTTCAACATCTACAACAAGCTGAATGGTTCTAAAATACTATACTAAATAGAATTACCTTCTGTTGCGTACTACTATCCGCACTCCCCTTCCGCAACTTTAGAAGTTAACAAATGTATTGAAGCCCTAAAGTTTCGGCTGATCAAAATCTGCAACCCACCTAAAATAAGTTCGAGGTATATATTGGACTCAGTCTATCACTTACACATCTAGAGCACAACACATAGTGCTGTTAATACGACTGAAGTCCTACCCATCAGCAACCAACAAGAGAATTCCAACAAAAGGAAAAAAAACAAGAATGGAAACAACCCTGACCTGATTGGAAGGATTACTGCGTCCTAGAGGTTTTTGAGAAGTTCCAAACAGTCCTGAAATATGAAATGGTAATTAATCGGTATTAAGTGCTCATTGATCAAACCACACAAGAGAACACAAATACGAATTATACCTTTAAAATTGGTAACAGCGGCAACGATGACAGTTAGCAACAGTGGCAACGATGACAACAAGATTCGAGGCACTTCAACATCTACAGCAAGCTCAATGGTTCTAAAATAATATACTGAATAGAATATCTTTGACAATTCTAGCATTCCCAAAACGAATTCAACATCTCAAAAGTTAAAACACATCGTATATGCACCATTACCAATTACTCACTACACCACCGAAACTACAAAAAAAAAAAAAAAGTGCCAATATAACAAACTGATCTCCGTTCAATCACATACTCAGCCCAATCTCTCTCATATCCATGCAACATGCCAAGAAGGCTATCAAATCCCAACTCATACCTCTAACAAGAAAAAAAATCAAAACTGGTCTCAATGGTTCTTTAAGCAATCTAAAGTAAAAGTTTCCAAAAACCAGCAATGATTAGCTGCAGCATAGCGACAAAAAGGACAAGACGAAAATGGAGATAGCAATACCTGCAATAAGAAAAGGAAAAAAAGTTGCAGCCGAAACTATTGGCCTCCAAATCCCGCCCACAGAAACAGGAGACGCACCAATCTATCGCTTCAAAGTTCACTAGCCCTTCTGATGCAAACAAGCAGTCGGTAGGTGCGACATGGAAATGAAAAAAGTCAATGTCCCTTGCGTTTGCTGGCAACACCTCATACATGGTCCAACAGAGTGGCAACGATCTTTGTTGGGTGCGGCATCAGCAACAGTGGCAACGATGACAACAAGACTCAAGGCACTTCAATATCTACACTATCGCTCAATGGTTATAAAATAGTATACTCACTATACCACCAAAAGGACAAGACAAAAATGGAGATAGCAATACCTGCAACATACAAATCCCGCCCATAAAAACAGTCCAAAACACTAGTCTTTGGCTTCAAAGTTCACTGTCCATTTTGGTATCTAAAATTAGTAACATTGGCAACGATGACAGTTAGCAACAGTGGCAACCATGACAACCACAAAACCAACAAACAATCTCAATGAGTACTTTAGAATCTTCAAAAAACTCACCAAATCAGTTGAACCAAGCTCAACCACCCCATTCATTCATGGCACACATAAGATAGTCTGTCACATCAAAAAATGAAATTAGCTGTATTCTCATCAATGAGATATTAGACCCCTTTCGTAGCAAAAGAGTTCCAAGGACTCATGAAACCAATGCTCTGAATTCCATACCCAGCAGAGCAATCACAACCACTTCATAGTGTATATCTGAAAGTTACCATACCTGAATTCTTGCCATCTGTTATTGAAAGGAAACAAACAACTACAGACTTTAGAATCTTCAAAGGGCTTAAATCCTGTACTTTCACATCCTGCAATCAAAAAAACCATCTCCAGTTCATTGAATTTCTTAGAGAGCAATCGTCTGACTCGTAAACTGCAAACGCTTGCATGCATCACTAAACTAAATCAGCATGTAAACAAACTATCAAAGACACGAAGTGCACAATTAAAATGCAAAATCGTAGTGGAAGTTGCCTAAGTTGGAAACACGCACATCTTTCAAGACAGCTAACTATACTAACACCTTCAAAGACCGAGGCAATGTATAAAGACATGCGATCCAAAAAGAAGACTCTGTATCTACTTTCAACAGCTGCAAGTTGACACTGTGCACACGATTTAGATGAAAGACAATATAGCGCTCCATACCCACCTTCGCTAAAGTTAGCTCGTGTGCAACCCATCATCAACCAACAAGAGAATTCAACAAAAGGAAAAAAACAAGCATGGTAACAACGCTGACCTGGTTGGAAGGATTACTACGTAGGAGGTTGTTGAGAAGTTCCAAACAGTCCTGAAATATAAAACGGTAATTAATCTCTATTAAGTGCTCAAAAATCAAACCACACAAGCCTAACACAAATACTAACTATACCTTTAAAATTAGCAACAGTTCCAACGATGACAGTCAACAACAGTGGCAACGATGACAACAAGATTCGAGGCACTTCAACATCTACAGCAAGCTCAATGGTTCTAAAATACTATAGTGAATAGAATATCTTTTGCAAGTTCTAGCATTCCCAAAACAAAATTGGACATCTCAAAACACATCGTACAAGCACCATTACAAAGTACTCACTACACCACCAAAACTGCAGAAAACAGAATTGCCAATATAATAGACTGATCTCCATTCAATCACATACTCAAGCCAATCTCTCTCCTATTCATGCATACGACAATGCAGCCGCAACGATGCTTGTTGGGTGCGGCAGAAATTGTAGATGTTGTTTGAAACCCCAAAACTTGCAATGCGATCTCTGGTGTCGCAGAGTCTGGAGGGGTTGGGAGGAATTCATTAGCTGCTGCTCTTGATGCCAAGAGCTTGATTTCACTCATTCAAGCCGCCATTGTCATGAGCTGAACTCCTCAAGCTGTCTCGCTTCACTCAATTGCACTGTCATCACTGTGCCAACTGGATGATATTTTTTGGATGAGACTTTAATTTTCATTTGATGCTTTTCGTTCTTTTCTTTCTTTGCGACATTCTTAAATACAAATATTGTTTTACTATGTTTTCAGTTTTTATGGAATTTCCGTTGTTCGTAGAGATCATTCAGTAATTTGTTTTTATTTTTTAGGTTTTTCTAAATATCTATTGCTTCATTTCATTATTTTAATTGAGTCTACTGTTTTTTAATATGATCTAGTGATTAATTTTTAAAATGCTCTACATGCTTTTAGTTCTTTTTCTTTTTGTGTGACATTCTTAAATTTCATTTTCTCGTCTTCATCTTTTTATGTATTTTTTGTTATTCTTTTCAATCATTCAGTGATTGTTTTTTTCTTTCTTTTACAATCTTAAATTTTATTTTTTACATTCCATACTTTTATTTAATTTACATATTTTTTAAGATGCTTTAGTAATTACGTGTTTAAGTAGCTTTCGGCATCGTTGAATATCATTGATGCAATTCATGCTTTTCATTTTCAAGTATCAAGTTGATGCTTTAGTGTATTTTTCGTTATTCTTTTCAATCATTCAGTGATTGTTTTTTATTTCTTTTACAATTTTAAATATTATTTTTTACATTTCATACTTTTATCTAATTTACATATTTTTTAAAAGGATCTAGTGATTACTTGTTTAAGTAGCTTTTGGCATCTTTGAATATCATTGATGCAATTCATGCTTTTCATTTTCAAGTATCCAGTTGATGCTTTTTTAATCTATCTATGTGCATTTCTCTCAACTTCTCAATTCCAATTTTATATTTCTAATGCTTCAATAATCTAACATTTGGGTCGCAATGGATCTTTGTGAAATAGTGTCTTTTTGATTTTGTTAATTTTCTATCTTGTGCATTTGTCTCAACTTTTCAAGTCCAATTTTACATTTCTTTTTAAGCTTTTTAAAGTTTTAGTTGTTTGACCATAGACATTTGTGACATCATTTTTCCAGATGTGGATTATTTGAGAGCAATAAAATGCTTCTTCATTTGCGCCGAATCACTAGTAGATGTGGTCATCACATTACACATAACAACTCTCACTATAATGTTGTCCATCATATTACACTTAACACCTCTCTCACCATTGAAGTCTTTATAGAGCCGGCAGTTCTTGTTGTGGGATGGGCATGGAGATGTAAGAATGCTTGACTAAATCATCCTGTTATCTCGTCAACACTCTCACTTTTGATGTTTATTGATTGATTTGCAACTCCCTGTTTATTTTACAAGGCTCCATGCAAGAGGACACGGACACAGGTTCTTAAGCCATGTTGTGTTTATTAAGCTTCACTTCTTAATCCTCACTTCTTAAACTAATACACCAAGTATTGCAAAAAATCAAAACACTAATTAATGCAAAAGTTCTTGCGTAAATCTAAGCACGAATTGATACATAAGTTATTGCAAACGTTTTTGCATACATTTCTAATCAACTTGGTACATAAATTAATGCACTAACTAGTGCATAAATTAATGCACTAGTTAGCACATAAATTAATGCACAATTTAATCATAAATTAATGCACAATTAGTGATAAATTATTGCATATTTTGTGCAAAAATTAATGCTTAACTCACTGAAACAATTTTTTGCACAATTTAAAGCAAAAATTATTGCTCAATTAAGTGCAAATATTTATGCAACCTTTAGTGCACAAATTAATGCAACCTTTAGTGCATAAATAAATGCAACATTTAGTGCATAAATAAATGCAACATTTAGTGCAAATCTCTAATAATTTTGCACTTCTATAATTTAAAACAATTTCTATTTTAAATTGTTTACCATTTCATTCTTTTAATTTTTGGCAACAACTCGTTAATTTAAAATTGACGAGTAGATCTTTCAATATCATAGCTATGTAAATTGTATTTCTACGTTAATAAAAAATGTAGTCAAGTTATCATTAATATTTGACAATCAATTTTCAAAATCGTTTAATTAAAATTTTGTAATGAATAGAATGTAAACAAAATTCTTTTGAAGGTTGATTAGAAAGTAAGACTTATTCATTAGGATATTTTGACTTTGCAAAAGCAACTTGACATAGTTGTGACATTATCCTTAAAAATCCTTATGCAAATCGTAGCCATTCGGTATAAGAATTTAAAGAACTTAGAATTTTCATTTGACTGACGAAAACATTAAAATCTACTATTGATAATTAAATGGTTAGAAATCAAGGCGGTGGCAACAAAAGCAAATTGATTTGAAGGTGGTGGCAACAATGAATGCAAACTCCAAAACTTAGAGTACTGTTGGGAACTCCGGTAAGTTTAGCGATTCCTAAATGACAAATTCCATAATTACCAATTTTTGAATGAGTACGGTTGGAAACTTCTTAATCACACTTTGGCAATTTTTTTAATTTCCTTTCAGAAAAGGACTAATTACTATATGAAAACGGAAAAAGTAAATATGATTAAGAAAAGGAAAAAATTGCACCATCAACTGCGCATCGGAAAGCGTGGTGGGGTGGGTGTCGGAGGGTGGATTCAAACCCGGCACTAGCACCCTGGGGTTGCCACGACAGTTCGAACCCGAAGCCACGGATCACCAAGCCACCAAGGCTTTTACTGATGATGTAAACTTTGTGAACATACTTATATCAAAACTGAGTCTGTAAAAATACAGAAAAAAAATAAAAACAAAAAAAAGAAACATTTGCACCATCAACTGCGCATCGGAAAGCGTGGTGGGGTGGGTGTCGGAGGGTGGATTCGAACCCGGCACTAGCCCTCTAGGGTTGCCATGACAGTTCGAACTCGATGCCTCGGATCACCAAGCCACCAAGGCTTTGACTGATGATGTAAACTTTGTGATCGTACTTATATCCAAACTGAATCAGTAAAAATACAGAAAAAATAAAAAAAATTAAAAAAATAAAAATTTGTTGCCACCGCCTGCCTTCAGTAAATTGTTTTGCCCGTTCACATTTCACTACATCTAAGAGTCCCTCGACAGTTCAACTTACCGGAGTTCCCAACAGTACTAATTCTAAAATATCTTGCTAAAAGATCTCAATGCCAAAATTTACCAAAAGTATAACAATATAAACACATCCAAAGGGATGAAGGTTTAAGTCTTAGACTCCAATGTGATACCTCAAGAGCCGTATAACCACTTTTACTTGGAATTTGGTAGTTTCGCAATTACTAAATGAGTAAATTACTGATTTCCGTGATTGATTAATGTTGCTTGATTAATTAGTAATTGTATATTAGCTTTAGACTCCAATGTAAATCCTCAAGAGGCCAACTTCCACTCTTACCTGGAATTTGATTAGCAAATAAACTTTTACTTTTACTTTTCCACTTTTACTTCTGATTGGCAAATTTTAAGTTCTAAAAAGTAAAAAGTCCCAGCTTTAGGGGTTGGGCGTCCACGGATTAGGTCAAGGGTTTAGTAGAGGGTTGTGGCCGTGATTATTAAATAACCATAGGGTTGTGGCCTTGAGGGTTTTACCAGAGCGTCGAATTTGGGCCATGTGTGTTGCTACCAAAGGGTTGTGGCGGGGTGTGTTGCTACTAGAGTAATGTGGCCGTGCGTGTTGCTACCAGAGGGTTGTGGCCGTGTGTGTTGCTTTATTTAGCATAGTATTTTAGAACCACGTTTGCGGAGGGCAAATTCCGTGAGGTGCGCGAGCTTGTTGCTATGCTTTCAGTAATGCTGTGGTTGCAGAATGTCAAACCTATTTGTGCATGGCTCGTGAATTGGTTTCGGCATGTTGTTTTCTTACTCTGTGTTGAACTGGAGATAATAGTTTACTAATGGGACGCAATGTCTAATTTAGTTAGAAAATATATTTTCAAGATCAAGAGGGAATGGCAATTCGATGATAACCCAGCCAGTTCCAGGTGGAAACACCCTTCCAATGAACTCACAAATCTGATATGGGCCACATTGCACGGATAAAGTCTTTGAGCATTCTAATGTTGTTGTTGTGATGTAAAGGTCTTGGGCGGCCAAGGGGAGTTTGAATTGGAGCAGCCGGGTCTTACGCTTTCAAGGAAACTGCTGGGTATGTTTAGAAATCTATTACCTTTGTTGTCAGTGCCTGCCTTCAGTAATATTGTGGTTGCAGAATGTCAATCCTATTTGTGCATGGCTCGTGAATTGATTTCTGCATGTTGTTTTCTTGCTCTGTGTTGAACTGGAGATAATAGTTTACTGATGGGACGCAACGTCTAATTTAGTTAGAAAATATTTTTTTAGGATCAAGAGGGAATGGCAATTTGATGATAAACTTATTTGTGCAGCAGAATGTCAAACCTATTTGTGCAGCGGCGATCCAAATCTTTGGTGAAAGGGAAAGCTGTGGCACAAGAGGAGGAGCTGCGGCGCGATTCCGCGAAGGGGAAGACGGATCTGCCGAAGGTCAAGACGGAACCAGGGCCGGAAGGGATCACCAGCTATCAGTGGGAGACTCCCTTCAATCTGGATGGAATTCCACAAAAGCTATGTGAGCGCCTCCAGGCTAAGGCTCCGTTGCTGCTGGGGAGGGACGATGCCAGGTACCCACCTACCTTTTTTGTGGAGGCGTTCGGGCTTAGCAATGAAGGACCCATGCCCAACAAGGTCACCGAAGCTATGGTGTCTCGCTCTTGGTACAATCAGATATGGCCTCCTGGCAATGGTGTCAACAAAAATCGACACTACTTCAAGCAATGCTGTGATGAAGTAGCCTTGAAGAAGTACAACCAATGCTACATGGACGTGTATGGGGAAGCTCCGGACAACAAGGCCTTCAGTCAATCATTCTTGTGGGCTTGCATTTACCATTTCAAGGAGGGGCACCCAGTCAATTGGGCCGGGGCAGCGGCTCAGATTCTGGAGGAACGTTTCCAACATGCATCCCTAAATCCCTTGAAGCTGCGACCCCCAGCTCTCCGTTACCAGGTTGAGCGAATTCTCAAGGAGGTGGCAACGTTCTTGAAGGATGGAGGATGCGATACTTGGGGTGATGGTGGAGGAGGCGCTTCTGTTGGCAACGTCAAGGAACCGCACCAAGAAGGAAGTACTGGTGGCGACACGAAGGGCTGTGCTACTACTAAGCTCGAAGAATTGCTCGAGGAGGTGGTGCGTAAGACAGCCGAGCTTCAAGCTGCAGAGAAAGAGCTGGAGACGAAGCAGCAATCCCTGTTGCAGATGGATGAGAAGATTTGCCACTTTGAGGCCGAGGATGAGCGCCTCCAACAGCATGCAATGCTCTTGCGGAAGAAGAGTAAGGAGCTACAGCGGGCCAGGGATGTAGAGGAGAAGATTCTGAATGATAGGGAGATCCGCAAGGTCGGGGGGGAGATTCAAGCAAACATCTTGGAGATGGATGCGGCTGACCTCGCCAGGACTTCAGCAAAGAAAGATGTGGATGTGGCTGCAATGAAGTACAAGAAGGCGGAGGAGGAAATTGCAGACCTCCAGGAGAAGTGCAAAACCGAAAAACTTGCTCAAGCCTCCATCAAGCCAAAGGCGCCTGATGGAAACAACAGAGGAGAGGTGGGTGGAGACCCTGTTCTTCACCTGGACAAACCTTGTCCTCGGTGCCACCTCAAGTTTGTTGCGAACACCGTCTTCCCTTTTTCTTGTGGTTGTTTGTTCCACCCTTGGTGTCTGTGGGCAGAGCTTCTTGCAGGAGGTCGTGTGTGTCCTCTGTGCAAACAAAAAGGTGACCCTCGGTGGATGGCAGCATAGGGGTTTGATGTGTCGGCACCAAAGCCAGAAGCATGCGAAGACACCACTACCAACGTGACCTCAACTCCAGTTGAGGACCCGTATGCATATGAATTTGACGAAGATGCTGACATGCCTCTCTCGAGGAAGAGACCAGGGTCTGGTTCATTTGAGTGTGAACTGCCTCTAAGGATGTCAAAATTGGATTCAGAGCCCACCCCTGTGCCTGGTGAGGGTGAATCGTCTCAGGCTGGAGCGACATTGAACTCACCTGCTAGCTAGTCTCTCACTCCTGGATCAAAGGCGGCCTCCATCTGTAGCAGCTGCTGGTAATGGCCTCGCAGCTTAGACTATCAATCAGGTCTTTGCTTCAGTCTACAAATGACCTTTAGAACGAGAATCAAAGTCAGGACTGATGCTTGATATATACCAATCACCCAAGGGCTAACGCATGGTGGAATGCCACCCATGATTTTGGTTAGATGGATAAGTAGTACCCATGACATTTTGTTTGAAAGAATGCGTCCTATAGATGATTTGGAGTGATGTAATGCTACCAAAGTTTACTTTGTCTGAGATTATGCTACCCATGACTGTTTTTCCTGATAGGATGCTACCCATGGTTTCTTCTAATGGAATGGTTGCTTCTGATGGAATGCTAGTACCTTGAAATGATGATTTTTGGGTGTGGTAAATATAATGCTTGTAGCCATTGTCTTTGTATGACCTTTGTGACTGAATTTGTATGACCATTGTGACCCATGATACTCCTAGTCAATTCTGCACGATGTTGATAAGCACCATGAACTCATTTTTGCAAAATGAACTATTCAAGTGCAGTGAACATTGTTCCAAGTCTGAAGCAGATCTATATTTCAAGTAAAGGCATCTTCGGAATAATAGGTAATTCGGATTCATATTTGACAATGGCATTTGCTTGACTTCAAAATTAGTACATGAATTAGTACATTAGCAGGATATGCGTTGGAAACCTGCCAGCACAAGAATTAAATCTGGAAACAAGACTTTTGCATATTGTAATGCAATTTCATATTCCAAATAACAAACTGAAAACCACAAAACCAACCTGCTCTTGTTTGTCATGAACAGTTCCTAACGGGAAATTAGTAGCCTCACGATTCCACCAACTAAATCCAAGAGTCCCTCGTGACAGTTCAACTTACCGGAGTTCCCAACAGTACTAACTCTAAAATACTCTCTTAAAGATCTCAATGCCAAAATTCACCAAAAGTATAACCATATAAGCACATCCAAAGGGATCAAGGTTTAAGCTTTAGACTCCAATGAGAAACCTCAAGAGCCCTTCACTTCAATGGTAAACAGTTTGCAACCTTGAGGTAAACTTTAGACTAAGTATCATCATCGCTATTTTCTATGTGGCTTTGTTGATCTTCGGAGGACTCCACGTTGCCAACAACATTGTTATCGACGGAATCTTCTGTCACGTCCACCCTAACCCAAGCTCTGCCAACCCGTGTTCTATCTTCCCTCTACCTTCTTGCTCCCTCCACCGCATCTTATGCGTTATATGCCATCCTCTTTTTCTGCAATGCTGCTGCTATGAACTCGTCATTTTCCACTGACCTAACGTTGTTGATTCTTTGCAGTCGTTCCTTCTTTGCAAACCGGTGCTGTATATTCCGATACCAATGTTGATATTGCTGAACAATAGCACTTGTCCTGTCCTTAGTGCCGTTGTGTTGAGTGTGGTGTTGATTAGCAGCCTTAGCTGCATGATGCGATTTTTCCATACCTTGATTGTTCCAAACAGCAAGGCTCCCGTATGTTTCCACATACCAAGGACCGTGCCTCACAAGGTTATGCTACAAAACAAAGCCAGTTTCATGAATTATTAGTACATCCTAAACAACACGGTAGTAATGACTAGAACTATTGGCAACAATTAAGATCAAATAGTAATGGTGGTTCAAATCCAAAATCCTACCATATAATGAGTGACGTGGTCTTCCCCAAAACACTTCAAGTAAAGGCGCCCCCATCTCTCAATTTTAGGCCTAAAAGTGCTGATCTGCCCCTGATTCAAGGTAAGGCCCACCAGATATGGAAACACTTGTTCCAACGCTTCCCACATTTCCACCCTATCTACATATTGCCTACCCTGATCTAGAGTGTTGTTTTCTAAGCACAAAACATCCTTCCACACTCGATCTTGCCCTGACCAAGTGGACGGTTGGAACATCCTAGCTGCAGTCACGCCACTGAGGGAAGGTTTGATAGGGACACTGTTGGAAGCACCGCTGAGTGTTGCACCCTTCATTATGCGCACGTTCCCACCATGAAGCCCAGCTGCAAACAGTGTCTTTTCCATATTCTCTATAGCAGCATGTTGACGAACTTCATTCTCCATGTTCCAAATGAACATGAAGTGCATGTGAAGAATTTTCTCAGTCATTCTTGTCAAAGCATGCAATGTACAAATATGGACTCTTTCAACTGGAGTAGGCAATATAGGTTTCCATCGCGATTCTTCTACAATAGGAGACGGGTTGGATCTGATATTACTTGCAAATAGACCTCCATGCCACGTATGCTTTCTTCTCTTTGCCTCAGAGGTGGCACTTGCCGCTATTCCCACCACAGGTTTTGTCCTCTCTTGGTTACAGTAGATGCAAGAATGTTTCGTGTTGGCGCCATGCTTCAATCCATACAAGCATTTGATTGTCTTCATATCTGCAGATAAGTGCCACTCGACTTTGAAGTTGCCAACACCTTCAACAGAAAGCAGCTGGCCCCCTTCTTGAGCTTTGATCAATGCTGGGAACGCAGTAAGTTCAAACACCCATTTGAGGACCTCATGTGATTCTTTGGCAACCTCAAAGCAAGCAACAGGCCATATTTCTATTTCTGACTGAATCGAAAAATACCTATCGTCACTTTTTTCAATGCTGGTGTCTAAGGCACGATTCATAGTTGTCAAACTAACCCTTTCATACTTCCTTCCATGCATAATCTCAGCTTCGTCCATCTTCAACACAAAGACCAAAGGCGTGTTTCCAACTTCTGCACATCCCAACAGCTACCACATTTGAGCACGATGCAATCATGACAAAGCGTAGAATTGCTAATCAATAAGAAACTCGTTGGGAACACATAGCTAACTGTCCATACTTGTCTACGGTTGCTTCTGAACGAAGTAGTTACCTTCGGTGGTAAAACCGTACAGCTTCACGATACTCCGTTGCACAGCTTCGATGTCAACAAACAAAGAATTTTTTGATGTCAAGACAACTCTTTCAATCTCTGATTTCTTCTTCTTTCCTTTGGTCGTTGGAACTTGTGTTACCAGTTCCAGTGTATTATCTATGGAGTAATAGTCACCAACAAGATCTTTCAACTTTGAATTTAATTCTGTTCGCAACAAACTGACCTGTTAAATGCATTGCCCAGAGTTCAATTTTAAAAGTTAAACAACAATCACATGCATGCATGTTATTTGATTAGAACCAATAAAATGGCAAACCAGATGATTTTTTCTCACAAATTCTAGTTCCCAACAGTGTTCTCAACAGTAAGACTAGTATCAAGGTTAACTAGTACTCTGCTTCAAAATCAGTGTTCCCAACAAGTGTTACCACGTACCTTGTGAGGATTTGGCAAAAATGTTGCCTTTAGGCGTTCGTCAACAAGCTGCACTCTCCCTTTAACTGTCTTATAGATCTCACCGTATCCTTTTTTAAAGACTCCAGTCATATCACATGCTGCCAGAAGCACTTCTGTTCCTAGCTCCTTCCCAATTCTCTCAAGGTAGTAGTTGGTCATCCTGGTTGCCGCAAAACTATTTCGCGGATTTGACACCAATGCCACTGTTTCTCCTTGTGACATTATTTGAGCAAGAGCATGGCCTGTCCCCTCTTGTATGTCCCTGTGGCCACACAACCGCTTCCTACCTTTTGATGTCTTGTTTCCATCATGTATGGAATTGAACTACCCTGGGTTGCAACAAGCTTCTAATTTTGGCTATACGAGCTCTTGCAGCTCCACCAGTCTTGGCTAATTCAGATAAACCCTTGGATGCTCTCAATTGTGCTCCTAGTGGAGTACTAATCATTCGTTCAATATTCTTCCTCAAATTCGACAAAGCCCTCCTTGCTTCTGTCAGTTCATGTTGCCCATCCGCAAGTTGTTGTTGGTGCGCTTCACGTACTTGTCGCAAACCATGGGTTGCTTGCAACATTGCCAACGATATTTCTTCTGCATGTTGATCAGCCGCTTCTTGTCCCTGCTGTCGGAGGTGTAGTAAGTTGTTTCTATAATTGTACTCGTTACGCTCCAACTGATCTTCCAGTGCTACACATCGAGACCTCAAAGATTCAGATTTGCTCTTCAACATATTAATCTCCTCTGTACTACCGGCAAGAAGGTCAGCTGAACGCATTGCCCATCTGCTATTTGCAGCATCAAGTTCGGACTTCAGATTGGCAACGGAATTTTGCAAGCCAACCTTTTCACGGATACAATGAGTCCTTGCCTTTTCTAGCTCTTGTTCCAACCCCACTATTGCATTGTTGGTGCTAACGAGGCGTTTCGTATATCCTAACAGGCCAGATTCGCCATGACAAAGGAATTCCAAACAACTCTTCAACGTCCCAAACTGCGGTGGCTTCCTAGTGAGTGGATCTGTTGGGTACAAATTTCCATCCAACCACAGATCCAAGTTGGTGGCACCAGATGCTCTCAAGACTGGAAATTCTAATCTGGAGACTTGTTGATCAAGTCGAACCCCTTTCTTGACAATAGGTGCGAACTTGCTATCAAGAGCTACAGATGCCGTGTATCCACTACCCCTTCCCCTGTTGGCAACATCCTGAAGCGCCATCTCCAACAACAAAACTGAGACAATCAAGTGGCCACCTGGAAAGAACCCTGTATAGGGCGGGAAAGAATTCTATTTGTAGAACAAAGTCTGGACATGGCTGGGATTTGCCGGGAAACATTTTCATTGGTCTTGTCCCCAATGGCGGGAAATTTTTACATGTCCACAACAGTACGTCAACCTGTCCACATCTCTCGGCCATTCTGTTGGTGGCAACACACACACACGTGTTGGCACCATGTGTACCATATATAATACACTCATGTCTCCACATGACCACATGGTGCCAACATAAATAATCCTAGATTAATCCGAATGTACATTTTCCCAAAAACTATGTATCAAGGTTAAATACATAATATATTTGGCTTGATATTATATTTTATCCCAGGTTCTCATTACTGTTACCAACGGAGTACATGCGGGACAACCCAAATGCTACCAACAAGGCCCACTACTTTTCCACACAGTGCCAACTTCCCCATGGCTCTACATTTTGAGTGGTCGATGGATTTGATGGCAACTTGCTGCAAGTACTCAAACTGGCCAATTTCTTTGATTTTCGGAAAAGTTTAATTGCATTTCCAAGCCAAAAGTACTGGACACTCCTTCACCCGAAATTTTCTCTAATGTCCATTCCACGGAAGAAGCTGCGTTGGAGTTGAAACAACTTTTCGCCTTTGAAGCCATTTTTCTGGTTGAACCTCTCGCAAGTCTCAGGATCTATCAACTCTCCCGTGCTGTGCTTCGTGATGAACTCCTTCCACTGACTAAAATGATCTTCTAGAGCGGTGATGATAACCATCTCGTTCTTTATATCAGCCGGCCCCTGCACTTGCTTTCCATCCTTGCTGGGGTCAATGTTCTGGAATCGCTTTATAAGCAACTCCACGAATTTTTGCAAAATTCAGAGTTTCAAATTAGAGAGATTTTATTTCATTTATTTATGTATATTAATTCAATACACTTGTCCAACTATATAGCTATACAAACCATTACTTCATGGAACTATATCACTATAGAAACCCGTAAACATAATAGTTTACAACCCTAATCAACCAAAAATTGTTCAACTATTTACCTATTCAAACCCTTGAACCAGACAGTTCTACAATTACAGGAATCCGCAAACCATACAGTAAACCATACAGGTAAGAGTCCATTAAACCATTTGAAATAACAAATTTAGCTCACTGAATTCAGTGTAAACTCAAGCTCTTGATTTAGCTCACAATGAACCAAATTAAAGTTAAACTCTCTACACAATCGTCTTGAAGAAATCACGTATTAGATCCAATTACACTTACCTAATATTTCTTGGTGTTGTATATGGCCCCATTATGGCGATTGTTGTCCTTCATATTAGTAGGTTTATTTTGGCTAATCCAGACATTCCGCGCACTAAGTATGTTAGTACCCCACGTCGGTTGCGCATGATTAAGATGGTTACACATGTTATAGAACTCCGAGATTCTGACCAGAATCATAGCTTCTTTGCTCCACACAATGTACGCGTCCCAGTACTCGAGCTCTTTCTTCCTCTTCTCCCCGCAACCTGAAATCTGTAACTCTTGTGAAGCTACTATACTATGTTGACCATTGATGATCATAAATTTTCCATCTTTAATCTCGCCCCAAGACTTTGGCTTCTCTGGCAGGAGTTCTGGTTTGTCTGTCACTGGCATTAGACAGACCTTCTGTCTCTGGTTAATGTCTCCCATCCTAACAAGCTCCTCTTTAACCGATTTAATGATCTTTCTCTCTAGGTCTCGGACGATATACTCATCCTTTGCAATGTGGCACTGTTTCACATTAACTGGGAATGTGGTCTTCATGTTGAAGACATATGCGGATTCACAGTCATCCCAGAATGTCTTTTGTATCTCTGTGAATTTCTGATAATCCGAGACGTCCTTCTCCTCAGCCTTAGCCTTCGTCTTCTTCGTTTCTTCTGTCTGCGTGAGACCAGATCCAAAGCTCCTTGCCTTCCCTGTCTGCCTCTGTTTCTTCTTCGAAGTGGAGGCTTCTTGTATATCATTGGCCGGGCGCTTGCTTTCACGTGAACGAGAAGGTGCTGGAATCGGTAATGCGTATGTTTGTTGAATGCTCCCTCGTGATGGAGCAGCAGAGTCCTCGCGCACAGCAACTAATGCTGAGCTCTGTAACGAAACTGTGGAGATCTTGGAGGCGGATTTGTTAGTTATATAGTGAGTCAGTGTCAAGAAAACTCGATTCAGTCTACGTCCAGAGGATACGGCACTCAACTGTGTACCATCTTCATTCTTCCACGAGGTCTTCTCTAGGTAGAGTATAAGGTCTTCGCATGATGTTCCGATCATGCTTTTTATCAGCGGATCCGCGTCAAATTGAGCATGTTCAGCACCGACTTCATTTATCAACGAGTGGACGTGTGACAAGTCACACTCAAAATCTCGGTCTACAGCACCAACCACTAGTACAATGTACTTCCCGTGATGTTCCTCGATTACCTTCAGTCACTTATGTACAGACAGGTCTAGATACCGAAGACTGTTCTTCTCTTTATGCAAGATCCTCACGAACTTGTGGTACCGAGATACGGCCAGGGACCAACCCTCGACTTGGGTCTTGAACTGCCACAGGGAACCGTAGGAATTCTCCAACGACGGTTCAATGAAAGGGGTCGCTGGATCGGGGTTTTTAAACCTTTCTATGAACGGATCGAGGTGACTCATGTCGTATCCATCTGGTATTAGCACTCGGGTAACCATCGTCATCTGAAATCATTCACACAATGCTGTATTAGCTCAAAACACCATATTTGTTATATTGAGACTTTTCATGGTCTCAATTTAATGCTTGACTATAGCTTTTTCATTGATTTCTTAATTGATTCTATATTTGTCATAAATATTTTGACTATATATGGGAAGATTATCCTCGAGTCAAGGATAATCTATAATTAGAAAGTCACATAAAGTTCAAATTGTCTAAAATCAATTGCTGAAATTTTCTTCAAAAGTCTCAAAGTTCTGAAATTGTCTCAAAATAACAAATATGGTCATTCAACGAGGTTTTTGATGATGTATCTAACGTATCAATCCAAATCATTCATCAAAAAGACGAATCAGATAATATGACGAGTATAAATTAATTTAGCTCACTGTTAGCTTAATGTTGAAGGTTGCGTGGAGAATTTAGCTCACTGTGAGCTAAATTCGTACAAATAAGTATGCATCTCTACACTTGGAGTTCTCTTGCTTTAAGTAGGTATCTCAATGTCCCTCTGTCCTGTGGGCACCGGGTCATTAACATTACGAACGGACACTTTATTCACGCCGGCCTTTATAGGGTTGGTGTTTCTATCTATGTGCTTTAAGTAGATCTAAAATATTTAGATCACTATGAGCGAATGTTAGTACATTACTTCCAGAAATCAGGCATAAGTCATCAAAGTTTAACGTACTAGTTTAGAGGATTTAGCTCACAGTGAGCTAAAGTGGTCATGAGGGCATAGAATTTAGTTCATTGTGAGCTAAATTATTGTTTAGGTTCATATGTTTTGCGTACATTGATCTTCATACGCAAAGTAACACTATGATTTAGCTCACTGTGAGCTAAATCCTTTAAGTTGCACTGCGATTTAGCTCACAGTGAGCTAAATCTTTTGAGTTGCACTACGATTTAGCTCACTGTGAGCTAAATTTTATATTTATCTAAAGAATGTAGGTCCCCGGGACCCAAAACTACTACAAAATATCTAACATAATGCACATTATATAAAAAGGTTACTCTATGAACACAAATTTTGCAAGTAGTATGTAGTAAACATATGTTGTAATAGTGGGACAGAATTGTATAGAAGAATAAAACTTTGTCTACTTTCAAAACACACGGCTAAATCCCTTCAATTTGATTGTTAGGTATAGAGAATAGAGAAATATGTGAAGTCCAAATTTTTAATGACATTACAGTGAAATCAAATCATAGAAACATAACAGGATTGAACATTTACATTCACAACAGTCACTGTCCTCAGCAATACAGTTAGCTGAGGAGGAGAATTCATACCAATAACAAATACATATTCATTTCAAACTTCCTAGAAATTAGCACATATAGTAATGATCCATAAGCAACAGAATACTCAACATTTTGAACATCCTAATTTAAGCATTAGAAAAGGCTACCCTATATCACTGTAGAAAGGTTATTCTATACATATACAAGTTCAAATGCAGGTTAACGACAAAGTCTGCATCGAGTAAAATGCGTACCGCTCTTCTTTAGCTCTGACGTCTACAAGTTCACGATAACACACGCCTTGGATTCCTTCAAGATTGCAAGCTGCAATACGTCGAGAACTGAAATGCAACGATTTCATCAGCCAACAACAGGACTTACTAAACACACTAGGCACCGAAAACAATAATTATCTAGAATCGACAACGAAATTTTGTGATATCGAGATTGAAAAAGATGAAAAGAGATGAAAGGATCTGTGAAACAACTTACAGGTCTATAAAACGGGAATTTATTAAGGAGACGACGTCAAAAGAGAAGCTGAAAACCCTACAGAGGATGTAGACTGCAAGAACAAATTGATATTTAGTGCCACGGAACAAATATGCATCACGCATAATGCACTAAACCGACATTGTCACACGAACAAAAAGCTTGAAAAACAACTAACAATTGTCAGACAAAAGAACAAGCGTAACAATAATGTCCAACAAATGTTTCAGCAAACCGAACGTTACACAACAAATATACATCGAAGTGTAATTATGATGATACAAGCTACAACACTAATTGTAACCAACGACGATGTTACTCTCACCTTACACACAAACTACAAAGCACCCACAAAGACACACAGTCTCTAGAGAACAACGAAAATGCAAGAACAAAATCCAACTCACCAAAACAGGCAGTTTTGTCGACTGCAGCGGCGCGTCCACCTCGTCTCCAGATATGTCTTGAACTAACAAAGAGAACGAGAACTGATCGCAAGATGGACGTTGAAAGTCCACACAAAACTCGATCAGAGTAAAAGAAACCTAGGGTTTGAGGAATAAATTCGTTGTGATCTAAGGTTTATAAAATGTAGAGAGCCGACGGCGCTTACAACTGGCACCAACAACTAAGTAACAAAACGAGCTAGAATACTACAACTACAACGTCAGGAAGAAACCAGGTAATCAAATGTGTGACCTAAACCCTAACTGAGAAACAGGTAGCGCATTGCGATCAAAACCCACCGACGCCATGTCTCGGGGATGGAGAGAGACGACGAAGAAAGCTGGCGAGGGAAGAAGCCCGCGAGAGTTGGGGAGATGCATGTCGTGGGCTGTTCACGAGGTGATTTTGTGGGCAGCCCTGCAAACGTTTGGCGGCTGCGGGCAGGAACCCTAGCCATAGAGGGCATGCCACGTGCTATTGATGTAAATCTTCTGAGCCCTCATTAATGACTCATCTCGGTTATAAGGTGACCACTCACCGTAATTATACGATTTATTTATTTATTTTTAATTTGAACAAGTGCCATATAGTATATTTATTTTTAAAATGTACAATGACTTGGCAAAATTCAATTTAATTGGAAACCTCTTAATTAGCATGCATTAAATAATTTATTTTTGTGACAGTTACTGAACGTACTTTTCTTCTAAATATGAAATTTTAATTAAAATAGGAACTTGTAAACTCCAGTCATTGAAAATGTCTATATAATGTTATAATTACGGTTATTCTAATTTTTACCACACTTTAAGCTATAATGTTTGCAATAATTTAGTTATTCACGCAATAAAATAATTAGAAAAATTAATATTTAAAAATCAATGGAAGAAGAATAGAAGAATTAAAAAAAAAAAAAAAAAAAAAAAAAAAAAAAAGACGAGATAGATAAGGAGAGGAATAGAAGGATGAAAAACTAAGGGAAAGGATGGATGACCATTAAAAGAATAAAAAAGGAAAAAACATAGAATAGAAGACCAATAAAACAATTAGAAAATAGTAATATTTAAATATCAATGGAAGAAGAAGAGAAGAATAAAAATAAAAAATAAAAAAATGAGATAGATAGAGAGGGGAATAGTAGGATGAAAAACAAAGGGAAAGGATGGATGACCACTTAAAGAATAAAAAAGGGAAAAACATAGAATACAAGACCAATAAAACAATTAGAAAATAATAATATTTAAAAATCAATGGAAGAATAAAAAAAATAAGGATGAAATAAAGAGGGAAAGAAATAGAAGGATGGAAAACTAAGAGAAAGGATGGATGACCAATAGAAGAATAAAAAGGTAGGAGGATTGAATAGAAGACCAATAAAATAATTAAAAAATGATAATTGTAAAATAAACAATGGAAGGATAAAAAGAATAGAAAAGGATGAAACGGAGAGAGAGAGGTATAGAAGGATGAAAAACTAAAGGAAAGGATGGATGACTAGTGGACCATTGAAAAAAGGAGATATACTACAAAGGATGACCAATTGCAGAATAGAAAGATAATAGGATAGAATAGATGCCCCATATAATAATTAAGGTAAAATAAAATAAAATAAAATAAATGGAAGAAGAGTAGATGAATAAAAAATGATAAAATAGAGGGAGAGAAATGGAACGACGAAAAAACAACGAAAGGTTGGATGACTAATGTAAGAATAATAGAAAGAGAGGATACTAGAATAGATGACCAAGGGATGAATAAAAGGATAATGGAATACAATAGATGGCTAATAAAACAAAATATAAAATAAAAAGTGGAAGAAGATTATAAGAATAAATAATTAATAAAATAGGGTGAGAGACAAATAGAAGAATAAAAAAGAATTGGACACAAGTGATGACCAAAAATTTAATAAAAGAATTGCAAAAATTAAACAATGAAGATTAATGGAAAAATCAAATTTTTGTAGGATAAATTGAGGAACTTATCAAATAAACATTAATATTATATTATAAGGTTTAAGTTCATGATTTATTGAGCAAAGGTTTCACCAACATGGAAATAATTATCTAACTATGGGATTCCCTGTTGTAAAAAAGGAATAAATGACTTTAGGCACTGTGTTAATCCTCGCAAGTAAAAATTTTGGAAATCAATTCATATCAACGTTTTGGATGAAAATGTAATGATGTTTATTTCTAATTTTTATCCTAATGAATTGCACAATTCTCTTATGCCGTGTCATTTCATATACTATAGAATAATATTCATTAAATTTTCACAACAAATATAACAATTAAAATATGAAATGAAGAAGTACTAGGAATTTGAACTTGTATTAGTAGTTACAAATTCCATCAATATTAGAAAAAATTAGACTTACTATCAGGAGCAAAAACAGTGTCATGGTACGTGTCCATTCAAGAATATTTCACATATTTCTGGAAAAAATACGGCACTTCCATACAATATATTCAAATTTATAGATTGTATATACTTTATATATTCACAAGGCACGCGTACTATACAGTATTGTAAAATTATGTATGAACTAATTCTGTGTAACATGAAATTTGATTGAAACAAAGTCAATTAACAAAACGAGATCATCACCCAAAAAAGGTGAAGACTTTTTTTTACTATGCACTATAATCTGTAAATGTTCAGCGTATCAGGTTTAGGGTATAGTTTATAGGACCTAGGATATAGGGTAACTAGGGTTTAGGGTCTAAGGTCGGGGTTCAGGGTTTAGGGGCGTTGATGCATTTCATTAATAGAATTGTAATCAATTGTTTTCTTTAGATTTAAATGGAATATGTGTGTACTGACCTCGTCTATTCTATTGCTCTGTCTGTTCATATTCATGAGATTTGCCACATGTAGTGTTTTAAATGATTATTCACGTATCACATACTATGTAAATTAACACATTAATCATGGTTATATTATAATTATTTCCCATAATAACGATGAATTGAAATTGTGGTTATAAACTTTTGAGTTTGGTTGAAGTGTAACGGTATTAACTTTGTTATATTTGCTTGCAATGAAAAGTATTGAATAAACCGTAATGGATCTTTAACTTCATGGGAAGAAATATATTAAATTTTTGTTTGTTTGTAAAAGTAGAAAATGACTTTAATTTCAAACGTGGTTCATTTCTTAAAAATATTTTATTCCATTCATGTTCCTTTTTATTAATAGTTCAATTTTTTTTGAATCTTTTGGAAATCCTATTTCAAAGAGTATCGTATTTTTTCCCCAAGATTTTCCCACAGTATTATTTTATTATTTAGCAGTAATTGCAACATGATGTTTTATTTTTATACAAGTTAATCGTTTAGACCTTTATAGTTCGAGTATGTGATGTTTTAGGCATCGTTGGTTTTTAATACAACTAATAGAGATCCACAAGAACATCTCTCAGATACATTATATTATTTCCCGCCAACATACAACGGATCCATCATTTCCCCATATCTAATTTGCTATCTAAACAGATCGGTAGTCACTTGTTTGTCAAAGTATCTTGACCTCACAAGTTCCCCATGTTGGAGAGCATAAACCAAGAAGGTCATTATGTCATGAATGCAAAATTAGGCCGGATCTACCCAAAAGAACCTCACATCACGAAAGTCTCTCGCAGCACAACAATGCCTCCTTCTTTACTTAGGCTTATTTGTTGAAAGCATTCATGTCGAGATCCTGCCTACTCCATTGCGTGGAATAAAGTTGTGCAAAAGTACCGCCGCCTAAAATGGTGTGGATAACAATGGGAAAGGACAAAGTCGGTGTGTGCTACATCTCCGGAATAGACCAACAGTGATAATTTGATAAAAGGAATCCTTCTTTCCTGCCTAAATGGGAATGTCGGCGGTTCCCGCTTTTTCCAAAGAGCCGTTTGAGAATGCTTGGGGTCCAGGGTCATCACGTCGTACGTCCTCAGTCTCTCGCCTTCCTTTCCTCAGACTTCACTTGGAATCAGTGTGAAGCGATGTTTTGGTCTTCTGGATTTCTCATCCTGAGTGTGTGATTGGAGATTTTGTAGCAGCATTCTGTTTGTGAACTCTGCTTACAGGCCCCTGGTAGAATGAGATCGACGTCCGTGGTTGCGAATGTATTGGGTTTGTTGTGCTGATACGGATTGACCGTCGTTTCTACAGAGCATCGAGGGATTCCTTATTGGTGAGTGTCTATGCATACAGACTTGTTGGTACCATTTTCAATTTCTTTGGTGATTGTCTTTGTGAAAACCTTAGGTTCTGTAATCATTGTAGTTGACTGTGTTGGACCTAATTTGGTTATCGTTTGATATATAAGCGTATACCGTAGGTTGTAATGATCTGGATTATAAATCAGATTCAATGGTCTTGACAGAATTAGTGAGTGTACCCAAGTGCTTTCAGAATTAATGTACAAATTATTTGATTATATCCCTAAATTTCCGGGAAATTGATTACGAGTTTTACTAACATATATCTTTCAATGCTGAATTTTTCTTATTGTATTTGACATATATATGTATTGCTTCTTGCGATCTAAGTTGAACACACTGTGTGCTGAAACTATGTATACGAAATTGGTGTTTTTGCTGAATTGGAGTTTGTTCACTGTGGGCTAAATTGGAATTAGCTCACAATGAGCTAAATTGGACTTAGCTCACTGTGAGCTAAATTGGACTAAGCTCACTGTGAGCTAAATTCGACTGAACTCACTGTGAGCTAAATTCGACTGAACTCACTGTGAGCTAAATTAGACTTAGCTCATTGTGAGCTAAATTGAACCTAGCTCACTGTGAGCTAAATTGAATTTAGCTCACTGTGAGCCAAATTCGGCATAGCTCAGAGAGAGCTCAATTTGATTTACCTCACAATGAGCTAACTTCGATTTAGCTCACTATGAGGTAACTTCAATTTAGCTCACTGTGAGCTAATTTGTACTTGACTCAGACTTTTAGGATATGACTAAGGCAGTTGACCGTGAGATACAAAAAGGTTTACCATATGCTGTGGTTATGGTATAACTCAAATAGTTTACCCTGTGATACACTACGGTTCAATATATGCAAATAAGATACTGCTCATAATCAATTAAGCTGAGTTCCCAAATAAATTGTATTGCACGCCAACCCACAATAATTTAAGTTGAAGGAAGAAGTATATGTTTGTAGAAGAAACTGCTGAATATGAGATTGAATGTGTTTTTTTTACCGTGTAGTCAGACGCCATCTTATCTTAGTGATTTTAATTGAATTTAGCTCATAGTGAGCTAAATGAATTTTAGTTCATAGTGAGCTGATTTGAGACTACCTCATTGTGAGCCAAATAAACGTTAGCCTATTCCAATTATCTTTCAATACAATAACAATTAGGCCTCAACAACTTTGGTCAATATGGGATAATGGTAATCTAACATACTGGGAATATGACACTTCGCTCAAAGATTGTTTGTTAAGTTTTTAGTAATTGGGTGAATAAGCTACATACACCAGCAGTTGCCTATTATCGTATTTTTTAAACCTCCCTGTGAAGTAGAGCATTTTAACTCACATTGAGCTAAATTATATATGTTCAAATGTACCCGAATGATATTGTAGGCTTGCATTTTCTACTGTGATTTTTGTTAACACAATATATGGAAGTTGACGACTCTCTAGTATTCTATATATTAAGTTTAACCAAAGCGAGGAGTATATATTAAGTTTGTAAGCTCCTGCAACTTATTTACTCACTCTAACCCCTTTGTGATATTTATTTTGTCCAGTTTTCGAAGAGTGTAACTGGTACTCTCATTCTAAAATGGAGTCATTCTCCGGCGCTGACGAGTTTCTGGCACCACAGTTTCCAACTTTACCAGACGATGTCGTTACTTGCGAAGGATTGCTTCGGTCGTCATGGATCACAAAATCAGTTACGCTAGTGAACGAGTATGGCTCTATTGTTGCCAAAGGGATTTGCCACAGGATCAACTCAGACCTTGTCATCGGAAGTGATGGAGCTCCGCTTGGAGATGATCAAGTAGTTGTTCAAATTGCAGAGTCCTTGTGTGAAGATGATGTGCCATCGGAATGGATGTTTTCACTACGTGCTTGGCATATCCGGAATGTATTCATAAATGGTGCATCTCTCTACGACCATGATCAAGTGGCTATCTACAATGCTGCCATTTCTTCGATGCGGGGGAGGAAGCGTGTAGGAGTACGACCTTATGATAGTTCCAGCGTCCAGAGAGTTCTAAATAACCCACCAAAGGCAGAGGTGAAGTTATCTCCTGAGGCTATTGCTTCTGTATCCAGCGAAAGATGTTGTAGGTTGAACCGTGTTCAGTTTTATCCACGACTTAAGATTGAAGCCCTACGAAATCAGTTCTGTAGAGATGGCACAGTGTACTTCAAGAAGCACACTCAACTTGATGTTCATAGGCAAATGCACACTGACGTCGCTGGGAATCGTGTCGTTACAGTTGAAGGTATTGATGTATGTCATATTGCTTGGTACAAGATACTTGGAGTATCGCGCACTAGCTTTTTCCGACACCAAAGCCTTGCTGATGAAGGTGTAAGGGCAGACCATCATGGAAATCTGGGGACTAAAAAGCCTCGTACTTACACCGTTCAAGCAAAAGCAACCTTGGGTTGTTTGCTTGAGAGCGTTGCAGATCAGATGCCCCATAGCTCAAGAACCTTGGATAATGGAGAAAAGGTAGTGTCAATGGCCCTGCCACCTTTATGGAAATGGAAAGACTCTTTGCCCCAGGTGAATATAGTGAACGGTCAACTGGGGCTGCGGAAGGTTTCCCTCTCAGGGATCAGCAACATCAGGCGGCGATCCTTCCCGGAGTTTTCAGTGAAGAGACCTGGAGATAATTTTGCACGTTGTGGTACATGTGATAAACTAAAATCGTTGAAATTAGCTAGTACAAAAGGTTCAAGGGCTGCGGATTTATGGGGAATGAAACTCCAAAAACACCTCGCTGCGTAGTGAGAGCACAGGGAGTTGTATTAAGCAAATCGATATAACTCTATCACAGAGCCTGACAATGTTGTCATTGTGATTCATGATAAAATGGATCACTTCAAAACTGCGTCCCCTGTGTACTCTCACAAGAACAAGGCCACTGAATCGTATTTTAAGTTACCGATGCAAGTGACTAGGATGATTGCTCACGGACATGGTGATATACGATATGCTCACTATGGTTTGGATATTTATCCTACTGACTCCAATCACACCGTAGGGAGTCTTGCTAAGCTCTTACGTGACCTTGAGTCTACACCAATGGCATCTTCAGGAGAGTTGTTTTCTCGTGATCGCATTGCACCCCTCTTTGAGGCCGTTTTGAATGGAGCCGACATTTGTAGGTCATCCCTTCCTCCGATTCCAAGAACACTTGTCCCAGCAAAGCCTCTTCCTCCAATTCTAAATGTCCAGCTAGACAATGCCTGCTCTGATAATAAAAACAGATATATGTTGTGTTTTTTTTCTCTTCTTGTGGCTCGAGGTATCTTTCGAGAGGTTTATGTGAACTTCATGCTTGTTGGACATACGCATGATGGTATTGATGCTCTATTTGGGCATTGGAGTATGAAGCTTAGGAAAAATGACTACCCTACAATACCTTTGCTCATGAAATCGTTTATGGATGCTGAAACGGAGCCTGTTATCCCATACTTCATCAAAGAAGTGCCTGATTTCAAAGGATTTTTTGATGGTCATATTGCTTCAGGAGATGAGGCTTTGGAAGGACATACTAATGCACAACAGTTCAAATTCTATAAACATGCCAATGGACGGCCGATGATGCAGTATAAGATTGTTTGCACCAATAGTGACTGGCTTCCAAAAGAGAATGGTGGCATTAAGTTGTGGAGTGAGCTTGGTGACGAGAGGCCAAGCTTGCCATTAGGGAGTCCAAATGCATTACCAGCGCAGTGCATGAAGAACAGGGACGAGATCATTAGGGGAATGGGAGGATTTATCAATCATTGGGATACCATGGCCAATGAAGACTTGTCTGGCGAGTTCCGGAGAAGGAATGAAGGGATTTCACAGTACTGGAAGGGGGTGCATCAAGCTCTCGAAGAAGATATTATATCGCCTTCTACTTTGAGGGATGGATTCTGGCCGCTATCTCGGTTTGCTCTGTCAGCTGAAGATGAGTACCTTGATGACCTCACCATGCGTGACGCTTTTCGTATAGATGAGCCCTTCATCAAGTAACACCGTGATAGACCGAATGCATCATTTCGGGTGGCTCGTGATGTTTTTGAGGGATATTTTCTTATTGTATGCCCTGCTGATGATGATTCACGACCCTTCTAGGTAGCTAGAGCAATGTCGAATCCTTTTGATGACTCAATTAATCATCCCAACGGTATTAAAGTCCAATACTGGAAACCAGTGTCTACCAAGGAGGATGTCCTAGAGTGTTATGTTGGGTGGAACTCTGGAAGATCCTTCTTATGGGAAGCAGATGAGGATCACACGCCTGAGTGGATTGATACCGATTCACTTATGACTAGTTGGAAATCAAAAATTAAACCTTGGAATCTAAATCCAAAAGTTTGTATTCATGTACTTCAGAGAAATGTTATCTCCAATAGTTTGGTGAGGTTCTAGGAAGTTAAAGTATAATTCATTAGCTTGATGTGAGCTAAATACTACGATGCTCTGAAGTTTAAGTACAATTCATTTAGCTTGATGTGAGCTAAATACTGCAGTTCTAGGAAGTTAAAGTATAATTCATTTAGCTTGATGTGAGCTAAATACTGCAATTCTAGGAAGTTCAAGTATAATTCATTCAGCTTGATGTGAGCTAAAAACTACGGTGCTATGAAGTTAAAGTATAATTCATTTAGCTTGATGTGAGCTAAATACTATTGTGCTATGAAGTTAAAGTTTACTTCATTTAGCTAGATGTGAGCTAAAAACTACGGTGCTATGAAGTTCAAGTATCTTTAAATCAGCTTGATATGAGCTGAATCGTAGGACAACTTCTTTGTATAAGGAAGTTTGTCATATTAGTAGGATAGGTCGTTAGTGTTTGTATGTTGGAAACATTATTGGATTATATTATATGCACTATGATTTTTAGACAAACTGCTGTGATATGAAGGCAGAAACTGTCTAATTTGTATATCATTTTTAAGCTTCAAGGTTGTGAAGTTTAATATAAAATATAAATTCCAGACACTATACTGCTCACATGCAGTTCAAATATGTTGTGTTGTCGTGGAAGACTCTATACTCTCTAATTTTATTGTTACAGAGTCATTTCTCCATTCATGATAATATCGTGCAAATTGCCCTTTAACATTTGTTGGAATTATTTTAGCAACAGCCATTATGAGAAATTAGTTGACTCTAAGCTAAACTTGAAACCTCTCACGCTTTAAAGTGACATGTATGATATTTTGACATGCTTAAATTGCTTAAATTGCTTAAAATGTCCTCTTTTGAAGCAATAAGCAACAATAATTTATATTGCAACTCCTATTGTATGATGCAATGTGTAAAAAATGGCTGATTAAAAGAACAGTGTATCAATTTTGAGTCCCAATATAATGAAAGTCCCATTATATTTGATACAATTTTAGGTCTATTTTAAGCACTATATTAATTTGGGACTTCCAAAAGTCCCATTTTAATGAATATGGTGTTAATAGTATAATTTTTTAAAAATACACTGCAATCTAGATTTGAAATGAATTTATCTTTTTCTTTTTTAAAAATTTAGATATTTAATAGTTCATTAGATAAACCATACTACAATCTAAATTTAAGCTTCAAACTATGATATTTGTTTTACTTTTTATTTTGCTTTGAGAGTTAATCTTCACTTATCTTTATTTTTAAACAATTTGTGTTCAGATGAGCTTAAGATAATTATAAATATAAGGTGTGTTTTACTTTTCAAAACATAATTTCTATTTTTCTTCGCTTGAGTATAATTTATCAAGACATATGACTTGTTTTACTTACTTTTATTTTATTTTGAAAGTCAAAATTTCACTTATTTTTATTTTTAAACAATATGTGTCCACATAAACTGAAGGTGATTCTAAATTGAAGCTACAATTTACTTTTAAAAACATCTTTTCTATTTTTTATTGCTAGAGTATAGTATATAAAAACATATGACTTGTTGAAAATATATTGTCTCACTTGTCTTCTCTTATATTTCTGAGTTGGTCACTTATGATATAATTTCCCCCCTTATGAATATATTTTACATATATATTTCAAAGGTTTGATAATACTGTATGTATTTCTATCAATATATTTGAAGACTTAAACATATTTTAAGATTGATATATTTTTTATCAATATATGTTATCATCATATAATTATACTTATATATATTTCATGAAGATATATTTTATAAATTCACTTTTAGATCTTGAATTTTCATTTTTGGATTTAAAAAAATCATGGCTAGATTTTGGTCTATGTACTTCATATCTATGTATGATCTTTGACTTCCCATTTATGATTTTCAATCTTCCATTTATGATTTTTAATCTTCCATTTATGATTTTCAAACATTCAATTATTTTGAGGTGCTTCAAATATTTTGCTCAAAACTTTGGAATTTTTATTACAAAACTTATGGTTTAACTATGCTTTTGGCAATTCCTCATGACCAAATCCCTTGTTTACAATTATTTAAACCCTAGCCGCTATGACATTTGTGATAAAAAACAATCTTTGACTCAAAAGCTGACCCTGCGACCATAATGAACTACAAAGATGCGGCCATAATGAACTACAAAGATGCTACTTTGGAGGAAAGGGAGGCCGAGCTGCGAGGCCCCTCAAATATCCAGGGAAGTTGGCTTTAGAGGGCTGTGGCGCCTTGGATTTATGCGTTGGCGAGGTCCATTTATGGCCGGGTGGGGAGCTTGAACGCCAACTACCCCTCGGATTTGAGGTTGGCAGTGCAGATGCTCGTAAACTTACTCCAGGTTTTGTAACTTGCCGAGCCATTTGGGTAACTCTCCTTCAAGGTTACAGCCCGCACACTCCAAGACCTGGAGCTCTTGAAGCCTGGTGAGAGATTCCGGCCGGTAAGGTGTTATTCTTCTGGTCAAAATTATTTCATGACATGACTAGGTGCTGGAGCTTCATCAAATTACCAAGCTCCGGAGGTACGGCTCCGCTGAGCCCACTTTCCACTACGTCCAGAACTTGGAGCTTGTGAAGGCTACCGATGGAACTGGGCAACTCCCCGGAGAAGAAATTCAAGGAGAGGTTGAGGTAAAGGAGGTTCTGAAGCGCCGGAGCCCATGTCTCGGCAGGGATGGCGCCGGAGGAGTTGTTGCTACCGAAATTGAGGTGCTCCAAGCTGGTGCAGGCGCCGAGCTCCAGGGGAAGAGCACCGGAGAGCTTGTTTTCTTGCAGCTGGAGGGAGGTCAGGTTTGGAATTTGGCACAAAGCTGGTAAACGAAGCTCTGTCAAGCTGTTTAGATTCATATTTGAAAGATCCACACCTGAATTACAAACTTCTGTTTAGTAAGGTTGATTAAGAAATATCATGTCATAATTCAACCATAAAAACAAAAACAAAGAGATGAATTATGTTTAGTCATTAAGGTTAATTAAGAAAGATTATGTTATGAAACTATGCATGCAGTCATGAAGAGAATACCGGTGACATGGCCATCAGCAGAGCACTTGACACCGGTCCAATTGCAAGGTCTAGTCTCCGAATCATTGCCACTCTCCCAATTTGCAAGGAAGTTTTGATCATCGACAACGTACCCTCGAAACTCCAGCAGTAGTTGTGCTTCCGGAACAGCTTGAATGATAGCCTTCTCATTGCTGAACATCAGGAAGAAGACACAAATCCATAAGCCAATTTTGAGTGTTTCATTTCCCATGTTGCAGATCAGAGAACCAAATTCATTAATCCAATCTTTCTTGCTGTGAGATATGGATTGAATTATTCTCTAGTTAAGTGCAACAATGAACTCTGATTAATTGGATTAGACTGTGATGACTCTGAGCTCTGTTTTGTCACTTCACTCTTTCCCAAATTGTGATGAGAATGTTGTTCGATGTAATATACCCTCAGTTAGGGTTTCATTCGCTCCATAAACATCTGTTCATCCTGTTATGCGGCGCCACAGTACTACAAGTACTCGCCCATACAATGTAATCACTCTCTTTTATTTGATCTGAATATACCAACATGGTATCAGAGCGTTAGTACTGAACTTGTTAGATCGCAGATCTTAGAACTCGTTTCCTACGTACTAGCTATGGATCCAACTAGAGAAGTCCTTGAATCAATGAAACTAGAAGGACAGACCAATTATATTCTCGGGAGTTACAAGGTGAAAATGCTACTTATGCAAGAGGATTTATGGAAGTTTGTATCACCTGAGAGCAGTCCCAACACCTCATCCAGCAGTTCCAGCGGAGTTTCTGGAATAGCCACCTCTGCCGACGCAGGCACTCCAACCCCAACGCCGACCATCAGCCCATCTCCTGTGGAAGACAACACTGCGAGCAAAATCCGAGCTTGTAGAATCATTATTGCCACGATGAGAGATTCTATTTTACTGCACATCATTCATTTGACAGATCCTGTACAGATCTGGAGTAGACTTAGGACTCTTTATGATGTTCAGAGCCCCTCTAGACGACTAGCCCTAAAAGAAAAATTGTATTCCCTACGAATGCAAGAAGGGAAAAGTCTAGATCTTCACTTACAGGACATCAACTCTATAGTGACACAACTGTCTAGCTTAGGGGTCATCATTGCAGATGAAGATCTTGTGGACAAGGTACTCTCAACTCTCCCTAAGAGTTGGTCTACCTTCAAGACTGTACAACAGGGGAGAGATAAGACTCCTACATTTCAGGAGCTTCAATGCTCCCTTCTACACGAAGAAAGCTCACGGACACTCCAATCTCAGCAAGATTCCGAAGAAGTCTTTTACCTGAACACGGAAGATTACAACTCAAATTTCAACCGTGGCGCAGGTCGAGGGTTCTACCCAAACCGTGGAGGCCGAGGATTTTGTGGCGGCCGTTCCAACAGCAGCGGCCCAGGACGTTTCAGCAGGGATCGTGGTCCTTCGTCTTCGCAGCCCCGAACCTGCAGGAAGTGTGGTAAAGAAGACCACAGTGAGATCGATTGTGACATTACCAAGGTAGAAAAACAAATCAGAGATCTGCAAATTCAACTTTCCTCGCTCAAAACTGTTGACAATTCCTACGCAGCATACGAAGAATCACCCGAAGGAGATTCAGATGAGTAGTATGGTGAGGAGGAAACTGAAGCGGCCCTAAATGCTTGCATGAGCGCTTTTGCTAAAGACGAGGAGCCCTGGTTTCTGGACTCCGGTGCAAGCTCGCACGTTACTGGTAATCCTTCCGTAGTTTCATGTACCTCTAGCTCCCTTAGAGCAAACATACAAACCGCAGCTGGTCAAGTCCTTCCTGTCTCATATAAAGGCAATGTTCAATTTGTAGATAAGGAAATAAAGACTCTACAAAATATTCTCTATGTCCGTGGTGTTAAGACCAACTTATTGTCTGTTGGGCGCCTTACCGACCTAAGACACACCGTTATTTTAAATTCCAAAACCTGCCTTATCTTTGATATACACAACCCTGCTCAGATTTTCCTAAGAGCCACAAGAGACCCGAAAACAAAACTCTATAGACTTTGCTCAAAAGCAATAGTGATAGAAAACCTTACCTGCTCTGTGGCAAATAAATCGGTTTCTATCGAAACCACTGATCTCTGGCATTGTCGCCTTGCGCATGTGAACAGACAGAGTCTCTATCACATGACAACCCAGCGACTAGTCACGGGTGTCCCAGCTCTACCATTTATCAAGAGAACCTGCTCGAGTTGTATCATGGGCAAGCTACACCGTGACAGCTTCCCCAAGCTCCGCACCACTTACTCCAGCGCTCCACTAACTGGTACACACCGACCTATGTGGTCCCCTGAACACTGCCACAAAATCAGGTTGTAAGTACATCCTTACCTTTATTGATGACTTCACACGAAAAACTTGGTTGTATTTCTTAGTACAGAAGTCACAAACTTTTCCATAATTCAAACAGCTTGTCGAAACTCCACTACTCAAGATCAAGACGCTCAGAAGTGATCGAGGAGGAAAATATTGCTCACAAGAATTCCAAGACTACTGTGCAACACACGGAATTCATCACCAATTAACGGCAGGATAGTCACCACAGCAGAATGGAACCGCCGAGAGGAAAAATCGACAACTTCTCGAAGGCATCCGCAGCGTGGCTTCAGGTACAAGAATTCCCCGCTCCCTCTGAGACGAAGTTGCTAAATCTGTCAATTACATTCAGAACAGACTACCCTGTCGTGCTCTAAACCGAGTTACTCCTGAGGAGGCATTTACAGGAATAAAACCGAATATTGCTCACCTTTGCATAATTAGATGTTTGGCATATTGCCACATACCCAAGGAGAAACGCACCAAGTTAGATCCGAAGGCACTCCCCACTTTTTTCCTTGGATATGATGAGGCATCTAAAGCCTATTGCTGCTGGGACCCAGTTTCTAGACGAATTATTATCAACAGGGATGTTCACTTCGAAGAGAACCAGTTTTCATTTCCTAGTCCCATTCCTAAGCCTATTCCAAACATCCTAGATTCACTGCAAGCCCCGCTACTCCCCGAACCCGAGGTCTCTAATCAGCTTGGCTCCTCACCTACTTCTGACCGATCTCAGCTTCTGCTACCGTCACCCTGCCCTGCCTCTCCACCCTCTCTTTCTCCATTAGTCTCCTCACCAGCTCATTCGCCTCTTCCCAAACTAGTCGAGCCCTTGTCTTAGCCTGTTCGCCGAAGCTCTCGTACTCGCACTCACAATGTGCGGCTTGGAGACTACTTTGTTTACATGGCTGCCGACTCCTCAGACTGTGTGCCCATAATTACTCCAATTCGTTAGAATTCCTACCTAGCCCTACATCACCAGATTCACTCACTTTCAACCAAGCCAATTTAGACCCCGAATGGCGAGCAACTATGCAAAGGGAGATGGATAGCATTTCAAAGAATAAAACCTGGGAATTGCAATCACTTCCCGCTGGAATAAAGCCCATAACGTGCACGTGGATTTACAAGGAAAAAGGACTCCCTGGCCAATTACCTACGAAAAAAGCCAGACTGGTAGCCCGTGGTTTCGAACAGAAACCTGGACTAGATTTCGCAGAAACCTTTGCGCCTGTGATATAGTGGGCTACTATTAGGACAATTGTCGCCTTGGCATCAACCCGAAATTGGCCTGTACACCACATGGACGTCAAACTACATTCTTACATGGGATTCTACAAGAACTGGTTTTCATGCAACAACCCCGTGGTTTTGTTATCCCAGGACAGGAGTCTAAGGTTTGTCGACTCCTTTGCTCTCTCTATGGATTAAAACAATCTCCTAGGGCCTGGTATGAGAGAATAGAAACATCTCTCCAAACCCTAGGACTCAAACGAAGCAGTTTTGATCCTAACTTGTACTTCCTACATAAGGACAATCAGATTCTTCTGCTCATGTTATACGTCGATGACCTTTTTATTACAGGGAGCTGCCCTCGACTTATAACATGGCTAAAGACATTCTTACTTGACACTTACGACATGACAGACCTAGGGTTAGTGAAGAAGTACCTCGGCATCGCTTTCGAGTACCTCCCTTGCGATATTTTTCTTCACCAACATGCGTACACCCTCTCCATACTTAGGGAATTTGGCCCTGCTAATTTACGACCTGCCAAAATTCCGCTTCCTGCCGGAGTCACTCTCTCTGCAGACACCAACACGGAACCCGTTAGCTCTACTTTCTACTCCCAACTCATCGGGAAATTAATCTTCTTGACTGTCACGAGGCTAGACATCTCCTTCGGTGTGAACCGAGTCGCCTCCTACATGGCGAAGCCACAACAAGCCCACTTGGACCTTGCTGTGCACATTCTCCGGTACCTGTCCTCAACCCCAGACCACGGCATCCTCTACGACAACACCTCTACATTTGAAATTCAAGGTTTTACGGATGCGGACTGGGCCACATGCCCGGACACCAGACCTAGTATAGATGCTTACCTATTCACTGCAGCTGGCGCTCCCGTTTCCTGGCAGTCCAAACGCCAACTGAAAATCTCCCGCTCATCAACCGAATCGGAGTACAAGTCATTAAGTGACGGTGTCCAAGAAGGAGTGTGGTTATTCCGCCTACTCAGTGAGCTCCAAGTTCACTCCCTGGAGCCTACCCCTTCCGGCCGTGGCCATTCAACCATAGCTACAGCATTAGTACCCGTCCCATTAGAAATCCAAAGCGACAATTAGAGCGCTCTTCAGCTGGCCAAAAACCCTGTGTTTCATGCGCGTATCAAGCACATCGAGATACATTACCATTTTGTGAGAGAGCGGATACTTGGGGGGGAAATCATACTGAAATATATTCATACTTCTCAGCAACCCGCTGATGTTCTTACAAAATCCTTAGGTCGACTCAAATTTGAACTTCACCAAAAACACCTCAACCTCTACAGTCTACAGTATCTCCTCTCAACAAACCCCAACCAGAAACCCTAACCTGACAAGTAAGCTACTGCCTCCTCTAAGGTCGGGAAAGATTTAAACTGCGCTCCTCTGAATCTGTGCACCTGCTCCTCACACTCCGCCCAGGTACGCACAACTCCCGGCCGACGTCCACCCTTGACAGCGTAATACTTTCCTTTCGACACCCTGAGTTCCGGGCTCGCACCTCGAACAATCCTTGACTCCAAATGAATTGCTCCTGTATCGACTCTCCTTGCTCCCCTAAGTTCCTCGGTCTGCCACGACTGCGCCACCAATTGCTCTTCACGCACCGCAGCTACTTCCTCTTGTACAGTACCCGGAAGAAAAGATACGTGATTCTCTTAATTGTTTTAGAAAAATGTACTGGACAGCTAATTTGGTGAGCTCATGGGAGGTTAAAAATTCATGGAATTCAATGCAAAAAATTGCATTTGAAAGCCTTCAGACTCTATTTCAATAATACTATTTGTTTACACAGAAAAAAAATCAAAATCAACACAAAATTTGCTTTCTCCTATATAGTACTCAAAATCTAGTACTACCACCTTTTGCACTAATTACTTCTTTCATACGTGTAGGCATGGTATCAACAAGGGTTTTTAAGAGATCTAAAGGTATCTCTTCCCATACTCTATGAAGTGATTCCACCATTTCTTTTGCATTGTGTGACCCGGATGTACTTTAAACTGTATCTTTAATAATCTTCCATAGATTCTTTATTGGATTCAGATCTAAAGAGTTGGCAGGCCACTTCAACCTCTTTATACCCATTTTTTCTCTCCACTTGTTTGGCAAATTGCTACGATGGACCAGAGCGCCATCCTCCATAATCAACACAGCTTCTATCACCAAGGGTGTGCAAAGCCTTCCTTACAGTACGAGTACCAACCTCTGCAACACGTGCCATCTCATTTGTAATTTCTGTGAGTGGTCTACGACGATCTTTACTAAGGAGGCGTTCTAAGTATCTCATATTCCGCTTTGTGAACATTCCAGGCCTACCCGATGGCTTTGGTGACTTCACAGTTCCTTATTTTTTGAAACTGTTTATAATACCATAAACAGTTGAAGAGGGCATACCTAATTCTCTTGCTATCTCCACACCTTTGCTTCTAGCTCTGTGCATTCCAACCACTTGTTCTTTCTCAGCATCTATCAGCATCTGTCAAGGCTCTAGTCTTCATCTTTCTCAAAAGATTATGCCACTCAACCTATCCACAACACTAAACAAAATTATTTCAACAAGAATAATATACCACACGCTAAACAAAGTCATGCTAACACCCACAATCATCTCAAAAGTTAACCCTACAACTTACAATGCAATCACAATTCAATATCACATACATATCTTTTTTTAAAACAGTGGCCAAAAACATTATTATACCATAATGAGGCCTAATAATAGTTAATGCATGAAAAAGGCATGGACACACTTTAGATAGGGCAATGGAGAACTATTACTTTATATAGATTTTTTCTATAATTAGACAAAAACCATTTACTTTTGACAACCTTACTCTTAGTTCTATAAATAGGTAAAAATCCCAAGGCAATTGCTCACAAAGTGAAAGTGTAGTGCTCACTTGAAGTTCACTGTCCATACTCTAGTTAACTTGGAGATAAGTAAAATTCACGTATCTTTTCTTCCAGGTACTGTACATCTCTACTGCGACCGAAGTACCAGCGATCAACCTTCTCGAAAATCACCTCAGAGACCTTCAGGAACAATGCTGCAATTCCCCACGCAATCAGCCCAATTAACCTACATATACTGCTCTCTTCGGCCATCCTCTTCTCCCTCATTTGATTCCTGCTCCTCTGCTCACGAATCCCTTGTACAAATCGAATTAGCATTAGACTAGTTACAGACACAAATTAACCTTGCATCTCCCGACTTAGGTTAAGGGGGGGTGTTCAATGTAATATACCCTCAGTTAGGGTTTCATTCGCTCCATAAACATCTGTTCATCCTGTTATGTGGCGCCATAGTCCTACAAGTACTCGCCTATACAATGTAATCACTCTCTTTTATTTCATCTGAATATACCAACAAATGTTGGCTATAATTCTGATGGTGTAGAGGTGGAATCTGATGTTGCATTGGAATGGTAAGAAATGTGAGATTAAAGGAGGTTGGAATGTTGGCATATGTGGAGTGATAATGGGCTGATTGGGATGATAATTTAGAGTGCATAAAATGAGTAGTAGGTGGGACAAAGGTGAGGACAATGGGATTGAGAGAGTTACTGAGCGTGACACACTGATGAGCATGAGCAAGATTTGGTTGTTGTCTTCTTCATACATGGAACACATGTGAATGGGCTACCTCTAGAAATGTTTTGCCATCCATCTCTAAGATTTCACGGTTTCAAAAGGCTCGTCAAAACAATGATTGGGGAGATCGTTGTAAGTCAGCCAAATGAAAGTGCCAAATTGTCAATTTGATTTTCAAAGTTTAAGATTTTTCTGGTTCAAAACCTGAATCTTACCTAAGTATCATATGAGTATAGCCAAGTATCACATAAATATCATGCATAAATTATTGAATAATCTCATTAAAAAGAGAATAGTAGTTGCATGACCTTTAAAACTTCTCAAACCTTGCCTTAAAACCTTCACTCAATGGCCATGTATAGCAAATATATTGTTGCTAACAAATTTCCAGATATTAGTCAATGTTTTGTTCATGCCTATCTTGGACCAGAAATGATATTCTTTTTGAAATTTTGGCATTCTACACGGAAACAAATGATTAAGATAGCAGCACTAGAAACCACCACTTTTGAAGCCTTTTTGTTGTTGAAATGTTGGTGTGCAAAAATTACACAAAAATTGGGCAATAGTTTTGAATACAGACCAAAACAATTCAATTTTTTTGGAGTTGTATTGGTTTTTAATGAATTTTTGAAGGTCCAAATATAAAAGTTCTAGAAGTTAATATTGGGAGGTTATTGAACCATGTGCAAGTGTACTAAAAACCAAGTAGGAGTCTTGTTGATTTGGATAATTTCCATGAAGTCACATGCTACTTCCAATAATTGGTGCACTTCAACTACTCATTGTTGGTCCCAATTAAGGTCGAGCCATCCATTACCAACCAGGAACCCATCAACTACATGTAGGGTATATAGAAATAGTCATGGGCTGGACGCATTTCCGATCATGTCTACTTTTTGTAGATGCGTCTAAATAGGCTTAGGTGGTTCACTCTTAGTGGTTCTTACAATTTGTGTTAAAGAAATTCAGACTTTCTTTGTCCACAATTATATGCACCAGCAGTGAGCGGTTATGCAATACTCTAGATATTGGTTGGCTTCCGAGAAACTTTTCACTTCAAATAATTATAACTATTAAGATAGTGGGAATAAAATTATGGGACTTTTTGCATTCAACAAGAACCTTATGTTTGCACACATGAAAAAACCTAAACAAATTATATACCTTATTCCCATATGCTAAAATCGTTAAGTGATCGGTTACGGATGGCTTGAACTTAACTACTTTCATTTGCCAAAACTAAATAAATATATCTTTGTGCTAGAGCCTTTGAAATTGCATGTTTTGAAGTTTGACCAAGAGCCGTAACTATGCATATAATCCGATTTCTTTGGTCATGGTTCTTCTTCTATAGTGTAAACCATCCCTTAGAAATAAATCTAGTGCATAAGTTATGTTGTAATGAAGTCACTTCTTCTACATTTAAAAAATAAATAAAAACATGTAAGTTATTTTCCACATCAGTGCCAATTGGGTATTAGGAAACACTCAATTTAGACTAGATTATGCTTGCACATGACTTGACATTCTATAGTTCATGATTATCACCAAGTGTAAGGCCAATCAATCTATTTTCGTTCATTGAAAGAATTAATATTATTACTATTTTTTATTTATTTATATATTCTTAGATCACATTAGCAAAAGAAAGATTGTTCTTACATATTTTAGAGCATTTATTTTTGACATTATATAAATAAGTTAAGAAACATTTCTAAGATTTTTACTATAGAATTTCATGTTTAACTGATGTACATTCTTGTGAGTATTGTCTACTAATTTTTCAAAAAATTCTTAAAATTTGAAGGGGCTAGAAATAGGCATGGCCCAAAGAAGAGTTTGGCTAACCATACACACTAGCCTAGCCACATCTCATATTTTTCAATGGTTACCGTAACACCGTAGCAGATTCGCCTCTAAGTAAATGAATATTTACTTTTTTTGCTTTTTGTTTTTTAGCCAAAAAATCAGTAAAATAACCTTAAATGGCTTAGGAATAACAAAATATTGCAAAAAAAAAAAAAAAAAAATCTATTTTAAATTTCTCTTCATAATTTTTTGATTTTTTATTTTTAGAACTATTTTTGGGCAAACCTGCCATGGTACTACGGTAGTGGACCATTACCATGCACACTGCAAATTGATGCTCCTGGTCCCTCCAGAAGGCTCTGATTTTCCTCTGTAGTTTCCATTATTTATGCAAAATTAAAACAATACCCAGTGGGATGTCTGTTTATTGTTCCCTGTACCATACCTCACTTTGAAATTAGCAACTGTTGATTTCAAAAAACAAATCCAATAACCTTGCTTTCTCTGATTTCTCGGGAGAATTGTACATGCCTTGCAATTCAAGATTCATCCTCTGAGGCAACCGTAAATTAATATTAAGAAAGGGATGGGGTGATGTTCAGTTTTCCGATGTTAGCTTCTAATCCACTTCTTAGACTGTGTGATCAGCAATAGCCTGTCAAGCGCTTCTAGACATGGTGGTCAGTTTCATGTCTTCTCAACCAACCCAATGCAAAATATGCCTGACTCTAGACAAGTAAACAATCACCAATTTCGGCCGTAAAGACTGGGTCTTAGCAAAATTGGACGCTTGCTTCCAAGCGGTGGATCCCATATCTGCAAAATAAACTTTCATGATGGAATGACAAATAGTACAACATCCCGTCATGACGCAAAATAAACCTCTGGCTGTGTAACCTCCCTTTCACACAATTAAGCAAACTTCCAAGCCAATTAGCATCTTGCACTAGTTATTGCTAAATTTCTTGTGCAGCTATTTTAGAAGCTTCAGGTACAATCAAAATCTTGCAGTACTCTGGACTCTGGAGTCTGGACAGTGGACCATACTGCTTTCCTACAACACTAAGGGGGCCAGTTCACATCAAAAAACTTGGGCCCAAGCGCAAAGACGCAAGTGTTACCTTGTTCTTGGATATCATTGTAAGCCGGGTACAATCCTTGATATGAGGGAGTTACAAGTGAGTAGTGTCCTGAAATATTGGTGAAAATTTGTATAAAGGGCCACAACGCATAGTAAAATAATGACAATAATAAGAAAACACTAAAGTGTTTATTTTTTTTATTTTTTTTTTTTATTTTATTTTTTTTATTTTTTTTTTAAAGATTGAACTGAGATATCCCCCATTTGCCACTTTTTGTCAAAAAATAGTTTAATTTGGGTTCCAAAAATTATGGGACCCAAGCTTCAAGTTAGGCTTAAGGAATACAAAGCCATTACAAGGTTCCTATTTGGAATGGGTTGGAGCTTAAGGAGGATATGATTCTCGGTAACTCACATCACTCTGAACAGGCTGACATCAAAATTCAGATTGATGTTACTTAGGCCCACTTTGCACGCCATTTGGGATTGGTTGGATTGCTCAGTAATTCTACCTCCAATTGCGGCCTCAGTTCTAGCCAAAGTTGGGAGTTTGGGCAAGGGTAAACCTTGTCCCAATTGCATCACCAAGGCCCAAATATTTTGACACCACAACAGTGCCATGTAAGGTAGAGATGGGTATTCCCGTCAGGGTTCTAATTCCGTGGCCTATCAGTGCACCAATATCTGAGTAGACAGCACCTGACTACCACACTCAGTAGATTGTATAACAACCTATCATGTTCTCCATGCAAGAATCTTTGTATTGCATATACCTACTCATAGAAATAGTGGTCTACAATGTTGCACTTCAAAAATTTGTGAAAATTTGATAAATTTCAAAAAAAATATAAAAAAATCAGATTTGTGATTTTCTACCTAACTTTTATTTGTATAAATTTTATCCCCATAGTTTTCCCAATCCCAAATATGCTGAATGGCTTAAACTGGGGGGAATACCCATCTTTACCTTAACGATAAGATAAATTGAAGTGCCGATTAGGCCCTAGTATAAAGTCCTTGGGCCCAATTTAAAAAAATCAAGCAATCCTACTGGTTGAAATTTGAAGAGTTTGGGCTGTCCTTCAATCCGGCCCCAAGTATAATCCGGCCCTTAGCAAGTTTTTTGGTAATTTTTGGAGGCAATGTTGTGGTTTGTCTCAGTACAATTTTACGTAGGTTTCATATTGCAGCTGGTTGAGGGCTGGGGGTAATGGCCATAAGTCAGTATTACATATCAGAAAAGTTAACAAGTACTACATATTTGCTCTCAAGTGTGGTTACTTTGCACAATTAGCACAGCACACATAAGTTTCAAATTCAATGTATTATTGAGAGTACGGTAATACTTGTACCTTTGAGACCTGGATTACTAGTAGTATGTACTGTTTGTCATGAAAAATTAAATCAAATCTCATATTAAAATCTGCCACTGGTAACAAGGTACTAGAAGTGAATACCTGCTATATTCAAACTTGCATATACATGTGTACAAAAGTTGCACCCAGTGTACTCTTCCTAGCCACACTTTCAATTCTACTCAGTGTGGAACACAATATCCTAAGTTGATAGCAGGTTGTTCACCTTTGAACAAAAGTTTTTTTGGGGGGAAAAAAGGTTTATCTCCCTAAAATTTATAAATCACTAAAAGTAATCTTAAGTGGATTTAAAATAGAAAAATAGCACATAAAATATTTTCTCACATTTTCGATTCTGCATTCCTAAAATTTCCATTCTTTCTTTTTTCTTTTTCTTTTCCAGAATTATTTACGAACAAACCTGTGAACGACGTACGGCAGTGTTTCTTTTACTGGCGAAATGGAGCCAAATGGCGAAATAAAAATAGAAATTTCCTATATTTGGCTATAAATTCCTAAAATCATTGATTGGTCGGAGCCAAAAATTACCCAACATGTAACTTGGGTGGAGCCATCATTCCCCCAACAAATTGCACTTTTTAAGGTGTCCAATGACATAAAATTACATAATACCCAAAATTAGTGGGAAAAAAACAGGGATTGCCAAAGGACTTCTCCATAAAAAAATTTGATGAAGCCAAAAATTTGCTCCCAATGTATTCTTTGTGGCCATCCTAGCACCAAACCATAAATCATAGGATTTACACTGACGTACGGTACTCAGACAACGTAGTGTTGGTATCAATAAAATTTTACGTCTCATGCTAGTATGACAGATTTAAGTGCAGGTTTTGCACCCATAGAATGACACCGGGGAGTCAAAAAGAGTTCTGTCACTGCATTTAGTAAGTGTGGGCGTATTTGGAGTATGTAGTGCTTGAAATACTCAAACAAATACTTTTCCGGTAATCCAACATGGGTGGATTTGACCAAAGAAAAGACTTTAGCACTTTCAACTTTTTCCTTTGAACACAGAAATTATAATTCTGTTGTACTTAGAATACATAAACTTTGACTTGCAACATGTTGCCCATGTTCCATATCCTACGACATCATGATCCCAAAATTAAAATATGGCAGCATATTATACATAATCTTCAAAGTTCAGTTACATATTTAGAAATGTGAATACATTTTTTTATAAAGACTTCCTCTTTTCCAAGATTGCATATCATACTGATGAAAGAATTTGGTTGGAGCAAAAACAAAGTGAACTTGGTTGGAGCAAAAACAAAGTGAACTTGGTTGGAGCAGAACTAAAGTTAATTTTTTCGATTTCCTTTTCAAGAAAACTAAAAATAGCTTGAAATGGATTAAAAATGACAAATATCATAAAAATTAATTTGTAATGTTTTTGTCTTTTCATCTTTAAAATTTTATTTTTTATTTTTATGATTTATTTACATACAAACATGCTACCAATGTACGAAATGATTTAACAATGCTAAGAGCCATCCACCCTCGCATCCACCTTTGCAAAGGCATACAAGTAAACCAATACATTGATTGTCTATGAATTGAAGGGAGAGCTATAAGTTGGCTCCATGCAAGGACTTTATTACCTGAGTCTCAATGGAGATGTTGAAAAAGATCCTTGAAGATTGTAACGTATTTTGATACCAAAGTACCAACTTTGTTACATGTGAAAATTTTAACAATTTCATTTTCAGATCTTAAGCTGCTTAGATTGTAATTTACTAGGCCTAAAGTAAAAAAGAATTAGTTTTGACACTTTTTACTCCTAAATACCAAGAAACTTCAAAGGTTAAACGGCGAAGGTATTTTGATAAATAAGATACATCATAAGTAAATAACATGGTTGCTAAAAAACTGAAAGGAAATAAAAAAACTGTGAAATGTTTGAAGACAAAAAACAAAAATATAAATATAAATTTCAAGGCTTTTAAAAATGTGTTAATTTCTAGTGTTTTAGTTCAAAAATAGTGAAATTTACTGTTTATTTTATATTATTTTAATATGTCAACAAATTAAAGGAACAAAGTGGGGAGCAGCAATCATGCTATGTGCCTATGTTGTTAACTAGGATGCATGCAGCATGCAGCAAATTAACATTTAGACTGGTGGTACTACAGGTACTAGCTTCAGAGCTTCAGGAAAGGGATTCATGTGTGGCAGTGTACGGCGGAGCGTCGGTTCAATGGCTACTCGAGGCCAGCTTTATGTCCAAGGCATGGACCAAGCAAAAGCATTATCATAACTAACACCACCCTTTTTTTGAAGTGTAAGGTTGTAACAACAATTTGAGCAAAGCAAACTGATCAAACTTTGCCGAACTTTCTTTTTCTTTTTTCTTTCTTTCTTTCTTTTCTTCTTCTTTTTTTATTTTTTATTTTTATTTTTATTTTTAATAAAAATTTTGAGTCAAATGGTGTGATAATATTGCGAACTTTAGATCTTGAACCTTACAGGTTTGGACGTTGGGATGGTTCACTAACTTGGATCATGTGAGCGTCTGCTCCAGAAAGCAGAAGGTGACCAACCCAACCAGGTCTGGAGCCTGCCCCCCCCGACGAGAGTCCTTTCTCAGTCTCACCTGAACTCATACCGTGTACTATAGCAGGATCGCCCAAAAATAGTTCTAAAAATAAAAAAACACAAAAATTAATATAAAATGAACTATTTTTTGCAATATTTTGTTATTTTTAAGCGATTTAAAGTAGTTTTCTTGATTAATTTGCCAAAAAACAAAATTGAAGAATTCAGGTTTTAAGAGGCGAACCTTATTTTTTCAAAAATAAAGAAATATTCATTTGCTAGGTGGCAAACTTGCTATGGTGTTACCGTAACTCGACTAATCTATCTTACAATTGAGCATGGTTTGTCTCACTCCACGGTTCCACGGTGGAATCCGTCGGGGAGACAAAGTGAGCTATAGTCAATGTGCTCAACGGCACGGGTCTCACTAGTAAAGGTACATACAAAATGTATGACAAAGGAGTGACTTGGAGTTTGATATTATAGTAGAACACCATGGTATGCCATTCTTTAATTTTCTTTAATTCCAAGACGACTTGTGGGATCTTAGATACACTTGTGAATATTTGGCATTTGTTAGTAGCAAGAATGTTCAAAATTAAGATATGAGAGTTTAATAGAAACTCATTGATCTAAATTTCAATGTTTCTTTTAGCCCTGAATCCTTTAAAAGTATGGAGACATCCTAAATACAACCAAAAGTTATTGTATTCTATATGTCACATACGCATGTTTCGATATTTATGTATTAACACCTTACTTGGTGACTATTCAGTAATAACTTGGTTATTGAAACATATATAGCACAGTTGTTTTTTTTTTTTGGAGAAATCTTATAAGATGAATCTATTGTATTCTAAATGGTGGGTATTTTCCATGTTCTCTTGTATTTTATGAAAATGACCTATTTTTTAATATGCATCTAATATATATATATATATATATATATATATATATATATATATATATATATATATATATATATATATATATATATATATATACATATATATAAAAAATGAATAAATGGTTGATTGAAGATTTTTGAACCCTATAGTCACCTCAATTTGGTATGAAATGACTTTTCAAAGACTTCATTGTAGATTTAAAGGAAGTCGATGAAATTTGATTTATATTGGTAATTTTTGAGGACTGTAAATCCACAAATGCTATCTTGTGAGCGGTGAGCAGTGAGCACTAAATTTTCAATTTTTTGACTATTTATTTGATATTTTGTCATGATTTTGCATGACATGGCATATATGGGACCTATGACCATGGAAGGTGGTTTAGGGTTTTTGCCAAAGATAATGGTTTCTAAATCGATAAATGTAGAAATTTATACCCAATTTATATCCGAGTGAATTGTGATTATTGCAACATATATCTTAGCAATTCCACGCTATGAAGACGAAGAGGAAACAAATAAAAAAAAGAAAAAAAAAGAAAAAAAAGAAAAGAGAAAAAAAATTAGAAATAAATAAATGAAAGAAGGGAACTAGAACAAAAGTAAATAAATAAAAGGAATATAGAAAAAAAAACCTAAATAAGTAAAGGAAAAAAAGTAGAAAACAAATAAAAAATAAAAGAATGAAAGAAGAAAATAGGGAAGAGGTCCCCCGACTCGCCTCCCTTCATCCAAATATTTGGATGACTAATTTGAAGGTGCAGAATTAATTAAGCGAGACTTAATAACTCCTCAAATGATTAGTATTTTTGAAAACCCACTTCGGATTTGAGTTCATAAGGGGGTTATTTACATAATGGGGAAGGTAAAAAATTATGAGAAAAGTTTTAAGAAAATTACATTTTAATATGGATGCCTTCAAACTTAACCGATAGGAAGTTCAACTTATCAATAAATTAGTACCATTTCTATGATTCAATCATGCATGTGGTCAATGTTAAAATGTATGGCCGGTAGAGAAATTTAAATAGGAGTAGGGTAAAGTGAGGTTAAGGCAAAATATAAAATCCAAAGCCAAACTTAATTTATGATATATAAGTAGGGAAAACATAACAATTTAGAGTAAATATGCAATGATCAACTACACATGTCGTCATCGCTACAAGTACCAATCCAACCATGAGAAGAATCACTATCACTAAACAATACCACTCTGGCAACTTCTGTAGCCATATCAAGGTAAATCTCGGCATCCCGATTGAGATCTCTATCAGATGAAATAGATGGAGAAGGAGCAGCTAAATAAGCTTGAGCCTGCATCTCTGCATAATGTGGAAGCTCAAGAGGTCTAATCGGACTTCTTATCTTGCTAAGATGGCGCGAGATAATAGAGCCACCAATGTCATTCTTCACTGCTTTTTTCCGCCGACTGCACATCAAATTTTAACCATTTATTAATTATTGATATGAATAACTTTGAACATCCTCCTCCACATTCTCCATCTTGATGAAGCACTTAACCATAAATGTTTTGTGCTCCCGTGGATAACGATCTGGAATAGTCAATGGCAGGCCATTGATTGCAAACCATTTGGCCTCCTCCTGGAAGTTAGCCCACTCTGCCCAGGAAATAAGCTCATTCGAAATGAACTTTGAATCAAGGTAAAAAACAATCAAAGCTCCATCATCCTACAAAAAGTGCACATCAAACTCAAAATGGGCCTTAATCCATGTAGACTCCATTTTCTTTCCTGCTGAAATCTTGGGGTGCTTGTTCCAAGAGGGAATCTCACCATCCTGGTCTAAACCTGGAACTAGAAAATCCTCTAGAACATCAAAAATGATGAGGTCCAGAGCAGCCTCGGTCTCTTCACCTCTCAAATTTCTAGCCTTGCTACCGTCGCACTGCTTCACCCAATCCTTGATCTTGGTCCAGCACGCAGGCTCATCCTTCTGTGATAGATCAATAATCAACTCCAAAATGCCCATAGGAGAATCATTAATGATCTCAACCCTAGTGTCTACCTCATCCAACTGCGAGCATGGAATTTTGTAGACAGTCTGAGAAGGCATGGGGGTAAAAAAATGAAGCACCTAATGAACTACAGGAACTATGGCAGCCTGCATGCTGCTGCCTGAAGGAGAAATGCCAACATGAGTCAACATTTTCTCTGGCCCTTCCTTCAAAACCAGCTTGGCCAGCTCCCTGTTCCTTGCTGCCAATTCCTTCTTGAGCTTCACTCTCTGCACCTTCTCCTTCTTCTTGTCCTCCTTCTCCTTCATCCTTGCCTCAGCCTTTGCCTTCCTCTCTACTAGTTTCTTCCTTTGCCTCTCAGAAAGAGAGGCATCATCACCAACCTCCGATGCATCCTCCTCCAAATTCACTGTATTCTCATCCACAAGTTGCAGCACCAAGTTGTCACAGCTAGCCTTCAAAGCTCTCTCATCCCATGACACTTCTCATTCTCCTTCAACTCAAGATACCAATGACACTAGTGGAGGTGTGGAGCTCGAAAATGCCTCCTCAGATAATCTGTAAAAATGCACTCAGAGCTAGAAACATCCACCCATTTCTTAAAACGCTATAGAATATCATTCGTATCAATGGCACCCTTGACTACCAACTCCCTCCAAAAGTACCTCAATATAACCCTCTTCATAGCATTTTCAGCTCCAACTTGGTTAAGAAATGGCTCTTTCTTGGTAAAAGTGCCAGCCTTAGGGAAGAAACCAGTGAAGGCCTTCCCCCAAAGAGTTAGAGAATGAGACCCCAGGGGGGCCACTGCCCGTCAACTTAGAAACTACCTGAGTTCAAAGATATGGGGGTTTTAATTCTTTCTAGGTAAAATTTATATTTTTTTTAAATGTAAGATAACATGAATTAATTGGAAGTTTACATCTTAGAAAAGAATAATGGTAGCATATAAGCCATTTAGCCATTTTACAAGTAAGATAAGGTCTCAAAAATGCTCTTTTTTTAGTCTTTTTTCAAAGCTAAATACCCCCCCCCCCCCCCCCCCCCCCCCGAGAATGAGACTCAATCCACGATCCAATGTCATGTACTGGATTTGGTAGATCCTCTGTCTTCAAAACTATGATGTCCTCCACTACAATCTTGGCATAACAAAGGACAACCTCTTCTTCTAACTACAAGATAAGAAACAAACCAAAAACATTAGAATCCATTACACTAAAGAGAATGCCTTTTTAATTTCAATTGCAACATTATAAGACATGAGATCAATTCAATTTAAGGGAGAAATTATATTTGTACTTAACCCTGCCCAGAAGGCTGCTTGATCTATCCAAACTCGAAGAACTAAATCAGAAGCTGGTGTTGGAGGAAAGTTGTACTCAACCCGACTCTGCTTGCTCATGTTCCACCACTTTAGCCATCTCTCTTTGTACTTGGGAGCAACCTTGGCGCTTGCAAAAAGTTGCAATTTCTTGGGGGACATTTCTGACTTGCTCTGAAAAATATCAAAATGGCGAATGATCTACATAAAATAATACAATAATTTTAGAATGATAGACCTCAAAAACATAGACAGTCACAAAAATATAGTTGCTTTGAAATGAAGATATCTAAGTAAATTATAACAGGCTTAATCATGTTTCTCAGAGGAATAAACAATATACAACGCAAATAGCCTGCTTGCAGCAGAGTTTAAACAATGAGCAAGAATTAAAGCCTGCATTAAGCAGACATCATTGAACACATTTCGACTGGACATAAAAAGCAAAAGAGTTCATATCGACTATGTATAAAATAAAAATACAAAGAAATGGATGCCTTGATTACATGTAAGACTTTTATAAAAATAATTACAGAGTAACTTGCGAACAACGAGCACGCAACAACAAAGTGACGTATGACCATATTTGTTATTTTGAGACAATTTTAGAACTTTGAGACTTTTTGCCTACAATTTCAGCAATTGTTTTTAGACAATTTGAACTTTTTTTGACTTTTTAATTATAGATTATCCTCGACTCGAGGATAATCTTCCCATATATAGTCAAAAAGTTTTTGACAAATATAGAATCAATCAAGAAATCAATGAAAAAACTTTAGTCAAGCATTAAATTGAGACTATGAAAAGTCTCAATATAACGAATATGGTGTTACGTGATTTAAACAGCTTCTACGACGGCAAAACTCAATTAAAAAATAAATTAAAGAGGACCCCAGCTGATTGCTGGAGCCACTTCTCGCAAAAAAGTGAAGTACAAGAGTGAGCCCAAGGCACCCCTCAGATCTGAGGGATGGTCCAGGGGTGCCGAGGTGCAACACTTTTTTCAAGAAACCCTCTACTAAATGAAGCCTCGGTGAGAGGCAATCAACTTTTAAAAAATAAAATTGGGCCAATGCTGCGTGCATCCAGCACGCAGCAGCACACAAACTAAATGAACAACTGCTCTAAATGAGCAAAGACCAAAACAAAAAAAGCACATCGACTGCATGTTGCATGCATGCAGCAGCTAAGAAGGCAACGTGATTAAAAAAAAAAACCAATGCTGCGTGCATCCAGCACGCAGCAGCTCACAACTTAACCATTCTCTGAACAAAACAATCAAACATTGCGTGATGGATGCACGCAGAAACTCTCAAAAAACGAGGAGCAAGAGCATCCATGAGTCTCAAAACTCGAACAAAATAAAAAATAAACAGGACCCCAGCTAATTGCTGGAGCCACTTTTCATAAAAAGTGAAGTTCGAGAGTCAGGTCCAGGCACCCCTTGGATCCGAGGGATGGTCCGGGGGTGCCCATGACATTCAATTTTTTTCGAAAACCCTACGCAAAACTCAACTTGCCGTGAGAGGCAACAAGCATTTTTGACATAAAACAAGTGCAAGGCTGCAAGCTGGATGCACGCAACAGCTCACAAGACGAAGTTGATTGGAAAAAAAAAGACCAAGGGTGCGTGCATCTAGCACGCAGCAGCTCACAAATGCCAAACAATAATCAAAACACGACCAAAGTTGCGTGCTGGATGCACGCATCATCTGTGAAGAAGAAATGCAATGTGCGACAATGAGACACTAAAACTGAGAATAAAAAAAAAGGACATGACCCCAGCTGATTGCTGGAGGTACTTCTCAGAAAAAAGTGAAGTTCGAGAGTCAGGTCTAGGCACCTCTTGGATCCGAGGGATGGTCCAGGGGTGCCCATGACTTTCACTTTTTTTGAAAACCATCACCAAAACCAAACCTACCTTGAGAGGCTAACATCATTTCAGAAATAAAACAACTGCAAGGCTGCGTGCTCCATGCACGCAGCAGCTAAGTAGGCAATGTGATTCAAAAAAAAAACAACCAACGATGCGTGCAAGCAGCATGCACCATCACACAAGATAACCAAGGAATTTAAAAAACCACCCAAGCTGTATGCTGCTTGCACGCAGCAGTAGTCAACTATAAACAGCAAGAGCGAAACGATAATCACAAACGGGAAAAGGCTGCGTGCTGGCTGTATGCAGCAGCTCTCAAAAACAAGGAGCTCACGCATTCATGAGACTCCAAAACTCAAATGAAGAAAAAGAAAACAAGAACCCCTTTGATAATTTATTGAAATGGACGTACCTCTTTCAAGAAACCTTCGCCATTAGCTGGGTTGGCAATGGCCAAGTATCAGTCCAATTTGGTTCCTAGGGATGTTTTCTTCACCTCAAATGCCTTCTTGGCAACGGCAAGGAGCTCTGAGGGACTTCCCACCTTGTCCTCTCTGCGACCTATGACCAATGTGTCCTTATAGCTCCGAATAGCTTCCTCTTGGGCGGTTGATATCTCTCTCTAAAATACATGAATCAGTTGTTAGTGTATTGGTTTTGAAAACAAATGAAGTATTTACTGATAAATAATTGACAATTTAAATCCATTGAACATTCTCACCTTGTATAAGAAGTCAATGAATGCATCATATAACAAATGATACCACTTTCTGTTCTTCATACGCCCCCACTCTATAATGCTTGCTTGCAGATCCTCATCTTTGACCAGACCCTTCAGCTGGTCAAAGTCCAACAGACCTAGCTATTGGACCCGCTTCACCTCATGGGTCCAATGTTGAACAACATGGTCCACTTCATTTTTTCTACAAACACTTGACAGTCAATCAATAAAATTGAACTATTAAGCATTTGTAAATTAAATCAATGAAAAAAATTCTAGAAAATCATATACTTTTGTTTGTAATGAGTTTAAACTGAATGAATTACTTACTTGTTCCAATCTGTCATGGCATGCAACAACATATTGCAATTTGCAGGCATGAAGTTGATGATGATTGAACGGGCTGAAACATGGAAAGAAGCATCATCCTTGTGGAGAGTGTTGATCAAGCAATATGGCGATGATTGCCGTCCCATACATAGAAGTAGCGATTGGAGTATTTCTTCAAATCTGGATTTGACAGCAAACGTGCTTCGAACTCAATGTCCTCCTTGCGCCATAAATTAGACCAGATAGACCTGTGTACCTCGGTGACACTTGACTCTTCCATTCTAAAGCTCTTCAGAGATAGATAGAAGCACGATGAACCTCGCTTGTACCCATGGCTAAATTCTGCCTTTAGCTTCTGTATGTCGGTCTTCAATGGCTCCCTCGCATCCTTCATAGGAATCATCCTGCATAGTGGCACATCAATCTCCATGCCTGGTATGTCAATTGCTTCTTGAAGTGCAAGATGTGAGCTATCTTGCACAGCCTTGCGGAGCTGATCTTCCATCTCGGCCAAACCAACATCGGTACAGTCCATGCTCGTGGACGGGCTCTGCACCTCTTCCATGCCCTGGTCACAGCTCATCTGCATGCGAAACATGAAACCAGGTTAGCAAATGTCTAGAGCTAAGTTGCGGCACCACATTATCTTCGGCTCAATATGTCAATTATATTTTCATTGCCTTCTCATGAATCTATACAAAAGAAATGAGGTTCATGATCACGCTGCATTGAGCAAATAAACCACAAAGAGCAAACAGAGCTGGTAGGCATAAACTAAATTCGGATTTACCTTTAATGAATTTGAATTTGAGATGGACCGGTCTCCCTCCACCTCCTAGAAAGCAGTCCGCTCTTCTCTCGGGAATTTTTCAAGTTGATTTACCTGCATCAGTGACAATGTGTCAATTAGTATGTACTTCATATTTAGAGAACCACGCAACATTCAGAAATTACAGAAACTAATTCAAAGTATCATCACATTCAACATGTAGACTTACCAAAACTGCCCTCGCATCAAAAGCTTGCGATCTAGTAGCTGCAGCTTTGTTCGCCTCTACAAAACCTTCTACAAAACCCTCCCATGCCTGCATAAACCATTTACAACAAGTCAGGTCGCAAAACAACCCCATCCTCCAAACACCCGCAAAACCACCATGGTCAAAGTAAGCACATTGCAAGCACATGAAATCGGAATATTCAAGATAACCTCCAGGACAAGACTTACCAAATCTTCTACTTCCTTGACAGTTTCAAGAGTGCCTCCCTCCTTGAATCCCCCCATCCGATTCTCCTAAATCCAATTCTAGGGTTTTGGTTAGAAATGAATCGCTAGAGGTTTGAGCTGATATCTACAAAAGCAGCTCACCACAATACTTGCAACAACTCGATCAACCTACACAAAATCAGCTCACCACAAAACTTGCAACAACTTGGACTGCTACACAAAATCGACCAACTGACGGCACAATCCCCACACCATACCTTGACACAAACAGAGAGATACGCCAGCAATGATCCGCATTCACCAACACAACGACTACCTCTCACCCAAAAAAAAAAACCAAATAAATGATCCACCTCGTTCTTGAAGCACTTACAAATTCATTCCAAGCCTCGTTGCGCAATGTGCGTGTGGGGTCGCCTCGCTGGACTTCATCAACAGCTCCTCCAGCTCCCGAATCCAAGCTGCTCTGTAAACCAACCAAAGCACTTGTCAAGAAGTCAACTCTCTCTACTTGACAGTTTGTCGTTATCATCAAAAGTCCGTCCCTTGTATAACTGGCGTCTTCCTAGATATTGCTAACTGGTTATTCACTTAATGTCAAAGAGCTGCACACTTTCTCGGGGTCTTGTCTCTATGGGTTTGTACTCTACTTCTGCAATGGAAATCCTTTGTGGCAAAAAATAAAAATAAAAATACAATGCGCACTGCTTTTAATGCCCCTGACCCTCCGAGTAAAATTAAATAATTCTACATTAAACCATTATCTAGAATGATGCAATCTTTCAAATTACTTACAATTAGTCAATTACACATAGCAAACAACATGATATGGTATACCTGGCATATGGTGGCTAATGCTTTGATTTTGAGATGCTTGGGATCATCTGAACTATAATCCACTTCTGCAATACGGTCAAGAGCCTCTTTCTCCTTCAGTCTCTTCTGAGCCGCCACCTGCTTCGGAGTACTAAAACCTGAACCTCACCTCTCCGTCTACCTCTAGTCGTACATGATCTAGGAGCCCTCGGCACTCTTGAGCTTGGCTCTTCCTCTTCCCTCATAGGTCTCAGTAACGCTCTCCCGTGAACATAATTCTAATTAAGACAAATGCTTTGAAATTGATAAGTGCTCACTCTAGTTTTATAGCGGTCTTTTAGTCTCATAACCTTTCATACCTATAAAACATGCATGAGCAATCTGTGATTGCTAATTTTTGTGTCAGTATCTTCGTTATATATAATAGTAGTATATACCCTAAACCATAGGTGCAGACCATTTTAGAAAGGCAGAGAATTATCTGTAAAGGAAATGACATGATCTTATGTTGAAATGCGAGAATGCCACTGACTGCACAGCTATGATATCTCTCTTTAATATAAAGTAAGTTATTGAACTCTGAATCTAAACAAGATAACCATTTAAATTAAAGTTGCCTTGATCACGCTCACATTGACGACTAATTGTTATAAATGTATTGGTGCACATCTGTGACGATTCAGATTCACTGCTAAATGATATAATTGTATTAGCTGAACATGACATGGTTGGCGGTCTCAGCCGCCTTAGCACTTCAGTTTGTCAGATACATTCAAACCTAAATTAAGGTATACAGGTCATGGTGAATTTGCCAGTACACTCTATTCCATTTTAGAGTATGTTAGTTCTCCCACCACACTAACCACTAACAACTATATAATCTCTACAACCTGGTACACACCAAACACATCTTCTCATAGTCTACTTGCACAAGCTCTCCTCCAATGCATGATTGTACTTCTATCTTCTATAGTACGCTTAGAATGGCCTCTCTACGGTCTCATGATGGAGGTGTTCCATTTGTGATGTCTGGAGGTCCAAACAATAAGGTAGTTGTCGAGGAGCGATTACTTAGTCTCAGGTTTGGTTTTAGGGCCGGAACAATTTACGTGGAAGAGGAGGTCTTTGATGATAATGGTGAGATACGTGAGTATATAATTCAAGTGAAGGATAGCACTGACGATGGTTACCTCTGGACTCTTAGCACTGGCACTTTTAAGGTATATGGATTATCAGATGCAGAGATGTCTGAGTCTATTGTTCTCTTGACCCCTCCCCCTTCCACGTCAACTATTCAAGTTCCCGGTCTAGCATCTGTCAAAATTGAACCCAGTGACAACTCAGTACATTTGTTGAGTGACTTGGATGATGACACTCACAGTGAGATCAAGCTAGGAGACACTAGGTCAAATCCATTTCAGAGTCGTGGATCCCAAGAGTCAGGTCGTCCATCTCGAAAGGGTAGTCGTTCTAGTACGATTTTGACACCATTGAACATGAACAAGTGAAGAATTTACCGCCAGTTTACAACGGAGACAAGATTTTTGAGCTGCCCCCTCTACTCGAAGGAGTTCCAACTCCATTCGGAGGTGGCATGGATGGAATGAGCAAGCAGTATGATGGCCACACCTGGTGCAAGACCATGACCACAAACATCAAGAACGAGTATGGCCTCATATATCGTAAGTCTACCTGTACTGGACACTTGCGGTGTCCCAACCTGAGTTGTGTTTACATCTTCAGGAATAATGGGATGGTAAATAGCACTGAAATGGTCAGGTGTAGTTTTGATACCATTTTCTGTGGGAGGCTCAACCACAGAGAAATCTACTTTAGTATGCAAGGTATGCCAGACAGCTCCTATTTGTCTAGCATTGTGCAACGCTAGGATCTATCATGTGTTGACTTTAGATAATGATATGACCCGTGCGGCCATTCATTTAGAACGTCATAAACATCCCAGTGTATCTCAAGGCAGATGTCAAGATTCTATGGACATCATCTTTGATTGCATAGCTAAGGAGGTTCAGAGGACACCTAACGCCAAAAACTCTGCTATCGTTCTAGCGGCCAGCAAGCATTACCTTGCCGATGCTCTGATCCGTCCTACTGCAGGAGGCAGTCATCTTTGGGGAGCATCTATGGATGCTGTAATGGACCAATTTGAGACTCTTACTTCACCAAATATACGGAATTTTGTATCTGGATCGAAGAGATTTTCCGTCAAGGGAGAGGAGTCACAAATAGCATCCTGGAGCTGAAGGACTACTCCAACTTTGAGTTCATCCATCGTAATCAATTCTCTGAACAGAGTGAAGGCAAGGTATTTCTGTTCAAGTTGTCAACTGATTGTTTAGGAAGCGGTGTGGATTTGATAAAGCGCATGCAGCCTGGAGGTGATCTTCAAGACTACTCGATTATGTTCGACCATGTTAGGCGTGTTGCTGACTAGACCACCATGGCATGCCACGTTTATGATAGTAAGTACTGTAAAGTGATAACCATTGCGCTCTGTGACATGCAATCTGAAGATGCTGCTGCTCAGGAGTTATTTTGGCTACAGCTCAGTGAAGTTATGTGCAAGAACGGCCTTGAAAATACAAATTTCAAAGGATTCATGGCTGACAATGCTAGAGCCAACTAGCACGCTGTTCGTAAGGTGTATGGAAACGGCGATCCCAATGATCCTATGGAAGAACGGGAGCGCACTTGTCTTTTCTATTAGACAAAATGCCTTCAGAGGGCAACTTCTCAAAACATCTTGCCAAGCTTTCAAGACCAACACAAAGCTTTGTGCAAAGTATGGAAAGACGCAAAGATCCAAGAGGAAGCAGAAGCACAGTACAACTTCATCCGCGGGTGGTGGCTTTCGTCAGGCGCCACAACTGAAGAAGGAAGGGGTCATCTAAATGATTGGATGGCTTTCTGGCACTTTCGGTACAGACAATGGGGATGCTCAATGTAGCTTGTAAATTGAATTGTCTTTAAACCTTCCATCAAGTATTAGTATACTTTAATTTTTATTTAAAATCCTGAAAATGACGTCATTTGTTTTAATTTTTTTCCCATGTTCTTACCCTTGACGAGAGAGCCGACATGCCTTCCTGCAACCTTGCGGAAACTGTCCACAACAGATGGCTTCAACAATCAGGAAATACAATGACCTGTTTGTACGAGGCAACAGTAGATGATATGTTCCGAGCATTCATGCAGATCACAAGTTACCGGTCTTGGCTGAAGGGAGGAAAGGGCGGTGAAGGTCCGGACAGAGCAGAACTTTGTTTACGCCACACTCAACGCTCTGATGACCCCAAGTTGATTGCTAAGGCTCTGAACTCCTACCCGGGAGCCGAGGATATATTGACGAAGAAAGGAGGCTTGGAAGGTGCAGAGATCTTTGGATCTACAAAACAAGAGTTAGATTTGCCGCCCGGTTCCAGTCATGACTCTCATCGTTATAATACAGTGAATTATTCCATTCCTCGTGATGGCACGAGATCCACCAGAGCACGCATTGAGGAGGCTCTTTCTCAACCTGACTCGGGTGTTCAACACACTACTTTAGTGCAGGAGACAAGTTGCAATCCCTCTAAGTGGCACATTGCCACACTGTCCGGCAAGTCTAACCAAAAATGCCAAGCAATGCAGGCTCATACAAATGTGAAGTGCGATACCCAAGTGCGCCGAGGTACACATGGTACGCTTGTTTGTACATATGTAGGGCTGAAGAAGGAGTTCAGAACTGATCGACATATTTCCACTGACTTCTGGTTTTGCGCCGATGACATTAATAGATGTGTGAAGGGCACAAAGAAGTCGTTTGTGATCGATTGGCCATGTATCCCGCAGACTTGGCCTGTGAAAAGGGGCACGAACTTGATCATCAAAGAGATTTTGGTTCTTGAAGAGGCCGGCTTTGAACCCCAACAACGTGGAGCACTATCACCTCGACATCAGTTCTAGGTTGCTGCTAATATGCCACTTCCAAGGAGTCATTTCCCGGTTCCTGTCGATTCGGATACACACCCGACGACTCGTAACGGATATGCCATTTGGAGAAGTTCTGAAGCTCCTACCTCCGACCACCGCAACAAGTGGAGCAGCGCGGGCCTAATGAACAACTATTGGGTGATAGGTGTCACATCTATCCCATATCCAGGATTTGGCTACATCATCTCCTTATAGAGTCCAAGTGAAACGATATATTGTATCACCATCACGGTCTTCTCTGGATGTACTTGCTCCGACTTCATGAAAATGACTTCGGAAACCCTTGGCAAAAGAGGCCAGTGGAAGTACAACAAGCATGTTTATTATATCTTCCGCTATCTATGTGAGATGGATTAAAAGGTTGAAACTTTTATGCACGCCCCTAGCATCAGCTTCAATGAAGTTATGCGTGTTCTGGAGCTGGCCAAAGTTGCTGAACCAGTTGAATAGTTTCTTATGGTTAGAGTGTGATATTTAGTGACCAATACAGTTCAAAAATACATTATATGAATAGCAGAATTGCTTTGTTTTGGATTTGTGATGGATTTGGAATCCGCAAAACATAAATTAAGGTCACTATTTATTTATTAATTTTTCACTTCTCAAATGTGTTGTTGGCAAAATTGAGGAGGAAGACAATATCCTTACATACCTTTGGAATATTCTTCCCTCGGATCCAAGGGAAGAAAATTCCCTCATACCTCAGAAATATTCCTTTCTCAAATTTGAGACCACAAAAATGAAACAAATTTAAAAAAAAAATTAGGATTTCCATTCTGTATGTGACTTAAATAGTTAGATATTCCCTCTAACCATGTACATTTCATTGATTCCACGGTAATAGGGTCTAATTTTTTTGCATTCATTTATTCCAACTAAGTATCCGGAATTGCTAATCATTGTGTGATTGCTTTCAAAAATTCAAAAAATAAACAAAAAATTCAAATTTTTACACAAAAACTGAATGTTTTTGGGCTCACCGCTCACCGCTCACTACTCACCGCTCACAAGATAGCGTCGCTAATTGTAAATCCATGGTCACTTCCATTTATTTTTAGTCATGTACAACAAAGTCTCACCAATATATTTAACCCAATCAATTATAGATTTCTATAAAAGTGTTGAAAAGAACAACTATCGTAACACCATAGCACGTGTTGTCTGGTGTAAAGGTGGTCTATGCCTATTTCACACATTGATTAGTCTTGTGAAATACATTTAAAAAATGGAAAAAATAGCTATAAATTCCATATAAGGATCCTACTTTAATCAACGTAATTATATGTATACATATATATATATATATATATATATATATATATATATATATATATATATATATATATATATATATATATATATATATATATATATATATATATATATATATATATATATATATATATATATATGTTCAAGAGTGAACCAACCTGCTATTGATGCACGGTATTTGCACCTACTAATCCTTAACCCCTAATTGACCAAAGTCCTAGAATGGGCGTTTTTGAAATTTGGGCAGGTTCCTAAAAATTCAAATTTACTTGATATTTTTTGAATTTTTTTGTGGAAAAAGGTTTTTTCAAAAGGTTTATGGGAATATTTATTTATTTATTTTTGGATGAAGTGAGCAAAAGTTATGCTCCTCTGAGCATAAAACGCCCTTCCACGGGCAGGCTCTCAGCCACTGTGAATGCAGCAATTTCTGCCCGAAACTGCCCAAAACTGCCCAAAACTGCCAAAATCTGCCCAAATCTTCCTAAAGACAAAACTTTGAAATTCCACCAAAAATCGAGATTTTTGTTTTGTTCAAAAATAAAAATTCCTATAATTAGAAGAGCCACTAGAGCATTTTTCCACTGTTTGGATTTTTAATCCAAGAATTTTTCATATGCTATTTTAATTGTAAAAAAACGACCTTTGTATGTGAATTTCAGCATACCCCCTTGTGGAAATTGATGATTTTCTCAAGGTTCTACACCTTGTATGGGTATGAGATTTTGTGGACATGTACCTAACTCACCTAGAAACAAGAATCTACAGAGACGCCATCCAAATCTACTCAAAAAAATGGTTTTTTTGGACCCCAAAATACTGCTGTCCTCTTTTTGCAGGGTTAAAAAAACTTTTTTTTTCAAATTTGAATGTTATAATCTCTCAAGTGGTAAGGAATGAGATTGTGAGATTTGACATGCACATAGACATAGAAGTTAGATACAAGATCTTACGGTTGGAAATACCAAAATTGGTTTCAATTTTGCACTATCCAGCTTGCTTTCAAAAGGGACTATTTGGTGGCAGTTTTGAGCAAAAACATCCTTGGTCAATTAGGGGTTAACCACAATGACAATTCTACTCTCTTCAAGCACACCGTTCCAGATAGAAATTTCAAGTTTTGCTATCTCCAGAGATTGGAGCACTCAAAGACCAATGATTTAGTTGTATAGCAAGGCAATCCAGACACTTTCAATCTTAACCCTTTAATGTGACTTTAAAATTCACAGTGTTGTTATTTGGTCTCTCTATTTTACCCCAACAAGCGGTGCAGCCGCCCGCCTTGCGGGCAGGGGCAGCCTAGCTCGTTGGGTCGCTCCTCCGTCCCCGACCATGGGGTCCCGGCCCCGCCCCCGCGGAGCACCCTCGCGATCAATCTTGCACGGCCCGCCTTGTCGGGCCTTCATCCCTCCCCTCTCGTCTTCATCCCTTCATCCCCATCGTTGTCTCTCTCGCGCGGGGGGGGGGGGGGCATTTTCTTGCTCGCAACCGGTGGGGCGTTGTCTCGCAGGTCTTGTGGAGGTGAAGTCGCTGAGGTTGATATCGTGGGTTCTACATTGTTGATGCTGTGGTTAGGGTTTAGGGGTCTTCAAGCGATGTGGTAGGTACTAGGTGGACAGATCGTTGAGTGTACCGGAGGTGAAGGCTTTTCGAAGTAAGTTTTTTTCTAAGGTTTGTGTTTATGGAGAATCCTCCCTCGAGAGTTTCCTTGCTGGACGGTGGTTGGGAGTCCGATTGGAGTGGCTTCTTCCGACTTTGGGGACGCCAGTGAGGGGCTCCTGGCCCGGATTGAGGTTAATCGTGGCGGATCCGGGGTGCTCAACCCTGCCGAGGCAGGAAGGGGAAGCGGAGAGGCTGGAGAGGAGAGCAATGGCACGTTTATATAAGCTGGTGAGTTGCTTGTCACTCCATGTTTCTGTAAATTTGTTTCCTTGTGTTAGAGTTTGCCTGTCCTGAGGCGATGTTGTTGTAGTTGTATTATGCGCACAGTTTTTTGGTGCGTCAGACGTCGTTGTGGTCTTCTTCCCCATCGCCACTGTTTTATTTTCCAAGGTAAACTCCTTTGTTACAGTCTCCTTATGTTCACTTTACTTTTTTATTTTCTTTGAATGTCGTCTCATTATGTTTGCAATGTGTTTTTCTTTCTTATTTCATGGTTTAGGGTACCCCTGCACCTGTACGGGCAGGGTACATTTCCCGCTAACGTGGCTTTTTGCAAATTATAATTATTCTTTTCATTTTTTTTGAATTCTGTCCTGAATGTCTTTCTTCTTACATTTGTTTTCTATTTTTACTATTTCAGAAGTTGTTCCCTCTAATTCTTTGGGTTTCTCTTCGCTTTTCCCTTTGAAATTCTTCATAGTTTGTGTAATTTCGTCTACTCCTCCTCCTGATATGTCTGGATTCATTACTCGAAGTCTTTGCTTCAGTTCTGAACCTTCATTTTCCAGTTCCCTCTTCTCACATCCATGTCCGAAAAGTCTCCTCCAAGGTTTTTTCCATATTCGTGCTTTTCCTTATACCGTCTTCCCCTTCTCGGTTCACTGTCATTTTTCCTTTAATAATTTTTTTGAAACCCTTTTCATTCTCCTCATTCTGTTTATCTTCATATTTCCTCTTGCTCGCATGTATTCATCTCCTTTTCGATTGTTCTTTTTTTTTCCCAAATCATTCCGGCGCTTCCATTCCTGTCCTCACGATGTTTTCCCTTTTGTCGGACTCTTCTTTTCCCTGTTTTATTCTTGATGAATTTCTTTCATTTCACTTTCCTTATTGTTCTATTTCTTCACTTCAATTTTTGCACTGCTACTAGTTCTCATTTCTCCCTCCTCCTTCGATTCCGTTTCTATTCTGACCTCCGGGTGAGCATTCTGCTAGGGACTTCTTTGTCCACGACTGTACGGGTACGTCCGGGTTTGCCCGGGTGTGTCTAGGATCCTCCATGTCAGTCACGCCAGAGACGTCTGTGTCAAGGGTGTGTCCGGGGTAGATTTGGGGTCTGTCCGGGGTGTATCCTGGCTGTCCGGGGGGTGTCCAATGTGTGTCTTGGCTGTTCAAGGGGTGTACGGTGTGTGTCCGGGTTGTGTCTCCGCTGTGTCTAGTGTGTGTCTGGGTTGTATTGTTGTTCAGTCCTGACATGTAATTGCGGGTTTAAGATCAACGATCCACGAACACCAGATCACTCCCGCCTGTCAAGGTCTGACGCCTGCAACGTACTTCTGGGAGGGCGACGGAGCTTGATGTGAAGACACTTTCCAAAGAGTGGCACCGAAAGTTAAACACTTGGAAGCCAGGGGTCGTAAAGGGGGTAAGATCTGCCTGCATATCTTCTTGTCTAGGGCTCACAGATTATGGTTCATGGTAGATTTCCAGAATATTACTGAGGTTAATGTGTCATCATTTGCTGGATTTTGGGGGGGAAGCAGTTGTTAGTGCCTAGCAAATTCGGACCAGAGGAGGTCGTGCTCTGCTCTAGTGTTGCGGCGGGTTATGATCCAAACGGTAGCGCCTTCACCCTAAGTGAGCATGACTCGCTCATTGTGGAGGTGAATTTAATGTGGAGAAGGGAGGAAGCTCACCCGTATGGGACAAGTAAGAGTTGACGGAGAATCCCATTCCTGTGCAAGTTTTGGGACGGGGATATGTTTGACAAGGCAACGTTGGGGTGTCACTTGTAGTCCGGGCACTGTCCGGAATATGAGTACAAGAAATATGGCCCGCTAAAAATCTACCCTGCTCACGGTATAGAGGGCAACAAAATTGCGAGGCAAGTTTTCCACAAGTACAGGATAGTGATTCCAAAGCAAATGCTTGGGAGGAGTAGAGTGGTGCTACAGGAGAGAGCAAGACTGGAGGACACGCGGGGGGGGGGGGGGGGGGGGGGGGGGGGGGGGGGGGGGGGGGGGGCGGGGAAGAAGACGATAGTGAAAGAAATAGTGCTTGCAATCTCGCAGTCGGATGCCGAGGTACAGGAGGATGCTGAGAGGGAAGCGACAACGCTGCCGACCAAGAGGACAAGGAGGGACAGCTGATTGGGCGAGGCACATGCGGAAGGAAGTGGAGTAAACGAGGGGGAGAGGACAATGCCACCGGTGAGAGATCGGTACGATTTTGGAGGGGGGGGGGAACAGAGTATCCCCGATATTCTGCGTAACGGCCGACGATCACCTACGAGGAAGAAGACGCCTACAACGCCGCGTTGTGCGGCCAAAAGGACAGTGAGGAAGAAAACGACGCCGAGGGATCGAAGAAGAAAGCAGTTTGAGAGGGGAGACTACAACTAGGGAGGCCAATAGGCAAGGGGCGCCAGTTCAGGGGATGGTGAGTGAAGAAACAAAGGGGCCGGGAGAAGCTGTAAGCGACGACTGAGGCAAAAGAGCACATTCGCGACTGCATCGGATGAGTTTGGTGAAACAAGATCGAGGAGAAAGCGGACACCTGCGAGAAGCAACATGCCGGGGTAGCAGGTGTAGCAACGAGGACAAGGGGGGCCACTTCAAAGGCAAAGGGAAATACGCCTAACCTCGGCTCGCGGAAGATGAGGAGGTTGATAGCCTCGAGCAGCCCGAGTAGTCACGGGGGGGCCACTCCTTGTTGCGGAAGGAACTACGTGAGACAAAAATAGGTTCCATTATTACAAATCTACGTAAAAATTGTATTTTTTTTTTTCTAACATAGCATTGGTATGGGGTCAAATTACCTTTATAAATAAAATAGGGCCACTATCAAAACCAGATTTTAGATTTTTTATATATAGAAAATACGGTATATGTAGCAGCGATAGGGGGTAACAGTGTGGATCCACTAGTTGGATGGATATTTAATCCAATGAAAAACTTCGGATTCCATCTCATGTAAAAGTGGATCTCACATGAAAGTTAGTCTTCAACTGTCAGATGGATTCCCGCTTCTCCTCTATTCCCGCTCATTGTAGCCTGGCCTTCACCCTGTGAGCAAATGTGGTTATGCTTGCGACCTGAATGGCTGCTTTTGATTTTAGATTTGTGCGATCTTTTCTGCAGAGCTTTTGATTTCATGCTCTTCATCTTGCGGTATGGGAGTACTCGTTGGTAGCGGATCCACGGTGGGTGGACAATGTCGCCTTCATCAAAGAGGGTTGGCAGCAGAACTTTGCGGCCTTCACTTCGACTGTTCCAAATGCTGAGGAGCTTGGCAGCCTACAGGTGGAGGATTTAGCAGCTGTTCGTGAGCGCTAGAGGTCGAGACAGCAAGCGGCAACAGCAAATTGCCGTAGGATTGTCTTCGGCGCTAGGTATAAACAATAGCATTTTTTTTGTTTTTTTTCAACTGCAGATGGGGGATTAAGCGCAGAAATTACTCCGTTATAGTGGCAGCTTGGGTGTCTCGATTTGGTTTACCTCGCAATTTCTTAGGTTTTTATTTGTTTTTGATGCTCAGCTGCATGTTCAATTTGGACTCAGCCTTGTGGGATTCTTAGAGTCACATAGATTTCCATTTGGTCTGATTGTGTTGAAGGTAGTGTTCATGAAGACAAGCTCAAAACTTTGCACACAATTGAAACATGATACCGAGTGTTTTGGTTTGTAGCTCCAAATATTGTGTTTTGAACACATAACATCTTGCCTTGGTAAATGTGGTGCTCATTTTTTTTTGCATGCAAGTCCCATTTTGGATTTTTGTACTGTTCGTAGATTACATCTATTTCTACAAAGTTCTAACTGTTTCAGAGTTAGTACAAATTAACATTTCCTTGGATGCTTGTAATCAAATGCGATTGCTTGTATTTTTTCATTTGTATGAAGTTAGGTATTATACTTGCATGCTTGTATGATTGTTGCTTGTGTGATTGTGTGTTTGAAATCTGCATTCTGCTTGTATATTTTGCTTATATGCTTTAAAGTTGTTTTTTTGTAGTCCATGGGCTAGAAATTGTATTTTTCTAAACCAGTAGAAATGTTAGATGACATTGTTTTATAACTACAATAGGGGTTCACAGATGTACCATAACAGGGTATTATGAATATGTATAGGGTGTCAAAAAATATTGAGTATTAGCAATAGATCTAACAATAGGGTGCATATTAATCATAATATCCAAGTAGATACCCCCCTATTAAATACCCTCCGGTCTCACATAGGTTCCAACTTGCACACTAAGTGGCCCCCCCCCCCCCCCCCCCCCCCCCCCCCCGTGCAAGCAGTTGCGAGGAGGGAGCGCGTGGGATGGATACGGAGCAATCACCGGAGGGAGGGGTGCGAGAAACGACGGGTACGAGTTTAGGGAGAGCGGGCGAGATGGAGCAGGGGTCATCGGCGGACCGAAGGGGGTAGGGGACGAATGTCGGGGATATAGGGGGTGTAGTGGCTTATGAGGGTAGAAGTGAGAGGGGGGAGGGAGGTCAGTTCCAGAGGTTGTGAGGGAGGAGTGCGACGCAGTGGAGACGACAGGAGGAGAGAGCGAGGGCGACCCGATTGTAGAGGGTACTGAGGGGGAGGGGAGGAAGCGGACGCGTTCCGCACGAGAAATGGCAGCCCTTGGTTAAACAGGCGGCCCTACAGAAGGCTAAGGAGGTGTACGTTGATGTCGATCCTAGGGCCGCTCCTAAGGCGCCAGATAATCCACCGGGGCTATACTGCCTCCGAGACCAGCGCGGCAACATCATGCCCCCACAGACAATGGACGAGCTCCATGCGTCGGTTGATATGGTGCGGCGGCTGACAAGGGGGGGGGGGGGGGGGGGGGGGGGGCGATTGGCGTCGAGGGTGTCATATGCCTGGGTTTTCTTACAATTCAACCCCGAGCTGTTGGTACGTGTTTTTTTTTTTTTTTTTTTTTCTCAGAAATGTGTAGGGTTTAGGGTGAATGTGGATGTGAAGGACTAATTTTGGTATCTGATGGTCTGTAGTAGGAGGAAATGCCAACCCAGGTGGTGAAGGCATTGGACAAGTGTAAGGGAGCATTCGTCGCAAAGACGGAGGACTTGGTGGAGAGGGAGATCCAGGATTTCTACCTCTACCTCAACGAGGTCCTTACCTTCAGGAGGAAGCAGAAGGAGTTTGAAGACTCGATCATGGAGGTGGAAATGAAAGGGGAGGCGTTGGTCACGTATGAAATGGCCAAGTACGATTGACTGGTCCAGATCGAGGTGGAAGAAGAAGACTTGGGGTGGTCGCCGCTTTTCGCCGAGATGATGAGAGGGCCGCAAGCTCCTTGTTTGAGCAGTCCGTATGAGCACTCTGGGGAAGAATTTCAGGCCTCGCTGAAGTGGATGGAGATGGAGGGCAGTCGAATTTGAGATCGTAACGACCCTCTTCTCATGGCGCGAGCACTAAAGCTATTTGCTCAAAGCAAAGTGGGGGCCAGGATGCCGATGCTCTGCCCGGTCGGCAGACTGACACAAAAGGTTCTCCTGACTAGGACAGATCAGATTATGATAGCCATGGAGGAGCTCATTCGGGTGGAGAAGATATTCTTCCCTACCATGATCACCAATGAAAGAGATTTTGAGCACTTCAGATGTGTACTCGATGAGGGTGACGACGAAGGGGGGCAGGTGAAGAAGTAGACCGGGTGGAGTAGGGACTGCTTTATTCATGCGTTCTTGGATACTATAAATCTTGAGCAGGAGGACATTCTTCGTATGATGTGGGTGACAACGGAGAAGGTTGACAAGGAGGCAGTTGTGCATGTCTTGTGGAAGGCGCTGCTGGACAGGGAAAACATTGACCTCAGTTACTGCTTGGGTTTACTTGAAGCAACTAGGACGTGGTCGACTTCGGGCTACCGATTCTTTGAGGCTGCGAAGGAGTTGCTGATGGAGAGCAACGACCTTCTGCACACCAAGCTACAGGTCTAGAACGTCACCAAGGAACTTGAAGACTTGGACGACTTCCCCGCGTCACAGATTCTATGCACCATAGGGCGGCAGCAATTGCTCTCGGGCGTATCCAATAGTTTCTGGCAGGGGCTGGATCGGAGCCAATCAGGGGAGGATGGAGTGCCATGGTGTAGTCCTCCAAGGGCCACTTCCACAGGCGAAGGTAGTCGTTGGGATCAGCTATAGAGCGCCTGCGACCTCGGTGGGGTAAGCGGCTCGGAGAAGGGAATGGAGGGGCGGCTGATCAACTTTGAGGTTAAGTCCTCGTCCTGTTCAACTGTTGTACCGCTTCCTCAGACTTGTCGAAAAGGTCGATTATCAGGGTTTTGCAGAATGTACTAGTAAGAGGCAGGTAGTAATACAAGGCATGTATAAATATGAGTCAGGTAGTATTAGGGGGCTATTCACCTTCCACTCAAAAAATCGTGTTGAGTAGTGCGAATGCGATGTAGTTTGTTGTTTTGTTTTGAGAAAACAGTTTGATCTCCCGACACTGTCTTTTAAGACAAACCCTGTCCGAAGAGTTAAAACTCATTTGTTGTTGACATATTAAACTACTTTATTTTGTCCTGAATTAATGTCCTCCAGTTTTATGTCCTTCATTTTCGGACGAAGGACGTCTCTTTGTATACTGTTGTGTCCTAGAACTGTATGCGTTATGTCTACTTGTACTGACACAGTGGCAAGACAGTGAATAGTAGAATACGGAAGGGGTAGTAGCGGAGACCTTAAGATGTGAAAAACAAAATATAATTCAAAATGATTAAGGAAAACGTAGCAGGAAAAAGGAAAATAAAAAGGGAAAACAGGAACAACAGTGGAGTTTCATAGAATAGGATGGTGAGGTACCTCTAAAAATACCTACATTAAGGGTGAAACCTCGAAGGGGATAGGGAAAAATAACCCAAAAAAAAAAATTTAGAAAATGAAAAGCAGCAAAGTAGAAAGGGGGAATTTCAAAAAAAATAAAAAAATGAAGGAAAGAAGCAAAGTGGAAAGGGGAAAATAAACTAAATTAAAAATCAAGAAAAAGAAAAGAAGCAAAATGGAAAGGAGAAATAAAAAAGAAACAAACTGCGAAGGAGGAAATAAATAAAATAAAAAATAAAAAAACAAGGAAGGAAGCAAAATGCAAAGGGGAAAATAAATAAATATAGAAAATAAAACAACGGAAAAAAGCAAAGTGGTACCAGGAAAGTAAAGCGATTTAATATATGAAGCAAAGAAGTGGATAGTGCGAAGGGGAAAACAAACTAAAATAAAACAAAATTTTAAAAAGTGAAATATGCTAGGTGCAAAGGGGGAAAAAAATGAAAGAAAGAAGCAAAGTGGAAAGAAGAAAACATAATAAACATTGGGAAGATTGAATAAGGGTAAGGAATAAGAGTAAGGAGTTGGAAGGTAGAACAAAAAAATTAAAAAGAAGCAAAAAACATAGCGCAACCAGGGGGTAAAACAGTGAAAGTGAAAATAATGAATAACCACGTTAGTAAAGAATTAAAGGGTGGTTTGGGAAAAAATGTTTAGGACACGTAACAGTCTGTCCACACACTGGCACTTTGCACAAGGCCGGGCCCTGCGGTTCTATCGGGAGTTTGGTTTATGATGTAGTACAATGGAAAAGGAGTCGTTGATTGTTTAGAATACGGACAGTTTCTTTGAATTGTAAAAAAAAGTACATTGAAAAACTGTTTATCTCCCAGTAAAGTACAACATGGACTGCGATACAAGACACACTTACTTCTCTAAACTCTCAACTATTGGAATTTAGTAAAGTACAACTCTAAGAGTCCCACTTTCGAGACTTGTTTCCTCTCTTCTTTGCATCAATCTCGGAACAGGCCTTAAACCTTCTCAAATTCTTGTGACCACCATTCATTTTGAACAATGGCAGTGACAAAGGGTGCAGCAAACCCTTCTCAGCCTTCACCTTCAGACTCGACATCTTCCCCTTCGCTTCATTGATTATTGCTAGGAAATTATCCCACAAGCAGAATTGTTCATAGGAACCTCTCCGTTCGAAGTGCCGTCCGGTTCGCTCCTCTGGCCGTTACGGGTCAGGGGAGGTCCGTTTGGTCAAGACTTAGGGTTGACCATCCAAATGGTAAAATGGAAGTATGACCATATTCGTTATTTTGAGACAATTTTAGAACTTTGAGACTTTTTGCCTACAATTTCAGCAATTGTTTTTAGACAATTTGAACTTTTTTTGACTTTCTAATTATAGATTATCCTTGACTCGAGGATAATCTTCCCATATATAGTCAAAAAGTTTTTGACAAATATAGAATCAATCAAGAAATCAATGAAAAAGCTTTAGTCAAGCATTAAATTGAGACTATGAAAAGTCTCAATATAACGAATATGGTGTTAAGTTACCTAAGCCACCTAAGATGACACGCGTCTGACATGTCACCAAATATTCCAAGTATAGAGTTGACACGAAGGATGACGGAGCTAGGAGGTAGGACGACAGCGGCTGGGGGAGGGGGGGGGGGGGGGGCGCGAGCGGCTGGGAGAGGGGTGCGAGCGGCTGGGGGGGAGGAGGGGGGGCGCGAGCGACTAGGAGGGGCGCAAGCGCATAGAAGGGGGGGTGCAAGCGTTTGGGAGGGACCAAAACTCAGACATTGAAGGAAATTAACACATGAGTGAACTTTTCATAGTGACAGAAATGAGAGAAATTTCAATTCAAGTCGAAGGACAATACATTCAATAGCCTTAGTTAATGTTTTATGGACATTGACTAAGGTATACACATAAGTATATATGTATATATATATATATATATATATATATATATATATATATATATATATATATATATATATATTATACTTTGTCTATATAACTTCTACATGTTATATGTTGAAAGATGTATTAATTGTTTTTTTTTCTCGCGCTGCGCTGCACTGGATTCACCCGAGTACCGGCTATTTCCAATGGTACTCTTAAAACAATATCTTCATCATCAGGTGCCCTTGCACAACTATCATCTGATCCATTTGACCCCTCATCAACTCCACATAGTGCGTCCTTGTCTCCATTAACAATAGGCGCATACTCCTCCACTGTTGAATGAATGTTGCGCACTTCTTTCTCAATTGTACCATCCACCACTGCAGTCACAATTCTTTTGACCTTCCGTCTTTTTGTCTTATTAGTGATCCCATCCTCATTGATTATGGGTAATTCACGTCTACCTACAGCAGCTGGTAAAGACGACGAAGTCCCATTGGTATATCCCAAAAAAAATGGACGAACGTTTGTTGGACCTTTAGCGGACCGCTTCACTCCATGACGCATCGCAAAAGGTCCGCCTTGCGGACTTGTTCAAGAAGAAGTGACCGGAACACTTGTATTTACTATTGGAGTGATTGATACATGCCTAGGAGATTTGCTTGAACGAGGTAAGGGGGGGGGTCTCCCTAATCCAGCAAGTACTGCACCGATTGAAGGTGTATTTTGGGCCAAAGGTGTTTGAAACAATTGGCCAATAGGAATATCATCCTCTAGTCCATTCTCAAGTCTCTGTGAACCTTCATTTCTGGGAAGGCTTTCATTAAGACCTTTGGACTGGGTTGTTTCTTCAACATTTTCTAGCAATGCCCCTCGGGTTTGATCGACTTCATCTCCTTCCTCAACTTCTTCTGCAATTGGAATTTTCACTCCAGCGTTGTTACCTCCTCCTCTATTCTCATTGTTGGAATCGCTACGAACAGAGTGAATGTCATCATTATTGCCACCATCGTCGTCTTGATTCTCATTGATTCCGTCGTCAATATCATCATCAATATCATCTTCTGCAACCATGCCTTCATTTTGTATTTCATCGACAACGTGGTTAAGCAAAGCGGATGCCTCCTCATTAAAACCTGACCAATCAAAAACCCCATTTGGCTGGTTAACGAGTTCATTATGTGGCGTGTCACCACCAACATTGTCCATGGGTAACTCTAGGTCCTCATCATCCATACCACCACCATCGTGACCATCGCCTCCATGACCTTCAGGTCCATTGTCCAACCCTTCATCTCCATTATCATCATTGTCTTCTCTGTCGTGCACCGCTCCAACATCTACATCCGAGTCTTCGGAGAACGGTTGGTTGTCGTACCAAATAACAGGATCCGCTCCACGTTGTTCTCGAAGGAGCTTACTATTGGTGTAAATGTACACCAAGTCCTTTGCCTTCTTCACTCCCAAGCAATTGCGAACCTTGTTGTAAATACAAGAATACTTGCTCCAATTCCGCTCACATGATGATGCCAAGCATGTTAACAAAAGGATGCGCTTTGCTATCACGGGCAACGTATCGCCCTCAACTCTCTGCCACCATTCATGAGGTAGCATCCATGTCTCTTGAATGTCCAGGGCCTTTAAAGGGCCGTATGGACTAGTGCGTTCCTCAAATTGTGTTAGCTTGTACATCATAGCATTATGGTTCACTCCAAGGCACGCACATAAATGCCTTAGCACTCTCTTGCGTGCACACTTTGTAATTCCGCTAGTCATGAGCTCGCGGCATTCCTAGGTATTATAGGGATTCAACAGAGCACATGCGTAGTGAAGATTTGTCAACATCATCTGTGTCTCAAAGCGCCCTACTATAGCCGGAGTAAATAAGGTTCGTTCCGTAGACTAAACACATGCTTCTTCAGATTATTCATGGCCAACCACGCCCTCCCCATTGCTGGAGTTTGTCCATCAAAGGTCTTCAAAGTCACAACATCTGGCTTCATAAGAAAAACAAGATCTCACAGCGTAACCAAAACGTCTCATCGAGAATGGTACTCCAGACCAATGCTGCTAAGGCATGAGTATGAAGCCCGTGGGCACGATTGAATAAAGTATTCACGTATTCGTTCCACCTCTGATGGACTACCACTTGTAGTAATGCCACTTTCACCTTGAGCAATCGAAAAATCATCAAGTATTGGCATCCAAATCTTGTCTCCGTTGGTATCAACAAAGACAGATTGGGCCTGAGCTCGCGAAACAAAGCCATGGTCACATGACGACGACGTATAAAAGCGCAAATGCGTTTTGCCAAAATAATCAGCTCCTTGAAGGTTGCTTCCTTCCTCCAATCTTCTAGTAGGAAGTCCACAATGTGAGCTGCACATCCTTGCTTGTAAATGTGTAGGTAATCCTCTACCACCTGGTCCATGGCTTCCAACATCGCACTAGCATTGTCAGAGCAAATTTATACCACGTTGTATCTATAGAACCAAGGAATATATCTTCAACTAGACACACAAGCATGACATTCATCAAGGGCCGATGAACAACGTTGTTCCATCCATCAGAGCAAGTAGTTGCCTCGTTCAAGCTAATACACTGCTTGGTTTTCTCTTCTATTTTCATCTTGACAAGCTGCTTTGTTGGCTCGATGTGCTTGGTTCGCATTGCGTTGTATATCAAGCGTTGGTGGACGGTAGTCAAAACCCGCTTTCAAGGTTACCTCCACTCCTGCGATAAAAGTTGGATGTCTAACCACATTGAAAGGCACATTCGGTTTGTAGAAGGAGGCCGCCCATTTTTCATCCAATTCATTGCGCTTCCCAATCTGATAAGCCTTTGCCATACTTTGTTGCCGCATAGGTCTTGGTGTACAAGAATCACCTCTAATGAGAATCTACGTTGACTCACAGGGTTCTACTTGAGAATTCCTCTCCTCCTCCATTCCCTGAGGCACTTCTGTAGATTGCTCAGCAGGTATAGACTGACTAGAACATGGTGTGAAGTTTGCATCGCCATCACCACCATTAGAACCATAGATCTCCGCATGTGTCATCCTTTTTGGTATTTCACCACCACAGTTGGCAAAGCGTCTAAATACAGCATCGGGGGCCTTGAGACAATAACTCTTGTTTGAACTTGTACCGAATCCATAATGCTTGAAAGCTCCTTGTCGTTTATAACAAAAAGTCTCCTTGCACCACACAAATTTAGCATGGTCCTTATCAACGAACGTCCACCACGGGGCCCACTCAGACGTCAATTGTTGGAGTTGACCTGCCATTCTCTGTATCTCTGTAAAAGTACAATGATCTCTTGTCTGCAAGTGTTAGTATGTCACATGTGAGAAAAAAAGATGGTATCAACCACAGGCCAAAGTGATCCACATAGTCTCAAGCAAGGAGCCCACAAGGAGTACCGGGACAAGAGGCCATGACTTGAAATGAAATTAGGCATGGCCGTCCATGGTGATATTTATACTTGTGAGGGAGGGCCTGGAGGGTTCAGGGTCGGGGATACTGGAGGGGGTGCGCAATTGGTTGGGAGGGGGTGCAAGAGCGTCTACGAGGGGGGGAGGGGGGGGCGCAAGCTTCTGAAATGGAGGGCGCGTGCGTCTGTGAGGGGCGGCGAGAGCTTCTGTGTGGGGGGGCTAGAGCTTTTGGGAGGGGGGGGGGGCCGAGCTTCTGGAAGGGGGGGCGCAAGGTTCAGGGAGGGGGGCAATTTTGGTGAAGGGGGCATGCACTTGACATTTTTTAATTCTTTTCTGTTTCATTACAAAACTAGCAATACAATTTTATTCTCAGCAAGAGTACATAGTCGTCAAAAAAAGATTTATTACGATTTTGCAAATGTGTAAACAAGGCCATATAGGCAATCAAAACGTTACATATGCAATTCACTATGGTACTACAATGTGTATCTAAAACAACTATCGGGAGCTTTGAAGTTGTAAAGGGGACTCATAAAATCATCCACAACTCTTGCAAGTGATAGCGTCATCGTGGGGTCTTCGTTAAGCAAGCCATTCAACTTTGTTGAGAATGCAATCATTGACATCTGGGCATTGTTCGTCCCTCTATATCATCTTTGCCAAATAGCCTACCAAAAATGCATTAGATTGCTTCGTACATGAATGTGTTCTCTTCATGCGCTCCAAATTGCGTGCCTCGTCATCGGGGTTGCCATACAAAAAAACAAATCCGACGCAACTCCTCGCTTGGCTTCCTTGCATCGTTGAAGATCATCTTCATTCCTAATACCATAAAACGAGGCCTTGTTCTCAATGATTCGGCTTGCCATATCCTAATCGCACACTCCAATATATGCTTTATTATTGTCATGAAGTGGAAAGTCAAGTAGAATGTTGGATGGCGTTAAATCATTGTGGAGGATTTTAGCCTTATGGACTAGGTCCATAACATAGACAAGACCACAAGCCAAAATTGCTTTGTTCTTTTGAAAGGCAACAATTCTCTCGCACTCTTCCATGGTCAAATTCTTGAGCTTCAAAATTTCTTTGTAACTTGCTGCCTCTGACACCTTGCTGTTTAATTTGAAGAAGTTGCGGAGGCAATCTCCATTCCACCACAACATGTAAGCTTCCATGCTCTCTGAGTGTATAGCCCAAAATTTATCACACCCGAATGTTGAATCGGGCAAACAAGGGCCTCACTTGATTGTTGCTCACGCTTCTGAGGTTCACTTTTAGCCTTTGAAAGTTTGCCCGCAAATTTGATGTAAATTGGAATACATGCCATATTGGCTATTCGCACTTTTCGCATCTTGCCATATCCCCCCTCAGCATCAAAGCAAGATAATGGCACAACTTTGGCCACATCTCGAATCCAGACGTGTGTTTCCATTGCTGCCTTCAGCGCCTGTTCATTCCAAGGCATAACCTTTGTTTTGCCCGCGGAATATTTCTTACATTTATCTTGAATCGTTTTTAGTTTCTCAAGAAACAATTTGTCTTTGTCGCTCCATTCTTCGCCTTGTGGTTTTTTTACGTGTGATTCAAACACATGAATGACGTTTGTCGTAGCACTGCTCACTTGTTGTGCTACCCAGTTTGGACTATGATAAAACTTGGTCATGCAAATCATGTATAACTATGATCCTCGCAATTCCTTCCAAAATTCCATTTTCAAATCGGCTTGTAGTCTGAGGATCCCAGCTTGTCCGTGATCAAGGTATGAATTTTTCAAGATTTTTATTCCACGGAGCATGTAGTACGTGACGGTCACCTCCCTAATGAAATGTGTATACTCCAATGGTGGATAACCCTCATCCTTCTCATGCCCAGAAATATTCTTCTTCTTCTTCCCTATGGAGGTGAATGAAGGAGTAGAACCAGTATGTGAATCAACTCTTACACAATTAATAGGGTCCACCGCCTCTGGAGCATCCAAATCTTCATAGAGAAGCTGCTTGCCGTCGCCTTGCCTAGAAGACATCGCTAAATAAAGTCTTGTAAAAAAAATTTACAAACCCCCCCCCCCCCCCCTCAATAAGACTTGCCACATAAGCAATTCCAAACAAGGCGTGCTTTCACACGATAGGACAAGGAGCTGCTATGGAAAGGAATGAGGGGGTGAGAGTGTCTCCCCACTTTATATAGTGTGTGGAAACCCTAAGCGCTTGCACCTCTCATGAACCTGCTCACGCCTCCCCTCCTACACGCTTGCCCCCCCCCCCCCCCCCCCCCCTGAAACTGCTCGCACGCCCCCCTCCTACCCGCTCTCGCCCTCCCTTTGAACCCGCTCTCGCACCCATACCCGCTCACGCCCCTCCTTGTACCCCCGCGTGGCTCCCTTCCCAGAAGCTCGCGCCTACCTTTGTACCATGGATCTTAAATAATAATAGAAAGGGGAATTGGAAGCTTGGGCAAAGGATATTATTCCAATAAAGTAAAAGAGAAATAAAAATAAAAGCAACAGCGAATTAAAAAAGAAAGGTTTAGAGAATTATGAATAAAAGCAAAGTAAATTAAGAGATCTAAATTTCTTGAAGCCATACTTCCTCTTCTAACTGGTTCATTTATTTATTTTTATTTCTCTTCCAACGTTCTTCCATCCTAGGAACTCTAAATTTTATATTATCCTCTTTCTCTTCCAATATTAATGTTTCATCTTTTAATGTTTTGTGCATACTTCCTTTTGTACTGATTCATTTATTTCTTTCTCTTCCAACCTTGTTCCATTCTATACTATTGATTTTATATTTTTCCCTTTCTCTTCCAATATTAATGTTTGTTTTCTTTTTTATCTTTTCCATTTATTTTTAATTCTATGTTAGGGCATTGTTTGTTTCTGGCATTCTTCCTTTTTTAATTATTTATTTATTAATTTCTCTTCCAACCTTCTTCCAGTCTATACTCTTGATTTTATATTTTCCCCTTTTTCTTCCAATATTCAAGTTTGTTTTTTATTTTCATCTCTTCCATTTATTTTTCATTCTATGTTAGAGTATTCTTTGTTTGTTCCGTACTTCCCCGTTTTATTATTCATTTGTTTATTTTTATTCCAATCTTCTTCCATTCTATACTCTTGATTTTTTTTCCTCCCATTTCTCCTTCCATTATTAAAACACATACATGTGATGTGTTGGGTGGTACACTGAGGAAACCTTAGAGTTTAAAAATTGGACGCAATTGGACGTCAGCACTCCATTTGATGTTTTCTCCCCCTTGCATTAAATGTATAAAGGTTCTTGACTAGGAAGTAGTTTTTTTTTTAATTGATCTTTTTGACACAAACGAGCAAAATCTTGGGTGTAAATTTTGAATTTGGTCTAAAGAGAACAGATGTTAATCAAAAAATCCAAAGATCGTCGTGCATTCTAAAATTCAAAAACAAAGAAGTGGAAATCCCCCCCCCCCCCCCGAGTTGAGTCTCGGACCCGCTCCCGCCCCCACCTCCCCCCCTCGGACCATATAAGTGAAGCGGGCGCCCTCCTCCCCTCACTTTTTATACCTCCACCTTGGCACTCAGGCCTTAAACTACCTCACGGTGGCTTATTGCTGAGTACTTGGGTGGGGTCTACAGTATTTTGACGACGCCACGTACCATCTATCTCCTCTTTTGTACACTCATCCGGGAATTTGGGCTCTAAACTACCTCACCGTAGCTTATTGCTGAATACTTGGGTGGGCTACAAAGTATCGTTACAATATCGTAATCAACCACAAACAAGATTTCTACAACGTTTTTGGCGAGTTTTTGACTAATTGGTGTTGTTTTCAACACACTAAATTTTCCCAGCACACCACTATGGAGGACAATCCACCTCTTGCATTGATACTCACGAAGGCGGAACGGAAGCGAATCAAGGATCAAACCTAGAAGCAGGGTGGGAAGAAGATGAAGATGCGGCTCCACGTTTTGAACAATCCTGCGAAGTTGGCGTTTAAATGTTGGGAAGATGAGCCACAACCATGGAAATATTCCACATGCGAGGAATACATTGAGTGGTGCCACATCACCAAACAATTTTGGCAAGAGCTCCATAGAAATTAGAGGAAATCAGACAAGGCAAACCTCACCTTCTGCCTCCATGCGGAATTTGTTGAACGTTGTATACAAGTTTATCAACATCTATACAAGCAACGATTTGTGGAATGCAATGAAGCACCATTATTCATTTGCAGAATGGTGTATGTCGAGGTGGTGCTTCACAAAGTGGTAGATTGGTCCACCATCAAAACCTTGAAGCGTATTACGATGCCAATAGAGCGTGATATTCCAAAGCAAAGGTTATACCCAGATGGTGGCGTGGGAAAAAAAATGAAGCTAAAGCCACAGGACACGGAGCCCAAGACAGAAGAATCAGAACCAAATTCTGATTCCAATAGTGGTCGTGGAGAAAGGATGCCGCGTAGAGTTGTAGCACGTGCCACTATGGCTGTAGTGCCACCAATCCGTCATCCAGCAATCGTTACAGCACCACACGTTGATGAAAACATGAACTTTATGGACAACGTTCCAAATCCGGCAGATGAATTGGAGGTGGGCGGAATTGAACCTACTATGGTTCTTGGCATGCCGGTTTTGGTTGGAGACAACCAAACCAATGAATTGGGGGAGTTGCAATCAAAGATTGCAGAAAAAGATGGTATGATTGCAGAGTTACAAGATACCATCCGAAATCTCTAGTTGGAATCGGCAAGTTAAGACACTCAAATCATGGATTTGCGCAATCAATTGCAAGAACGAGAAGAACTTCAACCTTCTCAAGCCAATGATCTGTCTGTAGTTCAAGATCCCATGGTGGTGGATGACTCTTACATCAACAACACGGTTGATGTTGCAACGGCCGGTGTGTTAGAGAATATTTCCACACCAGGGAAACAACGACGGGTTGGAGTGGTATTGCCTCCACTGGGGCCCATATTCGCGACCGTACGTGGACATTGCTGGTAAGATCCATTGTCATTTCCAACCAATGATTAAACGGAGGAAGTAGAAACATTCAGGAGAGCCAATGATAAATTGCGCCTTCTTGTTTCAAAGTTGTGTAAGGCATACTACCAGTGGAAAGTGGCAACCATTCTGAGTGTTGATCGCGGTCGTCAGATGGCAATAGAGTTCAAGAAGATAGACAATGAGTACTTGACGCACAACAAATGAAGGGATTTTGACCTCACTTCATGGGCTAATGCAGATGATATGTTTCCATCTAACATCCCAATGCAATCTACGGATTCATCTCTCATTGATTGAGCAAAGTTGGATTTTGATCATGCAAAGCAACTTTGTGCCACAATCTTCAAATGAAGCCAGAAGTTAAATGCAGAAAGCTATGGTCAAATCGGGCTCATGGGTGTTGGATGGTTCAAAAGAATGTATGGTGTGTATAAATCCATTTGGTCCGGAGGGTGGATGGACACTTGGATCATGTCCACACATGTTCCATCCAATGTGTTTAATTAACATATTTTTAGTTAGAAGATTCTGCCTGATGTGCAAATCCCCGTTCCATGAACGCTTGTACGAGGTTTTTGGACTCGCTCCATACATGCCACCAAGCCATGAGAGAAATCCCCTAAACACCGAAGGTGAATGTTATGGCAAGCAATGGGGTGAAGATTTGATTTGGAATTGGCGGGCTAATACTCACTTGACGTTCAAGAACGACATCAGTGCAATGTTGGGGTGGGAGAATGACCACGAAGAGATTGTAAGGGTGTGCAAGAAGACAATTGGATCTTGGATCTGAACTGGGTGACCAAGGGAAGCGAAATTTTTTCTATCAAACTTTGGATGGACGTTACTCGGGTGTGAGCGTAGAGCGTAGAATGTTAGATCTGAGAGCGGTGAGGGTACATTTTCAGTGAGTATTTTACTAAAAATACATTTTAAAATTTGATTTCCAGAATATTCTCATGAATATGATGAAATTAGACAGAATATTTGAATATTATGGCACCTATTACCATGGAATTTTTTATCCAAGCCCGTGGTTTTAAGGGTGAAAATGAGGAATTCGGTGAAGGCTATATAGAAACTCTTTACATGAATTAATGCGACATGGAGAGAAATGACCCAGTCATAAATTTTAGTATGGTATTTAATTACACAAGTTTCAGATTTCCGATTTTCTAAACGTTTGAACCACATGATTATACGAATAATCTATACGTAATGTAAAGTTCATCTATTCTGAGACGAGGTCTAAGATTCCTATCTACAACCCGTTTTTGGATTTTCTGAGAGGCGGTCTATGATTCCTATCTACATCCAATTTTTGGATTTTCTGTGGGCTTTGGAGTGACGACTTAGCATACTGACGCGGGCTGTGTCAATCCACGCTATGTCGAGAGTTGCAAAAGAACGATAGGCAGAGTTCATTCACAGGTAGCTTGAATCGGTTCAGGGCCAACAAGAGAGCGTCGGGAGAAATGCCGAAGGTGCGTAATCGGTTGTTAAGGAGGACAAGGGCGGCTGTGGGTTTAGCCCCAGAGGCACCTGCGAGTTATGAGGAGCTGCGGCCATGGCTGGTGGAGGTGGAGCGCGCCACGAAAGGAGGCGTGGTAATTCCGCTGTTTAGGCACATTGGACGCCTCCGTGTTGCTGATGGGGAATGGCGGTGGACAGTGGCTTGTACCATCGAGATGGTCAACATCATGACGGAGTCCCTCATTCCGTATCCCGTGACCTCCACCTCCGACGTGAATCCAGTTGTTCAGCTGCCGTCTGTGATCATATCGAATGGCGCAAATTGCTGGAACTTTGAGATTGACAAGAGTTGGACGGGATGTCCTTTACAGTAAGAAACAGGAAACTGGATCTCATAGTGCAGAATTTGCTGTAAGGACTTTTTATGTTCTGAAGGTCTGAGTCTGAGCGTTGGAGGGAATGAGATGTTTGCTATGGCTTATGCATCGTTATGATAGTAGTGACTATTATATTGATTTACACAGTGGTGTGTAACAATATTACTTATTGTGTGAACCACGAGATTATATGAGTAATCTATATGTAATGTACTATCTCATCTATTCTATAAAATATCTATATTTATGTAAAGTCACATCAATTCTGAGAGGAGGTCTAGGATTCCCCTCTCCATGATCATTTTCACCTCGTTGAAACTAAGGGTAGGTGCGTGGATGAAGAGATCTACATCTGCTTCAAAATGACACACTAACACAAAAACGTAGTATAGGTGCTTGCAAGGTCTGTAAGGTTCTCCTCTACGCCCTAACTTAACAATCGTGCTTTTAAAGACCGGGCAGGTGCAATCAGGGAATGTACCAATTGACAGCTGATATACTGCCTGTGAGTCCGACTCCATTGAAATAATGCAACCAATACCAGGATGCAGTAGTAAGGTAACCTTCAGGATCTTTGCTTGCATCGCTCGGGCTGAGTCAATGTTCCTGGTGTGCTTGGAATTAACGTTTGTGATGCGACGGAGTGTCTTTGACTTCCTTGATTTTGGAAAGACATCAGCATTGTCCAGCACCGGAATATTGGACAAGTCCCGAGGTACTAATGTATTATTGAACGGTTAGGAGGAAGTCGTTCCTTCTGAGGTAGTTGAAAACGAGCATTCTCTAATGCCTCCATTTCTAAATGAGTCAGATTGGTCCCTATCTTCACGGGCCACATTGTTGGGAGGGAGGGTCTAGATTTAGTTAGTGAGAACGGCTCAACCCACTTCCGACGAGTATCCTTCACACACCTCTCAATATCGTCGGGGCAAAACTATAATTCTTCCACCTTCTTGCGTTGACCATTTTGAGGAGGCATCCATATGCTGGTGTATGTTGGAGTAGGGGTGGACTTCCCGTTCTGGACTATGCGCGATTTGCACTTCTTCTTTGTCACAGCCATCTAGCCCAACAAGACTTGGCCGAGTTGTAATTTAGCCGAGCAATGTGCTATTGCTTTACATCCACAGAAGTCTCCTGCACAGTTGTCACGCGTTAAATTTCGGACGGAATAGAGGTCGAAGGCTGAACAGGGTTTATCTCAACATCATCGTCTTCTTGGATGGTAGTCAAGCCTCCACCATGGGCACGAGTAACCCTTCTTCCAATTCGAGGACGTGAGAAATTCACGGTGTCAGGTCTATGAGTTTCTTCTTCAGCTCGGATTGGAACATTGGCTTTATGTTTCCGCATACCAAATACTTCTGCTCCCTATAAGTGCGCATCACGAGTACAGAATTCTTCTGCTCCTGGAAACTTTGTCACCGCCTTACTGAGTGCCGAAGGATCACCGCTTCGTTGAGCACGACGTTGAGCACTACATAGCCTAAGTTCTTCTCTGGATGGACCATATCCAGCCATTCCACCTTTTGTGTACTGATAGTACGCAACAACTTGGAGAAATGCTCGTACACAATCATCGACAGCTGCCACATACAAGTCCCCACCCTTGTTTCCAGAAGCTTGTTACCATTTATTGTGAATAGACTTTGCAAGGTTACATGACGGCATCTCAGCAAGCTCTTCGGCAGAATATTTGTTTTCCTGCAAATAAAACGACGAGCAATAAATCAATGAAATTATAATCTGACCCCATGGGAGAGGCTTGCGGTATCGCAACCCTCTCCTAAACATAGAAACATTGATTTCTTATAATTTATTTAAAGTATTCAAAAAAAAAAAAAAAAAAAAAAAAAAAAAAAAAAAAAAAAAAAAAAAAAATTGAAGTGGAAAAAGGATAAACATAAAGTATATTACACTAAGAGAGAACTGACGAGTTCCATGAATCCACCCTACTGTCTGTAACGATAATGCCAATATGATAGCCAATGGCCAAGATGGTAGAGTCTTGTTTCTGTTGTAGCATTCGAGGATGACCACCAAGCCCTGACGCCAAGTAACGTGTCTCTGCTTCATCCATGGTAAGTGCATCTTTATATTGCTTGCACAAAACCTTGTGCTGGTCCTGCAAGTTGTGAATAATATAATTCTTGATGTGAGTCTCTAATGACGGCGTCCAATGAAAGTAGCAAGTCCTTTCTTGGCCCTCTATCGGACCACTAGGTCACCAGAGCCATAAACAGTGCGCACGGCGCTCCAATTGGCCTGCGCACTATCAGCCATGAATCCTTGGAATCGGGGCATTGGTATTCCGTGCCTTGCCATAATGTCAGTGAAATTCCTCCAGAACAACACCTGTGCTTCTGTGTCCTCAGATTGGAATTCACAGCAAGCAATAGTTAGTATGCGTTGATAAGTGGAGTCATACACGTGGCACCCCATCGTGGCCCAAGGTTTCACCCGTTTGACATGGTCAAACATCATCCAGGCTTGAGAGAGGGACCCACCGGGGTGCAAACGGCGGACTAGATCAACACCACTTCCAGGACCAACCTCTGACATCTTGAATATGAAGACTTTATCAGCGTCGTCGCCTTGGCGGGGAAAGATATTCTTCTGGACGTAGGCCCAATTACTGAGACCTCTGAGTTTCGTGATCCCATCTATGACGCCATATCTTCGTAACATTTTGAAACTGTAGATACGATTCCGTAATGCAGGTGAGTTCAACTCTCTACATTGTTCAAAGACAGGTTCTAGATCTTGGAGAGAGAGGAGAGAAGTCTGTGGCTCAGCTTCGTCACAAAGAAGGAAATTATCAAGAAGGTCCTTACTGGTTTCTAGAACTATCTTTGAGATGGTAGCATCAGGGGTTAGTCCAACATGTTCCTCTATCAAGTCATCTACCTTCGCTCGGAAGCATCTATAGTCTCCTACTTTCACCGGATGTTCGTGAGTACCAATATGCTCACAGGCACGCTTTTAACTGTCCTCACCGAAAATGTAGAAGATTTTGGCACTACAAAGACTCACACAGACAGGGGGTTCTTTGCAGATCTTACAAAGCAGAGTTGATGTAGAGGGAGGCGCCTCCCCCACAGGGAATAGGTCTTTGGTGACGCCTTCAAACTCCAACTCGTTCACTCCATGCACATGGTCAGGACGTTGCAAGAAATTGCACTGAGGGTTGTGGCATTGCAGATGCCCTACACAGTGCGAGTATCTGAATGTCAACCCTAGTGTATTGCTAATGTTGGTGGTCATAGTTCTGGTCCAGACGTGACCATCGTATCGTTTGTCCATGCCGTCCAAGGACTTGGCAGTCCTCTGGGATGCCGATGGAGGAGCAGGAGGAAGAATGAAGAGTACGTCGCCATTGAATGAGGGAGGTAGGAAAGATGTTGTCACAATACGGATGGATCTGAAGTTTATTTTTTTTAGGTTGTTCTTACTACCAGTCATACTAGAGAGAGCGAGAAGAGACAGAAGAATGGTTTTCTGTTTTGTAGATTGTAGAGAGGTTAAGGGAGATTGGGTTGACCTATGCAAGTGTAGAGAAGAAAACGAAGGAGAAGGAAGCTTTGACGAGGCGGGACGAGCCTCAACAGAAGACTTATTCTCATCATCGGTCGAATCTAAAATATCTATACTGACGCGAGTTCATGGCTCAAGCTTGACACGAGCAGCCATAGGAACTACGGTGGAGAGAGTTGAAGAACTACGAGGAGTTAGAAGAATTGTGGAGGCATTCATGACAGACTTGGTCAAACCATACAGACGGTATTTTCCAGGACAGAGCTTCCACATCTTGACGTTGTTAACAGAAGAGGAAGGCTCTACGACTTGGGAGTTCTGAATTTGATTTGTTACAGGATTTAAAACTTCTGTCTCTAACCAGAGAGTAGACACATCGTATCCAAAACGAATTCCTAGCCATTGAGAAGTAATATCTGCCAATCCATCAACACCAGGGGAAATGCAGATAGGAATAGTGGAACTAAGAGAAAAAATTTCAATAACAGTGAGGATTGGAGGCAGAGTAGAAGAGGAAGCCATGAGGATAGCAAGTGATAGTGAGAGTAGACAATTCGCATGAGAAGGGATTGTTTAGACTTTGTAAACCTCTATATAATGCATAAAGGGTACTACATGGTTTTGCAGTAGATGATAAATGCAACGGTTACGGATAATATAAGATGCCTTTGAATTATTGATGTTGGTTTATTTAAAAATAATGCTAGAAAGGATTAAGTTTGGTGCGTGATAGGTATAATGATAGCGCCACAAATTATATTAGGCCTTGAAAGTAAGGGATGTCAGTTTCAAGTGCATTGGTTAAATTGGAAACGCGCCACCGGCCGTCATTGTAAGTCCATTGTAAATGAGATTAGAACTCGATGTCAGACGCGGTATGCCATATTGTTAGGCATAGGTGGCTCATGGAAAAGTAGAGAGCGCGTTCATAAAATTAGAGTATTGAGATCTAGAATTCAAGTATAAAGGAGTAGAATGCAAGAGTTATGTCTCTTTGATCTTGAGTGAGTTTTAGTGGACCTAAGGGGGCAATGTTGTAGTTAGATATTTGGTATTGAGGATTGCATGTAGTATCGACTTAGTTGACAATGTAGGAAAGAGAGTGAAAAGAAGAAAAAGAAGAGGGGTGGCACAAAGTTTAGTAATATGAAGGCGATGAAGCGCAATGCTCAACGTAGAAAAGAGGCATCAATGTCTATAGGGGAGGAACGATATGATGACGAAATAGAAAGGTCCGATGATGATGGATCAGTTTTGTTTAGGAGACAGACAAAGATGCGTTCCATTAATTTGGAGTCTCTTGTAGAGATCATAGAACAGAAAGACGCGGACGAGGAAGAAGATGGAGAAGATATTCAAGAAGAACAAGACTACATGCACCAATCTCCCTTGCATTGCGTCTCTCTTGGATTTGATTGTTTTTTGAATGACCAGTGTCAGAAAGCAGGGAAGGAGGTGCATTCTTTAATTATGGATAGAATTAGTTCATTTTGTATTTTTACTATTGTTTCAATTCTCATTATTATCGAAAATGGATTCATAACCTGAGAACGTGAACTTTTGAATTGGCAGACAACAAAAGACATGTCCTCTGAAGGTCTTAAACAAATCGAAGATAGCTATCTGAAGAGACTCTGTTTTGGATGCGTTAGACGAGAGAATTACCACGCCTAGACCATCCATTGAAGAGGAGGTAATTTGCAATTTAAATAGTTTAATTATTTGCAATTATTTGTTATTCTGTGACATTGTGGACTATTGCAAAGGAAGTTTCCTAGGATATTTGAAAACTATTTTTTTTAAATCTCTTTCCCAGAAGGTTTTATTTTAGTAGACTCTTAAAGTTATTATATCATGGTATGTTGAGTATAGTGAAACAATCGATTAGCGGGCACCACCCGAAGATTGTGCCACATCGATCAAACGATCAAACCATTATATAGATATAAATTCCTTTGCATGTACCTAAGGTTACTTAATGAGGGTGCCAGCTTATAAATTTATAGTTATATATTTTAAACATAATTATGTGTGTACCACTGAAAATAGTGATAGTATTTATTTTTTGTTTCTTTATCCCTAGAAAATAGCAACCCATTCAATAATCACTCCAAAAATATAGATTCTTTACATAATGTTTAGATATATCCTTATAGGTAGTATCAGAAATTAGAAATTCTCCACTTCAATAAAGATTTGATAAGGTGTTTAAAAGCACTCGTATAGAGATTTCATAGAGGAAAGGATACAGTTGGGACAAAGTACAATTATGTAATTATCAGCTGACGAGTCCAAGCTGCTGGACATGGTATGTTCAAATTTTAGAACCCGGGTATAAGGCAGTTGATATTCGGTTATACATGCTCAAGTATATTGGGCTGATATAATGGTTCTCATGTAAGTGAGATCAGAAATGTTGGGTGACACGTGGATCACAGGTAGAGGGCAGTCACATGTTAGTGGAGGGTCAGGCTAGAGAACGCCACCAAGCCCATCGACGAAAGACTCGTCACTCGGGCCTATGAATCTTCAATTGTAGATGGGCGTTGTCTAATTAATGTGAAGCTCTTCGTAACAGAGTGTAAAAGAGTACCAAGATTAGAGTGGTCGTCAAGATGCCCAGTCACTACGACACACCAAACTCTCGTCCAGCACTCACGGGCTCGAGCGAGATCAGCCGTAGATCTTCCCCTCAACTTGATCGACGGTGGAGAATGGTCGTGCATGGATGGGGCACAAAGGAGTACTGGGAACCACCTGGGGAACGCGCACGGGCTGACTACGTCATGGATCATGATGATGTTCCGTCAAAAAGCTCCGTGCCTATGCTGAGCTGCTAGTTTGACGACGGGTATTAGTACGTGGATATGGTGAAGCGGGTATCGGGATTGGGAGAGAGCGAGCGGAGAGCTGGGCATCGAACTGGGAGTGAGGGGTCGGGAGTGGGCGTGGGGAGTGGGCACGGGCTAGAGGGAGTCGGGACAGTGGAGGGAGTCGCGTCGGGACAACTCAGGGACTCGCGTCAGGACAGCATTAGGACTTGCATTAGGACACCTTGCGGGTCGTCTTGAGAGCTTTGGCAATTAATTACTCATGTTAATTTGTAAAATAAATATTTGAAATTAAATTTTTGTACGATTACAAGGCATCAAGTTAGGCAACTACAGTATTTGGTCCAAAACCTTTTACAATTAAGTTCTCATTATTTATTTTAAAATAATGAAATAAATGTTAAATATTTATTGATATATACTTACATAAAATTATACTGAGCCATGACAGTTAACAATTGATTTTTTTTCTTAATATTAACCTTTAAAGGTCCACCTAGTAAAATAACCTCAAAATCTCTTTCAAAGTTTGAATCCTTGAAGTTGAAAAGAAAAACCACAAATTATATCTTACTTTAAACTTATTCAATGATACTTTTTTCTAAGAAAATGGATGAAAGTACTTCTGTAAGCAACAAGGTATACATGTCGATGAATGAAATCAAGCCAATTTTACATGATTGATCCAATTAGGACTGTAAATCCAAAGAATTGAAAATTTAAATTTGCAATTGACATAGATGATAGTATATAAAATAACATTTTTTCAAGTCATTATTTATTTATTTTATAAAAGACATAATATATACTCTAATGTTTTACATTTTAAAGAAGAAATTCTATAAGTTTCATGAATTACATTGATGGCTTTGTAATTAAGATAGAAACATTTATATTAATCAATCACATTAATAATGACCATACAATGTTATCCATTATTATTTAATTATTTATAATATATGAATATTAAAAGAAATTGAATTTTGAATACGCATTGTTCTTTGAATATTATAAAGATCAAATTTTAGAAATAGGAAAAGCCATTAGCCATTATCCATTTTCATTGTAGATGACTAAGTAAATACAATTGTACGATTTATTCTTGTGACAAAGTACGTATTCTTATATATATGATATATTATTATATTTATTAAGTATTCATCATTGGATCATTCTAAAACCCATTTATATGACATATTTTATTTTAATTATATGCAGAAATATATTTCATTGATGCACAATATTAAAAAATTAATCATTGATTTTTCCTAATCTATATCTTTTTAAAACTAAGAAAAATAAGTCACATTATCATTCTAAATAACTAAGTGAATACAATCATATGACTTAACTGTGTGATGAAATAAGTCTTCATATATATGATATATTATTGTGTTTATTTAGTATCCATATTTAGACCATTTTTTTTTTTTTTTTTGAAAGTGATATCTTACTATGTAGAAAATGATACTAATGTGACTACCTCCCTTTACGGAGGGGTTAGTCACATTAGTCACACTTAGAACTTGTCTTTTTTTTGTTTTTGTTTTTGTTTTTTTTTTTTTCAAATTATTTTTTGAAAGTAATATCTTACTATGTAGAAAGTGTAACTAATGTGACTAACCCCCCCATAGTGGGGGTTAGACACATAAGTCACACTTAGAACTTGTTTATATTTTTTATTTTTTTATTTTTTTCAAATTATTTTTGTGAAACCCTACTACATGTTTTTCCACAATAGAGGCTAATGCCTTATACATTTTTTAAGGAAATGATAAGTAATATGCAACATTTGATTATGCACCAATTTTTTAAAAATAATGGCAAGAACTAAACATCCAATTCGTCAACATCAATTACAAACCATTCAATTTGACACCAATTTGATTTTGTAGTGGTCAAAACCACTATTATTTAAATTTATTTTTTCAAAATAATATAAGGAACACATTAAAGCTACATGAAACGAACTTTATAGTCCGGGAAACAAAATCCCCACACTTTGCGACCATCTTTTTTGAAGGTGATGCAATATGTTTGAGCCATTTCTCCTTCCAAAGATGGGTCAAAATCTGAAATTCTACCATCATACCATTCATTGTCCTCTTCAAGAAGCACTTCTACATCCCTACTCACAAAAGATCCATCTAGACCAATTGTGCCTCTACTAATTTCTCCTTTCACAACAAGTTTTGTACAATTGCTACACAATGTTGTGGTTGCTCCTCGATAAAAGCTATTTCCTGCTCCACATGCTCGGCGAGCTTGAACATATTTCTTGGGTTGTACACCAAGTTGCATTCGACCACGCTTAGGCTTCATAAGTTGTCTTCGCAATCTTGAGCTCTTTGGCCTTGATGAAATGTTCTCCATTGCAATTGGTTTGTCTTTCAAAGGAGTATTCCCTTGACGTCGCCGTCCTTTTGAAATATCCTTCTGGATTGTGTTAATGCTTGCACTGGTCCTTGGCATTTCTATCTTGTCCGGACGGTTCAATAATTCAATCCTTTCTTGAGAATGAGGCATATTTGAATTGCCTAAAATGGTTGTATCAACAACCACCTCATCATTCTCAATTGAAAGGATGAATGTGTCAAGCTCTTCCGTGTCACAAGTCGGTAGTTGGCGGCTCAATTCATTATATTCTTCTTCAATAATTTGGCGCAAGGCGTACAAATGTTTGCACATGTGCCCCATATGCTGCCAATCTTCACATTCGCAGCCTTTGGTCGTTGCATTCACTTGGTACCAAGTGTCACGTGGGTTTGAAAGGCTCATCATTAAAAACTCTCCTTTGGTGATATCGACAACTCGCAAATAAGAATTGGGGTCTTCTTTGTAGCGCTTTATAATGTAGGCTGCTCTTTGCAATTGCATTGTTCTGTGCTTGTCGGCTCCTCTTGTCAAATATATCCCGGATTCACTTTCCATTTGTTTTGCTTCAAAATATCGGTCAAAGGTTGTCCCTCCAATCCGTTGCTCATCCTCGGGATCACCAATTAAGGCAAGCAACAAATCACTCAATTTTCTATTGACTCGTGAATTTAGTAGCATGCGTTTGATGGTTTGCCATAAACGCTCCACCAAATTTGTTGTGTTAACGTATCGATGAGGGAATAGTCTACAATACCTTACCCACATGTGCCTCCACGCAGAATTTTCTCCCGTCCATCCTCGCTTCATATATGTTATGACTCCAGGATTTTCACCATACTTAGGGTCAAAGAGCACGTTCAAAAAATCAAACTCCATTGTTGTGCGTGATTCCAATAGACCAATCACGTCATCGTTCAATTCCTCTCGTTTTGCAGCAGGTACTTTGTTGAGAAGGTGCTCTGTCAAGGCACGCTTTAAATGCAATGTACATAACATCTTGCATTTAGTTTGATTGCCTCCTAGGATTTGATCCTCCCAACTCCATATATCACACTCAATGACCTCCATAAATGCATTGTGCTCTGTTGCACTTTTATCAATGACAAATGCATTGGGCCGAATTGATCCCATGGCTGCAAAAACAGCCTGCAAAGTCAATTTTAGTGCAATCTCCTCTTGTCCGCTTTTCTTATCAATTGAGCACACCATGAGCCAAAGAGGCATGCCCAACATTCTCTTATTTGGACACACAGCAGCATATAGAGGAAATCCAAAACTATTTGTTTCAAATGTAGAATCTATTGCCCATGATGATTCCACAAAAATTTCCTTTGCCAACTTTAACATGCGTGGTGTTTGAATCACAAACACAAATCCCCTCTTTTCCTCAATTGCATGATTAGGAGCATAAGGTTGATAAAATATCGCCTTTCCTTTTTCAAGCCACTTCTTACACAATGCATTGGCATTGTCCTAGTCATCTTTATGTACAGTTCGACTCATTTGCAAACAATACATAAGATTACTCACATCTTTTGGAGTAAGAAAGAATCTAAAAGATTCTTGTTCAAGGAGAGGAGCTTTTTCTCGTAAGCGGTTTTGTTCTTTATCAATAGCACCCACTATAAGAATCCCGCGTTTTAGGTGACGCTCTCGAAAAACATAGTTATGTTTTTGTCATGTCTCTGTGTTTGTCATTCATGTCTTGGGTAACGTTTGGACGTTGACTAGTTTTTTGAGATAAACTGGGTTAATCATCGTTAGACACTGGCACGCTAGCCTAAAAACGTGAAGACGTCTGCATTAACGTCCGCGTCTACGGAGACATGGCAGAGGACGTCCTCGTCGACGCAAAAGAGCCACGTCAGCAACATCCTCGTTTTGACGGACGGTAAACTGGGCGCAAAGTTACTGGACTGTGGAGTAACTTCGTGCCCGCAGTGAAGAAAACCAGAAGAAGGGCAGGTCAGCAAAGGGAGCACAAAAAAGGCCGAGAGGAATTAAAGGGTTTGTTTTTATTTTTTCTCTGTAAATGAAATTTAAAAAATGACTAGGGATGGCAAATGGCTTGTTACGTTCAATTAATTATAATGTCAATATTTTTGATCTATGTGATTGGTTTTTAAAGCAACTTATTATATTATAAAAAGATAAATGTGGTGTGATTATTTTTCTGAATTTCTTTAAATTAAAATTTTATATGGAAAATGTAATATATTGAGAGTAATTATTATGAACTGAAAATATAATTATTAAAAATAGTTGATAAATATCAGTTTACAATGAGAAAAAGGGTTATAATTACGTTCATTGTATCGTGGTATTAGAATTTCTTATCTATGTTCTTCATTTTTTAAACTGAATTTTAATATCAAGATATTACAAATATGGTGTGATTATTTCTCTGAACTTCTTTGAATTGATTTTATAAATAGAAAATGTAATATGCTGAGATTAAATATTATGGAATAGTCCACATGATTATTAAAAATAATTGATAATTATTAATTTACAATGGAAAATGAATTATTACGTTCATTGTAATGTGAAATCCTAATTTTTGACATGTGTGATTTGTTTTTAAAACAAATTTGATGACGACATATTAAATGATTGTTTCAATAAAATTTTGAAAACCATTTCCTAGAATAGAGATATGTTCAGACTCAAAGTATGTACTACAAACTGAAAAATATATTTTTTTAAACTAATTAGTAATTATTAATTTAATATTGTTGTTAATTAGACAAAAATGTGAAGTTTGGACAAAAATGAATTTTAAAAATATAGAAAAATGATGTTATAAAGTAAAAACATCAATGATCCATGAACGTAACATACATTCTTTAATATGCAGCGATTTTTGTGAATAACACAGAAAAATCCACGTCAGACAGCCTGACATGACAGACTGTGTCCATGCAAGCGTCACCGCAAACATCCGATTCAATGTGGCCGACAGGAACAAGAGGATGTCGTCTAAGACATCCCTATGGACATCCTTGGAGACGTCTGCGTATGTCCTTATGTATATGCAAGCAAAAAACAACCGTTACATCTTAGATGCGGCAGAGGATGTTTTTGAAGATGCTGCGGACATTGCCAATGTCTCCTATGACATAAAACAAGGACATACACATGTAGTTCAGGACACTGCTAATGCAAGCAATGTTAGCAACTAGAGATTTAGTAGTCATTCTTCCTCTTCAATTTCAGCAACGCCGTTTGTGTCTGTTGCGGCTGTAACGTAGGACCCTCCTACGGGGGCAGCGTGGCGAGTTGGCTCTGTCTCCATGAGGGGCGGCTGCAACCCCTCAAAGTCGTCGTCATTGCCCACAGCAACTAAGTTGGCGACTCGATGTTGATGTTGTATTGCTGTACGGCGACCCCTAACGTCTCTACGACAAATTACCTTCCACCCGCGCCTCGTGGGGTCATCAACAAAAAAGACTTGTTGACAATGCAACGGAAACGCAAAAGAGTCCGCGTGCACTCTGCCGTCCATGTGGTTGAAGTTCGCCACGCTAAATCCGTACTTGTCACGTTCAACGCTAGGGACGCGCGCATCACGGGAGGCTTGAACCCAATCACAAAGCAGCACTGTGGTGCAGTGATTGCGGTAATCCAATTCAAGAATCTCCTCGACATGCCCAACATACTCGGAGGTGCGGTCAATGGGCCTCGCGTTGCGAATCCCCCAACGAAGTTGCTGCGTATATGGTGCAACTACACACGAGTCACGAGTGACAAGTCCTCCCTCTGCTGTGCGAGGGCGCAAGCGCATTCCAAATGCCTTGAGTAGCGGATGGGGGGTAGCATACCTCTCTGGGGGGGAGGAGTACTGTACCACGTCTTCCTGCAGTTCATCACCGGCCGCTTGAGCTTCCGCCACCCGTGCTCTTAGCCATTCTGAAAAACGAGGCAGATCTGACAGCTCGGGTGGATACGAGACTGGTCTCGAAGGACGATGGCGTCTTGACTGTACTCGAAATGCCTCACGCTCCTCCCAGCGACGTCCCTTTGCAGCCATATACTCCCTGTAAACAAGACAAGACACCGCTGTCAAACAATGAGACGGCGGCATGAATAGAAACAACACATCTAACTACATGTTTGTTAAATTTGACGCCCAAGAGGACATCTAACAGTCTCGTGCGCTGTTGCTAATGACGTCTGCATTGACATATTCCAATTTAAAAAAAAACAAGAGGATGTTTTGGGAGCTGTTATAAAAGACATTTTAGAGGACATGCAAACGTCTACAAATTTCACTGAATCAGTGCCCTGAACACGGTTCTGAAGGCGTCTTAGATGGGTGGGTGATAGGTTTCGGGGCTCATTCTCGCCATGGTTCTAAGCACGGAGCGTTGTCGATGACGAAGGCATATGCATAGCCCCGTACCTCATCACACAATCTGCGCTTGCTGTTTTCATTATCACGCAAGATCTTGTCATTCATAGTGGCATCTTCTGCGGGGTCCCAAATACGGTGCGTTGTTGCGCGATGTCGCTTCATGTACTCTGTGCAAAAGCCAATTGTGTCTTCCAGACGATACCCTTATGCGATACTCCCCTCTGGATGTGCCTGTGTCCTAACATAATCTTTCAGCGTCTTCATGTACCTCTCAATTGGATACATCCACCTGCAATGGACTGGCCCACATATGAACAATTTCTCCACGAGATGCACGGGGAGATGTGTCATCACATTCAAAAATGTGGGAGGAAACTCCTTCTCCAGCACGCAGGATGCCATGATCACATCTCGCATGAGCGCGTCACTGCTTTCTGCTTGTACCTCTTTGTCACAAATACGCTTAAATACTCGACACATCTTGATGATGGCTATGCCCACCTCTTCGTCCAACAAGTTACGGACAGCCACAGGGAGTATCTACAAGATGGATAACATGGAAACATCACATGTTAAACTGTTACAAGGAAAGAAGTAGGAACAATTGAAACCTAGCAGTCCAACGTATGTGTGCCACCTACTGCTATATATGTCCTCAGGAACATCAACCATGTCTATCGGAACATTACAATGTCGTACTCAACAGCACTGTGTAGGCATATAGAAGGACGTTCTGTAGGATGTCCTTCAGTAAACGTGACAACGTTTGGGAATACGTCCTTGACAGAATTGGTCTACAAACTTGTCTCCAGCAAGACTTCCACATGTGAAGAAATCAATAGCGTACCTATTGCATGAGGACATGATAGTCGTGAGTCTTCATGTATTGCAATTTCCCATCCGCCAATCGTTTGTGAATTGCCCCCACGTAATTGGTTGGAGTGCGGATACTGGACACTATGTTCACAAATTCTCGCTTCTCCTCGGGCTTCAAGATGTATGGGGCTTGCGGCATGTAGTACTCGTCTCCTCGGCGTTGTGGAGGTTGCAACCATCATTCTTCTTGTATGTTTAAGTCCTCTACATCTTGGCGACTTCCAGGACTATCATTCATTCCAAAGAGAGTCTTTAGAATGTTCTCGCATAGGTTCTTCTCGCAGTGCATGACGTCTAGGACGTATCGAATCTTTAGATGCTGTTAAGATGCCCACTTCATTTGTTAGCAACCACATCCAAAGTCATTAGAAGGACTACATGTTGCCAACCAGTGTCGACAGTGAGCACATCTTCAGTGCTTGTCAAAATAAACGTCCTCTGAGACATCCTAATGTCCACAAAGACATCTATTGGAAACGCGACAATGTAAACACTGTCTGCAACAACGTTGTTGTGCTTAGGAAAACATTCAAGTAGAGCAGTCATTCTCCACTGACCTGCCAATAAGGGAGTTCAAAGAACACGCTTAGCCGCTTAACGCCCGTGCTATGCACAGGGTCACTTGGGCCTCCTTCCCTGCCACCAAGGTCTAGGTATGACTGCCGCCACGCAGCATACCTAATGACGTTCAATCCTGACATGATTGTAGGCGCTGTCCGTGTCTCGCGGTTGCCATTGAACCGCGTGTTTCGCCGATATGGATGGTGACGGGGAAGATAACGACGTGTATCCCCAAATACAATCTTGGAGCCACGAGTCGTACGATCTGGACGCAGATCTCCTGTCTTTGCAGATCTAGCATCCGTTTCTGGGCCGCAAGAAGGACATCCCTTATATCCCTTACAGCATAAACCTGAGATGAGCCCATATGCCGGAAAATCTGAGATAGTCCACATGAGCAAACCTCGGAGATTGAAGCGTCGAGACCCTATGGGCTGAGTGAAATCAAGTGCTGGGACACCTTGCCAGAGCTGATGCAACTCATTCAACAATGGTCGAATGAACACGCCAATGTTTGCTGCACTTGGTGATTGCTTCCCTGAGATCAATATGCACAACGAAATGAAGAACTTCTTCGTCACAAACCATGGCTCCAAATTGTATAGCAAAATGAGCACTGGCCACGTGGACCAGTTTGTGTTGTTTAACTTGAAAGGATTGACACCGTCTGTCTCTAAAGCCATACGCATGTTCCGTATGTCTGCTCCGAAGTTGTCGAAGACGTCCTCTGTGTTGATGTGTTTCCATGCAGGGCTGTCAACTACTGACCGCATGATGCCGTCTTCGCTGACATGCTTCGTGTGACCCGTCAACATGCTAGCAATCTCTGGTGAGCGCCACATCCGATTCAAGCGGGGTATAAGGAAGAAGTGGCGGATCACCTTTGAGGGGATAGAATCTATACCCTCTAACCACCGGGATTTTGAACACTTTGGACATGTGTGCAAGTCCGCGTGTTAACCTTCATATAGTACACAACCATCCGGGCATGCATGGATGTTGTTGTACTCAAGCCCCAATTTGCGAATTGACTTTGCAGCAGCATAATGACTGTTTGAGAGCTTATTGCCTGCAGGAAGAAGATCCTCCGCCAAGTACCGCAACAATTCCGTGGCAAAGCTGTTGCTCACACCGAAGACCACACACATGTTCATGATGACAATGGTTGCAGACACAACGCTTGTCTTTGATCCTCGATACAAGGCAGTTGTAGCCTGCTCATACAGACGCCGCAGTCCATCAACAGTGTCATGATCGAGGTCATCTTCGGCCAAAAGATTAGGCTCAACTCCAGCATCCCTATGGAGAGCATCGCCACGGCCGAGGGCCTCCATGACTTGCCTCTGGACATCGTGGTACTCATCCAACAAAGTTCCGTCATTAGCGACATGATCCTGTTCAGGGACGTCTTCAGCGACGTCTGGGAGAACATCGTTGTTGCCAACCTGAGGAGCATCGTCAACGACATCGTCGTCGTATGCAATGTCTTCCACCCAGATCCCATCCGGTGGATAGCCCTCTGGTGGGTCGCCGCCAATGAGGGAGTTTGTCAAGAAGGGGTCCCTACCCACAGCTGCGTGGTGGTCTCAGATGACGGAGATTCGCCTCCTTCGACCTCCGTGACAGTTGCGGCAAGGGCATCGGTACTGTGTTATGTTCTGCGTCGTTGCCACTTGTAGCTCTGTTTGCAGAATGAGGTCACCGAGAGGGATGTGACGCAATGTCCGCCCCTGAGCATCATGCCGGATTCTTGCGCCGCGCTGACGGACGTCTCCGCTCATGGCACTTGAACTCCTACCATCACAGACACAACGTAAGCAAAGATGTCAAAATTAGCTCCAATAACCCAACGAATACCAGCCGCAAGACAAAGCAATGATGTGTCTGTGAGCACTGTCCAGTTGTCTGAGGTGATGTTAGTTACTATGTCCTAGCAAACACATAGACGTTTCCGAAGGCATATTGATGCTTCTCAGTCACAATCTCTATCTGCGACAACATCTGCCAAAATGGAGGAGGATGAAGAGAACGGGGATGTGTGAGGGGGTTTCTACGGAAATGAAAGTGACAAACAAAAAACAAACAAAGAGACAAAATCTGAGATGGGCAAGGACAGTGGAGAGGGGAAAGAGACGGGAGGGGGGAGAAAAAAGGAGAGAAGGGTGAGTGTGAGGGGGTGCGAGGGGGGTGAGGGAAGGAGAAAATCAGCAAAGAAGCCAAAAAAAAAAAAAAAAAAAAAAAACACAAAACACAAAACACAAAAACCGAGAAGAGCAAGGACAGTGGAGAGGGGGAAGGGAGAAGAGGGGGGAGAGAATAGGAGAGAATGGTGAGTGTGAGGGGGTGCGAGGGAAGAAGAATCTCAGCAAAGAAGCAAAAAGAAAAAAAAATAAAAAAAATAAAAACACAAAACACAAAACACAAAAACCGAGAAGAGCAAGGACAGTGGAGATTCGTTAAGGGGAAGAGACGGGAGTGGGAGAGAAAAGGAGAGATGGGAGAGAGAAGGGGAAGTGTGAAGGGGTACGAGGGGGGAGGGGGTTGGTGAGGGAAGGAGAAAATAAGGAAAAAAAATAAAAAAAATAAAAAAAATAAATAAAAAAATAAAAAATAAAAATAAAAAACAAACAAACAAAAAACTGAGATGGGCAAGGACAGTGGAGAGGGGAAGGGGGACGAGTAAAACATAAAGAGGGAAAGGGGGATGAGAGTGGGAGAGAAAAAAAAAAGAAAAAAAAGGCAAGCAATGGCATCATGGTAAACAATGTCATATGCTCTTAAGTCACGTCTGTGGTCATGTCTTAGGTGACGCAGAGGCGTTTAGAAAGACATGTTGAAGCTGAACACTGATAGTCCCTATCTTGCATCCACATTTTAAATTGTTCATGTGTGTTATAAACATCACTGTATTGTATATATAAAACAGATGCATGGTACAAAAACGCGGACCACAGCTGGAATTTGCCAACACTTCCCCTTCATCAAAATATAACATGATGGGCTATGTGGATGAATAACAAAAATCCCCCTAGTCCTCAACATGTACTCTACGTAAGAAACTTATATCTTCACAACACATTATTTCCCTCACTCATGGCAATACAAACTTGGTCATAGAGCCACTGGTCATAGTTGTCATCCCATGTATCAAAAGGGTAACCACCGTCATAGAACCAAGACAAGCTATACATATTCTTGTTGTACACATCGTCAATAGTCTCAGGCATGAAGTCCTTCGTATTCAATAAACCACGCTCGTAGAAATACATGTGTTCACTATGAAGAGATGCTAGCTTCTCAAGATACGCATCAAGCTGGACATCGTATTCTTCAAATGGATAATGTTCGTACGGTGCGGCGCACTCTCCCACCGATTCAGCATTGGACAAGCCCTCCTCACCCAACGCCATGTTGACAGTTGCGGGATAGCTTGTAGGCCCTGTAACGTTGGGATATGGCTGAAGAAGATCATCACTACCTCAATGGCAGCGCTCTTTGGACTTGCAAGATGACTAAGACACGTTGTCCACCATGTCTGAGCATCATGAAAGATGTCCATAGGGACATATTCAAAGACATCACAAAATGTATACTTCATGTAACCCATAGGTGTCATGGAAACTCACCAGAGATTAACCGGTTTTGATTTTGCACTTGCACATCCAGCTTGGGAGGACCCGCGCCTTCACCCACCGACACTTGCAATATAGGCGTTGTTTGCGGATAGCAAAATCCAGCCCCAATGTTCGCTTCACCTGCAATGGACAAATACACGGCGGTCTTATACTACCCCACCGCTGGATGCAACAACGTGCACATGGACACGAACACTTCCCCTTCTTGGTGTCGTGACACGCCGGCTGCATCTGTTCATCCAACACGCTGAACATGCGTTAGCTGTGAAACAGGGTAAGGCCAAATACTTATGTTCATGAACTAATTGGCCTAATCGGACCACACATGCTTTAATGTTCTGCAGAGTTGAATGCAGAATATATATAGATATATATCTTTACATTGCCCTGTATAGGGGACATATTCCTAGATATATACATAGACATGATTGTGACAACTGACATGTGAATTGTCATGTCAACAGAGACGCCTATATCTGATAAGAAGTGTCGAGGACAGAGAATACGACTTCTTTGACTCGGACCCACGTTGGAGTTTCACAAGTAACCAATGACATCTTCATGTGTATTGAGATGTCTAAGGGGATGTCCCTACAGACATAACTGTGTCAAAAGAGACGTCTGGATGGATGTCATTATGAACAGAAGTGTGTCCATGGAGATGTCTCTATGGATGTTTTAGAAGACATCGCTGGATGTCTTCTGTGACAGAAAAGTTGTGGGATGGAATTTCAATGATCCCTCATCCACGTGTCCCACCACTTCAATGTTCCGCATGACGGAGTTGGTACAAGGAACGCGCCCATGTACCGAGCCGACATTATTTTGGTGGGGGAGTCTAAAACCCTAAGGGAGTGTACTTTATATGAGTGATTCAAGCATGGGAGTGACCACAGAATGCATAGAACACGATAGACTTGTAGGTTTTAGAGGCACTATACCAGGAGCACTACAAGAGTGTGAGGTGACGCAGGCAGCCCTCCATGTTTTTAACAATTTCGTAGAGGTGATTGCGAAGGTTTCTCCTCCTGTTGCAACGATGAGGAAGAAGACTGAAAAGAACACCACTCAATTGCGACGGAGTGGGCGCTTGATGAAGCCCTTGGATGCACCTGCGCCACCTACATCGCCTGCGCCAAACCCCCGTGCGCCACAGGTAATTGCTGTCACCCGTTCAGTAGCCACCTGCGTCCGTGGTATAGGGTCCCGGCACACCACGGTGGTGAGTCCCGACTCTGCACGGTCATAGCCACCCCATGCGCATTAAAACCGGCGGCGTGTCCTCTTGTTTCCTACGACATGGTTGTGTCTCCATGGGAGGCTAATTCCAGTAGACACAACTCGTAGTTGGAGCGTGTGTAGGCATTGCAGGGCGATTGCGGAGGGGTGCAGCTACTCATCCGGGACGCAGAAAAGTCGTAAGCCATTGCCGGAGGCCATGAACTCCCCCCGGGCTCCAACCTGTCTACGCACCACAGTCCACATTGACTGGCTAGGTGTTTTTTTTTCTGTTGGTATTAGCTTAGAATCGTCCTTGTTGTTGTTGCTTTGTCGTAGTCTCCATCTGATTGTGTTTGGTGGATTTGTACCGCAGAAGAGGGGTGAGGCCTTTGAGGTTTCAATGAAATTATTCAATGTATACTTTGGGCAAATGGAGCCAGGTTTCAACATGATTATTTTGCATTCCTAGACTCTAATCTGCTCCTTCAATTGTACATTGCGATTTCCTGCATGAATACCAGGACTCTAACCCATGAACATTTGTTACGATGGCTGGTGGAATTCGTTGTCATCTGGACCTGCTCACGTTTTGATGGACTCACCACCTACAACGTCTCGATGAATAGACGGACATCTTCTAGAACAGGTGATCAACGACGTTTTGATGTTTTATAGCACGTCTCAATGTCAAACTTCGATGTCTTCCATAGCGAGGATACGTTCTCCGTAATGTTTGCGAAGACGTTCTCCATGACAATGAGATATCTAATATAACACGTTCGCCTCGAGAATCTATGTGAATGCTACAACCTGGCAATGTCTTCTATAACATGTCACATGTCCTTCGAAACATCCGCCTGAACATCACATCAAGCAAAACCATGCATGATAGGATGTCAATACAGTCACGCATATGTCCACACAAACATGAGCTCTGACGTCCATAATAACAGCTACTCTAAACACAGAGACAAAGACTTGTCATCCCAGATGGTTGCAACGACATACAAGATGACATGGCCATGTCAAGCCTGGCAAATATTTTGGGCATGGGGATGTCCACTGAAACAAATTCTGGACACTGTTCACGCCCACAAAGACATAAGCGTGGACATCACACTATCACCACATAGACGTCTCGAAAACCAAAGTGATGTCCCAGGTGACGTCTTTGGTAACGCAACTCCGGTTCAAAAACCTCCAAAAACTGTGCTTACGTGGCATGCCACGTCACTGATTCGCGGATGACACGTCAGATTTTCGCGCCACCACGTCAGAAAATGGTGGGTCCACAACGTCCGCCACGTCACCATGGCAGCGGTGACATCCTCCGCCCATGTGGCACTGCCCGGAAAATTCCTTTGCTGATGTATCATGACGTGGCGTCCACGTTCCTTGCCTCCAAAATCACCCGGAGACGCGCGTGCTACGGGGATGTCTGCATGTTTTTTTGGATGTCTTCATTTGTTTTTCCCACGTCTAAGATGTTCCCATGTCTGCACAACATCCTATATGACGTCCGCTAGTTTTTTTAGACATCATTCGAGATGTTACCTAAAACGCGGGATTCTTATAGTGACCCCAAGCTGCATGAACATCATTCGAATTGCTCAAATATTTTGAGCAATATTTTCTTGCGAGAGGATGGATTGGTAGGAAATATGCATCCTCATCCGATCCAGGCACATGCCCTGTGTGTGTAGTCCGAATATCAACATAAAGATCTTCACCAATATCAAATGGTTTTGCGATTCGCACACAAAATTCACATCCCGCATGTTTATCCTTACTATGTTGCTTCTCAAGAGGAGATTCACTTGGTGCCTTACGCTTGTTAGGTCGATATGAACCTCCTCGGTGGCAACAATAAGCTCGGGGAGGTCACACCCATTCAAATTTTAGTGTTCATGTGCGTTCGAAGGGTATTTTATCTAGGCCTATTATGTGGAATTTAGTTTATTTTTTGGTCCCTTCAAGTACCTAAATTCCTACTAGAAGGCATTTTATGCATAGGTTTTGGTATTTAGAATTACAATTCATACACAAAATACCACACCGTATTTTATTTATACTTTTTCTATTGCAAAGAAAACTGGTAGTCTTGTTTCTACAATCACAGAAGTGAAAAGAACAAAATGGAAATGAAAAGCAAGGCACACAACAACAAAGGAAGAGTAAGTTTATCAAAATGAGGCAAAAAAAAGACTTCAATGGCATAGTTTGCCCTTGCTCCATGTCCCAGCAAAGACAGATGAGGGCAAAATACCCCACAAGAGCGCTGTAAGAAACACCTAGAAACTCTACCTGCAACAACTAGAAATCTACAAAAGATTTGACGGTGTGATCCAGAGCTGAAGATCCGTCCTTGCCTCCTTCAAGTACAAAACATCAACATCCAACCACGACTGGCAAAGAGCATTACGAAGAATGACAAGCTCCACCGTTGACAAAGTCTCCAAGGCAGCTTGAACAATTCGAGGTGAAATCTTCACTGTCAACCTCCTGCTCTTCTGAAGCAGCTGCATGTTGCGTGGAAACTCGCGTACCAGGAATTCATGTGGATCGTTGCTGATCCAATCCCATGAATGCATATCCTGAAGATCTGTCTCTACAAGCCTGAGCGCCTGATACTCTAGCGTGGACGAGATGGCAACATGCCATGCCTTGTTGAGAAGGCGTAGGTTCAGCAGGGTAGCAAATTCTTCACACTCACAATCCTCACTGCTGACTTCATCTCCTCCGAGGGTATTCCGAAGGACAATCTTGCTGAAGAAGACCTCACGAGGGATACCGAAGAATTGAGCCATCACACCTACTGCAGCCCACAAATACCCAAGAATTACATACACAAATTTGCAAGTAAAACAACAAAGAAATACAAAGAAATGCAGTGAGAACAACATAGAAATGCAGCGAGAATGCAGTTGATGAAAGTTTATGAGGTGAATTGAAGGAAAAGGGTACCTCAATTTTAGTGGGCTTAAAATCCTCCAAAAGAATCGATTGTAAGGCAGAAATGGCAGTTTGTTAAATCAAGCCCCCTGTTGTTATCATCAAGAGCCCGCTCCACCTGCACGTACTCAACTCATTAGAGATTTCCAACAGCATGCTAAAGTTCTAAATCTAAATCTTTTAACTCAGAAAGCAAAAACGGTTTCATGAAGAAAGAACATACTGGAACGCATCAGGAAATCGCTACATTTGGCAAGAACGCATTAGCTGTCTAAATTTACCGGTAGATTCAGAAATAATGTAATATGAAGTCCTCAACCTACAAAAACCGACTCCGGTGTAAATTTACCTCTCCAAAACGCAAGGGTCTTTCCGAAACCTTCAAATCATAGTTGCTTAGAAACCTCCATGTCCCTGCCAGTAAAACCTCCCTGCCCCAATTTCTGATACAAGCTTCCTAAACGCTGCAATTCTGACCAACGTGTGTTTTGAAGCAAATTCGTTGAATGACCTTGCGTCCTCAACGTCAAGGCTGTACAAGTTTGTACTAGCTGAATAATTTAGAGTAACCGTAGAAATAATACAGTCTGCATCTATCCAAATGGCATCAGCAGCATCATACCTGAATTTTAAAGTAGAGTTTGTTGTTTTGGAGTACCAATTCAACAAAACTTGACACGATTGGGTAGTGTTGGATTTGTTAGAAGACCGTATAGTCCTGTTTTGTAAATCTATCGGTTGTCTAGAATTTCCCCACTTATTCCCATACTTACGTTTGATTTTTTGGATGCGGCCAAGCCACCACGTTCCTTCATCCACCCCAGTGAGAACGCTACATGGGTTCTTACCTTTAGCTAGCCTAGATTTGGACCTCCTGCTAACAGCTGCTTTCACTGTGGAAGATACTAGGGTGGTGGACCGTTGAACAAAATATACCCCACAATCAGAACCAATGCCAAGCAGACAAGTACTACTACATTGTGCGGCTGACAAATAGTCCTCACTGTTGTTAAAATAGATTGAGTTTCTCATACGGGTGAGGCGGTCCTTTGACAGGAATGGATTTCCATTAAGCTGCGCAACTAAGGTGGATTTGTATATATTACAACCCCCAAATTCCACCATAGGCACTATTTTCTTTGGAGGTGGAGTGATACTTACCTCACCTGAAATCGAATTCAACATATCACCAAGGCAGTGTCTAGCCTCAGACTCAGCAACGACTAGTGGGTCAAGTCCATCATCGAACTCTCCCTCCTCCGCCAAAGTGTCATATTCAGCCAAACTTTCATCACCGTCTCCGTCCAACCTTGCTCTAAGCTCATCCGCTTCGTGGGCAAGCACCTCAGCGTCACCATCTTCACCAGCTACAGGATTACGCTGGGGGACATGTGCAAAGCTCTTAAAATCTGCCTTTTCTACAACCCACAGCGTTAAGAACCAATCTTTTTTTTTAGCAACAGTAGATGGGGCCATGTTCAAAATACGAAAAACTGATTGAGCTTCCTTCAGGCCCTCCTTCAAGGCTGAAATAACATCAGCATCTGTGGACACTTGGGAGTAATCAAATAAGTCACATCTTGCCTCTCCTTCTTGTAAAGGGTGAAGACTCTCCCATACGTTCTTCATTTTGTTATGCACTCACCCAAATGCAAGTCCATTTTGCCCATACTCGATACTAGAGAGATGATTCAACGTATTAGCAGTGTTTACCAGCTCATTGAAGTCATATGCACGTTCAAGACCAACCATCCCTCCTATCTTAGAGAAGAAAATTTCACAACTATCACTACCTGTCAAGTGCAACAGAACAGCTAGACCGGGATATCTTGTCTTAAAGTGGACAATTAGCAAGACAACAAAGTGACAGCTCATTTGAATATCGAGAAAGCACTGCTGACTAACAAAACAATCTGCTGATGTGATCTTCGGAGTGTTTCCGAAGACTGAGTGATCGCCATGACTTATCCAGAGTTTCCAAATCCGGAAAAAGAAGGAAACCTTCGCACCTAACACGATCCGCTCACGCAAACCAAGCCTTGGACTGCAGAAGATATCGATGTAACTCGCGCACATCTCCAAGTACATCTCTGTACCTAGAGTACGTTCTTGATGCATGTCTTTCGCCTCTCGCAACATCTTCAAGCAATTCCGAGTCTTGTAGGCACACAACCTCTGCGCAGACGCCCAGTTCTGTCGGTCAGTCCGCTTCACATCTTCTAACTTCAAGCCATGATCATCAGCAGTAAATTTCTGATATACAAGTCCTATGTGTTCTAAAATACACAAATCACTGCCTAGTTGCATAACACGAACAGGAGAGTCTAGAGGATTGATCAATTTCTTCCCGTTGTGTATATAATCCTGGTCGTGAAGCCCTCTTGCATCACCGTTGTCATCCAATGAAGCAGAAAACAACCAGCCCTCCCACTCTAACTTCAAACGCTTCCCCACATCAGATTTGTAGTCTTTAAGCATGAGTTGGCGCCGTCTACTATCCCCATCACTTGCATGACCGATAATGGGCCCAATGATCTCCTTGCAACTCGCCTCCCACTCAACATCGATCGAATCCCACTGAGCCCGGATCCACTCTGCATTGAATTTGCCACAAGTGCAGGAAACCACCAAAACTAGGCGAGGTAACTTCTCATGCATCGGGTTGACTACCACAATCCTGGCAAAAACCCCCATCTGGTTAGAACGAAAGGCATCAACAACAGCGTTATAACCCTCCTCGCCACAGCCAACAACTAGTGTGAAGGTGGACTCGCAAACATAATCTTCTTTTGCCCCACAAAAGCCCAGCAATACATCAAACCTAGAGTCCCATGTCACTCTAGCCTTCACCTTAGTTTCATCCTCGGCAAGGATGACTGGAACGGGACCAGAAATCCCATGAGCCTCTTTAGCCGACTTATAGATTTTCGCAACCTCCACAAAAATCTCATGATGTACACCAGGAATAAACTGGACTCCCTTTTTATTCTCACGCTTTATTGTACTAAACGAAGGGCCAGCATAGTTAAGGCTGAACAAATCACACTTTCGACGCCCACCATAGATTTTCATGGCCTGGCAGAACGATTTAGAGTTCGATGAAAACCTAAATCCCTTTTTCTTACGATTCAGATTACTTGCAACATCTTTCATGAAGTTCCAAAGGGCTGGTTTTCCTCCAAAGGACCCTGTTCTATGAGCAGAAATTATGTTATTACAAAATTTTAATAGATCACCGCCACTGCAAGCTTCTTTTGCACTTTCTTTCAGGGTTGGCCTCTTCACTTTTAGTTGGACCATCGTAGCCTTGGCAACAACCAAATGCAACCTCTGAAGCCTCAATTCCTTTTTTATCATCCTACTATGTGAAGCAAGCTCTGTACTAGCAAGATACGACAACCTCCTACCATCACCCGTTCCCCGCAATCCCCTCTTCTCTAGACTCTTTTCTTCCCTGACAACTTGCATTCTAAAATCATCTTGTACAATTATGGAGGCACACATGGAACAAGTAAATTTCTCGAAGGGTTCCCCCGTCATACTAAACCTTGAACAGTTAGAATGTCTGAAGGTCCCTGAAACTTTAGATACTGACCCGTACGCAGAAATAACAACATGTACATGAGGTTCTGGATACCAGCACCCGCCTGGATGCGGGTCATTAAGCAACCCTTTTATGGGGTAAACATTCCCACCATACGCACAATTCTCTTGCCAGTAACCCCAACACATAAGAGCCTTAAAAAATGACTCATCAAGGTTAAGAGATTCACTTACATGCCCCTCGGAGTCAGAATGTCTGAACCAAGAGTGTAGTGAGGGTTGGCTAACGCCACTTGAGACTGACCGAGTTGGTCTACCTCTCTTTCCAGAAGTGAGGGCTGATTTGGATGATGATGCGGTGTCCTTCTTCTCGACAGCAAGTGCATGTTTGGTCCCTCCCAAATGGTTTCGCAGATTGGCCTCCAAGTTCTTTTTAGGAGGGCACAAGGCCATGAAGTCGCTGCAATATGAACATTTCGCCTTATACCAGTAACTCTTAACAACTTCAGATTGATCAGGATCTCCAACAACAACAAACGGTTTGTTCTTCGACTTCGCATCTGTATTAACAGCCTCCCGAATGAGGACGCCCTCCTGTACTAACCGCTTGTGATCTTCCGGCGTTAGTACCACACTCTTACCCTTTCCCGCTGTTGACTGCGGGTGATAATCCCACTGTACACCCTTATTGCGACAGTATTGCTTCATGTGATTATCACTTTTCATGTGGCTCTTTTTAAAATTGCTGAACAAGTTATTGACCATTACATTACTGTGATTTCCTTGACTACCACCAAATTCCTTACGGCATTCAGCACAGTAAACCTTCACAACACCAACATTGCCAACATCGTAAGATTTCAAGTGCCAATCATGATCCTCAAGAGAAATGGCTTGTAGCTCTCTCTTTAGCTTTGCTTCAGCTTTAGCATATAATTCCAGCACTTCCTTACTAATTAGAGAGGAAGTGAGTTTAGGCTCACCTCCAGATGATACGTTACTGACCCTAGAAGAAGCGGCCGGATCTACCGAATCACATGCAGGGTCTAAAGGCTCAACATCAACTTCGTTAGTATCATGACACACCACAAGCGAGGGAATTGACTCAAACACGATGGAGGAATCACCCACACGACGACGCTTGTTCCCAGGCTCGTCAGCCCCGTATTGACAAATTACATGTACATCAGGTCGAATCGGATTGAGGCGCTCCAGTTTTGACCTAATCCTACAATTCGAATTGGGATCCCAGAAATCAAAAGCTCCATCGACGACACCTACGTCTTCGAGCATCACGCGAAGGGACTCGTAGTTCCGGACACTCGCCTCGCAGAATAGTGGCCCAACGAGCTCCGGAGTAGAAGTCTCATCGTCGAGTGAGTATAAGTTAATCTTGAACGCCATCTCGCAACAAAACATTTTTCAACACCATCAGCAAGGCAGACATAACTGAAGCAAAACAACGTGCTCCCAATAAACCCTGTCAACGCTGAAGAGGTTGAGTGAACTAACCTAGGGTTTGAGAGAAACAGTCCCAAATTTCCCTCCTAAATCCTGCACCGCGTTCAAGAACAAAATCGCCAGAACTAAAGCAACACAGCGCTCACGAATCTCCCACGCAAATCAAGCAAGCAAAGCTAGCAAACCACCAACAAAACTGGAGCTCACAAGTCTCCACGAGCGCCACACAAACCACTGAATGCCGTTACGGCGAAAATGACATTCCGAAACCCTAGCTTGTTAGCCACGATGATATCGGGACGGACTTCATCCAAAAAAACTTTCGGTTGTTTTTTTTCATCCATTTTTGTACAGCCTGTAAGGCGGGAATGAACCCTACACTAAAAAATATTCCCACCCAAAATTAAATGATGGTATGGTAGTTCTAATAATGCCCTACTTCCAACCATTAAAACGAACCCAATATTATTTATACATCTACTTGTAGCAAATCCTACACCCTTTAATACATCTACAAAGTTTATAAATTTTATGTGTTAGGAATAAATGAGACCCTACCATTGATCTCACGCTGTTTCCTACGCACAGGGTAGTAATCTCCCCGAGACAATAAGTGGTAATTTTTCCACTAAAATGATTGGTAATCGCCTTTTGGGTTCTAACCACTCGTAAATGCACTTTAAATCGTTTAGCAATAGAACCCTTGAACGATTGCTCATTGGATTGTGGAACTCGATGGTTCTCATCGAAATGATGTTTGGATCTTTTCCTTTTCCCCTTCATAGTAGAAGAAACAATTTTCTTCTCTTTGTGGCTACAACCACAATGCTTCACATATTCTTTCAAATATGGTAGCGTTAACCCATGGTCCTTTGCTCCAAAAGCCCAACCACCCTTAGAAATGTTATCTTTTGTTTTGTCAATTCCCAAATGTTTACCATCCTCAACATGCAAGCTTTGAAGAATGGACTCTCATTCTTCTACATATGGGATGGCAAAACTCTTGTTTGAACCCTTTTTAAATAATCGTTCAACCCCATTTGAATGGGGCCAAACAATTAATCCATCTTCCAACCTTCGCCACTTTTTTAAAACTTTCCGATGCCAAACCTCAATTCCATCTTGCCCTTGAAGTACAAAAGATTGATTAAGGTTCAAATTAGTGTAAGGATTGGCACATGTTGGCCCCTCTTTAAGGCATTTCACCATGTACTGCCCTACTTCTTTAGTGAATATGTAATAATGATCGGATAGAAATTGAAAAGGATCAATTCTTATCCGATCATCAACATAAGCACTCTCATGGACTTCGGCATCTCCCACATCTCCTTCAAAAAATTCCTCATCATCAAAGAGGGAAGCGTCTAAGTCCAACTCCCAATTTTGATTAAATTCATTATCTTTGATGTAGACATTGTCATCAAAGAGAATAGCATCAAGATCAGCCTCCCATTCGACTTCTGAAAAAGACAAGAAGTCATTGTAGAAGTTTTGATCTTCCTGAATGTCACCCGCCATCAAACCTTCAATTTCTCAAACTGCGTTGCACTAGATTATCCTCTACTCAAACTTTCCGCTCCAACACTGCACAAACAATGCACAAAATGGGTTATTTACGCATTCAAGCATAATGTGCCATTTTGACCATTTTTCCTACAACTCGCACTCCCACCAATTTAAATTGGTCATTCCTCTCCAATTCCATCAGTAGAAGCTGATGGTGACTCCCAATCCTACCAATATAAATTGGTAGTGACGGGCGCGGATTCCACCCTTGGTGTAGAAAATATTCTACACCCATGTATCGAAGTAATATTACTTCTACCGCACAAAGTGCTAACAATACATTGTTTCCACCCAAGTCGATAATCACCACTTTAAAGTGATGGAAAGCCATTACCACTTAAAAAAACGATGATGATTCTTTGAAATGGTGACCAAATAATGTTTAAGTGATGGTTGGATATTCACGTGGTCAAATATTTAAATATTCCACGACCACTTAAGTATTCCTTCACCACTTAAATATTTCGTTACCATTTAAGTATTCCATCACCGCTGTAATATTTTGACATCAATTAAATATTCCGTCACCACATAATATCATTATTCCACGGAACCATGGAACCACAGAACCCTGGAACCACGGAACCACAGAACCAGGAAACCACGGCACCACGGAACCACGGCACTACGGAACCACGGCACCACGGGCCCCCTCACATCGTCACCCCCACGGAACCACGGAACTTGTCTCATCGGCACCCCATTACCAACCCCTCACACCATCACCCCATTACCAACCCCTCACACCATCACCCCGTTATCAAACCCTCACACCGGCACCCCATTACCAATCCATCACCCCATGAGGCTTGAACTAGCACCAACCCGTCACCCCATGAGGCTTGAGCCAATTACTAGCCCGTCACCCCATGAGGCAGCACTAGCTTGTCACCATGCCCCTGAACCTCCCCCCACACCTCCCCCCACATAGTACTCTCTGTGGGGTTCGGCAGGGGCCCCGACTCTCTGCCATTGGGTCTCCCCCCAGACCAAAACAATTTTGGAAGACCACCCAATTCCCCTCCCACCCTCTCTGTCCCGATACCCGGCCTCCCGTGCCCTAGCCCAAATATCTACGTTGTCCCCCAGCTTGGCCTCGCCATCGGCGCCCAGCTTCGCGGCCTGACACCCTGCGCGCGTTCCCTGAGGCGGTTCTCACTGCCCCATCCATGCACGACCATTCTCCACCGTCGATCAAGTTGAGGGGAAGATCTACGGCTGATCTGGCTTGAGCCCGTGAGTGCTAGACGAGAGTTTGGTGTGTCGTAGTGACTGGGGTCAAGATGGTTGGCTCGCGCATGGATTTAGAAATCACTTTGAAGGAATCCAATTAGCAAGTGACGGCAACAAGAATGGAGTATCTGTTTTTAGTGTATACCCGAATGGGTTCGTTGATGGGGAGTAGTGAAGTGCTGGAATTGCAAATGGCGATTGCTTGGATTAGATTTGCTCTGCTAGGAGTACTTAGGAGAAGGTGCTCGGAATCAGATTTCTCTTTCTTTTGTGTACAATTTGAGTTGGTTTCCAAAATCTCCCAGGCGATCGAGATGGAGGTTGGAAGAGAAGCCACAGCACCTCAGGCAATTGCGATGGATGTTGGAGGAGAAGATGTAGTACATGGCGACATATCAGAGATGGTGAACGTGCAAGCAGATCATGTGAGTTAGAATTCCAACTCAAACTTTTGCTCTAAACCCTAAGCATATTGGACAGCACGTCGCCTGCTTATTGTAGCCGAAACCTCAGCGATCAAGAAATTCGGAACACAACATTTGGACTTGGATTGCTGAGATTGTGGACTCTACTTCCCTGGACAGGTTAGCTACAACTTTAATTTGATATTCGAATCTGCACACATTGTTGAAACTGTGAAGATACTTGACTTTGTAAATTAGGTTTAGTCGGATGTTGGTGGTATTTGAATTTGGTACTAGTGATAGTTTGGTGAAGTAAGAATTCGGAGGTGAAAGTATTGTTTTTCCGGTGATATGCTTCTTGATTGCTTACAGAGATGATGCAGGGAACTTTGTTTTATTGCCATTCAGAATGTTTATTATTTCACTTGTGACGGGGGAGTTTAAGAGCGTAGACTGCCCTTATATAATGCATTCATGAGGTCTTGTTACTGTAGTACAGGTTTTGGTTTTGGCTTCTCGTAGTACAGGTTTTGGTTTATGTTTGTATTGGTCCAAATTTTGTGAAGGCAGCCTACGTTAACGCAGACTGCCCCCGGGTCCTCGTGCTTGAGTATCGAGATGCTCGCATTCTGGTTCGGTTCGTTGATGATGGCCTTGGATTATGTATATTGCTACGTCATTTTTTTTTTTGTACTTGTGAAGGCAGCCTACGTTTACGTAGACTGCCCTCAAGTCCCCTTGCTTGAGCATCGAGATGCTCACATTGTGGTTCGGTCCTTTGCTGATGGCTCTAGATTATTTTTGTGCCTGTGAAGGCAGCCTACGTTTACGCAGGCTGCCCCAAGTGGATTCATTCACGGGGACTAGTTGCTTGAGTCCATGTTTGGCTAGTTACTGATGGCTATGCTTGAGTTATGTTTAAGTTAATATTTGGCTACTTGCTGATGGTTATGGTTGGTGTTAGGCAAGAATTAATGTTTGTGTGGGTTCAAATTGAATTAAGTTGACCCTGTGAAGGCAGCCTACGTTAACGCAGACTGCCCCCGGGTCCTCGTGCTTGAGTATCGAGATGCTCGCATTCTGGTTCGGTTCGTTGATGATGGCCTTGGATTATGTATATTGCTACGTCATTTTTTTTTTGTACTTGTGAAGGCAGCCTACGTTTACGTAGACTGCCCTCAAGTCCCCTTGCTTGAGCATCGAGATGCTCACATTATGGTTCGGTCCTTTGCTGATGGCTCTGGATTATGGCTTTGCTGATGGCTCTGGATTATTTTTGTGCCTGTGAAGGCAGCCTACGTTTACGCAGGCTGCCCCAAGTGGGTTCATTCACGGGGACTAGTTGCTTGAGTCCATGTTTGGCTAGTTACTGATGGCTATGTTTGAGTTATGTTTGAGTTAATATTTGACTACTTGCTGATGGTTATGGTTGCTGTTAGGCATGAGTTAATTTGTCCCTGTGACCAAAGCTTGCCTTGACGCAGGCTGCCCCCAGTGGATGCATGCATGAGTTCATCTCCGGATGTCTTGCATATGTAATTTGTTAATGTTTATATGGTTTCAAATTAAATTGTATCTCCCTTTAATTGATACAAAGAATGTCCTTGGTCCTCGTGATCGTGTACATTGATGCTTGCATTTTGGTTCATTCTTTTGGATATGGCTAATGTTTTTCGGGTTTCGACTTATTTTCTTCCCCTTTGTGAAAACAGCCTACTATCAAGTATAACTAATACTTGTCACCTCACAGTCACAGATAACTAATACTTTTTTGTTTGAATACACGCTCTTGCAGGATTTATTGGAGCCCTCTGAATAATATCAGTTGAATTTGCTTGATCTCATGACCTGAGAATAGATCATGGTCTTTGCATCTATCGACACATCGTTCTCCATTACACGCATTTAATTCTATATTTTCTTAATAATTTTCTGAATATATCTTCCTAAGTTTATACCAAAATCAGTTATTCTACCATCGATACATGTTACCATTGTACACTTTAGTCTCTCTTTTTAATTGTAATATTTGCTAAACTCTAACTACTGGATTTTTCTTCTTCACAGATGACTCCATCAGATTCCGAGACACCAATTACTTCACTTCCCTTGGGACCTGCAATTGCGATGACACCCTTGGAAGCTGTTAATTCAATCGCACCTTTGGAGTGTGCTATTGCTTCTGTTGCTTCTCAGGTCATTCCTGAACTCAATGCTTCTGAGGCGCTACTCGACGTTTTTGCTCCCACGCCTTCCATGGCACCCATTAACGGCTTGGGTGTGGATTCACCCTTGGCTGTCCAGGCAGATGTTGGTGAGATGCCTGCCCATCTCTCAAATCAGGACCCACTGTTTACCGCCAACGAGATGAGACTATTGCACAAGAACGATTGTGTGGGAATCATCAATCGACTTTGGAATTTGCTATAGGGGAAATCTAGATTGTGTATCCCCCTCTGTCGATTGATTACATGCCCTCTCGTTTGCCCAATCATTGAACAGGACGTCAGAAAGTTAGACAATGACTTCGTTCAAGGTTATCGCGTAGGCGATCAGGTCATGTACGTCTCCTTATATGATGCTCAAGACATGGAGACCCCTGTGACTAGCTCGGAAGAGGTTTGGCTCAACCCCATTTGGAAGCTCGAGAATAAACGATTTGAGGCACGTCTCCAAGCGGATCCTGATCTTATGCAATTCAACAAGAAGTTCTTCCATGTGTACGAGGGGAATCATAGGGTCACTGCCTGGACTCGTCACATTCAAATCCTCCATGCAGATGATCCTAATTGGTACATTTCCCCTGATTGTATTGTTTTAGATGGACGCCGACAACATGGGTTACTCCTTAACGCCATGAACGACATCAACTGGTAATCTCATTACACTCTTAGTTTTTTTTCTTCATGCATCTTAATTTATTTGGGACTAATTACACTTTTTGTACTCATAAAACAGGTCAACCGAGAATGATCATGTGAAACAAGGTCTTCCAGCTAAACTTCAGCGAGTTAGAACTTTTGGGAAGCTTGATCTTCAATCCTTCAAAGAATTGATATCTGACGAGGACATGGAGATTTGCCAAAAAAACAAAGCAAAGCAGCCGACTTGGTACTCTTTGACGATGGACGTCTTTGTCAAATTCTTGTTTTCGGTATGTCTTTCTTATTAATCAAATCAATGTACTGCGTCTTATGCTATTTTCATCGTTCCTTGATTATACTTCTGTTTCGATAAACTCTGCTTTGGGTTTCAGATTCTGTATCAATCACATTCAACCTTTGATTGGGGGTCTTTATATGTTCAGTCATTCTTAGACCGAAAGTAAGCCTACGGTAACGTAGTCTGCCCTCAGATATTTCTTCTCCTAGGTTTTGCATGAGTTCATTCAGCATTCTTCTCCTATGTATTTTGAAGGGGGCATTAAAATTTGATAAATAATCTTTTATTAATTAAGCCTGCGGTAACGTAGACTGCCCCAGGTATCAAAGCTTCAATATACTGTTTCAATTTTTCAAATTGGTTCTGCATTCTTAATCGTTCCTGCATTCTGTCTTGGAGAGCTAGGAGAAGTGAGATGAGACTTCGATTTTTTTTTCTCTCTATTCCTGCTGATCATGACGCCTTCGTATCACTTATTCTATTTCGATTTCCCTCAACTATGCTTCGATTTCTAGAGTCTTGCACATGTTCCCGGTTTGTTCTTCTTCAGGTTCTGCTCCAATCATTTTTTATCTTTGATTGGGGGCCCGGGTGCTTTATAATATTATTCATGCTGGTTCGTAAATCAGGCCTACGGTAACGCAGCCTGCCCTTAGCATCTCGTGATTCTGCATTTCTGGGGCTTCATTCAGCATCCTTCATGTTCATGACGGTTTTGTCTGTAGGTGGTTGTTTCGTTTGGGTCGTTGGGGCTTGCTTTTCTCTTTGATGGCGGGGATTGGTTTCTTCTAGGATCGCTGGCGGTTGTGAGGCATTTACGTCTTGGGTTGCGGGATGTTAGCCTAGACCTCTGTCTCAGAGGTTGCGAGTCATTTGGTTTACCAAGTGGCAGTGCTGAATCTTTCTAGTTGATGCCAGATTGCCGTCATAGATCGTTCCTGTATAGATTTTGGACATAATTTATTGTCCAACTGTATTCGTTTCATTTTGGGTCGCTGGAGCTTTCAATACAGTCAGCTGTCTACTTCTTCTCAAATAGTTCCATGAGCTACATGCTCACGCGGAGTCAATTTCTCTGAGCGTTGTTCTAAAGGCTTTGGTCGTAGATATTTATAACCAACACGTCCATTGAGGAGACATCTCATATAGTTACATCGATACAATGCTCAAACCAACTCTATCACAAGGTGTTAGATTGGCCTTCAATAATTGGAGGTTCCTAACCTTGCATTTATGTAGGCCCATGATCTCCTCGCACCAGCTTACTTCCTCAACAGAGAAGTAATCAAGTTCTTTAGCTGGTTGTGTATGAGATTTTTCCAGACTAGCAATTCTAAACTTTTTGCTCACTCTATTTCAGTACGACTAGGTTGTTATATTTACAAGCTATTTATATTTACTCAATAGTATCAGCAAAGACTGATGATGACTTTTTTGAAACTAGACATTATCCAAGTTGGAACCATTCGAACATCTCTCTGATATCACCAAGACTAGCTTTGTTTAATGTTATGTTGCAGACAGTAATCTTGTTCATTAACCCTTAAAGCATTTGGCTATAAAATCCCAAAATCTGCTTCAATTCTGCCCTGTTTTAGTTCAAGGCAAAATTATGCAAATTCAAACGTATTTTAAAGAATCTAACTGTAAGATCTAGTACCTAACTTGTACATGTATGTGAACCAAAAATTCTAGATTGTAATTCATCACCGTTTAGAAGATCGTAATGTTTGAACATGAATGAAAAGTTTTTTCTTGGTACTGCCCGGCAGGGACAGCCACCCTTTGGAGAGTGAAACAGCCAATTTTTTGAGATCGTGTGGTTGGAGGCTCTTCAGTTTTGGATTCTAAAGTGAGTTGGGAGTATGCTCAAAAATTGAAGACAAAACAACACACAAAAGCATTGGAAAACCACATCTCCAGTGGCGAGAGTCAAATGAAATGCATATACATTGGCTCTTTTTTTACACTACAAATGCCTAAGAAGATCATCTATTTTTTGAAATCTGAACGGTGTATACATGCATTTGTATAGAAAAGTAATTTTAGAAGAAAAAAATCAAAAAAATAAATAAATCCAAAATAGAAATGAATTTTACAGCATATACTCTGGTTTAGGAGGAGAAAATGGTGAAGGAAAAATAGGTGACGAAGTTGTTCGAAAGTTTTTATAAAACTTGGAACTTTGACTAAATATATCTCAAGATCCGTATGGTCAAACTTTACAAAACTTGATATGCAAACGAATTGGATGGCTTTGAACAAGATCCTACACTTGGATTTTTCAAAATCAAGTTTAAAAAAAATTGTGAGACGATTTCAGAAAGGATCTTTGGAAGTCACTGTAGAGTGTCACAGATTTGGTACACCACTCCAAACCTTCCCGAGCTGCCCTGAATTGATTTTTGATCTTTAAACATGAATTATTTCTTAACTACAGGCGCGATGAAAGTAAAATTTGGTCTTGTTAGAAAGATATGACAATTTCCCATGCTGTGCCAAAGTTACAAACACATTTGGTAAAATTTGACTCAGAGGGAGCCTAACCGGACCCAAAATCATACCAAAACTGTTGATTTGATGCTTTAGGGGTTAAGAACTAGAGTTCGTTTAGTGCACATAATTTAGCTCATTGTCACCAACTGATTGGAAAATTATATATTAATATGGATTCATGAGTACTTGGAGAATTTCTGATTTTTGTTAATAAGCTCACATTCACATATTGTATTCTAGCTCACCGTCAATAATAACTTTAGCCGAGTCAATGTTCTTAGTGCAAGCTAGCGACTGACCTTTATCCCACTCAATTTCTTGATGTTCGAGGTGAAGTCTCAAAAGCTTCAGACATTGCATGTTCCAGTTATTACGAGAATACACCTAAACCGACTGGACATGGTGTTTGGAAAGCAATGGACACTGCTGTCCATAAATGCATCAAGGCAATCCAAGGGAAAAACTTTGACAAGTTAGTAGCAGTTGCCAACCCAGCTCTTGGAGAGTCTTTTGAAAAAGAGGTACTCTCAATTCTTTATCCCTGGATTTCCACTTCTTCATATAATTCTGTCACTAACTATTTCCTTTTTTCCAGATCAATTATCATTACTCTTATTTCCCTTTGGCGGATATGACACTTGACCACCTACACAAAATCGCAACAACCAACGTTCCCTCTGATCACAAGACCAAATGGCTTCAGTGGCGGAATACGACACTTGCTGTTCGCAAGACAGTACGGTTCCCGGAAGATCGTCCTATGAAGGACAAGACTCTGGACACATGGCTTCATGTCGCATCCCTATGGGCTCAGGTATTCCTCACGTCCTCTTTCTTAGCTTTTTCACATTCCATACATGTTTCTTCTAACTTCATTAATATATTCTAACAATTTCCGAGGATCTTCAGTTGGAGAGGTACCTTGTTGATGAGGTGGAGAGGCTCGTTGCTACTCACAATCTTCACATCGACTGGAAAGATGAAGTTCTGAAACCAATTCAGTACGTTGAGAAGTGGAGAGTTTCTTTATGGAAAAAAGCTTATGGATATTTACTCGGGGCTAATGCAAGCCCGAGGTCTCATAAGGGGTCGGATCTCGTGAAGATTGAGAGAGGCAAGATGGCCGGCAATCGCTTAGTCTACAGATAATTTCTTCGCTTCTATTTCTTGTACTCAGTCGTGTTTCTACAAAATCCATCTATATATTGCTAACCACTCTAATTGCAGGTACCTTCGAAACGAGCTTGTTCATAAAGGCGCGCTTGGTGCCTCGGCCATGCCAAAGCAATTCGAAGATGTGGCTTTACTTGAATCACAACCTAGCATCTTTACTGCAGATCAGCAAGACCGGTTTGATAACCACTTGCTATTGACAGGGGCCTGGATCCTTGAGTGCGAACGGAATATTGTCCACCAAGAGGAGGCGTACTTGGTCCCTCCCTCTAGCCCTTCTGCGACAGGAGGCTCACAACTGCATTTTGAAGTAGAAGGGCTTGAACTCGAAGAAGAACCACCAGCATCAGTTTTGCCCATTGCACAGACCAGGGGTCGTGGAGTTCGTGGCACCAAGCGTAAGAACAAAAAAAACCATCCACTCGCACCACCCCTTGAAGATGGAAACAATGACAACATCAATGTTCCTCAAGACCGTGGGCAGAGAGGTGGGAATGCATCTGTGCCCATGGCCCCTAGAACTCAAGGTGCAACTGCCGAGATCTTGTCTCAGGCGTCTCAGGGGCTGAGTGCAGGGAAAGTCGGGGCTAATTCCTCCCAAGCATCTAAGGGAGGGGTTTTCAATGCCCGCTCGCGTCCTTCCTTTAAATTCGATGGAGACTCAGCTCAGTCTCTTCATCGTGGAGGCCAGACCAGGCTCGTAACGCGTCCCATTCCGATGCCTAAGACAATTCCGTCATCCTCCTCTGGTCTAGAGGTACCAACATTGCCCATTTACCTGGAAAGAGGAACCCGGTTGAGATGGTTTGCGAGTCCAACCACAAAAGTACATGGGTGCCTCAAATTATGGATATCGTTCGTCATATACACGAGGTACACAGATCTACCTTGCTTTTGCGGGTTGCCGACTGCTGAATACAATGAATGACCTGTATTAGTCTTGCTAAAGTCTAAAGTGAGTTTATTCATTGCACATGCTTTTAATCTTGCGTATACGTCGTAGTCCTGATTCTCAACATCTGAGCCAAGTCCTTGTTCACGACTCTATGTTTCTGTCTATCCATTCAGAATTCAGCCAGTTTTGACATGGTTGTAATTTGGTGAAGTCTGGCTTCTTTTTGCCATAAATTAATAATCTGTATGCGGTACATTTCGGTTCTTTTGTGTGTAAAGGAGTGTCACCTGCACGGTTAATATGGTGGATCGAACCATGATGACTGATTATTTAGTATGCTGCGAGGCACTCTGCATAATGCCATATGCCTGTTATTTTCTGAATGCTTTGGCCCGATAACTATGCCTAACAATGTCTGCAGGCACACAGCTAAGTATACTTTGAATGGATTGTAGGTTCAGGTTATTGTAAGTTAATTGTTATGTATGCTAAATGGCACAAATCGCAGTTACTTGAACTTGTAGCTATTTGAGTAGATGAGCATCAGTGTAAAACCAGATTTTGTAAACCATCTCTTAGTTAATTCAGTTTTCATTCTTTTGACACCGTGTTTAATTCACTTCTGAACCTTTTCTTTGCAGATTGGACAAGGTCGAAGGTACCCCGTCACGGCCATGGAATTCAATCCAAAACATCTTGATTTGATCATTGCGGATGCTCCGGAGGGATTGCCAGTTCCAGTGATATCAGAGCAAGAGGTTCCTTCATGGAACATACGAGAAAAGGACTATGTTGAGAACCTCTTCTACTTTGCATCCTACCACTTAACAGATGTGGGATGTATCCTTCTTATGCATGCCAAGGATCGCAAAATTGAACGCGTCTTAGATGACCGTTCCCGTGCTTATGATTTTCGTGTTGTTCGCAACTGGTGGGGATACAATCCCCTCCCTATGGCCTCTACTCTACCTCATAAGAAACTCGTAAGTCCTTCATCTTTATTGAGTCATTTTCTTTTTAGGATCCTTAATCTCTTATTTACTAACTTTGGCTATCTCTCTAGACGCACAATTTCAACATCAAGGTGTATGCTCGCAAGACCGTGGGCGTGAAATTCAGAACTCGGCAATTAAACAAAGAGTACGCCGGGGTTAACATCGTCCTAGACGAGCAAGATGATTTGTGTAACTTCACTGACGATAATTCTCAGCTCCTCCTTCCTAACGGGACCCCATGGCGTGGCTCCCTTGAAAAGGACCCTTCCTTCATCCAGAGTTTTGTGGACTTACTCATTGACGAGGGAGACATTGTTTTTGACTGGAGTGCGAGTACAGATATGTTCATATCACATTCTGTTTTTTTCGCTATGGTACATGTCAAGTAGATCCTCCTGCTTTGATTGAGCTGTAATCCTTATTTGGTTTAGCTGCTGTATGCTTTGTGCTAAGAGTTCATAGCCCCCATCAATCATCATTTCGGTCATATTTGTTTTTGTTTTCATTGAAAGTCTTGTACATACTGCGTCCGATTTAGCCTGCCCTTTCAGATACTGTCCAAATAACATTAACTTTTCAAATTTGGTCCTCGAGTATGGTCGACCTTTGGCTTATTGTTTATGTTCATTCCAGGGATTTTTTTAATTTTTTGTAAGGGGAGTGCAAGACGCTACCATTTACTGGAATGTGCAGTAAACCTGGCTCTACAGTGCGAGAGTTTGTAGGAGTTATTGGCGAATTTTTTATTTTTTGAATTATGGATTTGGCGATAACAGATTTGTTTCGACGGATTTACTATTCACAATATTGGCGATTACAACGATAAATTAAAAGAACTCTGGCTACCTCATGTCAAAAGCACTTGCATGGTTGGCGACTTCGAAAATCCTAACAAAGCAGAACTGGCGACTTCGAAAATCCAAACAAAGCAAAACTGGCGACTTCAAATTCAGGCCAACAAATAAACACACATCACAGATAAACAAAATCAAGGGAAAATTGATACAAGTGCTAGGGGGAGTTGAACCCCGGCTTTACAGCCCTGCCCAATGCAGCTAGCACTCCCACCCACCCACCACATGTTAGTAAATCCTTTGGAAAAATCAAGACTTGCAAAAGCTTGCCGTCATGATGGAAACAGAGGCTTACACATATTTTCACACATTAGCTCCCCTTCGGTTCTCCCCAATTTGTTACACATTAGCTCCCCTTTGGTTCTTCCCATCCCGCCAGTGACTTATTGCAGTTTGATAAGGGAATGACTCTTGCGTAAAGAATTCTTGGGCGTATATTTTCACACAGGTATCAAGGTGCCCCCCAAGTCTGTTCCGGAGCTTTGATTTCATGAAAGAGAGAGAACTAAAAGTCCTCTCATCTTCCACCGAGCCAAGTACGGCAGTTACAGCAAGCTCAGCCACCTTTATCCACTCACTGAGCCTGTTAAGCATCAGCGAATTCTGCCCAACAGATCTCCACAGTTTCGTAAGCGGGTTCAAGTCCCGAGGCTCCTCCATTGCTGCACGAGCATTTGACCGCATGGTCAGCTTAAAGAGGGACGTCTGCAAATGCAGGGTCCTCGCATCGATCAAAGGGTCCACCTGCCGCTGCTTCGGCTCATCTTTTGTGCCATAGTTCACTGATCTGCTCACAGAGTACTGTGATTTCAACGTCGCAACATGGAGGGGAAAAAGCTCATCAGCATCGGCTTGCAACCAGAACTGCGGAAAAACAATAGACAAAGCATTCATCAGATCACATTAGGAAATCGCAGCTCAAGGTCCTGCCGTAGCTGCAAGGAGGCCTCCCGGCACTGCGCTTTGACAGATGCGACCACCTGGTCCAGCATATCCCGGGTGACAGGCAGTTTTTTGCCCGTAACATTGCACAAAGAATGGGCGCAATAAGTATGGCCGTCTATCTTGAAGGCTAAAAACTGAGCCCCGGTATTCAGATCTTCTGTCCACTCTGAGCAGATCGCATAGCTCTTGTTATCGAGTATGTCTCGGAACATCTGAAAATCAGGCCTCTGAAAAGCTGTGTCTGGATCATCATAGAGGCAGTATAGCTCTCCTTGACAGATTTTCACAGCAGCAACATAATCACTAACGAAGACATGACGCGACTGTGCAAATTTCATGAGGGAATTGACAGACTCCAGCAGAGGTAGCAAACACGGCAGTGATAGCATTGTACCGACGTCACAAAGCCTTTCGAAACACTGCCTGGCCGAGTCCCTCGCAGCTTGCTGTTTCTGTGTCATCTCTGGTTCCTTTACAGCCGCATCCTCTCCCATCTTCACTATGAGGGTCTTGTACTCACCCATTAGCCTCTTCAATGGATCCAGCAAACTTATCCACCGAGTCTTCACATTGCGCAAGATTGCTAAACCCTCTGTTTCCACCACGTCAGCAAGTTTCTGGAATTCTAGGTGTCTCTTCGAGCTATGACTGAAGTAAGAATACGTAATCTGGCACAAATCCTCCAATTTCTTCACAAGAGGAAGGTTCGACAATGGCTCCACAGCAAGATTGGTCCGGTGAGCAAAGCAATGGACCACAAAGACAAATGGTGCAACATGATTCTTTAATTGTACTCCCACCCCATTCTTACAGCCCTGAAACACCGAAACCCCGTCTGCACCAAAACACATCAACCTCTCGGCTACTTGATCTGGATTAAGTCCAGTATGGTGCTGTACCATCGTCTCAACAGCCTCACGTACAGCATTGGCACCGTTCCCCTCTACCAATCTCAGCAGCGCAAGTAGGATGGTTACTCTCTTAAAACCAATGCACAAATACAGATGAATCGACAACCAAGATTGGCCGTCTACAGATGTTACCTCATCAGCCGAGAGGCTGAAGTATCTTGCTGCCGAAATCGTTTTCTTCGTATGCTCTGCCAAGACATGGCCAATGCTGTCCGCCATTTCCCACCCAGCCCCAGTCGACCAGTGATTCTTTGGACAATCCGGCACCAGCAGCTGCTCAAACAGCTCCCTCTGATTTTCAAAATCAGTCATAGGGCGGCCATGGCGTAAGAGCCAAAAAACACTCCGAAATTGCACCAATTTCCTGCGCCTCTCCATCACAGCATCCCGGGACACCATCTGAATGACAGTGTCCCCGGAAACCCCTTGCCTGGCGAAGTACGCCTTCTCGTTTCGGATATGGGCACTATTAGCAAGGAAAAAATAATCCCCAGCCTTCACCTTCCCCACCGTTGTCGTCGCCTTTCTCCTCCCTGCATGCTTCCACAGACTATCGATTTTAGGTACAAGCAATTTCTCACGCCCCTCTATCAGTGAACAAATAGCACAACGAACTTGAACAACTTTCCCATCGCGATTTAGCACACTCTCGGCCCAGGGCAATCTCGCAGCCCACGAGTCCTGCCACTGCCGATTTGCCTCGTACCCGCGCCTCCGACGGCGGGCACGCTCATGCTCCGAGGACCCCTCCCTCGTCTCCAGAGTCTCTGTGGCATTGCGCACTGTGTCAAGAGGATCAGCATTGCGCATGGCCGAATTGCGCATCGCAGCTTGGGTTCGGCACCCAAGCAAGGGCCGTCGGAATTTCGCACCAACATTCTGGAACAGCGAAGGGGGAGACTTCATCGACTGCATGGGAGGGGGGGTGATTGCAGTAACCACGCAATCGGGCTCCAAAAATTTCTCCTTCGGAGAGAAAGACTGAGCCTCCTTCTCCGAGCAGGAGGCCGTGACAGCCGGAGGGGAATCACCCCCTACCGAGAGCTGCTCCTCATCCTGATCAAAGCGACTCCCCAATTCCGAGCTCCAGCATTCTCCATCAACGTCGCCCACGCGCCCTGAAAACATAAACTTCGAGATCATCGACTGAGTACCCATCATTCACAACCCCAGGAATCAAGCAAAACCCAACAGCGACAAAACCCAAGGTAACCCGAAAACACAATGCAAACAGATCGCAGTTAAGAAGCGGTGCAATTGCAATTAAATTGCAGCTTGGCAAAACACAAGATGAGAGACTCCCAGCGCCCATTCCCATTTATCCTGGAGTCCCTCGACTGTAGAAGGAGATGAAGGTCGCGACGGAATTGCGATGTAGGAATCACAGAGGGAGCAAATCTGGCGCATGGTGAGCAATGATGGACAGCATTCGGCGAGGAAGGTGAACAGAGAGACCGCATTTGGCGAGAGACGGAAACGAGAGTACTGAAATTGGAAACAAGTGTGGGCGATCCTAAGAAGGAGGGATGAGGGGGGGTGGCGCCCAGTACTCATTGCAATGGAGGTTTGGGGGCGACGAGACAGGTCGTGGAGCGGCTGAAGACGCGACGGGGGACTCAGGTGGAGGGAGTGGGTGGCGACTGCTCGAGAAATTACCTCCCTTTTTACCAAGGGTAAATTCGCCAACGTCCATTCATGGTAAGATTTGGGCGATAATTCGCCCTAATAAAAATCCCTGGTTCATTCTGAATCAATTTGTGAATGTTAGAACACCATTTTCGAAATTTGTCACTGCACTAGTCCAAAACGACGATACCTACACCAGCGAAGTACACCAAAACCAGTCCTCGGTGTTCTGATAATTTAGGACCATGATTGGACGAGGCAATTTTGTGGTGGGTCCGAACTGGGCCATAGTCGACAGTAGGTCCGATATAAATTCCGCTGACAACCTCACAAGCGGCAAAAAAAGATATCCCAGCTTGGACGAACTACAGTCTGCCACGCGCCTCCCTGTTTTTAGAAAGCAATTTCTTACGCTTGTAAAGAGTTACGTTCCGTCCCGTGTGGTAACTGTCTCCGCGTTAAAGTGTATCACCCATCCCTGTTCATCCATTGCGCGTCGGAACAGTATATATTTTATCCATGTGAAGGCACTGATAAGTAATTGTCGCAGTTCGGGTAACATACACGGGTGTAGAACCAGAATGAGACCCCGTGACGGTTATCAATATCGTGTTGCGGTGTGAACAGTTTCATCATTCAGTGACTCGGCCTGGCGATTGATGGTCGTCTCTGTAGTTCTTTCACAAAATTCAACCCACGAATATACAAATTGCCGGGAAACTGAAGATCAACGTCACAATTACAGGTATATGAAATGCAAATTCACTGTTCCATTCACAATTTACAAAAGTGACATTGGATTTACAAAACTAACGAGGTCTATCTCTCTCTACCTCGAACAGCATTGTATGTCTGCCCAGCATTCTCCTTAAAACTGGATACACACAAAGTAATAAAAAATTGTCATGTAAGCAGTCTTGAAAAAATGACAATAAGGAACCTCATTAACAGATCCCAGTTGCATGAACAGTTCGATCTTACGCCCGCCAAATTCCCGTATTGCATATGTATATGTTTTCTACTCTATGTATGGTAGTTGACTTACTCTAGAACCGAGATGCGGTTGGTGTGATCTTTCATATGTCTAGGAGAAGCTTTACGAATTCGGACACTGCGGACATGTGGAATACTTCCTGCCCGATCTTGGAGACGTTCGCGGCTTTTTCTGCCTCGGCATTGGCCACCTTGTCCATCACCTTGTCGAGAATGACAGCCTGCCGACGCACCTTAAACTCACAACGCGAAAGAGAACGGTGGGATGACTCGACACTCTCATTCAAGGACCGTACCATCGTTTCCAAGATCTTGATAACAGGCTGCTTTGCCGAATCCTTATCCTTCTCATTTCTTGGAGGCGGCATAATCTCCGATCTTGCAGCCACGAGCAAGTCATGGCCACGTGCATGTTCCTCTACGGCCCGATGCAGCTTATCAGATTTTTCCACCACCTTCCACTGTAAGAACTTTAAATGCTCTCGCTCTTGACCGAGGCGATGCATGGCGAGCTCAAGCTCTCTTCCGTTGTCGTGTGATGCAGCCCGAAGTCGCAAGCGCTCCGATTCAACGCTTTTTAGCATAATTTTCACCATACCGGCCACTGCTGGTTTAGACAGGGCAGGAATCAAGCGCACTCTGTTTTCACTAGTGGAGATGCAGGTTTAATCGAGGTCGTTTTCATACCCAAAAGTGCTCGAAAATGCCGTTTCCAGGCTGACTCGAAAAGGTAGGCTCTCGAAATCGAGTCGTGAGCGTATCGCATACGACAACGGAATTAGAGTCCGTTTCCAGCACATAGTGCCGAAATTTCAGTCGCTGCACGGTCTTACTGTAGTCAAATTTACCTCGCTGTATTTGCAGGTGAATGAAAAATCTTACCTTAACGCTGCGGGCTGCCCGTGGAAGCATATAACCCTTTCACGCTAAACCGCAAGATCCATGGTTTGGGATCCGAGGAATGCTTATAGTACGCCGTGGGATCTTTTCCGTTTGGTCCCTCCGATTGACTCTTATTGATCTGTTCGATTAGGACAAGCCCTACCGTTCACTTAAATTGACCCCGACCGAGCGATGTAAACTGATCCAACCGTTCATTTGGACAAATCTCGTCCGTCAAAATCTTTACTGTACTGCCGTTTGATGACATGTCTCTGGAACATCCGATTGGAGATGGATCTATCCACACTGCTTTGCATCTGTGCCGTCCGATGTTGGTCAATGCAGACCTATATTTAATTGACGATATTTGCCGTCCTGTTCAGATCGCTCTATTTATATTACAATTTCTTTGGAAATATAAAACACATGTCACGATATGGGATGGACTTGAGATTTCAAAGTTGCGTTTCCTTTTCATTAGAAACCGAATGATGTGCATTCAAATCAAGTATAGAATTTCAACTTCCTTGTAAACTAGTCGTTTAAGTTACCATCTCCTGAAGAGCTATCCACTACTTGTAATTCATAGTACTTGGATTTCTCTGTCATGCTTCCGATGAATCAGGCCATAGTGGTCAGACCGTGCAGTTTTCTCAATTCGATCCATACATCGGCATGTGTTTGGCGTCCATTCTAGCACAGCCACAAATTATAACTCTGCGTGCTCATAGTTCATATTGCCCATTACTGCAAAGTGCAGAATCCCATTACATCGATCTTTTCACCGACCAATTAAGCATTCCAAACCAACACTGCTACATACCAATGCACATATGGTCAATCTTTGGAACATTACTTATGTAAATACACATGGCAGATCAATAGAATTCTCTCCTATCCAGTTCTGAAAGCATTATCGCAGCGGCAAATGATGCTCGGCGTCCTATTCGTGATGACAACTTCGTCGCAACACTGATACTCATCTGTTGTTCTTCTCAGACGATTATCCTACTCTGTCGCCTACTTGTGATTTTTAAAGTCAATCACAATACCTCTCGGAGATAATCTCTATTCCACATAATCCAACCGTCAGTCCCACACTCTTTGGATATGGCGGACCCTCCATTATGCGGACTCCCTTCTGCTTTGACGAGTACATGGGGCTGATTCCGGGAACAAACACATTTTGCACATGTACCCACTGCACTCCATGTTCACATGGCATAGTTGATGGAATTTTAGACTTAGCCATACAGTAATGTACCCCGGCTTTTCCTTGTGCAACCGCAGTGCCATAATGCTCCGGATGGAGCACCCAAACCATTTTGTGTGCTCTAATAGGATCCTGCAAACATTGAAATGCAGATGTTAATTTTGCCCTACCGGACAGATTTAACATATTTTATATTAAACTTCCATTCACTGTACATATCCCCTCCGATGAGGTAAAAAAAGTTTATCTTCATACCTGTCCCGACCTAGGAGTGAGGTCCTTCAGAGCTAAGTCCTCGGTTAGTCTCTTCGGCTTCCTTTTCTGTCTGGCTATCTTCTGTTTTAGAGCATTTCCTGCATTGAGTAGAGACTCTGGATCCTCTGCCATGTGGAGTAGCAAACCTTTATCCACTTCTTCTCCCGTACTAACCAATCTCCTTTTCGCCAACGTAGAGAACGTACTACTGGGAGGTCTTCCACGTCGAGAAGCTGCCAACCCAAACTTAACCTCTTAGAAAGCCACTTCCACACCAGAGGTGCACTTCCATAATTGAAATGGGAAGCTTTCATATCATCGACAAGCATTAAAGTGAAAGTGTAAAAATAAGAACGTTGAAAAAAAACAATGATCAGTGAGGGAAACTACCGACAGAGGGAGTGACTGTGCAATCAGCAAACACTCCTTCCGTAAGGGGTATGTCCTCCGATTGCACATTGTAGTCCTCCGACCCTACTGTCTCAATGGTATGGCCTGGATTGACGTGCCGTTCCGAACTTCTGTGGTCGTTATCGACGGGGAGTTGTACATCAGGTTCTCTTTCCTGTGCCGTCTGCGTCTCGTGCATATCCACGTCCATATTTCTTGCGATAGGAGAATCCTCCTGCGACGTTGTTTCAAAGCGGAAATCCCGACGTACATTGGATGCGCGCTGTTCAGTTGTACGCTGAGTCATGGAGAGAGCCTTGACATTCGTGGAGAGTGAGTCGAACTCTTTGCGCAACTTCTCTGCCTCAGCCACCTTTCTTGAAATGATGGTGTTCGAAATCTCAGCTGCTCTCTCCATGGCAATGAGTTTTGTTTTAGTCCGATGTAACTCGACCTTTATATCCTCACACTCCCCTTGGATTGCTTCTACCAAAGACCTCATCTCCTCCATCGTACATGTCGGAGGTGCGGAGGTAGACGCTAGAGTCGCGCGGCCTCTGGGAACCACTCATTCCCTTACCCCTGATGACCGTTGAGGTGCATCACATGTGTCAAGCTCTTCACTCTGAGTGCGCTCTATCATCGGGGCATCATCCGGATCCATCAGTGCCTCCTGTTCCGGAAACGCGCTGCTGTCCAAGTCAGTCACCTGGAGTTCAACCACTCTTAATTAAATGGTTTCACATTACTTGGCATTCCTGAGATTGGAAGTATGAGCATGTCACACGATGTTGACGAAAAACCACTTCCATACAACTGAATGTCATTAAGGCAATCATGGATTACATCGATGTCGAACAGATCCGATTGTTTAAGTGACAGTCATTTACCTTAAGAAGCACTTCAGTTGAGAATGACGTCTACTTCAGCGGCTTTCACATTGAGAAACTTTACTTCATATACAATCTACCTACTTACTTACCTCCCTTTTGACGGGGGTCGCTGTTTCTGAGGAAGCTCCAGTAGGTTTCGGCGATTTCCGCTTCAATCTCATTTCCCGGAGACGTTGAACCTCTTCCACTGTGGTCTCCGATGTCCATTTCGCCACCGCAGCAGGATACCTCTTCGCTGGGCATTGCGGATGTCGCTCCGTAAATGTAAAGTAATAACTTTTCCACTCATACTTAGTCCATGATAATGAATCTTTCAAATACTCTCTTATGTAGTCCTCTTTCAACGGGGGATCAAACATGAATTTGCTATGTATGTCATGTTCAATTAGCTGAAACGCAGTCAATGGATGGCTTGCGAATTCCCTCGTCGTGACATCCAAAATTTTACCCGCAACATCCCTAATGGCGCGGTTCAAGACGGTGCGTAGCCCTACAACGTTTCCTTCCTCATCAGTCGGAATTCTACTTTTACCTCCTGAGCCGTTGGGATTTCGCTGCTGTCGCATGAACTCAACTCTCATTCTTCGCATGTAGTTCCTTTTGTCATTCCCAGTGAGGCCATCGCCGGAACTACTGAAGGGCACTGCAACGGAACTTGTGACGCTCACTGGACTATCCATCGCTCGAGCCCTGACGTTACGAGGAGATGATATATGGTCAGCGCTGGGTATGGTATTGTATACCTCCGGCACAGAAGACGGACGGCTCGGAACGGTAGAGGCTCCAACCGGTAAGGTGTCTACGGAAGTATTGCTGCTATAGGGCGTCGGTTGGGTACTGTACTCTCCGTTACATGTCGTTCTGGTCGTCGACTGTGACCGAAGTGTGTCGTGTAAAGGAACAGTGTTTCCACTGGTTCCGCCTACGCTGACACTCCCAACATCCTTGACAGTTGCGCTTCTTTGGTGAACCTCCGTCAGTGTCGTTGCCTGCGCGTTACTATTGAGTGTACGGGAAGAGTGTGTGGCTGCTAACAACCTCATCATTTCCTCCATGAACGACGATGACAGTGAAAGGCCTTCTGCAGGGATGTCCTCCACGTTTCTGCGAACAACATTCTCGTGAATGACGTTTGATGCTGCTGCGTTCTCCACGCTATCCAACGTCGAATTCATGCGAGCCTGCATGGCTAATGCTAAAGCAATGAACTCTGCTTGCTGTGAATTACCAAAACGACAACACAGGCGATCTCAGCTATACGTTCAATATCACTCGCTACCACATGCAGACCTTTTCATACATGAACTTCAACCTTGTCGAAGAGCACAGCGATGTCCACTTGACATTCTAGGTTTTAAAACTAAAGTCAAAGGCGCTCACTTAATCATTGCAACTTGGAAGATCCGAGAGTAAATCCAATGAAATCAACACACACATACCTTCGTTGAGTCCTCCATTGGCGGCAACGGAATGTCGAAATGATGGCACGAAAGAGTATGAGGGCTTAGTGACTTCGTAGCCGCCACCCAACATCGACTTGAAGATAGAGGTTTCAGCATACATGAGTCACAGTTCTTCCACTTGGCTATTGATATTTGCAGCCTCTTAGAACTGCAGTTCCTACCGTCAATGTAGCTTCAGTGCATTAAATCTCACTGTCAAAGTAAAGCAATTGGCACTTTAATCCATACTCCATAAACAGATTCACAGAAGTAATAGAGTAAAATCAAATTCTGCCTAGTCACGAATGTTACTGTTTTGAAATATGTTTTCATAGGAAAGATGGAGAAATTCTGTACATTACTATGCTTTTTCTACTACATCGTAGATTACATAAATAATGTTCAGTGTATTTGCCACAGATTCATAAAATAATGTGATTTGAACTTAAATGTCTACCTCGTCAATAATATAAATGAAAAAGTGCATAGGCATATTAAAGTGATATTCGCATTCTGATTTAGTAAGAAATATAGCTATATTATTGAAAATGGAACGAAATATCAAATTTAACAGTATGAAAAACAATTTTAATTCTGATGTGCAAAATGTATAAGTAATGTAGTTTAAAAATTCGTTTATCTGAATAAGACCATACGACAAAATAAGAAACCAGGTTCAATTGAAATAGATTGTAAAAAATTCAAATGTCCAGTCTTCATAACGGACTTATGGCTACTATTTGATCTCATGTAACGTTCAGTATCAAATGCACGTCTTAGAGTCTACTGAAATAGCATTGCAAAATGTATGAAATGAATGAATCTAATTTGTGATCAAGTTGTTTGTCATCTATTAATCAAATTCGGATGAAACCAAGCTATGCGATGGAAGGCATAGACGAACAGTACATGGATAACTACCGAGGAGAAGACACAAAAACTGACTGAAGCCGATTCTGCGAAGGAAGACAACTTCTCCATGGAAGCGGCAAGTATGGACTACCGCATTGACTTCCTTCACTATTTTTGGATTTCAAGCACTGGGCTGCACCGACGACAATACACGAAGATTCACCTGAACGTCATGACATACGAAGATTGTAAGTTAATTTCTAGTCGCATACAGCGCACTCCTACACTATGAGTTGTTACTTTATATGCCTCAAAGAGTCTTTATTTTGCATTTACAGTTAAAACTTCATCTCTTTCAGAAGTCTGAGTTTACAAAAATCAGAACCCAAACAAATGACTTCGATTTATAGGGCTACCAACATGTATGGTTCAAATAATCTTCTAATTGGCTACGTGGTTACTAATCAGTTGGAGTTGACGTGCAAATAATAAATGTGTGTAGTAATCTTGAATGAAAATTGAGTTAGGTTCTGGTGAAATCTTACCTGACTCGCAGCGGAGACTGACGAAGTACTCTCCAAAGCGTTCTCTTGCGAAGTCACATCTTCGGCATCCGAAGGCACCAGTACTCCGCCTTCTGCGCTTACGAGTGCGGGGCTGGAGTCTTGGCTTGAGGTAAGACTGCAATCGCTGGACCGGAAGGAATACGACCATGGAGCACTCCAAGCGCTATGAAAGGATTCTTCATGGACTGTGTCCTTGTCGATGATGATAGGGCACAATGGAGATGTACCGTGGAGCATCGGAGGCTGCTGCAATTGGCGACAGTAATCTGCAAAGCTAATGCCGGAAGCCATCTCCAGCGACAGGACCTCTTGGAAGCATAAATCGCTCCAACAGAATTCATTTGAGAACTGGAAGAACATCGCAAGTGCAGGAACATTGGGGAGGAGTACCCCTTCACTGTCTCTCTTCTTATGGACCTCGGACATCCAGCCAAATAGGAGTACCCCTTCACTGTCTCTCTTCTTATGGACCTCGGACATCCAGCCAAATAGGAGTACCTTATCCATCTCTGATCAATGAGAATGAGAGGGCGAAGTGGGATAAAGCTAACGCAAATGAGTCACTCGATGATCAAACACTGACTCTCTAAGGAAAAGGTGCTTCTGTCGAAGGAGATGAACCATAAGAGACTGCAGTTAGTGGTGACTGAAAGACATTGACGTACAAAATTACTTGAACCTGAAGGTACGATGATCTCTTGCTGGAGTCAACTTACCTAGATAGCCTTTTAGTACACCTAGACCTTCAGTTTTTGTAGTCCATTCACTGGTCCAAATCTTTCATGTATAACGTAGATCAGAAATGTACAAAGTTTAGAGCATGCGGACTGTTGAATGCACACGTGATAATTTCCCATCTAAATTATATCACAAACACGTGTTAAACTGTACAATTGGTCATGTCTGCTTGTGTTCTACAAAGCCTATACCTTCAAAAGTCCATCGACACGTTTCATCTGATGTGTGTCTTATAGACAAACGTAGGTGTGAGGGGCGCTTATGTTGATAATTTTATACGTATACCTCTTTGTGCAGATGGATTAGGCTATTTCCCGGGCTCCCGAAGCAAACAACGCCATTGGAAGTGAACCGACCGTATTATGGGACAATTCATTGAGAATCAGTAACATCAGCTGCCGGCTCCAGTGGGTGAGTTATTTAAGTTTTTTCACATTGTTTTCAGTTTTCCCTTTTCAGAGAAAATTTGGTCGTAGGTTTAGTAGAGAACTTCTGTTTCATGAATCCTGCTCATTAATTAACATGTTTGTGCATAGTAGGCTGAACACCAAAGGTTGATTCCAAGAGTGATCCTACAGTTGTTATTGACCATCTTCATATCCTCTTGTGGAAACCTAGGAAAGAACATCTCCTATTTCTGTTAATATAGTTTTGATATTTTTATAAATCAGTGCAATATCTTTGAGTACAATGGCAGGTAAACGATGTTATTACGGGAACTCGGAGAAGGAAGACTCGCAATACGATCATTGCTGGGTCTGTTGCAACCGTGTGCACTTGAATCATTGTTTTGTTCAGGTTGTCCAAGTGATTCTCTCATCTCAAGTGAGCGCACTGGAAATTTATAATTTTGGTTAGCGATAGTAGTAGCGTTTCTCTTAGATTAAGAAGTTTCATCTTAAACTGTATTGATTAAATTTAAAATTACTGCTTTCGAAGTTGCCAAGTACTCTCTATTGGATTTTATGCCTGTTTTATTTGTTCTTTACAGAATTTTCATGAAATAAATTTGTTTTAAAGAATGTAAACCCGAAGTGGTATTAAGGTAGTGCTGTCAAAAACCGTCCCGTCCCAAAAACCGTTCCATAGGCTTGACTGTAGGCTGTTCCTGAAACTGTGCAAAATCATTCTAATTCCGTCTATGGCTGGAGAAATTGAGTGCTTGTGATTGGTGCAGAAACGTCCTATTCACAGAATCCAAGTGGTCATATTAACCATGACTCTAGGGACGGTTAGTGGAGCACCTAGGGCTGAACATTCAAAAATTCATAGGAAATTGTAGACTTACTCAAAAAATGATTTTTTTTTTGGGATGGCTTTGCACTAGCTTTGCACTTCATCCAAAAATTATAAAAAAATTCCACCACTATTCCAAATGAGCAAACCTGAAATTCGGACGGTTTTTGACAGCACTACCTTAGTGCTTTTTCGATTCACATTCCCTTGCAGAATTCTATGGACAGAGTAATGTGCTATTATTCGTGGGTAAAGTGACATCTGAGTTTCAGAGAATCATACAGTATAAACTGGAAAGCTGATCATACCTCGTATAGCGTAATAGTCTTTGTTTATTTCAGACATCACTAAAATTGATTATCACTGAGGTATCCCTTTGGAAGAGAGCACAGAGTATATTGTCTTCTAGTTTGCTTCCTTTGTTTCGGTAATTAATCGTTGTCGTCCAAATTGAGATTGGATGACTAAGATAGAAGCACCTATAACCAACAACGTAAGGATTTTGAGCCCTTTTTTTGGGGGTTATATTTGGGATGTAATTTTCATGTGTAGGAAAATAGATTTCTCATAGAATGCAAAATTTTCAAATTTTATTTCCCAATATTGAAATAGATACAAATTTTTAAACACAAAAGTACTTCGTGACCAAAAACCAATCAGTATAGCTTTTCCATTGTCACACCTAGTTGGTACTAATTTCCATTCATGAGTGTACCCAAAACCACCAGCTTTTTGAGTGTTTTTGAGCGTTTTGATTGGTTAGGCCCATTGTGTGGTCTAACAATGCTAGTCAGCCAGGTGGTCAGCACAGTTGCGGTCATGGGGACATCTACAGGTTAGAAAGGGGGGTGCTATTGGAAATGCGGGTGCTATTGGAAATGGGTGCGTGTACCTTACAGAGAGAACCCACATACCAAGGAACTGCTAAGCACCATTTCTATGCCCAAACTATACCGAATTCTACAATTTAAAGGTAGTGGCAGTAGTACCAATGCATCTCTTTTATCAGCTCCTAGTATGTGACGGTCTTCAACAGTTTGGAAGTAACAATCTTGTTCACCGGTTTTACAATGATTTGGGAATGTACAATACCGTGTTTTGAGGTCCTCATTCAGAAAGAGATACTAAATAAAAACAAATTAATGCTAAGATAAATTTAGAGGAAATAATAACAATACATTTACTTATGTATTGCCTAATGAAATTATATTAATTTATATCCATATTGTGAAAATCTGAGCAAGGTTTTAATCACATGGGAGATTACCGTGATTGGTTATTAGAATCTTAAGTAGAGTAAGTGAAATAATTCTCCCTTTAAATGAATTTATAAATTGTTTGGATTTTTGTTAATAAAATACCTAGAATAATATATTTACGGAACAGTTTTGCAATTTTATAGAATTCCCTTCATTTTAACTTTATTAGAAATAAATACTTGATTACGAAGAGTATGTTTACATTTACACTTTCATATGCGTATACATGTATGGCATCATTTTTACTTACATTTTATGGGTCCATTTCATATCTCGGATACACCACTGGAATGTGTCTACATGAAGAGAACTTGTTACAAACTCAACATAAGCATACCCCGTGTGCAACAAAAATGTTCCAGAACATGATTTAAAAAAATATGAAAGTAGAATTTTTTTGCGTTTTCAATCTGAAGGTTTGAGAGATAAAAAGTTAAAGTATTGCCTTGGCACATAGAATAAAAATATGCGTCCAATAAGAACAGGTCGAATTAGATATTATGCACTACATCAATTCATTCTTTTTCAACAAATGAAACGAAAATGCTTAACATAATTGTCTTCCTGTTCAAACGTACTTCAGAATTAAGTGTTTTATCCATTATTCCTAATTGAATTATAACATAATTTCATTGTTTTCCTGGATTGTTCAATATTTTTTAAATAATCAATCTATTGCACACGTTTTTTTAAAATTCTCACTCAATGTTTGTATGTAATTGTGGCTGTAAAATACCGTAATGGTTCACATTTTATAAGTCAAGGATCTCATGTATGTTTAGGAGAAGATGAAGTAATTTGAAGTTTTTTTTGGAAATGAATGACACTTACGTTGGGAATCTATCTGACAAAGGTCCTCCACACTATCATTTTCATTAGGTTCTGTAAGGAAATGTATCAAATGAACTTTGAAACTTCGTATTTGCATTGAAGTAACAAGCGTCTATTCTCCAAGTTTGAAAATGATAACAATGGAAGCAACCAATGTAGATTTGACATTAGCTTTTCCAATGGAAAGGAGAAAAATGTTTTTACCATCGATTGATAGATATATGATATATAGAAGCTCGAGGAAAGCTGACAGAAATTGAAAACAATTGCAATTCTGTTAAATAAGTTGATTGAAGGTGCATAACTCTTTTTAAGAAGGATGCTTCCCCTCTATCTCACAACCCTTCATATTATTATTTACCCTACAACCTTACTGAAGTGTACCATCGAAGACCATCTCTCCATCTTTTTCTTCTGTTTTCTTGTATGTTGATTAACATTCTACATGAACTCTAGGTTATAAGAATAACTTAAAAAAATAAGGACTCGAACTCCAATAGGAGTTCCGGAACTGATAAACGATTACGTATATTTATTTTAAGATTTATTGAAAAAATGAGGTTAGTGTCTTCTGGATTCCAAGTTTTCAATCCCTTTTTTTGGTGTCAACGATGAGCAAAAATGACCTTAGGAGGTTGAACCATCATTTGGAAAATCCCAGGACTACTGAATGCTGATATGAATTAATCAAACAATAATTTTATTTAATAAAAATATGGAAATGGTCCTAAACCTTTGCAAAGTCACATGAATTATTCGCATTTTATTAGAATCAATTACTTCTCTTACTAATTTCAGAGGCTTCTTAAAATGAACTTAAAATAATAAATAAATATAATAGTTAAAGAATTTATGTGGCTTTTGAAGAGTCACATAAATTAATACATTATTGAATTGGTAAAGCAGTAAATTAATAATTTTATAAGTTACTCTATTAACGACTTCATAATATAATTGAATACCTCATCCAAAAATAAAAAATCTGATAAATTAGTATATTAGTATCAGAGTTTATGTGGCCTTTGCAAATCCACAGAAATTAGTAAGTTGATAAAGTCGAAAATTAATAAATTAATACTTCAAAAATGAATGTGGCCACGTCTGAATGTTACTCACTCTGATGGTAATTGAAAATCATAAACTGCCACGCTTGCAGTATCCCTCGTAAGGTCCGTCAAATTGAGGGAGAAGGCTAAATTCCCTGTAGTGAAGCCTAGCTGGCACGCACGCGCGGCCGCGGCAGCCGCGACTTTCACCCTTGGCCGCCGCCGCCGTGGTAACATGGTAACTCCTGAACTCGGTAACTTCCCCGTCCCTCGGAACACTGGCCAGTGTTACAACAACTTCCCGCCGAGACACTAACCCGCACATACCATCCATCCCACTGCATGCCATGGCCATGGCCATGACCATGGCCCATAGTGACACAACCGCCCATTTTGAAGGGTACTGTAATTATTGCGCAGTGTTTTCATGTCTGTGTTTAGGGTTCATTGTGAAAAGCTGTTTAGGGTTTAGGGATGCAAGAAATGGTTGTCTATTTGATGCAGCACTGTCTAGAGTGTCGTCTCCTGCTCCTACCGTGTTTGAGACTGCTGAGATTGACGCCTGCGTTCTAAACCCTAAAACCTCTCTGTCATCCGCTCTTTAGATCTGATAGTGTTTCACGCCACCGTTTCTTGCTTCCGAACCGTGCCCAAGGAAGCCCGAAGCAGTATGTAAATATTAAACCTTAGTCATGGACGATGTCTACGCCTTAGTTTGTGTGTTGCAATGTGCACGTCGTTGCTAGGCACAAACTAGGTTTTCCGTAGTCTTAGTCGTGACACTCGCGGAGAGCCGGTTGGGGTGCGGCTGAGGTGCTGCATAAACAGATCGCCTCCATGGCCACGCCGAAGAGTATGACCCGGCCAACTTCTGAATTTGATTCCCAGTCCTCAAAGGCCGGGAGTACACAGAATCCAGAGAAACCCAGGCTCTGGGAAGTCGATGTCCAGATACTTGCAAACATCGAAAGATCGGTTCAAAATCCACCCGAGGGTCCATTTGGGACAAGAGATCTAACATGGTCGCCGGAATTCAGAGCACGCCGTGGGAAGCATGGTCGTGATTGTGTTGTTCAGCAATGTTACATCCCTGCAACACGTATACAAGATTTCATTGCTGGAGTTCAGAGCGGGAAAGAGGGGACCCAATGCGTGTTCCGGGAGACGAAGGAAAATCATAAGCGGGGGGAGGATGCGAAGGAGGGACCGCGAACTCCTCTCGATTTTGCAAGGTAAGCTCATAACAGACAGCACTAACTCTTAGGTTTAGGGTTCCCTCATTCAGTGTCACAGGCTAATGTGCTTCATTTCTATGTAGATGGCATTGCGAGTATGGTCCCGAAGATTACTCTGGGATAGTGAAAACTATATTCTCAGAACTCCTACCCAGAGCTCGCAAAAAGTTGACTATTGTAAAGGTCACCTCAGCAACTGAGGAAGGACTTGCGAAGAAGTCCCCCGCAAAGAAGCAGCCCAAGAGGAAGGCGCCACGGAAGTTCAAGCCGAAGCCTACTGTTCCTCTCGACCTGAATGCTATCCCAGAAGTAGAGGAGTAGGAGGAAATCCCGCAAAAAGCGACTCGGAAGCGAGCCCCGCGCAAAAAAATCACACTGTCACGGGACGAAGGTCAGTGTTCCGAGCACGTCACTACGTCGAACGGTGTGCATTCCGCACTTGAGGCCGGCGTATCTGTAGTAGTCCGTGACAAATCGATGTGGAATACGACGGGATGTTTGACTGATACGGGCGATGTGGTAGACGCTGCGGCCCCTTCCGTACTTCTTGCAGATGTCGCAGAATTCCCAGGGTTCACGATGACGGGGTGTCACGGGGAACCAACAAAATCAACACGCAAGAGAGGCCCTCGTAAGAAGACCGGAGAGATTGTTCTTCCCTCTCAGTGTTCCAGTGATTCCGTTGGTGACTCCGAAGGTCCTGTACCCCCCACGAAAGTATCGCGAAGAAGGGCTCCTAGGAAGAAGAAACTTAAGGTCCCACGTGATGTCCCGAATAGAGAACCAGTAGTCCATAGCGATGCCGTGGCAAGTGCGGAACTTTCTCCAAGTAGGAGGCCCACGTTGCTTGAGCCGCAGCCAAAGGTGGTTCGACAACGTGCCCCTTGGAGGAAGGTTGGGAGCCATAGTCATGGCAACGATGGGTCTGAGACGAGTGACTGTATTCACAATTCAGAATCTGAGTCTGTGCAGCACTCCCAGGTCACTGCTGAGGAAACAGTAGCCAAACCACCCCGTAAACGCGCCCCTAAGAAGAAGCCGCTCCTTGACCTCAATGAACCGCTGCCTGATCCTACGTCCCCCAAGAAGACTGTGAGGAGGAAGTATGTCAAGAAAACCATTGGGAAGAGTAGTCCCCAGAAAAACAAGGTTTCTGTGTTCCAAGGTATAGGCCCACTACTCACTGCTCTTTGCGCGTCGGCGGAAAGGGAGCCACGCAACGCTAACAGTGTCACGGAGGGGACACAGGTTATCGACGTAACCGCCCATACAGGAAACGTAATCGACGGAAGTCTCCTCTCTAGCGAGCGATCGGGGGAACTGGAGAACGCCGGGCGGGAGACGACCACCACGACTGGCATGACCGCTCCAATGCCTGGAAGAGAAGATGCCAGTGTCACAGCAACTACAACGGGCGAAATTGGTGTATCAACAAGTACTGTTCCGGAGGGAGTTGATACAAACTACGCGAATGCCGGGAATGACCAAAACTCTAAACCTGATCTAGCGGGGCATGACCATAAGGAAGGCGGCGAGGGAGGGAAAGTGAAGAGGAAGAAAAAGGACCCTCGGGATATCAAGCCTAGAGATTCCAGGAAGAAGTGGGGAATGTCCATCAAGAGAGGCTGTATGGCACGTTTCACCGTGAAAGTTCTGTTACACGCACCTCACATAGCTGAAGTGTGCGTCATAGAGGCCCAGCATGTAAACACAGACGGGGTGGTTGTGCACGGCGGTATGAAATTCGGTGATCGTGGTTGCTTCGCCGCGCGCCTCTCTCCGACAATTCGGAAATTTGTTGATGACTGCTTGCACGAGGGCTACACGGTTCACCAAATTATGAAGAAGCACCTGAAGTTTTTGCGCAAATGGGAGTCAGACGGTGGGGTTATCACTCGGGACTTGTTGATAACACCGAAGGACGTTCGGAACATTGCACGGAAGCATGCTAAGGAAACATACATGCTAGACTCGAACGACGCACAAAGTGTGCGTATGTGGGTTCAGAGAAATCCTGATAAGGTTTTCCATTACATGAAGACTAATCAGGCAAGCCCCGTGCAAGTCGAAGGCCTGTTAAACGGTGACAATATCTCCTTCACTATCGGAATACAGACGCCATGGCAAAGTATGGAAGATGATGGCCCAGTATGGTCATGGTGGCGGTATCTCCATTGACGCCACTTTCGGGACAAACGATAAAAAGGTATTCCAGTCCCCTGTAACATTGTTATATATGAGACTATCACTTCGTACATTGATAGGAGTACCCCGTGACACTGTAAATGCTTTAGTGTCTCACAGGAAGTATGGCTGTGCAGTTTCCCTTATACACCTTGATGGTCTTCGACGAATGGCATCAAGGCATCCCCGTGGCGTGGGTCCTAACATCGCGTTGCGCTGAGCCGGACTTGACCCCGTGGATGGGATCGCTGAACACTCGGATGAGACGAGAATGTCCTCACTGGAGGCCTTCTGCATTTATTGTGGACTGCGCACAGGGTGAAATTAACGCAATCACGTACGTCCTAGACCATTACTGTATAAAATTCCTGTTTGGATGAGTGTCACCATGACCCAGTAATATGTGCCTGTGTCACGACGTGAACCTTTTACGGAACACTGATTAATCTAATATGTACGCGGTTTCTCTGGCATGCACAGGGAGGTTTGGCCGCGAATTCCTATCTTCTTATGTCTCTGGCATGTTAGACGTGCATAGCAAAAGCACTCCTGTTATAAAATTAAGGATACAAGGCGGAGGGCTGAAGTTCTGCGTGAATTAGGGCTCATGATGTAGGACCGCACCTCACCCTCGGGGTCCGCATGTGGAACTTGGGCGAAAGATAAACTGGAAGCTCTGAATAAGAAATATCCAAGGGAGAAAGACTTCTGGAATTACATGGAGACTCAATGGCTAAACAAGGTCCACATGTGGGTCGTGGGGTACCGGAACCTGCCCTACGCTGGCCAAGATACTAATGCGGCTATCGAAGGTTACCATGGGTTCCTTAAAGCAGTTCTGAAGTCCGAGAGGAGTCGCATGGTTGGTAGGCGTGTCGACTAGAGCATTACATGTCTGACTGAAGATGTCCATGACCACTTTTGGTACAAGGGCCTACGTAAGGAGAGCGGGTTCGTTGATAATAAAAAAATGCAGGACTTTGCCGTCTCTGCAATTACAAAGGCCCGATTGATTCCGGACTCCGACGTGTTGCTGAATCAGTCACCCATGTTGCAGTTGCCCATGGGCAGCACGCGGCAATATTTGTAAACACTTGGTGAAGGTTCTATTAATGCAGGATCCAAGTATGGTCAGTGATCATACCGACTACTTTCCTTCCCCGGCATCTACTGCCAAGCCCACTCCTGTCAAGAAATCGGTACATATTAAGGACGTCGCTGATACTCTACGGCAGTTGGTGGTTGACTTGACTCAAGACGTTTCAGGAGACCCCGTGCTTATGGATCATCTTGTCGCGGAACTCAACCTGGTTGTAGGGAGAATTCGATCGCTGAAGGCAGAACTTTGCACCGGAACTGTGCATCCTTTGGTGGATTCACCAGTGTTACGAACTGTTAACGACGGAAGGGGTTTCAGTTTAGTCCGGGATAAGGATTTCCTAGAGCGTGGAGGAAAGAGGGTTTCAAGATGCTTGAGGATGTCTGGATTCTAGTGAAATGACAGAGGCAGGTCACTCCTGACCTGCCCAATACTATCATAAAGTTAAGGTAACATTGGATTAATACTAACGTATGTGTAACGATACTATAGTGACACTGCCTCGTGACACTAGGTACAGATACCGGGTATTGGATTTATGAGGGTACCTCAATCGTTCCACCAACGGACTATATAAGTCATATAGTATTTCGGTGTTCGGCACTCTGTTAGACTCGTTAGTGTGTGCCGTCATGGTCGCCGATAGTGTAGTCGATCTTGAGAGAGAGGTTGAAGAATTCCTCCTAACCTGGAGTTCCTCTACACGGACGAAAGAGGGGATTGTGCCAAGGGATCCAGGTACACCGTGTTCCGCGCAAGGGGGTGATTCTTCACAGCAGATCATAGACATGGTGGAGCAGCTCCCTCCTGACGATGCGGAGGTACGTCCGGACCAGCGCATGGGAAGACGTCACCGACGAGGTGGAGCACTACAGCGAGACACTGGAAGAGCGAGTCACCCTTATAGGGTCAGAGAACGTAGTGTGGTTCGTGCTTCTGCCTTAAGAGCATATGGCGGTTCTTATGCTGCAGAACTGAAGGCCACATGGCCTGCAAGGTACTGGAAGGTGAAAGAAAGCATGGACAAAATCTTCAGACGTCCTTAGTTTGGATTTTCGTAATCCTCTTGTATCACGGTTTATGACGACATGGAATAAAGTCGTTCCCTTTTTCTCCATTTCATTTTGGTGTACTAGGTCCTGACTAGACTGGGCACATGAAAGTATATGTAGTGTCACGAAATCACTAAACAATAAGGGGGAAACAGTTATAAAAAATGTATATACCTTGTCAAAGCCCGTAGGTGACGATCTGCACTGACCATCCGAGTCCGTTGCGTTTACGAGAGTGAGGAGATGTGTCATGGAATTCACTGTCGTGAGAATGAGTCAGTGACTCTGACACAGTCAGTGTCACGGCAGATGGGACGTTCCGATCAAGTCCTTCTTACGTTCAATTACGCTTGTGATGCGGATTTAGGTACCTTCATGGTGACGCCACGTACTGCGTTCTCATAAATAGAGCTGGGGTTTGCGTCTTTCTCCCTTTCTTTCCCGAGTTCTTACTTCATTGCGCCGCGATGGAGTCTACTGATGATACGCCTTCGTTACGAGTTACCGCATTGTCGATGTTGTGGTTTCCGGTAGTGATAGGCTGGACATTTCTTCTCCTGAAGATCACAGTGTGGGTTCTACATTTCTTTGAGCGTCGGCAAGGTGAAGAGGTGCCGGCTGTGACGGCTATGGTTATTGCAGGGAGAGAACATGATTCGGGGGGCGTCCCAGTGACACTAACTGAGGTCAGACTGTGTCGAGGTCCGGGTTCTTCCACGACAGCTTTGGATGACGATGGTGGATCAGATGGCGTGGGTGAGATAGAATTATGGGACAACGCGACGAAAAACAGCATCTGGGAGGAGTTCTACGGGGCCATGGGCGAAGAAGAGCTCGACAATTTGAGCGACTACAGTCCTAGGTAGGATTTAGGGCTGCTTCGGCACCGGACGTCGGGACTATATGTTCTTACAGAGGATTATGTAGTTGAGGATTATGTAGTTGAGGATCGTAAATATTTCAGTGAAACTCCCTATGTTTTACACTTTCAGTGGTCTCGACTGAAATACCGTGACGCTGTTGTGTGCAAGTGTATATAAGAATAGTCATTTTCCGATGAATGTTAGCGGGGATATATTGCAGGTAGAAAGTATGTGGAAGGAGGCCATGAGTACTATGTTATGATCAGTGTACATTGAAGTGTCACTGACAAACAATATTTTCATAAATTTTGAACTTTTTATTTCCGCCTTTTCAATATAGGAGGGAGAGGAACATTCAAAACTTCGAAGCAAAAATTTATCACATGGGAGAGTATGTAAAGGATGTGGGCATTACTTAGTTTAGAATCGTTTCTTTATATTATTTATATTGTATATAGATGAATGTTTTAAGATTACATTGTTCAGTACAAAGCCCTTGTTCATTCTAGGCTCATTATGGACTCAGAAGTAAATATGAACACATCATAGTGTTAACAACATTTAATATAGTATACATTAAATAAAAATTTCTTCAATACAAGTTGGGTTTCAAATTTAATTTTAAACTTTCAATAATTAATCTTCTACTTTGTCTTGACTCTTTTGCTTAATTTTACCTGAGTCCAAGGAATACAGCACCTATGACTTCACAGAATATTATACAGTATAATATTTTTTGAATTCATAACGAGTTTTTCTTGCATTTAATAAAGTAATAGGATTCAATTTTTTAAATTTTTTCAAGGGAAACGACCTTGGTTTACCTTTGATGAATGACATATTTTTTTTTGGGGGATAATTGAAAGGCATATAAGACCTCCAAAGTAGTACGGATTATACAAATTTTTTTCTTGAAATATTCTTATGCAACAACTATATGGTTGAAGGTATGGCAAGGCGAAAATTAAATTGTAAAACGAATGTGTTTGTTGAAGGGACTAATTCAAAGACGGGCAGTATTCGGGAACAAATTGTGTAAAGGGCACGAACTAAGGAGGACGTTACATAAGAAAGGAAGTCTAGAATAAATAAATTAAAATCAAATGCATTTATAAGAATTACGAGAAGAGATTGCGCTCCATTCGTTGGTTGATAAAAACATAAGAATGTTAAAAAATGGCAATCAGACATGACTTATTTTCAAAATGAGTAATACATATTAAATATTATGGGATTATGGTACTCAATTCTCTGTACAAAATTAATATGGATTAATTGAAATTGAAATGAGTTTTAGGTGAAGAAGCAAATGACATAAATTATTCTGCCCAAAATTGATATACAATTGAACCTACCAGTGCAATGTATTGTGCATTTCCTATTCTATAGCACTGTAGTCAAGATCGACGCTCATTTATTACTTGGTGTTACATGGCATGGACCTAATGCCTTTCTGTTGGTTGATTCCATACTGAACTGAGAAAAAACGCAAAGTAAATCCAAAATGTTGTTATGCAAAACAGCTAAGTGCCGGGGAATTCATAGAAGTCCACCCCGTGAATATAAGGAAATACAACTGCGGTAGAAAGGGCATACGGGAGTGGAAGGCATGCTTTAAATCACTTTGGATGCAATTGTGGAATTATACTACAATATTTACTGAAGCAACACAAACAGTTTGTGAGATGGTAGTACTTGATGCACGTCCTACTGAGAACTGTCTCAATCCCAGTGTCACAGTATGCTTTCTCTTATAATTCCGTTGTACTACGAGGCTGCAGAATCCATGTTCTATTTCCTAGAGTCTTATGAGTAACATGCAGTCGTTTCTGGTTGCCACAATAGAGTTCCAAAATAAAATTTAACAAAGTCACTGGGTTCAGCGAGATATGTTTAACCCTGCCTACGTCCTCTGTTCTGTACCATAACAGGATGGAACCATGATCCCTTAACACCCTCAACGTGTTTAGACTATTGTAATTAACACAACCCTGTACAGAGTGGCTGGTGCAGCCGCACATCGTTCTGCATTCCATCCGTGGTGACTGCTGTGACACTGAATTCACGATTCGTCGCTGGAGACTTCCGGAGCCACAGCCCTCTTAGATGCTCGAGTGACCCTCGGCACAGGGGGGGAGCTCCGTCCATCAGTAAGCCACTGTCATCGCCGTCTGTTGCATTTTTAGGTAGCAGCTGGCAAAATGGGGCCGCGTAACGAGTATCTCTGCTTGTGGGGTCGAGCTCCCGAGCGAACAAGACCAGCATCTCCTTGTTCATCTGCACCGCTGTGTGTGGTTTGAGGAATTCTCCAGTCTGTTGTACTCCTCCAGCTGCACAGTCCCCTGTACGAAACTGTCGTGACACACAAGACACGGAAACTATTAGATCCAAAACAGTGTCACGAGACGCCTGTTCATGAAGATCGACCAAACCGTTACAATGGGGGCAAACTTCTGCACACCTTAAGATATAAAAGGGTGTTACGAATGCACAAGTGACCACACTCGTTGTTTCCAAGTTGCTGAAACACTGTGATGGGGGAAAGGTCCTCAACTGGATACTCCTCGACGCCTCGGAGACACTGCCAAGCTGCAGACATCCACCTCACGAACTCCGAGTGTTTGCCTTTTGGGTGGTGAGCAACTCCGGTGGCTGAATCCAAGTGAAAGACACGATTTGACTGGAATATCAATACAGACCAATGACCCTCACAGACCCAGGGTATAATAATCTCCTTCACCTCATCGACCTCCACTCCGGGCGGTGGCTGAAAGTAATCCTTCGCAAGCTTCTGTAGAGTCTTCGTACTAGAGATGACTGCCTCAAGGAGGGCACTTACCCGGGAACTCACAATATGAATCTCACGACGCCTCTGCTCTGGATACGCCATGTATACTCTAGAGAGAACAAAGTCCACAATGTCGTTCTCCAGTCGGGATTTAGCCTTTTTCAGTTCGCGAATGGCCTTGTGCCTCACTTCAACCTCTTTGCCACAGTGGTTGTAGAAGACTGTCTCTGGCCTACGGGATGAACCCTCGCCCACAGTAGGCACAGCTTTCAGTAGTGTATCAAGTCGAAGGTCGTCGTACACCTGTGGAAGACTGTGCTTACTGAATCTCGAAGCATCTAGAATGCTACAATCCCCAGATGCACCGTCAAGTGTCCCTTCCGAGTGCTCTCCCTGCCCTGATGCCAGTACTGTCCCCTGCCCCTTCAGCACGACAGTGTTACAGAGGTCGTGGACGGGTCGAGACAGCCTGACTAACTGGTGGACCGTCTCCATGTCGCTCTCCATATCGAACAGAGTAACCAAATTCTTCGATGTAGAGTCTGGTCCATCACGAGCATGTTCCCCCCCTGCACTTGATCCGCTTTCAGGCAACACCCCCCTAGTAGGTGTTTTTGACGTCATCGAACCACTACCGTCCATCCACTGAGACAAGCTGTAGACGAACTGTGACTCCTGTGGTGGAATGTCGTCCACTACATGCGCCCCCCTAACAACCTGCGTGACAGTTATCAGAGGTTCAGTGTCCTTCGTTGTTATCTCACTCCCCAGCACGTCCATATTTCGGGAAAAATCGGAGTCGCGCCATGTCCCTCCTCCTCGCCCCTGTCCGTCGAAGCTCCTGGAGCCGCTGTTCCATCGTCCGGTTCATGCAGTGTCACCGCCAAAGTTCCACTGTGTGGGCCCTCTGAAGAGTGTAGAGTCTCCTGAAGTTTCAGAGCAACGTATCCAGTCTTGATGGGACTGACCTCACCATACGGGTTGTCCTCCACATTCCCCCCCGCAGCTATGCTTTCCTCCTTCTTTGGACTAGTCTCCTCGAGAGCACTCGTGACACTGCATACCATGTGAGCAGGTTGAGCTCGCTGTGCCTACGTCGGTGGATCTGCAGTAGGTAAGCCCTGAGCTCTCTCATCTTCCTGATGTTGTTCCTTGCCCCCTGAAATCTCTTTGGCAGTCGGTGACAGACACATTGGATTCTCGAAGCCCTCATCGGAGTCGCTGCCCTCGTTCCGTTCTTTAGGGGAGCCTTTAACAAACCCCCCGATGACAGAATCCGCTTGCGACGCGGACATGGCCAAGCCCACTGACTGCCCCCCATGAACATGATGTCCGGAACATGTTAGGCCTCAGCCCTCAATCCTACTCACAGAAGAGATCCAGTGGTCTCTGTCTTCCACCTCGACGGCTCCCCCAATGTCACAAGAGGCCTTTAGAATATCTGCCCTCAACTTCGCTACGCCCGTACTCCAAGTTGGCGTACTTAGAGACGGGACCCATCCAATATCTCTGTCCTCTCTATATTGTAACGTCCTGCTCCAATGCTTAGACAGTGACCCCCACTCCCAATAGTGCACTGTGCACCATGCTTCCTGAAACCTATGCGGATGCTCCGCAGCCAGATCTTGAAGAGCACGCAATTGCACTGATCGGACCCACTCCAGCAGCCCTTCCACCAAGGCATCTCCCCTTCCCTGTCTAATTTGGTCGATATCAAGCATTAGCCTGCGATCCAGGGCTGCACCAGTCTCTTCGATCTCTGCAAAGAGAAAAGGACCTTGTGCCACTAATGTAGACAAGGCCTTCCATATTTTCGTGTCCTGCGAGCAACTATCTCGGATGTTGGAAGCTGTAAGCCCGTACATGGGACACGACATCTGTCGGAAAAGTCCATACTCTTGCCAGAAGTAAACCCTCATCAACTGGACTAGGGGACTCGGTTTTCTGCCTTCTACGCGATTTAGGGTTAACTTCCATCGCACAACCTTTGATTCGCACTTTGCAATTGACATACCCCGATGATCAGAACCAGTGTTACAGATTAAACTCAACGTCTGTATACGTGAATAAGCAAACATCAACCAATACTTACTGTCGTGGTTCCATGGCAAGGCGGGAAGTTCCTTGAAGAAGTGCCTCCGGTCCGCCAATATCCTCCAGATTGGACACCAATCCCAAATAATCCTCTCCCTCAGACCTACGTGTTTTTCTCGAAACTCCTCCCTGGCCCTGATTACCTTGGCATTGATTTCCGCCTTCTTTGTCTTTATGTAATCCCTACTAGTTTCGAGGTAACGGGCATAATTCCTTGTCCATTGTAGGTAGGCACACACCTTGTCTAACTCCGGGTAAGGCTCGTTGGCACCTCTGCTCGCTACCAGTAGATCCATCGCCGCTGTAATCGAGTGACGCACTGATTTGACATCCTCCCGCAAGTTCTTGTCGGCCTACAAATCACAGAATAATTCAATTAGTGGCCGAATAATATCACATTCGCTGAAATACTGAGTGCAGTGTCACGAGAACAGTGTAATCGGCTGAAATACTGCAATTGAAGTATGTCTTGCTCACCTTTTTTGACGTCCACCACCACAGACATCCCATCAGTTGTTCTTGAAACTCCGGCTTCTCGTATGAGTCCTCCCAAGCTTTGCGAAAACTTTCGCCACTCTCATGATCCCAGGACCACGGAAGTGTCACCGAGTCGTCAAAAGTCTGGAGGTGGATTAGACCTAGCACGGCCGGTTTCTCTGGTGCAAGGGGGATCGTCAACGCCTGTAGGGCTTCGTCTGCCCTTCTTTGCTCCAGGGCTACGTAAGACCTCTCGTGGCGTTGAAACTCCTCCTCTCGAGCCACAAACTTATTCTCCATATCGGGATGATACTTGAATGGCTCCGGGAAGCCTTTGCCCTCCGCCCAGTACCTCTACAATTCCGCGTTGTCCGTATATGTGTCGTCCTAGACCACCATCTCCGAAATAGCGGCCTCAACTGTCGTAGCCGAACTCTGTATCTCCGTAAAGTCTGGTTCCTCGCGATGGTCACCTGCTTGGATCTGCCATCCTCCATCCCCGTTGAAGTCACTATATTCCTGCACAGACCCGTCTTCATCCCTTTGGTCTTCGGCGTTCATCACCGCTGCATTAGTCACACATTGCCCTTCTAATAGTGTCCCACGTGTCACCTGGTCGATTCCAACATCAGGTGGTGAGGGATACAACGTCACGGAAGAGTTAGTTACCTGACAACTCTTATTCTTCTCCTGTAATGCTCTCTGTGCCTCTAAACTGGCCGCTAATTGTAGCACGACGTGGTATCCGTATTCCTCCGGAAGGCACTTAATTCACACTAACTACCCTCCAAAGTAAACCACTCCGTGTTCGTTCCCACGAAGACCTATAGTTTTCTTTCTTTTAGACTTTAACGGAAGTCACCACCAGTGTCCGACCGTACTCCGTCTTACAGACGGTTGGACGAATCCGGTAGTTTTTGCCTCGTTCCTATTTTCCGGCTTTTTAGACTAGTGGCCGGTTCCCACTGATCCGTCTATCCTTTCAAGTGGCTGGATTTTCCACCGTCCCGTAACTTATAGTGGCTGGACACCCCACTGTTCCTATCTACCACCCGAGAAGTGGAGTAATAATCCTTCCGTACGGCTAGGGACCGGTCCGGATAACTACTCAGTGCCGGTTACGGATACGGAAATCATACTACAATGACATCACCTTACGGCTGCGCAGTATTCTACTATACTATCTCCCTTCCGGATTGGTTCGCAGTAGGACATCCGGCTTTTATCCCATCTACAGGAAGCGACCGGTCCGTTTCCGGATCCCGGTGTACACACGGCTCTCCGTGTCCTTGAGACTACCAGCCCTGCTGCAATACGTCTCTCCTTCCCTACGGGCTCCTTCCGGGACTGGAAACCGTCAACACTCGACGCTTGACACCTCCCCAGTCTCTCCGGGCGCTCTCCTGACCTTCCTACTGTTCAACACTCCTCCGGAACACTACTGAAGACAATAGAACCACAAACCATACGGCAACGGACCTGTCAGCAGCCGGTTGACACAACAAATCCAAAAGTATATTCTCAATTGCAACAACAAAACGGCGTACAAAAACAAGGCCCCGGCCTTGGAAAAACGTCTATCTTAAATACTAAAACCTATCGGTTCCTAAAGCGACCAAGTGGCCCACCGAGATCCAGAAATTCCGGATCTTGGATCCGGGAATCCCGGACCGGTAGCCGCCTTCTATTCCTAGTTACTGCCGTTATCTATCCGGATTGGCAGCCGGGTGCACTGGAGCCCCATCGTTAGTCGCTGCCATTTTATCCGGTCCTTATCCTAAACCCTACTCCTTGTGCTTATCGAGCCGGGGACTGTGCCGGGTTCCGTCCAACCGTTCCTTCCTCTGTACCCGCTTCAGTTTCTTCAACGGGGGGTCTTCTTCCGGAGCCGCAGATGCTGACGGTTCACTGGACTTCCGGGATCGTTCTGCTTGAGCTGCCGGGGATGGAGATCGTGCCGCCACCGGAACTGCGCTGAGATCCACCTGGAGCGTTTCCGGAGATCCCTGTACCGGTATAAAATCTAACGGTGGTGGTCTCTGGTCCGGTTCCAAGGGAATGTTTCCGGGGTTAACAGTCTCGACTCCATCCAAGTTGGGTAGAGTGTGCAGACTGCTCAAGGTGTCCGGAATAGGATCCTCCAGCGGGTGTCCTATCTCCTGTTGGGCGGGCCGGATGGCCGACCGTATCGGAGAAGCTGGAGGTGGCACCGGTGCCGGTTCCCTGGTTGGGGACGGTGGTCTGGGATCCTCTTGATTTGCCGGTGGCCCTGATGACGGACCGGCCTCTGCGTAACCGAGGATTTCCACCAGGTTCTTCATCATCGTCCATGTGTCCCTCATCACCTGCGTCCGGTCGTGCATGAACTTTATAATATTCTTCGTAGTCGGATCCGGTTGACGGGTCAGGAAAGCTTGGTAAACGGCGCACTGATTGGCCACATCTACCGGAAGAGCTAAAGTGGCCTTGATCTCGGCGACCGACCGGATGGCCTCGACTGCCCGGTCACGGGCGTCATTGAAATCCTTCCGGGCATCACGCACCTCCTCCTCGAGCTTCCGATTCGTCTCCCGGTACTTCGCCAGCCGGTCCATGTGCTTCTCCTGGAGACCGGCCAAGTCCCGCTGCTTGCGAAGAATGTTCAGGCAATCCTCCAACCGGTCCGAACCCGTAAGGATCATTACCTCCCTAGCCAACCGGCCCTCCGCCTTCCTAGTCGACTGTAAGAACCGGGCATATGTCGTTGCCTGCTCCGATAGGTTAACTAAGTCCTGGTACGGATCTCCGGTGTGCTCCGGTGGTCCGGTGGGCTGTTGGATCTCCGTGTTCAGGGTTCGCTTGGCCGGTGCGGGAGTCCGAGGTGATCCGGATGGCTGTCCCTTTTCCGGGCTAGGACGGGGTCTCTTAGCCGGCGTGGGGGAGACCTCAATAACATCATCCTCGTCGTCCTGGTCGGACACTTCTTCCGGCTCAGCGAACTGCTGATAGCTTAAGAGCATATCGTACTCCCGGACCTCTTCAGCAGTTAACAGTCCCTTAGTACGGTAGAGGTGAATGAGGAAAGACGGAAGGCAGGTGGCCTGCTTCTTGGTCTTCCGGAGATTGGCCACCTGTCGGTCGACTATCGTCTTCATCATGACCCCCCAGTCCACCGTGAATTCACCGATCATGGCCCCAATGAAAACGGACGCCCACTTGTTGGTGATCCGTTTGGGCTTTTCCGGATGGAAGATAGGGTTCATAAACCCTACTACTCTCCGGGCCTCCGGATCCGCAATGTCATCCACCACCCATCCTTCTCTCGGGTCTCCGGTCCCCTTGAGATACTGATGTACGAAGTCCCGGGGCTCCGGCGTCGAGACCTCGCCGCCGGAGTTCTTGAAACCATACGTCTCCCTCCAGAGTTGTGCCGACCACTTATCCGGCTCTCCCCGGATGGTTCCTCGATTCTCAGGATTCTTGACGAGGATCTCCTGGGCCGGAAGGGCAAGCTTCCAACCCCATGCCTTGTCCAGTAGGACCTCACAACCCATAGACTCTAAGGCGGTCCGGAGGAGCTCCTTCTCCTTCTCTCCGGCCGGTATCAACGGCATTACCCGTTGTACCCTGAACGACTGTCCTTCCGCCGCCGGTTCCTTCCCTTTCCTACCCATTATGCTAAGTCCTCCTCTCCGTCACTCCGGTAACACCTGCACGCACGATCCTCACCACAATCTCTCGCCTAACGGAAACACTTCCGTCTCACCGTCTCTCTCCTACCGTCTAACCCTAACTGCGCCCACCGCCTTAGAGCGCAAGGACCCGTCGTGCCACAAAATGACCAAGAGAAAGGAAGAGCATGGCGGTCCTTCCTCCTTTTATACCTGCCCTCGCGCCCACCCGTTCGTAGCTCATCATGACGGACGGTCGTAGCCCATCATTATTGGACGGTCGCGACCGGCGGCGTTTTAATGGTTGCAGCCATTATCCCCGGGTGCGTTGTACCTTTTGGTGGTTATCCTTAAGTCTGCCGGGTCAGGGCTCTGTCATATGGACTGTACCCGTCTCTCCTCCACCGCAGACGACCGGATCTCACCCGGCTGGCCTTCCGGTCACTTATTTATTCAGCCGACCGGCTTAACCGGTTGTTTTACTTATAGGCTTAGTACTTCCGTATTTCTAACATAAAATTTTTAATTTTTTTATCATTTTCCTACCGGGATTAGTATTCCGGTGTGTCAACCGTGGAAATCACTTTCCACATTACCCCTTTTTCACCCGTGAGCGTCCTCGCGAACGTCATCCGGTCTGTACAGTTTGACCCGGGATCCATTCACCCTAGTATCCATTGGATATCCTTCTAGGTCTGAAAGTTGTAATGACCCATTGGAATAAATCTTATCAACCCGGAACGGTCCCATCCAGCGAGTATGTAACTTACCCGGGAAATTCTTGTACCGGCTGTCATAGACTAGAACCAATCTCCTTCTTCGATTCCTTTATCCGTTGTGATTCGCTTGTCATACACTTCCTTCCTTTTGGCTTGGACCTCCTTTGTCCGTTCCAATGCCTCCATCCGGTCTTCCTCCATCCGGTCGATGACCTGTAGCCGGTCGTCGAGTGCATCCGTTTTATCTCCGTGGTTGGCTGCGAGTACCCTCAACGTCTCTACTTCCGTCTCGATGGACTGAAGTACCTCCTGTCCGTATACCAGATAATACGGAGTCCGTCCGGTTGTACTCTTGTGTGCCGTGTTGTACGCATAGACCGCCGATGTCAGTTTCCGGTCCCAGTCCGTCTTATGTGAGGTCACCACCTTGGTCAGAATCTTACAGATTATTCCGTTGGCACGTTCCGTCAATCCGTTCGCCTTAGGATTGTACGGTGTGGTCTTCCGGTGTTTGACCTCGTACTGGTTGGTCAGACCGGCCACCACTTCGTTCAGGAAATGTGTTCCCCGGTCGCTCACTATCTCCAACGGATGGCCAAATCGCATCATTATCCTTTCGAATATGAACCGGGCGGATGTCTCGGCATCATTCTTCCGGGTGGCTCTGGCTTCTACCCACTTCGTGGCGTAGTCCGTCGCCAAAATGATGTACCGGTGCCTCTGAGTGCCTACCGGTTGAATTGGTCCAATAAAATCCACTCCCCATTTTTCAAACGGTGCTAGTGGAACAGGGTTGTTCAAATAGACGTCCGACCCGGCTCCGGACGTCAAGACGTCCGACCCGGACGTCCCCCGTCCCGGACGTGGCGTCCCCGACGCTCGAGAATTACGCCGCGGTAATAATTTTGCGACCCCGGAGGGGTAAAAACATTCCCCAGCCGTCCGATCGGCCGATCCCGCCACCACGCCTCATCTCGGCCGTCCGTTCGCGGGGACGGCCGCGGGGACGGCCGCGGAGACGGCCGCGGGGTCGTTGCGGACGGCCGCTAGTCGATCCGACGGCCAAGATGCGGCCGTGCTGGCACATCGCGGGCCGTCGGATGTGGGCGGCCCTCCAGGGCCGTCGGATCCCACGGCCGTCGCCGCGGCCGACCGCGGGGACGGCCTCGAGGACTGCCGCGGGATCCGACGGCCCGGATCGATCCCGACGCCTGCCATCGGGGACCGCTCGATCGGCGCGGCCCACCGCGGGCCGTCCGATCCCGCGGCCGTCCCCGTGGCCGTCCCCGCGGTCGGCAACGGCGACGGCCGCGGGATCGGACGGCCCGCGGCAGCCATGGTCGGCCTGGGTGGGCCGTCCGATCGGGCGGCCGTCTCCGCGGTCGGCCGCGGGGACGGCCACTGGATCGGACGGCCCTCCGCGGCCGACCATGGCCGCCGCGGAGGGCCGTCCGATCCCGCGGCCGTCCGCGTGGGCGACCGCGGGGAGACACGGCCGTCCGCGTGGCCGACCGCGTGCAGACGGGGCCGACCGCGGAGACGGCCGCGTCGGTCGGACGGCCACGCGGCGCCATCGCCCGACGCGGCCGTCCGATCGGACGGCCGGCGCCTTCGGGCGGAGTCGCGCCCGATCGGACGGCCGCGGGGGCGTAGATCGGACGGCCGCGGGGACGGCCGTGGGGACGGCCGTGGGGACGGCCGCGAGGTCGGCTTCCCCTATATAAGGGGAAGGCGCCTCTTCATTTTTTACCTTTTTTCTCTCTTTTCGAGTGAGGCTGATTGCTACTGGTGGGGGACTTGATCCTTCTCCGTTGGTCGTTCTCACCGGGAGGAAAGGGGTCCTTCATTTGGGGGGGGGGGGACTTTTCGAATTTTTAAACGGTTTTTTTTAAAACCCTTTGGATTTGTATTGCTCTTATTAATCATTGTGGGAATTGAGGGTTTCTTTGGAGTTGCGGTTACGATTTCTTGAAGCCTTGAAGGCTTTCCACGATGCCGAAGAATAAGAAGCAGAAGAATGTGGGGGAATGGGCGAACAAATTCGATGACATGCCGAGCTTACATTGCAAGGATTATATTGTGGCATTCATCGTGGAATTTTACCAGGAGAATACCCTTGTTTCATTGAATAGTCGTTATGTTCGGTATGAGGAAGATGGGCCCAGGAAATTCAAGTCAGAGATGGAGACAAAGATTAGGGATCGTTTGATGGATCCGTGCTGGCATTCGGATACACAGAAGCCCGGTTACGATCATTTCGTGTCACAACGTGCACACGATGCGTTATGGAATGCTAAAGAGGTTATTACTAAGTATGCAAAGGCGCAAAGGGGGGGAGTCCAGGCCTTCAAGGATACTATTGCAAAGGCAGATTGCTTCACGAGACTAATGGCGCCCCATAGCTCAAGAAAGCATCGACGGGCGTCTATTACTTGGTGGAATTCTCCGATTGGGATGGAGACGGCGGCTGACTTACGTAAACGGCATTTGACTATCTTGGCAGACTTTGCAGTTTTCTATTACTTGGACAAGGAAGTCCAGAGAGGTGGTTATGCTACCATACGTAGGGTTCGTATCGAAGGAAACCCGCAAATCCCACCGTACTGGGAGTTTGCTGAGAAACGGCCGCTCAATTGGTCTATGAGGCCGGATTTGGCACGTGTGGACCACAACAATGAATCTCTTGCGATAAGGATTCCCCATCCTGGTGTCATCCGCTTCCAGGCCATTCATCAGTTGGAACATGTGGGATTCATGTTCTGGTGGAACGGTGGGACCCTTCGAGCCATGCTACAGAGAGACAACGAGGCCCCGGGTGACCTCCCCATCGACTACATCTTCAGAGAGAATGCAGACGACAGTCCGATTCTAGGGAAGCGTCTCCAACTTTTCCGAAGTAAGCGTACAGAGCTTGCTTGGGCATTGTGTAACATCATAGATGCCGTACACAAATACGGTTACCTCCACAATGACTTGTCACCGGACAACATCCTACTTCACTTTCCGGAAGATGAATCCAAGATCTACATCGGGGTTTGTGATTGGGGCTTGATGACGAAGACACTAGAGAACAGAAGGTCGCCTTGGGTTTTTGAGAATGTCCATCAGAAGGAGGAGACTATGAGGAGGCGATACTGGGTGGATCCTCGCGTGGTATACGTACACAAGGAAAACCAAGATATTCAAATCATTCCAGATTTGACGGTTGCATCGGAGGATTTCGCAGCTGCGAAGATAGCGGCGAAGATCAACAGGGGCAACATGTGCACGGCATACCACGAAGCCGAGCCAGTAGAAACACGCCATTTCCCGAATATCGGAGAACTCGCAATGGTTTTCGAAGGTTACCTTGAGAGAGTTTGCCAAAAATACAGAGGAACGATTGGTGGACTCGGACATCTTATTAACCGTTTCAGAGATACACACAACTGGCCCACTCCCATCGAGCACTATCGCGAGGGTTACTGATATGGAGTTACATATCTACCTTTCCGTATTCCTATAAAAGCATAATGTTTTTTTTGTTACCGGACGGCGGGCATAGCTCTTAGTAGTGAACTGTCCTATTTACACTCTATATTATTATGAGATGTTGGAATCTCAATTTTTGTACACCGGTCAATATTTTGTTTATAAAGTTTACTTGCATTTGGTTCAAATATGGTCTCTGTACTAAGATTGGTCTATTTCTACCCCTTGTATTATGAGGAAAACGGATTGGCTCCACACATCTACCTAAAAGTCGAAACTCTCAATTCTAATTATGAAAATTATGCGATATGTGAATTGTAACATTTATGCTTTGTAATTTTTATTCTTACAAATATTGGCAAGCGTATACTCAAGTTCTTTTCGTGAAGACGAAAGCGTAAGGGCCGCAAAACGTGATTGCTCATAATCCCCTGTACAAACAAATACCTTAGATATAAATATGCATCCATCAAAAAATATCATTCACGATATTCTTATTAATTTAGCCAAAAAAATAATTGAAAATTATTTCGCATACTTGTCTTGAGATTCATTATATTCTAGTGCTCGTAAGTCGTAGACTCATAACCCATGTCAATAGGAAGTTGTCATTTTAAAAATAGTGATATTGATAGTAATGTGCACTTCGAATACGGCTACAAGAATATTAAAAAGGTAAATTCCTTTCAAATGTGAAGACAACTACAATATACAAGACAACACAACTACACTCTAAAACACTAATTATATCTATTCTACTTGCAAAATGTGGCACGTGCCAGTATTCTTGAGTCCGTACATTTTAAACCTCCATCTACAAAACTGCAAACTACGTACATACTATGCTTGCATCTTTTACTTTCCGTTGTAAATTTGTAATATGCGAAGTCCACGTTAAAGTCTCGGTACGCTCCGATGCTGTAGAAAGTACTACCATGCACCCCATTCTAATAGTCTCCCCTCCACCCTAATCCATTGTAGTCATATGGATGATAATAGTTCCCATCATTGGGGAGTTCGCTTGGACCTCCCCGATCGTACGTTTCTTGTGGCCCGTGCCTTGCAGAATTTGTGGAGGCTCTCAGAAGTCTCTCTCTCTCCTCCATCAATCTTCGATTATCCCGTCTTAGGTGGAACGCATGATTCTCCATCTGTAGTACGTAATTTTTCCTTGTTCGCTCCAACTCTAGTTCTTCCTCAACATAGCTATCTCTTACAACTCGACCGGGAGGGTATCCAAAAGGAGGAGGTGGTACTCTGTCATCGCGATGAAGTACGTTGCGGTTGTCCCCGCTATTGTGATCAGTACCGTCGGTGTGATAACCTAGAGGTGGAGGAAATATTCCAGGCGGAGTCCGCGAAGATGATCTGTAATCATCTTCTGCAAATAGGGCAGATGGGGTACCATGACCACCATATCCGCGGTATGGAGGGGGAGTTGCGTAATCATCACGTCCCAGTCTCTGCGTATCTTCTTCGCGATCAGGGGAATAACCGTGAGGTACCTCTCTCGGAGGTGTTCGATGGCGCGGACTAGCACTCCTTCGAGGACTCGGTATTTCCGACCAGCCGTCGTCATAGTTACTAAAGTATCTTGATCCCGTTGCATAATCTGGCCACGGTCGTCCCCCATAGGGTCCATACGTGCTATCCGCAAAGTCAAAGGGTAAATCAGCTCCTCCCGGTTCCCCGTGGCCATAGCCTTGTTCGTGGGGTCCCATGTCCTGACGATCTAGCGAACGGTGTCCCCCGTGGGCAGAGCTTTGTCCATACTCCTCATGGTTGGTACGTGATGACTCTCTGGCACGATGCCCTCTGCGATTCCTTGGATTTTCGTTTGAGCGACGCCCTCGATAGTTGTCTTCATCATCATAGCTTAAACGACGTCTCTCCTGTTCCTCATCATTATATTCGATGGCTAGAGTTTGTATTCCTGCATCTTGTGCCGGTGGACTCCGACGGTTTGAAATATGTAATGGGGGACAATCGCTATGTCCACTCCAGTCTGTTACAAGATCCATGCTGTCTCTGTTCATTCTATCTGTCCTCAGGCCCGAGACTGTGGTCCAGTCAACCCTCTTATGTAAGACTATCTCCGCCCACACCATTGCCATATTCGAATACAACATGATATGAGGTCGGGAGTTCTGGATTCGTGCTGCTCGAAAAACCTCGTTGTATCGAATTTTGAAATGATTACTTTCACAATTGTCGATCCTGATTTCTCCCCGTGTTGCTTGTTTCTCCGCAGCCTCGGTACGTAGATGTACTGGGATCAACTTCATGAGGTGCTTCATCTTGACATATTCCTTGCAAGTTACCATCCGCCATGGTGATGGTTCCCCCTCCCATCCAATCTCTGCTACACAATCAGGGTCATTCGTAGCGTATGGATCCAAGGGGTGTTTCTTTTTAGGAGTGGAGGGTCCTCCCCGGTCGTTACGAGGCATGGCGAAAGTCCGGTAAGCGAGTAGCTGTGAATACCGTGTATCGTACCAACCTCGTAACAATGCCTGTAACTTCTCCCCACCGTATAAAAGTTGATTTAATCTCGTATATATCTAGTGCATAAGGACTAAAACAAAACCCAGAACTCCTGCCAAGAAACCGTACGTATGAAGCACTATACTGTTGGTTTCATAATAACCAACAAACGGTGCGGACAACCCTAAACACAATCCCACGATAACCCGTGGGGAAGAAGTAAAAGCTTGGAGGAACGCAACTGAGCTGAAGTAAATCCAGCACATGTAGCACGAGCACCCAAGTGAAGAAAAAGGAAGAAGGGCCAGCAATTAATGCTGGCCCGAACCCCTAGGCAGCCAGTTAGGTCAAACGACGGCCCCCCTACGGCCGTTGGATCTCGGGGAATGGAGAATCCAACGGCCGTAACTGGTCCGTCGCGGGAGCGGTCGCGGCCGTCCACGATCGCGGACGCGACCGGTCGTGCGGCCGCGACCGCTCCCCAAAGGGTGCGTCGGTGGACCGCCGCCCCGCGGTCGGGACGGCCGACCACGTCGACGGGCGTCCCTGGGGTCGGCCGCGGCCCACCGCGGGGACGGCCGTGCTCCACCCCGCGGTCGGCCACGGCCGTCCACGCGGTCGGCGAGGGCCGTCCACGCGGACGGACCTTCCGACCGCGGGGTCGGCGACGGCCGTCCACGCGGGGACGGCCTTGTCCGACCCCGCGGGGACGGCCGCGGCCGACCCCGGGGTCGGGGGGCTGCGACCGCGGAGTCGGCCAAGGCCGTCCACGCGGGGTCGGCCGCGGCCGTCCCCGCGTGGACGGCCGTCGTCCGCAGCCGTAGGATCTTCTCGTCGGAGAAGATCCGACGGCCGTGGCCGACGGCCGTCCACGCGGGGTCGGCCGTGGCCGTCCCCGGGGACGGCCGTGTGGGGGGGGGGTCGAAGGAACTCCCCTCCCCTTGTGTTTTCTCTCCTCTCCTCCCCCCTCTCCTCCCCTACTCTCCCCCCTCCTTCTTGTTCCAAACAATCCCACTTGGGATTGTTTGGACAGCATATCTCCTACAAATGGAAAATTCAGACATATCCCGGATATTGTGGGGAATGTCCTGAAGATCCTGTGATCGGGGAGGTGGGGTCGACGTTTGAAATTGGGATCCAATGAACTATGTGATATTTTGGTTCTTTGGGGGTGGATAACCCCCTAGGATCTACAAATAATGTGAACACGTTTATGAAGAAGAATATATATCCTATTGAATGGAAAGAACCGTAGACATTGTGGGTACACTAAAACAGTTTTTACCAATTGTCATTTAAAGAAACGAAGGTACTCATGTTTTAGCATACGGTAATGAATTAACATTTTATACTAACGAATCAAAAGAGTAAATGTCAACAACAATATGATAAGAGGAACATCGCGGAGAGAATGCACTAGAAGTAATTCAACGCATTAATTGATGTACACACTTGGTTTTGGATGCGGTGCACCTTACGTTTAAATGGTTAAAAGATTTGCATTTATATTTCACCGGTTTACGGTTTAGGGTAATCTCTTAGAAATATAGATCCAATTTCTTCTCGATTAGTGGTATACAATGAAAATATTTATATAGATTCTTTGACTCTAATTTTTAATGGAATGATTTACCCTAGTTTTATTTCTTTAATTTTACATACTCTCGTTCTTTAGTATTATGGTAGAATCAAAAATAAAAACATAAATAGTAGTTTAGATTATGAAAGAAACTGGAGATAATAATAAAGTGAAATAAACCAAAACAAACATTCAATTCCCTTGGGATTATGCAATTCATGGGAGGAATAAAACTCAAATCATTGTTTTCATAACAAATGGTCCAATTCTAATTTCTCATGGCTGGTTTAGAGTTATTTGAAATATAAAGACTCTCCTTCCTCTTTAATGTCTTTTATTTTACAAACTTCCATACCGTAGTACTGTGTTATCATTAAAAATAAAATAAAAAATCACTAGCTCACATTATGAGATGAGGAAGGGATAATAGTAAAAAACAAAATTAAAACATAAAACATTCAACCGTCAATGAATATTGCCAATTTGTGAACGACTGTAATTGAAATCATTGTTTTTAGAAACAATTCTAGTTTCCAACGCCCAGAATTGAGTTGTACCTTGCAACTTATATGAAATAAAATAAATAAATTAGGTAACACATTTACATTATACTCTATACAAATATATGTTTATTCATATACACTTTAACGTAAATATAAATATGGAATGGGATTCTAACTTGTACAATGTATAGTACATACGTACAAAAGTAAACACTTACTAATGACACAATGAGAGAATTTAACAAGCACGAATGAGAGAATTTAACAAGTAAAATGGTGGAATAGTGGTCGAATTAGTAAAATATACTTTAACATGGGTCATGGAGGAAATAAATCGAAATACGAACGTTCAAAACGATATGAAAGGAAGAAATTCACGAAATGACATTTATGGAGCTTCGAGGGTTGAAGTTCTAAATTAGACAAATTAGACGTTAAAAAAAGGGCATAAACTAGAGGGGAATAAAGTTTAAACATAGAGTAAAATAAAGAAGAGGTAAATGAAAACAATATTCGAAAGTGGAAATTGTATAGAGGGAGGAACGTTAAAAGTACATAAAGAGATGGTAACTCGAATTAAATTGATAATATGAAGCCGTTTAATGAAAGTATAATAGAAGCACTTATGTATTTAAAAAAACAAAAATTCAAAGCGGAGAATAAGAAGACGGTCCACGGAGAACTATTTAGATTACAATTTCTGAAACAAGTTTAGATGACTTCGATTTCTGCAAGGAACTTTTGGAGTGCGATGATAGACCACCTTGAAATGCGTACGATAGAAACAACAGAAATAATGATTCGAATAAATGACACATACATTAACTTCAGTGGAGCGTACGGAATAATGACTCGTTGAAGAATTTAGATGCTTTGCATACCATGAAGTATTTTAATTCGTGTTTACATTAACTGCTGTTCTCATTTTAATTGGTGAAAGAAATTAACAGGTTTAGTGTAATATGTGGTCGGAAGATGTAGCATTATATGTTTTTTTCATTTGTATTTTAAAAAAGGGGGGGGAGGGAAATTTCCCGCGGCCGCGACGGCCTCGTCCCCACGGTCGGGGGCCGTTTCCACGGCCGTGGGCCGTCTCCGCGAGGGCCCGTCCGCGGGGACGGCCCTTCGATCGCGGCCGTGATCGAACGGCCGTCGCCTTGGAGACGGCCCCGATCGGACGGCCGCGGGCTGTCGCCGACGGTGCCGTCCCCGCGGCCGTCTCCAAGGCCGTCTACGCGGCCGTCCCCGTGCGGTCGGCCGCCATCGGACGGCGACGGCCGCGGGGACGGCCGCGATCGGAGGGCCGCAAGCCGCCCCCTCGGGGGCCGTCTCCAAGGCCGTCCCCTCGGCGACGGCCTTCATCGGACGGCCGTCGCCGAGGACACGGCCCGATCGGACGGCTGCGGAGGCACGGGCCTCCGCGGCCGTCGCCGTGGCCCCCGACCCGACGTCCCCCAACGGCCGTCGTCAGGTTCGGGACGACGGCCATTGGCCGCGGCCGTAGGATCGGGGGGCGACGGCACTAGGCTCGGGGGGACGGCCGTAGGGTTGGGGGCCGTCGCCATATATGGCGACGGCCGTCCCCCACTTCCTCACTTCACTCTCCTCAATAGTCCCTCTCCTATTGCTACAGTTTCCCAATTCACTTGGGGGCTTGTTGGTACGTGGGGGTGAGGAGATGGGGGTCCCTTTTTATTGTGGGGGGGGGGAGTTTTTGAATTTTCTGTATTCGTTATTTTGTAAACGTCATTTATCAACTCCTTGTTTTCTTTAAAACAAAACCAAATCGTTTTTGTTTAAAACGAGGTTACTATGGCGGATCCGGAACATGATGAGATTGGAGGAACCGGGAAGAGGAACAGGCCGAAGGGAATGTGCCACAACTTTTCTTGGGAGATCCTAGACAACAAAAACATTGTAGCAGAAGAAGGCTGGGAATCTGTAGGGGAGATTTTCTGGACTTTCAAGGAGTGCAAGAAGTATGTGAAGATGTATCACATTGACAAGTTATGGCCCCGAGAAGAACACGAGATGAACACACGGACTTTTAGTTGCAAGCCCTGGTTATGCATGGATGACCATTTCTTGCATCGGGCATATGAAGTCTGGACTACTATGTTTGGGCAACGGAAGCCCAGCAAAGGCCATTTCAATTATACCATTTGTAGTATGGTATATGCGGAGCTAATATTGAAGCGGAAGATTAGTTGGTGTACGTACCCCACTACGAAAGACAGGCCGTTGCAAATTGGATGGATGGTAACAGACATTCCGGATTTATATCTGATCGATCCTTTGCAAGCACAGAAGGTTGTAGCGGAGTTCCGAAAGCGGCAGTGGCCACATCTAAAGAGCTTTCCGAAGAATGAAGTAAAAAAAGTACAGAATGAAACTCCGCATCGTCCAGAGGAAAAGAAGCCCGTTGCCATTGCCAATGTGATCGCTACGATGTTCCCCGTTGCCACAGAAACTAATGCCCCTACTATTCCTAGAGCAGACCTGGAAATCACGGTGAAATCTTCCAACGATACAAAGGGCAAGGCAGCCGTAGATGAGGTGGAAGTGGAGGTGGACAATGACTGCTCAACACATCTAACGGCTGCGGAAGCCGGATGCTCCAACTCTCGTTCAGTGGATGATGGTCCAAGTTCCTTGGCAATAGTACAAGTGCGTACCGAAGAGAATAGCACAAAGGATGCAGTTCATTCCATTTCGGAGATTATGGAGCTGGTGAAGTCGATGCCAAACAATGAATCATTGAAGGAGTTACTAGATTTTAGCACCAAATTGACGGAGGTGTCCTCTGATGAACAGCGTGGGGGCTTAGAGAATACCACAGAGGGAGACGCTGCAACAAGAACCACGGAGGAAGTGCAACAAATTCATAATGTGTTGAAGATTGCACACACCCTGAAAGAAGGGGCTTCCGTATTAGGCGCTATGGCACCAGATCTCATAAATATGGCTCATGCATTTGGAAGTATCACTCCGGGCATGATACAGGGTGCCCTTGGCTTTGACACTTTGGCATCTTCCATTAAGCCTCTTCTGGAAGACCGTGTGAAGTTAGGCGAAGAGAACGTGGCTCTGAGTAAGGATTTAATGGATGCAACGGAACAAATCAAGAGTTTGACAAGAAGGTTGGACCATGTGAAGATGAGTTTTTTTGCACAATTGGAAGAGTGCAAAATCTACCACCCGGTAGAGAAGGAGAAAAACAAAACAAAAGAAGTGAAGCCTACGGTGAAGAAGGAAGTGGTGAAGGTGGAAGGAAAGGATCGTATCATTGAAGTACTGAGCGATGGTGAGGATTCCGATGACCTTGGCCTTTCTAAATTTTCAAATAAAAGTGGAGATGGGGCCACACAAGGGATGGCATCTCAGAAGTCTAAAATGACATCTGGTCCAGTTCCATTGGACATTGGCTCTAGCCAAGCAACACCAAGACATGAGGATAGAGGAAAAGGGCCAATGGATGATTCAATAGAATTAGACATTCTTTTACGGGATTTGGAGGTGGCTAGAAGGGAAAGAGACGAGGCCCGTACGGAACTGGAAAGGCTGAAGACCACCATAAGGATGGTTGATGATACACCATCTTCCATAAGGGCATTATCATGGCTTGGTTGGGTCCACAAACTACGAGATAAGGAGACAATAGTCTCTAGAGCACAACAGGATATGAAGAAATGTGCAATTACTTCTATGGATGTCGAAGAAGCTATCCAATCATCTTTACAGAAGTATAACGAGGCAGCAGCCAAGGGCGGCGAGGATGCTACAAAAATCACGATATGGCGCGATGTAGGAGAAATGATGGAGCGCACATTACATAGTTCCAAAAATAAAGAAGGGGTCATTGACTGGGCGCTAGAGGTCGAGGAGGGGTGGATGCCGTACGATGTACTATCATCTCATTTGGATGAATCGAAACGTGTGGTTATCCATACCCGCAAACCGTCGGAGGAATATTCGAAGGAAACGTGTCCCATCTGTCAACAATATTTTGGGCCGGAAGGGGCCTTTGAGATGGGAAATTGTAATCACAAGTTCCACATAACCTGCATCGCGAAGGCTGCTTTAAACAACAAACAGTGTGTTATGTGTCGCTCCCCAATTAGTTCACGTTTTTACGAGATGCTGGGACTACAACACGTGATGCCGCCTGGGCATGAGTTTGATCGGTGGAATTTACCACTAGACCAACTACCTAAGAAAGAGCTGAATTATTATGATTGGGGCAAATCACTGGCTTGGAACCCGGAGACAATGACTCACCAACTATCTACGGCTAACGATGCCGGAATGGACGATTTTTCATGGATGACTCACGACCATGAGGTGGAGATGAGGGCAAGTGAAATTCCGGATGCCAAGGACCGAGAATTTTTTTGTAGGAACTTCGGTGGACATTGGAGTATACATCGCAATCGCTTCTTCCGGTTTCCAAAACCGGAAGTTGTGGTAGATGCCGACGGTAAGAGAAGAGAAGTAGAACGGGACTATGGCCAACTTGATGAGTACAAGATGTATGACAGAACCCCGGTTGGTAGGGCACTTGTATTGGCCAAACTAGAAGAAGCCATTCAGCATCGTCGCACTTTTACAGAGGAATCCTTCAAATATTCGGACCTAGACTACTGGGTGATCACTAAGAAGTTTGACGATGCTCTTCATAAAATAGTTAACGACTGGAGGAGGGCACTTCGTGCGGAGGATAATTCCTCTCGTTGGTCACGCAATAGGATTGAGAAGATTGTGCAAGAAACAGTAGCCAAGATTGACAAGGCAAAGGAGTTGTGGAACGGGAAGAATTCCAAGAAGCGCAATCGAGACAACCCTTATGAAGACGATCCCGAATGGGGGGAAGATAATCGTCGTTCTTTGGATCGCGTGGAAGAAGAATATCGATCGGGGGGTACGATTACACATCCAAGCCAGCGACGCCAGACTCGGAGGTCAAATGCAAACAATGGACGTTGAGTAGAGTATTTACGTTGGACATGGTACCCGCATTACTACGGTTAATGTGACAATACACTGGGTGATAGTCGTATTTAGAGCAGTATATATATATATATATTGGTTGCGGAGCCCGGTGTATGGACTTTACACTACTTCTATAAATACTTGCAAAAATTACCTCTGGTTTTAATACAATTTCATTTATGTTTTATTGGAGTTGCATTTGTGTTGAAAGAATTGTTAGTACTTAGATGCATCGAACTTCATATGTAGATTGTGTACATTCATTACGAGAAAGAAATTGCGAGAAGTACAATCAAAGTAAAAATAAGTACACAATGTGGAGGACAATATTGAAGAGGCAAGCACCACCGCTTAAATGAGATATAATATGATAATGGTTTCTAGAAATGGACATTCATAAAAGAGTGGCATTCTAGGGTGGTGCACTGGAAATGCCGCCTTCTAACTATCGTGTCCAATTAGGCCACATAATCGCTGTCGTCCTTCACTTCGGCCCCACTAGGACCGGAAGAATCGTATTCGTCATCGCCATCGCTCTCGCGTACCTTCTTCACCCTCGCCTTACTCTTCTTCTTTGACTCGAATGGGTTCAGGAATTTCTTTGGGCCATTCGGGTCATCCAAAGGAGTTTTTGGCCTACCAGGATTGAAAGCCAACACCTTCTGAGTCTTGTCTACAGCCTTTCGCTTGGACGTGGCTCTAGCAGGGGGTTTCTCAGGAAATATGTCCGGTTTTCCCAAAGCCAACTTCGGCCCAAAGAGATTCCCAATTGGAAGTCCGTCATCAGTAGAGAGGAGGCCCGGGTCCGCTTGTCGGGTTATGACCAATCTCTTCCTACATTTCTCCGCTACTTCAGCAGCCTTAGCATCTGCCTTCATTTTTTTAGACAACTCAACCAACCTCGTGGACGATTCGAACCCACCAACTTGGACCCTAGTCTTTGCAGTTCCAAACAATGTGCGAGATGCACCCGATACGGGTACGGGCACATCCTCCTTTGTAGTGGGTGGAACCATATCGTCCTTCAGGCGGTTGAAGTTTGGAGAAACAACCTTAGAAGTATCAATGGTGGGGTCTCCCTCTTTCTTTGGTATGACCAAATCCACGGTAGTATGAGAGGATCCTCCCCGGAGAATCTTATCACTGTTTAATAAACCGTCTCCATTCAAAAAAGAGGAAAGAGGAATCGTATCCTCCTCGTTGGTACCTTCTTCTTCGACATCATCATACTCGAAAGCACGCTCCATTGGCGCAGGAGAACAACGGGATTTTCCTTTCGGAGACACCTCAAGGTCGTCGACTGGGGCCTCGATGGGGGGGTCAATTGATAGATCATCGAAGGGTAGATCAACATCAGACTCACTAGAGTAGTCAACATCCTCAATTTCCACGGCCTTCGGATCCTCCTTCCCCTCCAACTCCCCGTAGAACCTGCCTAAGGCACTCAACTTGGACTGGGAAATTATCTTGGAATTTGTATACACAAACACGAGGTCATTAGCCCTCTCCGGAAGTAAACGGTTTCGCTTCCTGTCGTGGACAAAGGAGTAGCTACTCCAATTCCGCTCGCATGAAGAAGAAGACAGGGGCTGAGCTAAAATCCTTTTTGCAATTGGGGAAATGAATTTACCAGCGGATCCGTATATATCCCACCAACCAGAAGGCGGCAGTTGTGACTTAGAGGATTCACGTACGTCACGAAACGGAGGATAAGCTTCACGAAATGCAAAGAACTCTTCTATGACCACTTCCTTCAGTGTCGGAGGAGCCATCGACAACAAGACCTCCTTCGCCGATGCCATCGCATCAGTATCATTGCGAAGGTCCTCATCGTCAATAAGATAAGGGTTTAGAAGCGCAGCAGCACACTGTAAGGGTGATTTAATCATGGCTTTACGCTCGTAAAATGAGTCCTCGTAGTAATCAGCATTGTCTGAGTCTAGTTTGAAGGGCTCATGGCGTAAAGAGAGAACATGCTTCTCAAGGTTGCGGAGAACAACGTAGGCTTTACCCAATGCCGATTCCTTTGCATCAAACTCTCGTAGGGCATATACAACGGGACTCGTCATCCACTTGAAGTTTGCACATTGCTCCCAGAAAACGTCATCCAAGACAACCCTCTTAACATCGCGTGAGATCTTCGCTTTGTCACGGGCAGATAAGGTCTTCTTCGTTTCGTAGTTTCTCCAGTCAGGATCCACAACGCTCTGCTCCAATGCTCCTCGAACCTTCAGTAGACGCGAAATCATAATGTAGTGCGATGCGAACCTAGTCTGACCAGGCATCAGCAAGCTAAGTTTTGCCTCGTGCTTTCGAAATACCGAGAGTGGCATTTGCCTTATCTTTATGAACTTAACCAAGTTCTTAGCCCGATCTAGGAGCTCCTTCACCCACTTCATCTTACTCCAATCCTCCAACAAAAGGTCCATCGCATGGGCAGCACATCCTTGGACAAATATGGATGGATAGAGTGCTTGGACCAACTTTCCGGCATTAAGCATCACCGGAGCATTATCGTAGCATACTTGAATGATGTTCTGTTCTCCAACTTGTTGGATAAACTTCTCAATGACGGTTGCTACGAAAACAGCATCCTTCTCTTTCCCACTCGTGTCAACGGCTCCCAAGAATAACTCACCAGCTGGAGATACCAGCATTGCGTTTATTAGAGGGCGACTGCTTACAGAAGTCCACCCATCCAGGGCCAACGTTCCCCCGTACTTCCTAACACTTGAAAAAATCCTATCATTCAAGGAAGTCTCCAAATCAGTCCTTGCTTGGGCTAGTAAATTTGTTCGGAGATGGTGGTAAGATGGAGGTGTGTATGATCTCTTCATGTTGGACGTCTTCAACACCGCGTCCTTGAAAGAGGCACTCTGAGCCACGTTAAACGAGATACTGTTCTCGTAAAAAAATGTGGCCCATGCTTTGTCGCATTCCCGCCTCTGAGTCTCTTCGAAGCCCTCTTGAAGGGTAGATTGCCTCTTTGCCTTCAAAGGAGGAAACGGTCCACTACCTTCCCCCGGAAAAGTGGAAATGAAAGGTACACCCTCACCAATTAAAACGGGTTCATTCTTCGGAGTTGAAACCCGGGATCCAGCGCATGAGTCCACATCCATGGGAGTGTTCACTCTCGGGGATATATTGCCACGAGTCACCGGGGAAGTACTCTGCTCCGACATGAATATTCTGGAGTCGTTAGGGAATTTGCCACCGCAATTCTTGAACAAGGACAATATAGCGGGTGACAAATTAGTGCAACGACCTACTCCACTAGTCCGTACCCCTAGAACTTTGTCATAGCCCAAATGACTGAGCATCCGCTCAATCCTCTTTGCGAAAGTGTTCTTGCATAGCATACATTGAACCATCTCAGTCTTCTTCTTCTCCGCATCGCTCATATGGACTTCGGTATACCATGGGGAGTAACTTTTAGACGCCATTGGTGCACTTGATAGATCGCCCGGAAAAACTTCAAAAAATCGGGGTACCACGTCCTCAAGAGAACTAGAGCCTCCGAAGAAGCTCCAATTCAACACACTTCTGAACGCCGCCGTTCACCATGCAACAGATACACACGTATATTAGTGGAACTAGTAGCACATGGAGTACAATTCAGAAGTGTAATGGCAACTTTCAGGAGGGGTCTTTTATACTCATTCCCTGAAATGCCAAGGGGTAAGCCCTAAAAATCAACGGAGGACGGCCGTCGAGGCCGTAAGTCAACGAGGGGCCGTCCGATCATGGACTGTCACGGCCGTCGAAGGGGCCGTCGCCGGGGACGGCCCCCCCCACCGCGGCGACGGCAAGGGGCCGTCGCCGGGGACGGCCCCCCCCGCACCGCGGCGACGGCAAGGGGCCGTCGCCGGGGACGGCCCCCCCCCCACCGCGGCGACGGCAAGGGGCCGTCGCCAAGGACGGCCCCCCCCCACCGCGGCGACGGCAACGGGGCCGTCGCCGGGGACGGCCCCCCCCCACCGCGGCGACGGCAAGGGGCCGTCGCCGGGGACGGCCCCCCCACCGCGGCGACGGCAAGGGGCCGTCGCCGGGGACGGCCCCCCCCACCGCGGCGACGGCAAGGGGCCGTCGCCGGGGACGGCCCCCCCCACCGCGGCGACGGCAAGGGGCCGTCGCCGGGGACGGCCCCCCCCCACCGCGGCGACGGCAAGGGGCCGTCCCCGGGGACGGCCCCCCCCCACCGCGGCGACGGCAAGGGGCCGTCGCCGGGGACGGCCCCTTCCCGACGCGTCCGACGGCCCCCCCCGCTCCGCGGCGACGGCCGCACCCTCCCCCGCAACCCCTCCGCCGCGTAGAAGATGTGGTTTCACCCCGGGGTGAAACCTATGCGGGTGATTTTTTTTTTCTAAGTCACAGGACGTCCCCTGGCGCTGGCGGACGTCCGCGGACGTCCCCACGTCCCGAGCGTCCCGGACGACCGTGACAACCCTGTAGTGGAACAATGGGAGTTAACGGCCAGTGATGCCGTACGGCCGGAGCTCCTATCCGTTGGCAGGGATCGCATTCTTTTATAAATTGATGAACATCCCGGTGAAGGTGTGGCCACCAGTATCCGGCCTCGCGGATCTTCTGTACGGTGATGACGGATGCATAGTGTCCTCCGGCCGGTCCATCATGCAAAGCCCGGATGACCTTCCGGCGATAGATGGGTTCTAGGCAGCGTCGGAGTTTTTCATCCGCCCCTAGTTTGAAAAGCAATTCTCCGACGAGGAAGTACGGTGCCACCCGGTGCTGAAACACACTCTTCTCCTCCCTACTCAGTCCTTCCGGATACCTCTGAGTCTGGAGATAGTTCTTAATCCGCTGAAGATCCTGGTCCTCCCCTTCGTCCTCCTGAATTCGGTAGACGGAAGACGTACCTCCTACGACCGGAAGGTCGCGGGGGTCCGGTATATCCTGTATACTGGTACCAACCGGGTATTCTTCCGGGAATTCATCCGGGAACTCTGAAGATATCTCCTCCTTGCTCTCCTTCCCCCGTTGTCGCGACAAATAATCTGCATTGAGGTTAGACTTCCCGGATTTGACAATAACTTCGTAGTTGAACTCCTGAAGAAGTAATATCCACCGGGCCAACCTTCCGGACAGATCCGGTTTGTTGACTAGATACTTCAGCGAGTCATGATCCGTATGAAAGATGACTTTGTACCCCAATAGGTAATGGCGAAATTTCTTGCACGCATAAATGACGGCTAGAGCCTCCCGTTCGGTTGTCGTGTAATTCTTCTCGGCCGGATTCATCTGCCGGCTGGCATAATAGATGGGTCGTTCCCGGCCCTCGTCATCCAATTGCCATAGGATAGCTCCCACACACCAACCGGATGCATCCAAAGTGACATGAAAAGATTTCGACCAATCCGGTGGGGCTAGTATAGGGGCTGTGACCAACCGTCTCTTCAGTTCTTCAAAAGCCTGTTGACGGATTTCCGTCCAGAGGTACTCTTCTTCCTTCTTGAGCAGCTCCGTTAGTGGCATTGCCAACCGGGCATAATTCTCAATGAACCTCCGGTAGTATCCCACACACCCCAGAAATCCTCTGAGTTCCCGGAGGTTGGTGGGGGCAAGAAGGGCCAACATGACTATTACTTTTGCTACATCCACTGCTATTCCCTTCCGGCTGACTATGTGTCCGAGCAGTAGTCCGGCTAACATACCGAAAAAACACTTGCCCGGATGGAGCTTGAGTTTAGTCTCCCGGCATCGCTGGAACGTTTTCCGGAGGTAGTCCAGATGTTCCACCCACCGGCTGAACACCGCAAAGTCGTCAATGAAAACTTCCAGGAAATGTTTTAAGAAATCCTGAAATATGTCCATCATCAACCGTTGAAACGTTCCGGGAGCATTGCACAATCCGAAAGGCATCCGGTTGAAAGCGTAGGTACCCCAATCGGTGGTAAAAGTAGTTTTCAGTTGGTCCTCCTTCCGGATGGACACCTGATTGTATCCGGAAAACCCATCTAGAAAACTGAAGCATTCCTGACCGGCCACGTGATCGAGCACCATGTCGATGAAGGGTAAAGGGAAATGATCCTTCTTCGTGGCTGCATTCAGCTTCCGGAAATCCTGACATACCCGGATTTTGACTTTACCATCCGGACCCGTTTTCTTTGGTACTACTACAATCGGTGACACCCACTCGGAGTTATTCACTGGGTAAATAAAACCGGCTTCCAGCAGTTTATCTAGTTCCTCCTTCACCATCATGGAGTACTTTGGGTTGAGCCGGTACTGCCTTTGGCGAACCGGAACCGCTCCCTCCATTAGGTCGATGTGATGTTCGCCCAATTCCGGCGGTATACCCACCAGATCCGATGGAAGCCAGGCGAAGACGTCATCATATTCCGTAAGCAGTTCCAAATACTGTGCCCGCTCCCGGTCCGTCAGTCCTTTTCCCAAATAGAAAGTCCTACCGGTTTCCGTCTTCACTGCTTCGTAATCTTCCGGTGCTACCACATTCTTGACCGGTTCGCTAGCATCCGTTTCTACGGACCCCGGAAGGGCTGACCAGGGTAAGTCACTGGTCCTTGACCCGGATATCCCTGTTTTGATTATCCCATCTGCGAACTGTCCTTTAATCCATTCGGAGGTCAACGGAACGCTTGCTTCTCCTAGGGCCCGGTCATCGTCCTTCCTGCCTTCCGGTGGTCGGTTCGGTACTTCGGTTCCATCCGGCTTCTGTTCAGGTACCGGGTTACGGAATCCCAGATCTTCTTCTGATACCTCCCGGAATTCTTGTACATGATATGACTGCAGGGAATCCGAGTTTTCTGAACTTGTCCAATCGGAAGTGTAACCATCCGTCTCACTTGTTTCTCCCAGATGGAGCTCCGGTTTCCACGATAGCAAAACAGCCGGATCCCCGAAAGTAAAAGCCTTCTTCGCCCAATTTACCTTGACTCCGGCTAGATATAGCCACGGCCGTCCGAGTAACAGTGGAAACGGATTTCCTTCCTCCACCCGGATAACCAAATAGTTGAGCGGGTAAGTGAGTCCGGAAATCTTTGTCGGTACTGCCGACAGTTTTCCCACTGGTACTACTCGAGACTGGTCTGCCATCCGTAGAGTCTGATTGGTAGGCTCAAAGACAGTGTACCCTAAATCATTGGCCGTACTCTCCAGTAGTAGATTTACTCCGGATCCTCCATCTACCGGTACCTTCTGGATAAGGCATCCGTCGATCTCCACAGCTATTTCCGGAGCCCCGAAATCCTCCATCTCGGCAAAATTAACTGCGACGGAAGGCAGCTTAATCTTCCGGAATGCATTAGTCACACATTGCCCTTCTAATAGTGTCCCACGTGTCACCTGGTCGATTCCAACATCAGGTGGTGAGGGATACAACGTCACGGAAGAGTTAGTTACCTGACAACTCTTATTCTTCTCCTGTAATGCTCTCTGTGCCTCTAAACTGGCCGCTAATTGTAGCACGACGTGGTATCCGTATTCCTCCGGAAGGCACTTAATTCACACTAACTACCCTCCAAAGTAAACCACTCCGTGTTCGTTCCCACGAAGACCTATAGTTTTCTTTCTTTTAGACTTTAACGGAAGTCACCACCAGTGTCCGACCGTACTCCGTCTTACAGACGGTTGGACGAATCCGGTAGTTTTTGCCTCGTTCCTATTTTCCGGCTTTTTAGACTAGTGGCCGGTTCCCACTGATCCGTCTATCCTTTCAAGTGGCTGGATTTTCCACCGTCCCGTAACTTATAGTGGCTGGACACCCCACTGTTCCTATCTACCACCCGAGAAGTGGAGTAATAATCCTTCCGTACGGCTAGGGACCGGTCCGGATAACTACTCAGTGCCGGTTACGGATACGGAAATCATACTACAATGACATCACCTTACGGCTGCGCAGTATTCTACTATACTATCTCCCTTCCGGATTGGTTCGCAGTAGGACATCCGGCTTTTATCCCATCTACAGGAAGCGACCGGTCCGTTTCCGGATCCCGGTGTACACACGGCTCTCCGTGTCCTTGAGACTACCAGCCCTGCTGCAATACGTCTCTCCTTCCCTACGGGCTCCTTCCGGGACTGGAAACCGTCAACACTCGACGCTTGACACCTCCCCAGTCTCTCCGGGCGCTCTCCTGACCTTCCTACTGTTCAACACTCCTCCGGAACACTACTGAAGACAATAGAACCACAAACCATACGGCAACGGACCTGTCAGCAGCCGGTTGACACAACAAATCCAAAAGTATATTCTCAATTGCAACAACAAAACGGCGTACAAAAACAAGGCCCCGGCCTTGGAAAAACGTCTATCTTAAATACTAAAACCTATCGGTTCCTAAAGCGACCAAGTGGCCCACCGAGATCCAGAAATTCCGGATCTTGGATCCGGGAATCCCGGACCGGTAGCCGCCTTCTATTCCTAGTTACTGCCGTTATCTATCCGGATTGGCAGCCGGGTGCACTGGAGCCCCATCGTTAGTCGCTGCCATTTTATCCGGTCCTTATCCTAAACCCTACTCCTTGTGCTTATCGAGCCGGGGACTGTGCCGGGTTCCGTCCAACCGTTCCTTCCTCTGTACCCGCTTCAGTTTCTTCAACGGGGGGTCTTCTTCCGGAGCCGCAGATGCTGACGGTTCACTGGACTTCCGGGATCGTTCTGCTTGAGCTGCCGGGGATGGAGATCGTGCCGCCACCGGAACTGCGCTGAGATCCACCTGGAGCGTTTCCGGAGATCCCTGTACCGGTATAAAATCTAACGGTGGTGGTCTCTGGTCCGGTTCCAAGGGAATGTTTCCGGGGTTAACAGTCTCGACTCCATCCAAGTTGGGTAGAGTGTGCAGACTGCTCAAGGTGTCCGGAATAGGATCCTCCAGCGGGTGTCCTATCTCCTGTTGGGCGGGCCGGATGGCCGACCGTATCGGAGAAGCTGGAGGTGGCACCGGTGCCGGTTCCCTGGTTGGGGACGGTGGTCTGGGATCCTCTTGATTTGCCGGTGGCCCTGATGACGGACCGGCCTCTGCGTAACCGAGGATTTCCACCAGGTTCTTCATCATCGTCCATGTGTCCCTCATCACCTGCGTCCGGTCGTGCATGAACTTTATAATATTCTTCGTAGTCGGATCCGGTTGACGGGTCAGGAAAGCTTGGTAAACGGCGCACTGATTGGCCACATCTACCGGAAGAGCTAAAGTGGCCTTGATCTCGGCGACCGACCGGATGGCCTCGACTGCCCGGTCACGGGCGTCATTGAAATCCTTCCGGGCATCACGCACCTCCTCCTCGAGCTTCCGATTCGTCTCCCGGTACTTCGCCAGCCGGTCCATGTGCTTCTCCTGGAGACCGGCCAAGTCCCGCTGCTTGCGAAGAATGTTCAGGCAATCCTCCAACCGGTCCGAACCCGTAAGGATCATTACCTCCCTAGCCAACCGGCCCTCCGCCTTCCTAGTCGACTGTAAGAACCGGGCATATGTCGTTGCCTGCTCCGATAGGTTAACTAAGTCCTGGTACGGATCTCCGGTGTGCTCCGGTGGTCCGGTGGGCTGTTGGATCTCCGTGTTCAGGGTTCGCTTGGCCGGTGCGGGAGTCCGAGGTGATCCGGATGGCTGTCCCTTTTCCGGGCTAGGACGGGGTCTCTTAGCCGGCGTGGGGGAGACCTCAATAACATCATCCTCGTCGTCCTGGTCGGACACTTCTTCCGGCTCAGCGAACTGCTGATAGCTTAAGAGCATATCGTACTCCCGGACCTCTTCAGCAGTTAACAGTCCCTTAGTACGGTAGAGGTGAATGAGGAAAGACGGAAGGCAGGTGGCCTGCTTCTTGGTCTTCCGGAGATTGGCCACCTGTCGGTCGACTATCGTCTTCATCATGACCCCCCAGTCCACCGTGAATTCACCGATCATGGCCCCAATGAAAACGGACGCCCACTTGTTGGTGATCCGTTTGGGCTTTTCCGGATGGAAGATAGGGTTCATAAACCCTACTACTCTCCGGGCCTCCGGATCCGCAATGTCATCCACCACCCATCCTTCTCTCGGGTCTCCGGTCCCCTTGAGATACTGATGTACGAAGTCCCGGGGCTCCGGCGTCGAGACCTCGCCGCCGGAGTTCTTGAAACCATACGTCTCCCTCCAGAGTTGTGCCGACCACTTATCCGGCTCTCCCCGGATGGTTCCTCGATTCTCAGGATTCTTGACGAGGATCTCCTGGGCCGGAAGGGCAAGCTTCCAACCCCATGCCTTGTCCAGTAGGACCTCACAACCCATAGACTCTAAGGCGGTCCGGAGGAGCTCCTTCTCCTTCTCTCCGGCCGGTATCAACGGCATTACCCGTTGTACCCTGAACGACTGTCCTTCCGCCGCCGGTTCCTTCCCTTTCCTACCCATTATGCTAAGTCCTCCTCTCCGTCACTCCGGTAACACCTGCACGCACGATCCTCACCACAATCTCTCGCCTAACGGAAACACTTCCGTCTCACCGTCTCTCTCCTACCGTCTAACCCTAACTGCGCCCACCTCCTTAGAGCGCAAGGACCCGTCGTGCCACAAAATGACCAAGAGAAAGGAAGAGCATGGCGGTCCTTCCTCCTTTTATACCTGCCCTCGCGCCCACCCGTTCGTAGCTCATCATGACGGACGGTCGTAGCCCATCATTATTGGACGGTCGCGACCGGCGGCGTTTTAATGGTTGCAGCCATTATCCCCGGGTGCGTTGTACCTTTTGGTGGTTATCCTTAAGTCTGCCGGGTCAGGGCTCTGTCATATGGACTGTACCCGTCTCTCCTCCACCGCAGACGACCGGATCTCACCCGGCTGGCCTTCCGGTCACTTATTTATTCAGCCGACCGGCTTAACCGGTTGTTTTACTTATAGGCTTAGTACTTCCGTATTTCTAACATAAAATTTTTAATTTTTTTATCATTTTCCTACCGGGATTAGTATTCCGGTGTGTCAACCGTGGAAATCACTTTCCACACTAATACGAAACTCTCTTCTACGGTATTAGACTCTTTCCTAGCAATGTATAACATATCCTCAGCCCACACGCTTACCGGGTATCTAGACTTAGATGGGAGTCTGAGCTCCTTCTTCTGTTTAGATGACTCCGGTTTTCTGGACTTCACGTGAAATATCCGGTCTCCCTTATTGTCTGAGCGTGGAATCTCTGTTTGTATCCCGTGGCGCGATTGCGGACGCCGTGACACAGTAGGTTGCGCTTCACACTGTGCTTCTTGGAGTGGGGGTGGTTGTTCAGACCCAGAACCCCGTAACTCAGGCACTGCGCTTAGGCGGTCGGTCCTTCTCTTCTTCTTGTCTTGGGCATTATCCAGATTCTCAGCAGCATGTCGTTCTAACCTCTTACCCCGGTCGTCTGCCTCCGCTTTTGCCTTCCCTTGAGCAACTGTCTGCGCAGCCTCCTTCGCAGCGTGATCTGTCGATGTCCCTGCCAACACTTTCATCAACCCCCGTCCAGTCCTTCCAGCTTGTTTCATCTTCTTCAGTGCGGTCGCGTTTTCCACCTTCCCTCCTCTCTCAGCCTCGGCGTCCTCTATGGCATCTGCATTTCTCTTCAGCCTCCGCGGCCTCGATGGAGCCTTATGAGACCTCGGCGGTGCTTCCCCATAGAATAGGTCGGCTGCGGGAGTCAGAACATTCCCTGGCCCGTATGCCTCAGCATCCGTGACACTAATGCTCTGTCTCCTCAGAGGTGGTGGCCTTTGGAACTCTTCGTCCCACTCCTTGTCCTGGACTCCAATATCTTCAACTCCACCTGCATCTCCGCCTGCTTCTCCGCCTGTGGCCCCTTTGAGCGTCTTGCTCCCCACAGTCTTCCCACCCCCGTGCTTCCCCATAACCTCCACCATCTTCCCCTGCCCCGGTAGGAAGTCTGGGTAGGGGAGTAACAGCGCCTTAGTCCCATCTTCATATACTGCACCTGGGCACCCTTGTTCAAACCTATGAACGTTGAGCATTAGCTTGTTACTGAAATCAGACTTACCGCAATGTATGCACACAAAAAACCTGCGCCCACACCCTGGCTTCACAGCCCCCTTACAGTGAGTGGCAAACTAGCGCATCAAGTCAATCACCCGCTGCTCGCTTGGGTACCTAACATTGTATGCTTGTTCATAGATTTTGACCACCAGAGTCACGGGTTTGAACTCCATCTCCTCAGACGCGCACTGCCCAGTTGGATGCTCGAATTTACAAAGCTCCAGAACTTTGTCACCCAGGATCCCCGAAACGGAATACTTCAAGCATACTAGTGAATTTGCCCCTGTACATTTCCAATAGAATAGTAGAGTCAGAGAATCAGTGGAGACGATTAACTCTGCATTCATAAGATTGCATGGAAATGAAGAGGACATTTCATCCCGCAACAACTATTTTCTCTCCAATCATCTTCAGTGGAAACATCACATTAGAACCCCTACGTACTGATCCATGACGGTAAACGAGAGCGATGTCTGCACAGAATCCGGAGAGAAATCCTTCGCACGACGAGAAATTACACCCCTGCTCAACTGGACTAAGCCGTCGACTACTATTCCGGGTCTTCTCTGCACGCCTTGATTCATCTCCTAAAGGTGACACCGTTTCCCCTAATGCGCAAAGTAAAAATTCACTCACGAACACCTTGGAAACAAAACATCTTCCTCCCAATTCTGATGAAGCACCATCTCCATCCCTATTGACCGGACTTGTACACATTTCGAGCGCGAGGACGGTTCTATGAAATAGTGTCACAGATTTGACGAAGTACCTGTGATCTGCGTGTTGAGCGCTCACGAGGTTGCGGCAAAGAAAATACGACGGATTTGAGATATGAAGCCTGAGGCAGAGCACATGCACGTAAACGCCCGCACCCTAAACCTTCACTCCAATGTAAAGGCACGGTTCTGACATTCCTGCGAACCCTAATCCAGCTTGTAGCAATTACGAGGTCTGCATGCAAGAGGTCTTGTCAGCAATAAATCCAGTGACCTAGCATTAAAATGCACAATTAATGTAAACATAAGAATCCTAAACCTCAGTCCCCGAATGTCAATCATAAACGTCAAACCTAAAACCCTAAGGCCTCTCGAGACACTGATGTGACGTTTGTGGCACTGAATTAAAACCCAGAACCCTAAAAAAAAAAAAAAAAAATAAATAAAATTATAACTGACTTCGCGTCCGAAACTGCATCATTTGCGACCTCAGCATGAAATAAAGGAGACAGATGAGGCCCACACCGAGTACTGATGAAGGAACCCAAAACGAGACAGAGGAAACAATGCAAAACGACAAAGGCGGGATATTGAAGGGAGTTGGTGGATAAATGAAATAGGTCGCAAGAGAGCACAATCTCTTGTCAACTAAGATGCAGATGGAGCAAAGAAATAGAACGCGACGAAATCCGGAGACGACATTGAGAGGAAGGTTTAGAATAGGAGTACACGGTGGTAGGAAAGGACGTCCTTCTGATCCGCCGGTGGTAGACCAAGCGCGTCCACCCCCTTCCTCCGCGATTCTTCAACAACGCGCATTGTGCTCCCGTCAAGCAAGATGTGCAGTACTACAGTTTAGGGAGTCGCACGCCCCCAATTTCGTCGCGCTGGGTGGAGAGATGCGCATATCAGGCGGTCTCCATAGCCCTAATCTGAGATTTGCATGTTCACGTCGAGCCCTACATCAAGAAGTGAAGCCCCGAACGTTCCGACAACATTGGGCAATCGCGGAAATCGAAGTAATCGCCACGTTCATGTTCCGCCCTAAATCCTAATCGTCGGAGGAGCTTAAGCACTCTCAAAACACTATTCGGAAATGAACGAAGCTCGTGACACAAAGAATGCACAGTCGCGGTGAGGCTGACGTCAGTGTGGGCCCCACAGTGTCGGCCATGGTCATGGCCATGGCCATGGCATGCAGTGGGATGGATGGTATGTGCGGGTTGGTGTCTCGGCGGGAAGTTGTTGTAACACTGGCCAGTGTTCCGAGGGACGGGGAAGTTACCGAGTCCAGGAGTTACCATGTTACCAAGGCGGCGGCGGCCAGGGGTGAAAGTCGCGGCTGCCGCGGCCGCGCGTGCGTGCCAGCTAGGCTTCACTATAGGGGATTTAGCCTTCTCCCAAATTGAGTGGGCAACGGGGCAGTGTACACAAAGGAAGGAAATTTAAGGTCACTCAGTCTTCAGGCGTAGTAATTATGAAAATGGGGTACAAATTACCACTCCGCTGCGGATCTCGTGAACTTTGGCTCATCAAAATTAATATTTAAAGAATCAGCAGGTACATAGAAGGTTCCCTCAAGGTAACGACAAAGTGGGCAACCAGCGTTCTGGAGGGAAGTCTTCTTACCGGTCGTAATTAACAGACTGAATTCCGATGGTGGTCATTCCCAACGGCCAGCTGAAAATCCTTGAAAATGACCATGGGAGCCTCTAGAAAATACCCAGTTCTCTACTAGTGTTTAGATCGCTGGTTTGGGGATATCAGTGCCTGAAGATGGCCTAGCTTTTGTCTTGCCAGGAGGTGCTGGATCGTTATTTGTTGCCGCTACTGGAAGTCCACGAGGAATGGCCGGAAGGATTTAAACATCCACATATGCGTTCTGAACCGACCGAACACACAGCACACTATACTCAGATCAACATGAGCATAGAGCCTACAGGAACAAGGCTAGAATAGTCCAAGACATTACCAAGCCAATCGGTGTGGACTAGAAATTCAAATAACACTGTACTGGATTGGCTAATTCTCTCAGTGGAAATTTCGTAGACACTAGTAGAATATGGGGGTCGTAGCAACGTTAGTGAAGCAACGTTTGCATTTTCAAGCAACGTTACTGGGCATATGATCCCTCTTTGCTTTAGGCATTGATTTTAGCAACGTCTCTGCGTTCGACTGAGCTTCCCAATGACAGCCACGTTCTCTTGTTGAATTTGCCACTAACCCTCAAGGATTAACGGAATTCTGGAACGAGATTTGGAAACTACCAATGAAAAGTTGTGAACAAAAGCGGTTTCGGATGTCTTTCACTCTGAATTCCATTATAAGCACAACAATAAATCACGTAAACATAAGTACCCCTCATAGTGCTCCTTTTCACACGCATTTCTTCTATGCCACAGTTTTACAGAGCTCGACATGAAGATTGGGGTTTCCCCACATCAGTACATCAGAAATGACATAAGTGTATACCTGGCGCGGTCATTGTTTAGAACGGACGCTCCATTTTCCAGTGCTACATGCGACTATCACCAGATTTCATCACTCCATGACCAGGAAGTCCTTCATGCCTTTTGTCTAACTCTTCCATGTTGGGCATGAAATTCAACAATTTTGTGAATGGAATTTGTTGCTAAAGTCTTCTGCGTCTCCTTACTTGTTAGTGAGTCAGACTTTAAGAAGTCACATGAGTTTGTAGGTCAAAATACAAGCGATAACGCCTACAGTAACCTTACCTACGTTCTAACTGACAAGGTAGCTAAATCGTGTGTCGACATTCAGTCGGCTAGTTTCTGAAGACGGAGGCGAACATTTCTGTAAGGTGAGGGTTGCTGGAGTGCATAGTAGCAGTACAGAAACCCTAAGGGGCAGCGTTTTCCATCCTCGCCCTTCTGTTCCTCAATCTTCACCCAGTTCTTGAGAAATTCGGCGCCATGTTTTGAAGAAGAGCAGAATCGGCGAAAGATGTCGATGGACATGCTGAATTCCGGCATGTCGTCGAATGGGAGGTCGCCGAGCCAGTTCATAAGAACGTGTTGAAACTTCCACGCTCTGGCATCCTCCATTGCAGAATACGGCACTTGATGGCTTCGTTGGACGGTTGAGGCAAGGTGCGGCAGACAGACATGGGCACTTCGAAGGTCACAACGAAGAATGACGGAAATATCTGAATAGGAGGAAGATAGATTGTCCGTCTTATCACGACTGCATAGGGTACCACTGTCGAAGATTGATTGGCATTTCGGATATTTTACATGCCAGGATTTAGGATTCTTACCTGAACTCCGAGATTGACAATTCAGGGCATCAAAAATAGATAATGACCCTCCGCCGGAGCCCCGATGTTTACTGATGCTTACGGAGCGCATATGATTAACGATGACGCTACCGTCGACGAAGTTTACTCAAGACTTACTACTGAAAATTCACCACAATATTTAAAATCATATCCGGGACAATGTGTATCCAGCACTGTCAAATTCTACGAAACTAATTCCTAATGTTTTGTATGTACACTACGGGGTGGGATCAGAGAATATGATTTAAGTTTATATTTCCAATGGCACATAAAAGTAGTTTTCCTTTCACTATTTTGAATCCCATTTAAAGTTATTGACTTGATTCGCACTTTAATTGTAAAGTTCGTAATTCCATTTAATTCATTCACATTAACAGTCTTTGGTGCCCTATCTGCAAGTTTTTACAATTCTAGATTAGATAAAATTTGCTTCAATATAATGAAATAGCCAATTCCGGAGTGGTTATCATTTTCCGGATAGTGTTTATCATTCACGATGTAAACCGCAATGCCCCGTAGACATTTATTATTTCCACATATACCATCATACGATAATGGTCTTTTATGATGTGTTTATTTTTCCTGCTTTTTAAATTCATGATTATTTTATTATACCTTGTTTCTTTACGTCTTTCATGGGATATACAGTTTTACTCAATGCAGAAATCGTTATCCTATTTGATTTTTGTGTTTTTTGTGTTTTTTTTTTTTTTTTTTTTTTTTTTTTTTCTAAAACCTTCATATTTCCAGTAGAAGGTTCATATTTCAATTTGGATTTAGTTACAACCCCTTTAGAATGTAACATGTATAATCTTACATGTGCTCTGTTCAGTGTTTTTGTATTTTTTGGTTTTCCCATTCCAAATGTACAATACTCTCATTTATGTTCCTTTCATTCTAAAGCGAGGGCTTCTGTCCTTTTCTAATCCACTACATTAATGTTATCTTATCTATCTGTCTTCCCTTCCTTCTCTTCCTTTAACTTTCATGGAAATTTCAATTAAAGACTATTTTGGTTTTTAAATATATTACGAAACAGGTCTTTCCGCACCTACATCAAAGTTCATTTGTTGAGGACTACGTTTCCAACTATTATTTCTTCATATGTTATTTTGTGTTGCCATATATATAATGGGTTCATTATGTTTGTATAATATGCCACTCATAAATTTCCTTTGACGTCACTTACGTTAAAATAAAATAAAATAAAAATTTTGATTGTTTAATCTTGTATTTTTTTATTTTTTTTAAATTTGGTATTTTAATTTATTCATCCTTTTCTATTCCTATAGCTTTAATGGGACATTCAATGTCATTTTAATACCAAAATATCATTGAATTTTTAAATTTCTTCGGTGTTGAGTTTGTTTAAAAATGTCTCTTTCTCATATTTTGAATTTAATTCAGTACTCACAGGGGAGAGCATAATAAAGTTTACCACAAAATGCACAATGTGACCACTAATAACTGAATATGAATTGGCCTTTTTTAAAAGGCACATACTTGATTTCAAGCATTTTGGTGTAGTTCTAGACCAATTTAGTCACTGTCTAAGCTGTCATGCGGTATCTTCCACAAATCTTCCTAAACAGAACATCATCAATTGAATGTAAATTTCACCACTAGTTCAAAATCATGAAAATGGATTTTTCTAAAAACTTAATTTCTTCATTTTGGGCCCTCTATTCTCTTTAGATGATGTTTTTTTCCAATTTGAAAAAAAATGTTCATTGAAAAAAAATAAAAAATTGTATATATTACATAAAATATCCTATTCAAAATAATCCATGCGATACTCCCTTCCATCAATGTCATATATAAGACTTTTTCAATACTTATGTTCATATATTAGAATGAACATACAGATTTATATATCCGCCTTGATAATATTATACTCGTCCTTGAATTATATTTATTCAACATTCTTACTCATTTCCAAACTCTTAGTGCGTCTCTTCAAAATAAATTCTTTTCCTACTTTTGAATTCAGTTCCATTTATTATTAAATATATACTTCAATGCAGACCATTTTATATCACTTATTTCATAAAGTAGTGTAAAAAAATATATCAAGTCTTCACTTACATGTATTTCCAAAAAAAAAAAATAATCTTTTGTGAACTTAAAAACTTATGTATTTACATTAATACAAGATCAGTCTCCAAATATAGTACGTTGTACTTTCTAAAACATTTCAAATTTTTTTACGACCTGTGTAAATTAGATAGAGATATATGACTTACTGTAATTATATTATCTCACGGGCCTCTCTTCTATTATTGAGGTGGTTAGTGATGATATTTTTCTACTTCACATAAATACGTTTTCCAAGAATGTTTCAAAGGTTTGGTAACACGTATCTCTAACAGTGTATTTGAAGAATGCCACATGTTCGGAGATTGTAATATTTTTCATCGATATATCTTGAAGATGAAATTTATTAATATATATTTCATGAAAATAGATATGTTATAAGTGCATTTGGGGATCTTTAATTATCATTCTATAAGATCTCTGATTCTCAGTTATAGATCTTCCATACTTGATTTTTAATCTTCCAATTTTCCATTTGAGATCTTCAATTTTCATTTATGTATCTTAAATTTCCAATTTTTGGCCCTATTCTTATCTTTTCTGGACCTTCAATTTTAATTATCTATTAGTCAATTTCCAATTTTGGTTCTTCCGTCGACATTTATGGATCTGGAATTTGCATTTTCGAATTTTTGATTCATCACAAAGGGATTTTAAATTTTCAGTTCTGCATTTTTTAAAATCCTTTTTAAATATTTCATTCCTCTAACCAAATGTCTATTCATAATTTCTGATTTTCTGTAGCTCTTTTTTTATCTTCCACTTAGGATTTTTGATATTCCATTTTTTATTTCTTATTTTTCACTTATGATTTTTGATCTCGCAATTATGCTTTTTTGATCTTTCATTTATGTTCTTTGATCCTTTTTTTTGATTTCGGATTTTCCATTTCTGAATTTAAATCTTCCAATTATGGTTTCTGATTTTCCATTTATGATTTTTGATCTTCCATCTCGACTTTTGATCTTTTCATTTATGATTTTCCATTTACAATTTCAGACCTTACAATTATTAGAAGTGCTCCAAACATTTTGCTCAGAGATTTGGTACTTCACAGTTACGGATTTACAATTCAACACACACTTATGTTTATTTCTTTATTGTTCAAATTTATTTCAACATTCCATTCTCTCCTAGTTGGTGTCCTTTCATTACAGGTTATCTTTAACTTAATTATTTCAAATTACCAGAGTTAGTTTCCTTTTCTCCTATTCTGGTCCAGTTTTAATTCTGAAAATTTTCTGAATTATAGAAAACGATGCCGGTTCTATAATCCGTTTGTGGTTTATGATTTCTAGCCAGGCATCGTTTGGATAATTACCAATCGTATTTCTGCCTTTACTGGCTATGGTTAGATAGTGCGTCGTACTATAAACAAATAATTCTAATCTATTCAGAATTGACACGAGTTGAAATGGATCTCGTTATTCATTTTGGCTATTGTTATCGATTTCATATATTGTCCACTATAATATTAAACTCTTAAGGGCGTACTACTGGCTAAGGTCTTTGGCTACTTTATATTACATACGTGTTACGTGTGTAATATAATTCGGCTTCTCATTGGGCAACATGTTTAACGCATCTTTGTATTCATACAGTAGTTAATGGTGAAATCTGTTGAGCTCAGTTTACTATAATTTATTTCCTTAACATCTAAAACCAGTATGTTTTTATCATTTAGAACAGGTATTCACTCATTCATGTTATGAATTAGGAAATTGCTTGCGAGGAAAGTGATTGTAGAAGTAACATATGCAAAAAATATTCGGAATCAAGGAAGGAGAAGAAGGATTACTTTGTCGCATTCATTTAACTTCAGAACAGTAACATGTGAACTTAAGTGCTCTATGTTTTTTTTTAGAGTTCCAATGTTTCATAGTCAGAATCGACTACAGGGGCGTCCACCTCGACACCCGTGTCTTCGATCTCCTCCGCATCCGACAAATCTGCCACCTCCTCTTCGTCTCTACGGATCTCTTCTTCTTGTTCAAGATCAATTTCATGGTCGTTGACTACCTTCCTTCGTCTCACGTAAACCTGTGTCCTATCTTCTTCGTTACCATCTTCATCCTCTACCTGATCCCTCTCACTGTCAGACTTGTCATCGTCGTCAACAATGACCTCGTCTATAGCGTCCTCTTCTGAAGTACTGTTGGGCGTTCTGTAAGTTGGCGGTATATCCGGGACTGAACTCTGAAAAACCCTTGTTCGTCGCTCCTCAGCATCTACGACCAACTTCCAATTCTTGTGCAACCTGTCCTCCACTAGGAAAACCTGGTTGCATTCCGAGGGGTACACAAAAGGCTCGTGTTTTTCCAAATGAGATTTCATGAACTGCTTGGCTAACACACGGTTAATACCGCATTCGTCTCTGATCATGGTCGTGCTTGGCCGCCTTGTAGAAACGTTATTCTGCCACAAGTTTCCACGTATCATGGTTTGCCGTAAAGAATCATAGTCCACTAACATGATGCTGTCCACCTGCCCAACGAACTCCACCTTTTCATCGAGTCCCATATCAAAGTAAGCCGTGATGTAAGAGTCGCTAGTGGTTTTCTGGCCGTTGTCACGACTAGCTATCCTAAAATGACGTCCTTTGGACCACATGGCAGAGTAGTAACGTGCGGTGGCTACCGGCCCGGCACTTAGATCCAATACATCCTGTGGAACGTACTCTCCGGACCCCAACGCTGCTAGAACAGCTGGCCGAAGCCAGTGTCGAAACGAAGGGGGCGCGCTGCTATGCATTACCGTATCAGAGTATTTATCCCGCCATCCTGCCAGACTAGGGTGGTTTTTTACAACAAACGAGTGAGCCTGCTCAAACACAACATCACTCATCCTCTTCAGCACATACCTTTTCGGTAAAAGCTCATCCGCCATCTCTAAATTCTCTTCGAGACTCCACAGTTTACGTGCTTTTGGATCGAGGAGAGTTGAGTACTCTGTAGCCATTACCATGGCCTCGTAACTGATATATCCCTCTGCCATGCTTGACTCCGGACGGGCATGTTGGCAAACCCATTCCTTTAATTTCTTCATGTACCTCTCTACGAAGTACATCCATCGGTAATTGACAGGGCCAGCGTTGAAAATGTCCTAAACTAGGTGGACCATAAGGTGTGGCTGGATATCGAAGAAGGTAGGCGGTAAAACCATCCCCAGCAAGCAAGCGATCTCGAACCCCTCCAGTTTGAGCCTTGGTAAATCCGCAATTTTTATCTCCTTAGCACACACATTTTTGAAGAAATGGAAAACTCGGTATATCGCATTTCTTACCTGAAGAGTTAGAGTGCCGCGGATTGCTATCGGAAGATAATCATGCAGAATGTTGTGCCAATCGTGTGTCTTCATCCCCACAATTTTCTTGTCCTTGAATTTGTGCGCCATTGATGAACCGTAGTTTGATGGAGCCTTTATGTTCGCAATGGTTTCAGTAACAGTCTTGAACTCTGTTGCGGACCACACCCAGGGTGCCTTTGCATATTTATATGACGTGGCACCAGTCCTTTTGTCGACTGTAACTTCTTGTGGGGTGTGCAATGCAGGCATTCTATTCTGCGCCTTCAACTCCTCCCTAACAGCATGTCCATCTGACTTCGCACCATTTGCACTGGATAAGGTCTTCAGCAAGGCAACGCATATATTTTTTTCGATATGCATGGTGTCAAGTAGATGTGGTGATTTAAGATCCTGGCAAAAAAATGAAATAAACTAAACAATATTAGATAGCTAGGATAAATGGAAATTTCATGAATCCATTTGATCAAACTAGATCCACTCCTCAGTGGATACATGATCTAAGAAAGTAATTCCGCGATAAAGGCTAATCACCCTAAATATAAGCACTTTGGTAGTCATGACCAGAGATGCAGTAAGACATGGGGGAGCCTCCTGAGCTCCACTCGGATAGCCTATATTTAATCTAATAAAGTGAACTATGAATAGAATAGTGTTTGCGGTTACCGTTAATGACTCCATGCTTCATTAAGAACACGTACAACATTATCGAATGACTTTCGTGGACAACTTACCTTAAAATATGGCAGCTCGTAAAAACATGACAATTTGTTGATCCCAGTACTTTTTGCAGGTATTCCACTTTCCTCCTCAGTCCTTACATTTCTCTGCCATTGCTCGTACCAGAATGTTTGATCAGGCGATCGGGGACTGTTTCGTGTGTCCACTTTCCCATCGAATAATTGTGAGAATCCCTCTCTCTGGAATCTGTGCTGGGGGGGTAAATATTTTCTGTAACCCATGTATACTGTTTTCCGTAAGGTCTTCGAATAATGGGACTCAAAGTCCGAAGGATGGCAGCGAGGGCACGCTTTATATCCTGAAACTTGCAATCCAGAGCAGAGTCCATAACCTGCGGATATGGCAGACAATGTAAATATTTAAAACGGGAGGAAAACCACCGCTACAACCCTGTAAACTCACATACATGGTGTATGTTATGATTTACGAGAACAAAAACATGTTAGAATAAAAAACCTGTTTCACGTCAAAGAGATTTGCACCCGGCCAGTCGTGTATTGTCCAAACCAGCATAGCTCGTAGTGTGAACTTATCCTTCCCTTCTGGGGAAGTCACATCTTGCGCTGGAATGCCACTCACCCAAAGTAGCTTTAACTCGTCAATTAAAGGCTGCATGTAAAGATGCACGTCTTTTACCTTCTGTGGACCTGTGTTTAGGGGGACAATTACAACTGTGTTATTTGTAAAAAGAAATAAAAAAATTAGAGATAAAGGATTGTGGTCTAATAATCTCGTTACATACTGTTCCTAGGTGAAGAGTGATTTATAATGCATGAAAGAGAATAGTAAGGGAGGTCGAACCTGGTATTATAGTGGAGAGGATCACGTGGGTAGATTTTATAGACATCCACGGTGGTAAATTCAACAAGGACAATAATATTGGCCATGTCGAGTGGCTTAGTGAGTTGTGTCCGTGGGGATTGAAGCCATCCATAGCGAGACTCAGAAAAACGCTACGTATGTTGTGTTCGACGCCCAGTTGTTCTCGTAGCAAACCTTCTGCATGTTGGAATGCTGCTCCATCAGCTGGTACCCTCAAAACCCCATCAGTAGATCGATGAAAATAATACCACTGCATAAGTCTGGCAAACGTCGGGCTTCTATATAGGCTCTGTAACCTCGGGGACAGGGGGAAATAATGAAACTTTTTCCTGGGAACTGTTTTCTTTTTCAAGTCATCTCTGTACCGGCTGAGGCCACACTGTGGCACCGTGCAATGTTGTAAATTTTCACTAACTGGACCATAGTAAATGAAGTTGTCGCATGGGCAGCAGTCAATAGTGATATAGTCCAGCCCACATTCCGTTATAACTTTCCGAGCCTCCATACGCGAGCGTGGCATGTTGTTCACAATGCCTTGACCGGAAGGTGCCACATTGTCAGCCATTCCCCTGAACCAGTCGTCCATTGCCAAGTTCAAATGTCTATTTTTTGTTTGCAAACCTAATGCCCAAATAATGAAGTTAAGGAGACTCTTCTTCGAACCAGTGAATATGGGAGTCGAAGCTTGCTTCACAATATAGGGCATTTCCTCGTCTTCTGCAGAACTTAGATTAGGAGGTATGTTCTCCAAACCTATACGGGCTAAATTTGTGAGGATGTGTGGAATCACCTCTTCTTCGCCCCAAGGTGAGTCGAAACGGTTACCTTCATTGTCGTTGTCGTCTATGTCGTTGCTATCTGGAAAAGTTGCAACGCCAATTGCGGGCAGGTCGATTGGCCTGGGATTCCCAAGATCATCGCCACAGCCGGCAATTGCGTTGCTATTCATGCCCTCGAGATACAAGTCCTGCAAGTAATCCGCGGCGTCAAAAAGCATTCCCCGTAAAAATCACCATGTATGCATGGAAATGACGTGGCCATTTCTGCTGACGTCATCTATATAAAGGCCCACCTTTGGTCTATAAATCACTGTGGACTATCCAATTTGAAAAAAATATTATATATATAGAGGAATAAGGGCGGCGAATGAAATCATATTTAATTGAAGATGTTACTGACTAGTTGCAAGACTTCTCCAACTGTTTATAATAACATAGATAATGAAAAAAATTAATTAAAAAAAAAAATTAAGAAAAAAAAGGGGGACTTAATAAAAAAGGAAAACGTGTGAAGGAGAATAGGATAAATGGAACTGAAAAGTAAACAGTATTAGATTGAAATCGTTTCCAGAATGAATGGGAAGCAAGTTTTAAATTAAAAATAATATAAAGAGGGTAGTAGTAGTTCAAAAATAAGAATAAGAAATAGAATTGGAATATTGGGAAAGGACCATGGACTCTATTGTAACAAGGACCCTTTGAGAACGAATTATTTACGTTTAATATAATAATGTAATAAATATTAAAAAGAATGGGACCGTACAACTGATGCATGAAGGCTGGGAATACAATAACAAGGTGAAGTATGAAATATGCCCATATGGATACTAACATAATAAGACGAAGGCATCACTGAACCATGTAATTTATTAAAAAGGAAAGAAAAGGCCAGGTTCATAATTTTGTGTTTTGTATGAAATGTTTTTTTGGATGAAGGTATATCATTTTAAGTTACACAGGGAAGAAAAACTGAGATAATAGAAAAATTTCAAGGGAAGACGTCACGCAATAGGGTTCCAGCACAAGGTAAAATGACAACAAGGGGTTCCCATCTCAGAATTAACATACCTTGTAACGAGTTCCCATAGAGTGCAATTTCAAGTGATTGCGAACTGTAGAGGCTAATCGTGTAGACGGCATAGGACCTTTTTCGCACCGTAAACAGGGACACACGATCCAGTAATGGCCAATATTGGTGTTCTGGTCTTCTGCATCTTCTACTGCCTCAGGTGGTTTGCGTCGTCCGAAGGTCGGATCATCTGGCTCCGTCTGGCCCTGCATTTCCGCTCGGATTGGCTCGTTAGTGTGAACAACCTCATATCTTTGTAGATCGTATCCCCTTCTCTTCCTCCCCATTTTATTCCTGTTACAATATGAAGGAAATTGTTAGTAATTGAGGGTACCCTGAGAGACCTGAAAGAGCCATTTCTAGATTTACTGATATTAACCTAGCCGTTAATGGTCATGTACACTTTACTTAACGGCCCACCCTACAAGCATTTACAGGTCTAATTATAACAGCCACGGGATATAATATCTGATTAGACACCTAAATGGGACATTGCTCATTATGCAGCAACCAGGCCATGCTGTTATTTCAGTAATGATGCAAAAGTAATTTCCCTATTCTTACACTCCATGAGTGTGTATTAATATGAACTACCCCTACAATGGGCTATTGGATGAAAGGCAGCCAGGAAAATCGTGACCTCTGCCAGAGGCCGTTAGTGATGACTTGTCCTCATTACGTGGGTCGCGACACCATTACTAAGACGATCACTCAGTTTGTACACCAAATATCACGTAAATTTAGTCAGACTTGTTTTGGAATGCCCAAGTTCAGCGTTGCTAGTTCTCGTCCTTGTAACTGAGAGAGGTAACCGACCTGGTGTTCATCTGGCAGTATTGGTTTCGAAAAGTTTGAACTCACATTGAAGTCACTTAGTTCCTATGTTCGTAACGTGAAGAATGTAGAGCAACAGTTTAGAGAGATCAGTTCTAGCTAATCCGGAAAAACGAGCATGGCGAGGTGAAGTCGAGGGTGACGGTCCACTGATTTGAACGTGGATATTGTCTGCAGGGTTTAGTGACGTTGTTTTGGGAAGGAGGTTCGCATACATAGGCTAAGACACTATATCGTAAGTGTGAGTATGTCCTCAAAGACCGCATTTGAGAGTTTTAGAAACTTGCTACCTTTCCGTTGATACGTTGCTATCTGGAAAACATAGAAATTCCTAAGTCCTCGATTTCCTAAAACCTAGTCCCAGTTGTGTGTTTAAGTTGTGGTGTGCACCCCGTGGCTCTTCCTTCTGCAGACTTCAGGATAACATGGCGGGCCACGGTATCAAGGGCGGCGGCGGCGGCAAAAGTCGCTCTAGTAAGAGGAAGAGGGAGAAGAGGGAGAAGACGAAGACCAAGAAGGAGGTGTTGCCCGTAGACGGACAGAGAAAGAAGAAAGAGAAGTCCAGAAGAAACCGAACTACTGATGCATCTCCCAGTGAGCTTCAACATACGGGGGATAAACCCTCAAAAATCCCAGCGCGGGATGATACTGTCCCGCACTTATCTCCTGACATTGTCCTCTTAGACCATGTGGAGGGCGCTGGCTTAGAGGAGAGACCGAGGAAGAGGGGCAAGGGAGACGACAACAGAGGAGTCGATGTAAACCAGGACTCTCATGCACCAACTTCCTTGGTCCATCCGGCAGAGGAGCCATCGGCGACACGTTACAGGGGGGATCCGCATGGTGTGCGGGAGCCCAATGATATGAACGATAACGACCCCATCATTGTCCAGACGCTGGTGTCGACAGTCAGTACCGGAGTAGTTGAAGGCCTCCGAAGGGAAAAGCTGCAGACATCGTTTGACACAGTTGCGTCCGCTCCTATGTACGATGTAGAGGCATCAAATGTGGCGCCGACAGCAGAGGAACACACGCCGCCAGCTCGGGAGTTGTCGATGACGGGGCTAGTGACGGGTCTCCCTAAACCGTATTCCAGACCAACTGTAGCAGAATCCACTGTTCCTACGGTCTCCGATAGTGCATTCGTCCAAGATGAAGACAGTATACGTAAGTTGGCTGAGCTGGAGCGGGCGTTTCTCTTGCTGCAGAGTCTACACCCTCATGAGCGAGATGCCTTTCTAAAGACACATGACTTATTCGGGGAGGGGGGAGACACTCAGAAACCTCGCGATGAATCTGCATCTCCGAAGACTCCGGAGCCTCGCACTGTATTTCATACAGCGGAGACGGTGGAGACAACATTCCCTCAGGCGGAAGTGAACTCAACGAATAATGCAGACGAGGAACAGGAGGTACCTGTAAGGCCGCTTGAATCACCAGATTTTCTTGACCTTCCAGAGTCGCCACATGGAAGTCCCGTATCCACGCAGGTTAGGAAGGAGAATAAAAAGAAGGAGAAGACCAAACGATTGTCAAAGAAGAACAGAGATGGGGAGGCGAAGAAGCAGAAGGATATGCGTCCGGAGGAGGGAGATGGGAGATTCACGGGGAAGGAAGTCACTGCTGGAATCCCAGAGAAGCATTCAGCGAAGAAGCGGCACGAGGAGGGACGATTTATAGCAACCAAGCGTAGTCACGGAAGCCACGCAGCCAGTGATAATATCGTCACGCAGCCAAATTGGAGTGACTCAGAGGATCTTGCGACGCCCTTGGTAAGGGGGTGTACTTCAAAACCCGGGAAGGAGAGTGCTGGAAAGGTGGACTCCAAGAAAAAGTCAGGGAAGAGTAACCAGAAGGGGCGCGGTAAAAAAGGAGAGCGGCTCGGAACGGGCCGATCTACTGATGCACAGTCGTTGCATTCATCAGATTCGGAGAAGGAGTCTGAGGCGTCGTGGGCATCAGTCAGGGATGTACCACCCTGCGAAATGAACACTGTGGGGAGTCCTAGCGGAGCTTTCTGGGATCACATGCGACCCTATGTTTTTGACAGGGGTGCCTCTCATTTCCCGTGGCGCATTGACTGGAATAAGCAAGATGAGAACCTCCGGGCTAGGTTTCTCATACGTCTTCGACAAAAGTACCCTGGCCCTTGGGACGCGAAGGGAGTAATGGCGGAGCTCGGGAATAACGTGCGGGAGAGAAGGAGTTGGCTGAAGAAGAGGTTCAAGGTGTACAATGATCCGAAGAAAGTCAGTAGACCGAGGGGGTGTACCATGGAGTCCTGGCGTTTAATAAACAAAGAGCGTCATGACCCAAAGAAGAAGGCGAAGTCTGAGAAGTGCAAGGCAGCAGCTGACAGCAGGGTTGCTAAGGTTGGATTTTCGCATCGCTGCGGTAGAGGAGGTTACAGGGCCATTGTTGAGAAGTTTGTGAGTATCTCAGAGGACCACCCTCCACTATGTATGAGCTGTTTTGTTATCATTGTCTCACATTTTTCATTTTTGTAGTGGACCTATGTAGAACTGAGTCCATTTAAATATACATTTGCTTACGATGCAGGAACAGCAATTCAAAAGGCCACCGACGTCTCTTGAGATCGAGTATGCTAGAACGCATGCCTACGCCGGCCTAGAGGAGAAGACGAAGAGAGAGATAAAGAGAATGAAGCGGCAGACAAAGAAAGACACAACGGACTTGGAGGAGCAGTTGGCCGAAAGCGACGATTCGAATGAGTCTTCATCAGGGCAGACGGACTCAACAGACGACAGCAGCGGGTCCAATCAGAGCACAGACTCCAGCCACAGCTCCGAGAATGAAGAAGAGAGCGACGATATCGAGGATGGCAGCGAATGAATATTTAAACTACAAGAACTAACTGTTGATCGCTTTGTGGATAAGAATATTTTGCAGAGATGTTTGATTACTCTCGGACCCCGTAGAATTCGGGGTATAACAATACATTAAGCAGGGGACAGGGCATTGGAAGGGGAATTTTAAAAACAGTTAACCCCTCTGGTACCATAACTCGTGAAGAAGAAACATCTACTGTCTGACGAAGAACATACGGGCCACGGCCCATCCAAAGACCACCTGTTTCTGAAGACTATTTTCTTTTTTGTCACTTTCAAACTTTTGACAGACAGTAGTCATTGAATTGCAGTGCCCTTCAGTCCTTGAATGACCACTTACACTTATTGTAGGACTGAAAGTTCCTCCCCGTCTAGGTGTATATTAAAAACCTACATGAATGATTGTGTTGCATGTTCTTATGATCACAGTGGTCCATCTGATCTTGCAGGTTTGGCTTCGAAGATGAAAGAGCATATCACATGCATGTTACAGCGATGGGTGTGACAAGTGTCATTAGATATGTAGATGTTGCATAGTGTTATTTTATAACAATGTAAATAGGCCGTAGCGTTACTTAGAGCTGGTTGTGAACAACTTGCCATTGTATTAAAAAAATTAAAAATAGGAATATTTAAAAAAAAAAATCCGGAATGTTGGTTGGTTGAGCCCCTGCACAGTCTTGCACAAAATTGTATCAGAACTATTCCTGATATTGTCCACATTATATTTCATTTAACCACTGGTACCAAAAAAAAGAGTAGGCAGAGGGTAATATCAAATAAAATTACATTTACCTCAATTTTAAATTTTAAATTTTTTTTTTTTTTTTCACATGAGACCCCAATCAGTTACCTCAAATAGAATGGGGATATTTTACGACCACTCCGAGAAACTAGCCCCCTGAATTTTTGGAACGAAGACATTCCACCCCTACCATCTTCGGGGATGCATGACATATGCCAACACGGATAGATCTATGCTGTGCCGGTATGGATTCCAAAGAGTTGATACCCGGCTGTATGTCCAAATCATATATCCGCCCAGCAGGTGTATTAAAAACCGGCACCATGATGCAACCCCGACATCAATATATGGGTTACTCGGACATTCCAAGTATACCGGCACGTGTCACCCCGGAAGGTAAACCGCTGAACCGGACGAACGAGGCAAATCGATTACGATGAAACCCAATGGATGAGCCAGTTGCCACTTCTGACGCCCCCTAATACGGCACATGGTAACGGGGTTCTCGATGGCGTACGCGTGATTGCAAACAAAGCAATGCCCTCGACGTCATACCTTCCGAGCAACGTCCCAGGTAGGGCTTATAGCAACGTTCTGGAGTTCCCATGTAGAAGACATTTCTTCGCTATTTGCAACGGCAGGGACGTTGCTACGACCCCATATTCTAGTAGTGAGAATGTGAACACGAATAATCCTCTACGGAGGAACCAAAATGAAAAGTTAAGATGAAGGAGACTCTTACCTGATGAAGCGGTGGGGGGATAACTTTCGCAAGCGGTGGGAGTGGTTCCACAAGGTCAGCGAATTCCAGCAAAACCCTAGGGATGCCACTGTGCGACTGGTGCGGATGAGTGAACTTGAAAGTAAACTCCGCGCAGTCGATCTCAGCACCGAAAGTCTCCGCGACTAGCCCACGGACAAAATGGAATGGGATTACGCCGGACATAGGCCACTTAAGCTGCAGAACACTAGTAAAGAGCTCTCGGACGTACTCCTCATAACGAGTTGAGCCGTGGTTGTCGAAGGTTTAGCGGGCGCCACGCTTCGGGCCGAGAAAAGCCGATATTTGTTCTCGCGTCGAAAGGAACTCGAGAGGAGACAGTGAAGGGATTAGTCCCGAATTTGGCAGCGCCATAAACTCATTGAACCATGCAACGGAAGCCAGGTAATCTGAATCTGCCATACCGGATGCGAGTATAGAAGACACCGGGCGTGATTGAAAAGTCCAGAATAAAAGCAAAGAGAAGGGTCTGTCAAAGGATCGCGCTGCTGGATTGGTGCTAAGGCGCTGGAATAAGACGAGGAGGGAGAGAAGACAGTGAGCAGTTTACCTCCTCTCCGCTCCAGATATACGCTACTTTGCCCGAACCCGAGATTTCAAGTTAGGATTCCACAGCCGGATCCCCAGCTACGAAAATGACATACCTCGACATGTAGTTCAGTGCGCTGTCGCGATTAAACATCTCAGCACTACTTAGTCATCATTCGCCGTCTAACAAGATATGCAATATTAAAAAAGGATTCGGAAATCGATCAGCATGTCTCTGTCTTAGGTCGATCATCTCTGCTGTCAGCAGTCTTCATGATGAAGGGGTCGACGTGACATATTTGCTCTGCATGGCTCAATGATAGGTGCCAGTTTCCGCGGTGACGGAAAGCCGTGTGCTATTGGCTTATTCTAAAACCGTGAGCCTATGAGAGAGGCTTAGGGTGACGCGCCAATAGGAAGTCCGCGGTGATAGGGGAGGTAATCGGCGCACGGCGATGGCAGAGATACTCTCATATCCACGGGATAAACATACCATGTTTGTCAGTACTAGCCCTCGCTAATGAAACACTATCTCTCTCCACCAACTTCAACCCTCTGCCGTGTCCTGTCGAACACTACAGCAATATCAGATACCCGAGTTACAAAACAGTTTAGGATTTAGCAAGGGTCGCTATCAGACCAATTACAACAGGAGGAATTTTGAATTGAGATCAAGCATTAGGGACAGAGAATCCACGGAGGAAAATGTAACGGAGCTGGATCCTAAGTAGGAGAACAAATGTTGTGGAGTTACTGCATACCTTGGTGGACGTGGCTTCGAATGAAGATTTATCATTCAACGTAAAGAATCTCGACTTCGTCTTCGTATTGCGTGTCATCTAAATGACGATCGTCATAAGCGTCTTCCACTTGTGCCGCAAGATTGTTGTACACTTCGATAGGGACTTCGATGGCATTGCCCAATTCACTCTGCTCATCATCTGCAGGGTATGATCGGTCATCGTTGACACCGTAATCTGTGTCTGTGCCTCGGGCACCAAAATCAATATCCTCTCGATCACCAATCACTCTTCTAGTCCTTGGCTCATGACGAATTACCACTTTCCACTCGGGATGGTGAGGATCCTCCATAAAAAATACCTGGGAAACAGAAGCCGGGTATATGTAGGGGTTCAAGTGGGGGGCGTCCCTCCCATGATACAGCACTGTCCAAAATCCGTATCAATCACGTTTAATTACACTTCGACCCTGGTCCCGTGATTTAATCCAGCTGCCTTCCAGTTGCACGCAATTTAGTTCCCCATAGGAGACCAAGATTATATCACGGAGGATGTCCACATCAATAGAGGATACATTCTGATCTAGGGGTATGCTTGCTATCCCACTGTCGAATGTCACATAATTATTCCCGATCTCGTGGTTAGTGACAAGGTGTGCGCCGTATGCCCACATGGCATTGTAGCTCATGACATGTTTAGATGGTATGCAAGATAAACAATCTAATTCGGCAGAAACGGGAAATCCTTCGTCTTTCAGGATTTGTATGTGATTGTAAAGCCATCTGACAAACTTGGGAAATGGCTTCGCAAGGTGTTCTGGAAACGGACCCGAACGTCCTCTTGCCAAAGCCCTATACACAGCCCGATCATTTTTGAATACCTGCTGCTGCTCTGTCCATTCACTACCACAGCAAAGTTTATATCAGAGGTGACTATTAATTTAAATATACTCATGGGGCTAATAAATATAATGGAAGGAAAATACAGAAAGAGAGTTGTTAATTAACCTCAGCAGCTCAGCCGTATGGATGGAATGTTTGATCACGTAATCATGGGCATCGTTTAGCCCAGCAACAACTCTCCCGCGTCACGCATCTCCTCTTCGGAATCCCACATGCAACGTCTAGCGTGCAAATACAGGGCAAAATATTCTGTACCAAATCCAAGTGACTCTTCTATCATGTAACCAGACGCCATTCCAGCTTCTGGTTTGGACTTGTCTCTTACAAATTTAGTTAGCACTCCTAGGTACCGTTCTATCGAGTAACACCAACGCGAGTGGACTGGTCTACAGATTTCGAGCTCATCGACCAAATGTATGACTAAATGCGTCATTACATCAAAGAAACCCGGAGGGAAATGGATTTCAAGGAGACAGAGTGTCTCAGCAGAATATGTACGTAGCGCGGAAATTGAGTCAACCCTCACTATTTTTGCACAAATTCGCTAGAACAGATTTCCAACACCAATTATTGTCTTGCGCACTCCCCGGCTGAGTAGGATACGCACCGCAGCTGGTAGGATCTGTTCCAACAAAACATTATGATCATGGCTTTTTAAGCCGCCCAACCGATTCTCACCTACGTGCTTGGTCAGGGTGGCGCTATACCCGGTGGGCACCTTCGTCCCTGAAACAAGACGTAAGAACGTCCTTTTCTCTTCGTCACTGAGGACATAAGGCGTTTTCGGTTTGATCCAATTTCCACCCGGACCTAGTTGCAAGTGGAGGTGCTGCATCTTCCTTGCCTCTACCATGTCCTGTCGTGTTGCTAGAGAGTCTTTCTCCCCGAAGAGATGCCGCAGCAGGTTGTCTGATACATTTCGTTCTATGTGCATTACGTCTAACGTATTTTGCACAGACAAATCTTGGTACATATGGATATTTGTTAGAGATTATTTAGCGGTGAGTATAAGGAAAACTTGCAAGTTGGAATAGACGAATAGACCATGCAAGGAAACATACGGCTATGGTAGCGAGACAAAAATTAAAAATAAAATCTGACTGCGATAGCGTATACTCTCTACCACCCGAGTAACAGATGTTCGACAAATCTAATCTGCTTCACAATTCGATGGAGCATCGCACCATTAGAGACTCCGAGCAGGAGTAACCAAATGGAAACAAATTTACCAACAGACTCTATATAAAAAATTCAACCGTGATGGAAGCGTTAATGCGAGCACTATAAATAATTAAATAAACATGCAATGCAATGAAACTAACCCGGCTATGCCAATCCCACAGGATCACCACTACGGACGGTCATCTTGAGCAAAACATATTTTAAAATTCATTAAGTCATCAATAAAAAAAATAAAAATTCAGGGTCTAATATGTGGAATACCAACATAGTCCACTTCAGAATATACCATAGCAGACCTTGCGGACAGTGATAACAAAATTCCAATCGTATGCCACTAATGAAATTTCAAGCAATCAAATGGTAGTTGATCCCTTACCTTCCAATACTGAAGCCTAAACAGGGATGATACTCTCTTGATCCCAAAACGTCGCGCAGGATCCTCACTAGGTTGTCCACCTCCCCGCTGTATAAATGACTCCCTTAGCTATCCCCATCGCAGAATGTCCTGTGAAGTAACTCTCTGAGGAGGGGGCCTGTGTTCTGGAAGACCGTTAAAATCTATCAAATTATCACGTCAAGGATGACCGTATGGTAGCCATCTACAATGCTGGTCATTGTAGACATTTTTATGCAAGGCTCTGGACCTGCAAGAGATTGTATTTTCGGCACAAATTCGGCATCCACGATAGCCCTTCATGACACAACCACCAACAATCCTGTAAGCCGGGAAATCGTGTATTGTCCACAGCATCATGGCTTTCAGGTTGAATTCACGAGACCCCCCGTACATAGCAGCGTCTTCAGTCTTGACACCCTCGTTCCACAAAATCAACAACTCCTCTAGAAGGGGTTCTAGGTAAGTGTCAAAATTCTCACCACATACTGATTTCTTCCCTGGTATGATAAGGCTCAACATGATGAAATGTCGTTTTGTTGTGATCCATAGCGGAATATTATAGTTCATAAGAAGGACTGGCCAGGTGCTCCAAGTAGAACGTTTGACAGAAAACAGATTAACGCCGTCTGTTGCCAAACCCAGTCTCAAATTTCTATCCTCATGCGCAAATTCCGCTTCAAAACAACTATTCACGTACTTCCACTGAAAGCTGTCTGCGGCACCTCTCATTGCTCCTGGTTCTCTTTGATTCTTGGCATGCCACGTCACAAATGATGCCTGTAAGGGCGTTCTAAACATTCTTCTAAGACGTGGGATGAGAGGGAAGTGGCGCAGAACCTTAGCAGATACCTTTGAACGCCCAACTTGCTTGTACCTTTGTGCCCCAAATTCTCGACACTGATCAAGGTCCTTGTGAACATCGCCTCTGAATAATATGCATGCCTTGGGCCTGGGGCACACGTCGATGGTATCATAAGCGAGAGCAAGCTGTTTCAACGTTTTCGATGCAGCATACTCCGTCTGTGGCAGTGAATTGATACTAGGTAAAATGCTCTTCGAAAGGATCCCAAACAGCTCATTAACTAGAACATTTGATGCTCCATGTGTCCTGAGGTAGTTCAAAAGAATCAACGTCGCGTCTAGTCGTCAAAGAAGCCCCTGCATATAATGGCGCTGTTGCACTAGACTCGAGCAATTCACGCTGCGATGGAGGGCCGGGATCCATGGCCTCAAGATCGTCATCTTCCCTATTCACATCGTGCGCTGCCCCAACGCCGTCATCGCTCTCGCTGTCCATAGGTTCATCAGGTATTGGGTCTGCAAATACCTCCTCCATATTTTCGTCTCCTTGGTCTGCCTCATCGACCCCAATTCCCCCTACTAATCCATCGTATATCTGAAACACATGCTCTACCATTCCCACCATGTCCAAACCATCCTCGATTATCTCGTTCCGAGCTTCTGTTGTTGCTGGTCCACGCGCACCATATTCCTCACGCACGAATGAATCCCACTCATTGTCTGAGTCGTCGTTCGCAAATCCCTGTGTCATTCGCATTTATTTTCCAATTACTTAGACACTGCTTAGGACATGTCCACCCTGACTTAAATAATTTGGCCTAGGAATCATGCGTATTCTAGTTTTTTCACGCAGTACTTTGCAAGACGCAGATTTCTAATGTAAGTGTTAGAGTGAAACCCTAACAATTTGGTTCGATAATTCGCCATAGCAATATGCCCAATACAGCAAAACTATAAAATCATTCAATATGGCAATGGCGGAGGGGGTGGAATAAAAAACAAAATTTTACCTCCGTGGATTTTCGAAAGTAGGGATGATGTCCATACATTGCTAGGTGCGATTGCACTTGGGCTCGATGTCGTATCGAGTAATTCTCACCGAGACAAAGGTTACATGGACAGCTACGTCTTCTGTCCCGTCGTCTTTCCGCCATGGCCTCTTCTCGCGCGTCTAACTTGGCGTCTCGTGCCATCTGCCTGACAATATCGTTCAACGGTAAACGACCATCGACATCCATGGCGCAGAATCCGAAGAAACAATCTATTAGGGCTAATTGTCACTGCGAGGTTTAGGAGGCTGAATGGACGACGACACGGAATTAAGTGAAGTTGCTACTGCTGCGGCCGAGCGTACACAAAAGGTCTACAAGTTGAACTCCGGGTCTCTCATCCAGCTGGAGGGCCATAAGTCATCCGATGGGGCGAAGTGTTTTTTTTCATTGGTCTACAATGAATGTGGATATCATTCGTGACGTTATCTGCATCAATGTTGTCACCAAGTGAATGTAAATATACTCATGTTGAAGGCCGGCAACCGTTGATCGCTCTCTCTTTCTCAGTAGTTGTTCACCGTAGACCACGCGTAGGTGATGCAGCTGCGCGACTCTTCAGCTTAGGCATCGCCGCCAAAGCAACGCTATCTGAACTTGGCCCTGCCTGCATGCAAAACATATATTAAATGCGTCGTCTTCGTTGCAACGACGGAAGCAATATCATATTCGCGGCGACAACCTTGAATCCTAAAAGATCATCGACACGAACAGACAACACATTCTCAGAATCATGTACCGATTTATAAATCAAACTGGCACCTAAATCCTCGTATCTTGATTCAGGTCGTCACGGTATTGGTCAAAAATTTAACTGTCAAAAACACGTTGTTTAATCTTGACAAATGTCACAGATATTGCAAGGAATGGAATAAATAAAACACTTTACCGTAACACACGTCTCGTATTCTATTCCATCATCTGCGCACCGAGTCCGTTTGTCCTTTTCTACGATGACCTAATACCATGCACGTACCACAATCTCTTTCCACTCTGTGCTATGCACCTATTTTTTTTTGAACCGCCCCCTTCAGATTTGTAGATATGAATCTTAAGTAGCCGCCATGGAGCCGGGTCGAACGCCATATAGCCCTACCTCATCCTCTGGTAGTAGTTCAGAGCTCTCCTTCTTGAGTTCTAGTTGTGCACAACAATCTTGGGATTCTTTAGCAGATGTAGCATCACACAGCGAGTCGTCTCCAGATTTGGTGGTACCTCCAGGTTGCACAATGACTTCGTACCTTGGAGTGGGGCGACCGGGGCTATTCCCTGCTCAATTGCCTCCGGAGGAGCATGACGGTGCTCGTCCATCCACAAACAGCGCTGAGCAAGTAAGTGTTTCCTCTCTAGTCTGATTACATCTTGGCGGTAATGTATTCACCTTTTTTAACGCGACTCCCGGACCTCTTGCTGTAATGGTCTGCTTCAACACTTTCAATGCGCCGGACAAGCGCCGTACACACATCGTGCCATACCAACACCCGGTAGGCCGAGTCCCCTCACTTTCTGGAACAGCTCTGGAATGGGACCGAGCATGCCTCAAAGCTCTGCAGGTGGATGCTTCACTGCTGCTGCTGCTATGGTAGAAGGTATGGGGCCAGTGCTCAACAATTCCAGCAGGAGACCCCCTGTAGGCGGCAACAGTCCCGATGCACCACAAGGGGCGCCAGTCACTTCAACGGATGAAGTAGAGCGGCGCCTTGCCAACTGTAAGCGAGCAGTTAAGGCCTTGCAGTACAAGCGGCCCTACATGAGGGAATTGCGGAACGCACACGCCGAGCAGAGGGATCCAATCGTCGAAATCCCAGTTTCACATGAAGGTAAGATTTTGGGCATGAAAACACCTTGGTACTGTGCCGCCTGACTCTGTGCACGTCAAACTTTAATTATAAAATTAGAAGTTATAAACCAAAGATGGAGTGTTGGAATGCTCAAATAGAATTGATAGCGTCAAAGTTGAGTAGGCAGATTAAATATACAAACCCACTATCCATTGCGTATCTCGGTAAGTTCTTGCGCAATGCATTGAAGATGGATAGGAAGCAGTGGAAGAAACATTTTATCGAATTTGGTGCACAGCATTGTCGGTGTCTTGATGAAGCTTTCATAGAATGGTCGAAATATTGGGTATCAACCGCAGGGAAAGAGGAATCCGCCCAGATGACGGAGAAGCGGTCTCGTGGACGAGCCACGGATTCTAACTGCACAGCAACAGCCGCCATGGAGTCAGACCCCTCACAAGTATGTTTTCCTTCATTTGATGTTGTATTTTGTATCAATTCACATTAAGCGTAGAGACAGCAATCATGTATGTGCCAATGATGATTGACATCTCCTAGAGTTTACGTGAGTGAAGCTCTACATGACAACCGCCGTGAACCCTGCCCATTTGAAAACCATTGGCCCCGGTTTATATTACATTTTTTGCACTCAGTTTAGTACACATACTAAGCAGTGTGGTTGTAGGAGCGTTAGGGTCCAGGGAAGCGTACATAATCTTTCTCTATGAATTTATCTTATCACACATTTCCCACGTGTGACACTCCAATCTTATTCGCACAAACTCTCTACCATCCTCTATTCTCTACCTCATTTAAACCTTTTTTTTACATCCCATGCATCCCAACTTCCCTTCTTAAAATTTCCCTTTGCTCAGATCCAGAACTGCATTTGGTCAGTGTACAACCGCGGTGTTTTTCTTTTTTTCTTCCATTGTCTTCTTAATGGATTTAGCACGTAGACGTTTCTATGATCAGAGTTCTATGCGGCGTCAATCTGAGGCACACACTTTGCACGAGGGTTATATACATGCATGGCGTACATATCAGAACTATCTAACATCAGAAGCTAATTGTGTTACCCTCGGAGCTGGAATTGGCAGGTCCATAATGGCTTGCAGGCATTTCCCGAGTCCAATGCCCCTCCCAGCGGAATTCAAAGTCACTCCTCTGCCGCGACCGATAGTGAGGACTCTCCACAATTGACACCTTTAACGACTGCATCCGCAAACCGTCCCACTGGGCCTGATGTGGCACCCGTTTACTCTCCCATAAGCTCCTTTTTTCTTTCTACTTTTATACAATCCTCTGCATGTTATCAATTATTAAGGGTACCAGCAATTAACTAGCACTGCACGTATTTGTCAGAGCCCTGCGACGCCTGAGTACACTCGCACTCATGGAGGTCTTTCTTCCCAATCAGCGCCACAGTCACAGTATTCTGGGAGAATAATTGCACTGAAGTCCGCAGTTTCAACCATCGCTTCTCAAGTCACCAACAATGAAGCTTCTCTAAAACAAGTCCTGGATGGACAGAATTTCATGCTCAACTTCTCATGCAATGCTTGAACTCCGACATAAACCAAGGTAAAGATCTGAACATGCCGTCTTCGTTTCAATCCATGCTTGATCAGAATCCTCTCCGGCATGGTACAACGCTCGAGGCAGGGACATCATCGCCGCCGGAGCCCGCGGCGGACGAAAGTCCTATCGCTTCGTCACCAATTGTTCGCGATCAGACCCGCCCAGAAACCTTCGCAGCCGGAGAAGAAAGCGTAGGCAGCCAACATCTCCGTTGGAACGTGTAACGTCCAAACTCACAACAATGCGCCCCGCAGTACCGGTATGCAGCACAGTACACCTGACCCGGTTCACATGAAGACCGTAATCGCAAGAAGTGATCCACCAGTGCGACCGACATCTCCACCGTTGTGGATGTCTGAGTCTACGATATTGATCACCCCAAGTATCGATATTCGCCGACCGGACAACTCGAGGCCACGTTCTCTCAGTGCCATATCAACAGATAGTTCGGACTCCATACGCACACCATCCGGTACTCATGATCCGCTTGAGCCTTTCTTGGACATATACTTTGGGACAGACCGAAGCTGGCGTGAGAGCCGCGACTCTGAGCGAAATCGACGTAGCCCATCCGGAAGCAGTCAAATTCCGCCGCCCACATTCACCGAACATGTGCCTATTAACACACGTCAACACTCATATGTTGATGCTGACGATGCAAATCGCACGGATAGGCGCGAGGAGCAAATCCGTCACGGACTTCTCATCATGCCTCGCATTGTTGAGGATCCCATCGCCTGCAACAAACCAGTTTACATTCTGCATCCGGATTTCCCCGATGTTGCACTACCAGAAACCATGTCGTTTTTCACTTACTATATCAAGCAATTTCAAAGTTGATGAGTGAATAGCGTACCATAAGTCAAGAAAAAGTGATCTTTTCCAAGTTCTCTGTGAGTAAAGAGCGACACTTTCTGAGTGAAAAACGACAGGTCTGCTTGTAGTGTTGTGGTTGCAGAGGGACGATCAGGAGGCAGCTGGAAATCCAAGACACAGAAATTAGGCCACCTTTGTAAGAAAGGTGAACAGATGGTGCAGGTCCATAGTATCAAACAATCGAATTGCAGATTGTTACATATAGAGGATAGACAGAAATTCTCAACTTTAGACGAAGCTGTTGTAAAGAAGACAGGGTCTAATGTGTTTGTGAAATGGACTACACGTTATCTAGTGCAAATCACTAGCCCATAGTCAGTCTACTTATATTAAAAAAATGTATTGACTCAATTCTCCATATTTCTAGCTTAATTGCATTATCGAAAGTCTAATAAAGGACGTTTTTGCAATCCCAACTCTACATGCTCCGTCACCCTGAACCATAAAAATGAAATAACCTTGTCTTGGTTTTGTTGAGCTATTTTTGGCATTCCAGATATTCCACGTGGACTCACGGATTAGAGAATGAACAATCGCGGTCGGTGTATTATTAAATGCAGCGTGGATATATAGAATCAAGTATATGGACCGGTGCATGAATAGTCTCCACGGATATACACCTGGAATAAGGGTATAAGCACTGGCTGAGGGTATGAGATCAAGGTCTTGAAGAGACCGTGGACATCAAAGCTGAAACCGCGGACATGAAGCAATACAGGTCCTCAATCACCAAAAACTCCAAAACAGGGTATGTTCACTTGACCGGGCCTATACCCACCACTATCGGACGTCATCCGTTCCTAAACAGTGTATTATCTGATCAGATACCCGAGGTCATCAACCCCAGTCTCAATGCACCAAAGTTACGAATTGCGAATTCACCCCAATCAATGACCGTAATTACGGATAGGATGACATCTGCTAAACAAACGGTCATCCATCAAAGTCTTTACCATATGGTACAACAGTTTATCCAAGGATAACAAAGTTGGCCCCACATGGACCACGTGGGACAGATTCAGGAAATTATTTGTCGCAGTGGGTCCCAGGATCGAATCGCTGAGAAAACTGAAGCGCTCCCGCAATAGAAATTCTTAGTGCACTATTACACCAAACTAGAAAAGTGAACACCGAAGCAATGAACGGGGAGTACCGGCATTTAGTTACGACCTAGCCGGTTGAAATTAAGAATTGCCGAATTGATTTCAAAATCTTAGGAAAATATCCGATCATTTCAAGGGAAAATTGGAGAATATTCTCCATTTTCTAAAGGCTTAGCCAAATTTTTTTTCCAAAATCCGGTTGGTTTCTAAAAGTGTAGGATAATATCCGGTTAAGCCAAAAAACTCCCCGGACTGTGCACCGAAGCTAAACCAAATCAGTTCACCACAATTCGGTGTACGTTTTGGTGTATGTACACACTGTTTCCACTAGTGCTGACTCTTAACTCAATCAATTTTAATTTTTTCTGATGTCTCTTTTACTCTCGACTGTCCATTTTTCTTCCTGAAATTAGTTTCATTTCTGGATTCATTACCTCACGTTCACATTGGTTTATCCTATAAACTACTTCCATTTGTTTTTTTAATTCTTAATTTCCTAAAGTTCACACTGTTTGTGATTACTTACTCTAACAACATTCATACAGAGGGTTTGTTTTCTTCCATTCGGATCCATGTCTTCTTTCCCTTTGTTTTCGTCACATGACCCATCCTTTTTAGAGGAAATCCTTTAAATCTATAAAATGAATTTCTTCAGCCTTCAAGGACAATAGTATCCAGGCGATGTCTCTCCTCCGTTTCTTCTGTGATCTATCTCCTTTCTCACTAATCTATCACTAGTAGAAACTGGGTTCCAGTACACCGAGAAATTACACCTAAAAACCTCCTCGGTGTAATGTCCAAAGCAGTCCCCTTCTCTGATTGGAGCATTCTCACTTTCGGTGTAACTAATGAAATCAAGAATCTCTGGGAGACTAAAATTGCTCTCTACAGTTCCTCTCATACTGTGGACCAATGGGAACAATATATTTTAAAAGACATTTCGTGAGTGCTACAGTTTCTCCCAGTTGGTAAGTGTGACAATGTGGGCTATTACTTTCCAACGGCTGACATTGTAATAAAAGTCGTTAACTTCCTGTGTCATCCTCAACGATCAATTTTTTGTCCCTCTTTTCATCCGCAGAGACCGATGAAAGCTAGATTCAGTTCTCCAGGGTAAGTTTTGTTTCCAATTCCAATACCCAGGGTTGTTCAGCCAGTCATCCGCGGGTATCAATCATGGAGCTAGCTACAACAAATGTTATGGTATTTCAATTCATTATTTAGTCTTAAACGAAGTGTCCTGTCCGACACCTAAGACAGAGACATAAGAGTCTTTGACAATAAAACCGCAAGAGTATTTAAGATCGGAGTCTGGGACATATGATCGGTGATGAGTGGTTTGAAAAAAAAACGGATTCAATTGCATATCATGCATCATAAGGCCTCCTTCTATTCACAACATCAAACATTTCTTACTCTGAGATGCTACCATACTACTGCAGTCGAGTAATCAGATCCACAGCAACAGAGAGTGACACTATCTGAGCATCAATATCTCCACAGGTACTACGATACTTGACTCGTTCTGCTGCGACTTCAGCTTCGAACTTCCCCACTACAACTGCCTGGCGCCTGAACTTGAAATCCCAAGCTGCACGGCGACATCTGCTGCCCTCAACATTATCAGCCAAAGACTGAACAAGATTTTTGCAAATGGTGGTGAAAGTACGCTTCGCTAGTTTCTGGTCTGCTGTTCTCGGATTTGCTTCATCAGCTCGTGCTGCCATCAGAACACCTCGCGCGCGTGCATGTTCTTCTGAAACACGGTCATGGCTGTCGCTTTTCTCACGGAGCTTTCGTTCCAAGAATTTGAGGCGGTCCTTCTCGTCCTCAAGGCGGCGCTGAGCCCTGGCGACTCCTGCAAATTTGTCATGACGAGATTGGCGCAGGGTCATCATTTTTGACTCTAACACTTCCAACAACGCAGGGCGCACTACAGAGAATCCGGAAACAACTGCTGCGAAGACACCGGGGAAACCTTCGTCGTCGATGTTGATTTTTTTTCCAACACGGGTGCTACTTTCGGGGACTGCAGTCTGTGAGGTTTCCTCGACGGCCTTCCCTTTCCCTGCAATGGAGTCCTCTGCCAAGACGGGGCGTGGTATTTCCACAGTGCCGGCCACCGCCGCTTCAATAACGTCAAAGCCGAATACGGTATGGAATTCGGCCCTTGCTGCGATCTGCTCCTTCTTCATCTCAGACACCTTTCAAAAAAAAGATAAAACGAAAAGTTAAAGATACATCGAACAAGGAGAGTATGAGGTGGAATCTCAGATGTTGTACATGAATCAAACTTCGTTGGACTCTCAGAAATCGTAATTGGAACTAATAGATCTCATTCAGTACCCGAACAATGCATCAAATGCTCCCAAAATTAATGCTGGCAAAAATATAACATACTCTACTGCATGTAAATCTTACATGCAAACTGACTGAAATTTGAAGTATAAGCAACAACTGCAAGGCAAGTAACGTACCTTAAACTCTGGGAGTGGCTACACTTTTCTCAAAGCAGGGAGGGGTTTAGAGAGATCTTCATACGCGGGTAGAATTCTCGGAATGCCGCTGCGGCTTTGGTGGGGGTGCGTTGATTTATATGCAAACTCCGCCCAATTGATGTCCAAATCTGCCGCCTCTGCCATCAAGCTCGTGCAAAGCTGTAAGGAAGAACGTTGGATATGGGCCAAGGGGTCTAAAGAACTCGGATAAACAATTCTCTTGCATACTCTTCGTACTGAGGGTTCCTGTGGTTGTCGAAAGCGAACCCATTCTGTGCCTTCGGCCCCCAAAATCTTGCCATGGCTTCGCGGCTTGGAAGCAGTGCTGGCGGAGATACGGTGGGAATCAACCCTTTGTTACAGAGCCTCATGTAAGTCACAAACCATGGAATAGAACATGGCTCGGGCTTCTGCATTCCGGTACTCCAAATTACCGACGCCATCGTACCTGTGAGGGAGAAAATTACATTGAATTCAGTATGTTAAGGAAACATCAAAGAAGACGATCAACACAATGGTTCAGTACAATACCTCTGGGGATTCGCTCGACGTTGGGATGAGGAGGAAAGATCTCGCGCTGCATAATGGACTTAGGATGATCAAAACTGAACGCTGCGTGTTGGAGAGCAGTGACTTCAATACCCAAAAAAAAAATGCACTCGGTCTGAGCCTAGAAGGAGAAGATATGGCCAGTTCTTCTTAATGCAAGCCTTGGAGATCGGATTCTGGGGTTCCACCTTGTCCAATCAGGGTGAGTTGCGCCACCCTTTGATCACAGCAAGTTGTCATTTCAGAGTGGAATTAACAAAGACGGATGGGACAATCGTGAAAGTAGCCCACCTTCAGAATTCATGTAGCCAAGATGTCCAGTGAGGTTTAGCCAATGCTTTGATGAAGACGGGATACTCTCCAAGTGGGCTGTGACATGTACGCTAACTCGGCAAGTCAGTTCACTGAAATCGATGGGATTTCAGACCCATGCAATACCAGCACTCATCTCTGAAGATCCAGTGGTGGCGGTGATGATCACAGTACGTACTTGAAATCACTTTGCATGTGCACAATGTGGAATGAAGGCACAATAACCGGTGTGCCAATCAGGTTTTGTCCGGTTCAGGGTATGGAGTCCGGATATCAGGTTCCATGACCACCCCACATGGTACTTACCCGGTGGGAGCCGAAATCCGCTGTTCTCTTAAATATCCGGAGTGCATATGAACTTCAGTATGTCGCATATATAGTACAGAGGTGAATGGCAGCACGCCTAAGCTGTTGCTCTTTGTTGTAGAAGTAAAGTGGCCAATGGAGGCTGCGAATTGTGGATTCCCACATGAAATCTGGGGGACCGTCTGGCATTTGATGTAGTTTTCGCAGCTTCCATGCGCATCACTATAAACACTCCATTGGTCAGTGCCAAATTGACAGATACTCAACAAGCATCTCGAGGTGTAGAAGTGATGAAAAAAAAATTCGAACCTCTCTGCAGTGTAAGCAAGCAGTGATGCATTTTGTCAATAACAGGAAACGGGGATCTCGGCCATGATTTAAATACCTGACTCGAAGCTTGTTACATTGAAGACACACTGAAGCGCCTGCGAGAAATCCAAGACGGGATCGTATACCATATAACTGAGTTGTAAAAATGAAGCCCCCAATTTTATGAGGAAAATGTCAGAGCGACAATCTGCCTTCGCCGATGCTAATATGAGTACAGATTTCTACAAAATTGCAGTGTTGGGTTCATGTTAAGCAAGACTGCATAACGAGACTCTAGAGATATGGATTATTTGGAGCGCATAAAACATTCAAGCTCTTTAAGAAATACGTGATTATCAAGGATATTAGATAGCTGTTAACCACTAGAGGGTATACCATACATGATTACAGATTCCATCACAATGATCCTGTAAAAAACCTTCCTACCGTGACTGAATCTCAGCCACACTTGTGTTACGCTGCTAGGTAATGAAAGAAAATTCGTAATTAACGATAAACAGTTCACTAACCTGATCAGTTTCTTGAAAAACGAAAATTGATGTAATTAGCAGACAACGTTGCAGCGGATAAATGTCTCTGATTGGAGGGGAATGGTGTGCATGGACATTACAACAGCTTCAAACCACGCTTCAAAACCTGCCAATATCCAAACCGTGTCTCCCTCCTTTGGTTTGGGGTCTACCGAAAATGTCCATGGCTAACATCTTACTACCATCACGGTGCTTGTATGATGCCCACCTCTAATTGCCGGTACCCTACACACCTACGTTATTGTAATGGACATTAATTCATGTGTGCATAAAGTCAAATTCCGATTGAAGACGCTGTCTAGCCCCCACAGAACGAATAATCGGCAAAAGCATTGAATCAGAGAATACAATTATGATTGGAAATTAATCTAGCGGTGACTTCTCCATAAACATTTAAAAACAAAGTTCTCTGTGACAGCCTTTGTAGCGAAAGATCCCAACAATGCAATTTTATATCAGTAGTACTTGTTGGAAAATACAGAATTCAGATTGTACACAGTGAATTTGAGCAAGTGTAAAAATTCTCTTACCTTGGGAATGGACATGACTACTCGACGTATTGGATCTCCATCTCGTCTACCCACTGTGTATCGTCAAGGTGTGCATCGTCATCCGGTTGTTCCTCCTCAAGTACGAAGGCGTGAAATTCTTCCATTGGTATAACGTCGTCCGGTTCCAGAGTCGTTTCTGCTCTGGCTGAACTGGTTCCTGCATGGAGCCCCGTCGACCTGCTGCTTAGTGTTGGTATCGTGGAACCAGCTACCCCAAACATATGGACCTCACGGTCCCCGTGGATCGGCCTGCTGCAAGGTTCATGCCTACACACTACTTTCCAGGTGGGATCAACCGCGTCACCTACAAAAAATACTTGTGATACATTAGAGGGATATACAAATGGGTTGTCCTTATCTCGAGCCTCTCTACAGCCATACTGGACAGTCCAGAAACCGTAGGAGTCCTTTTTGATCACACGCCGTCCTTGGTTAGCAGATTTAATCCAGGATTTCTCCATCAAAACGCAGTTCAGGCCCAGATATGTGACCAAGATAATATTTTTCAGAATTCCAACGTCATTGTGTGCACTGGTTGGTGAAGGGGGGATGGCCGCGATTCTAGAATCGAATGCCACCGTGTTTGGAGTGACTTCGTCATCACAGGTATAATGACACCCGTATGCCCACATAGCATTGAAACTCAATACATGCTCCGACGGTAGACAATGTAGAGATTCCAACTCAGTAGGAACCAGAAAATCTGCTTCTTTTAATTCTCTGACATGTTCGTTAAGCCATGCTCCAAATTTTGGAAAAGGAGTGGCTAGGTGCTCTGCATACTGTATTGGACGGTTCACACGTCGGCCCAGCGAAATGACGTAGTTGCTCCGGGCTGATTTAAAGTCCTGTCGCTGCACTTCCCATTCCCTACATCCACTTTGGTTTACCGTAGTTCAACATGCATGCAATGACGAATGGCATATTGTGAAAGAGGTATGGGGTGTGTAATCACAAGAGCATTCTGACTGATGAGTAAAAACAAAACAATAATTGTGAAATGTCTCACCGCAGCAGCTCCTCTGTGTGAATTGAATGCTTGATGATGTAGTCATGAGCAAATTCCAACTCTCTCTGGCTTTGTCTCTTGTTCAAGGATTTCCCAAGCAGACATTCTCTAGCGTCTCTAAGCTCATCTTCAGGGTCCCAAACCCGGCTCTTGCTATGTTCATAGAGTGAGAAATATTCTGTGCAGAAGCCCAAACTCTCGTCGATCATGTACCCACTCGCCATACCTGCCTGAGGTTTGGACTTGTTGCGTACGTACTTCGTTAGTACGCCTAAGTATCTTTCAACAGAATAGCACCACCTCGAATGGACTGGGCCGCATACGTCAATCTCATCAACTAAATGGATTATGAGGTGCGTCATAATGTCAAAAAATCCAGGAGGGAAATTCAGCTCCAACAAACATAGCATTTCTGCAGCAGAAGTGCGCATACTATGAATTTCAGAGCGACGAATTACCTTAGCGCATATGCGATGGAATAGATTTCCGAGACGGATAATTGTCTCTCTTACACCGCTCGACAAACTACTGCGAATCGCAGCTGGAAGTAGCTGCTGTAAGAGTACATGATGGTCATGTGATTTCAGGCCATTAAGCCTTCTCTCACCAATGTGCTTAATGGCCTGAATCTTGTGAGCCATACTTGTGTGTCATGGGATTTCAGGCCATTAAGCCTTCTCTCACCAAGGTACTATTGTACCCACTTGGCACACGAGTATGGCTCACAAGATTCACGAATTGAGTCTTCTCAGCTTCTGAAAAAACATACGGTGATTTTGGTTTCACATAATTCCCAGACCTTCCTAGTTGTAAATGCAAATGATGCATTTTATCTGCCTCCATCATGTCCCGACGTGTATCTAGACTGTCCTTCTCACCAAATAAGTGCTTGAGAACATTATCAGAGACATTCCGCTCTATGTGCATAACATCTAGAGTGTTACGGATGGGCAAGTCCTGGAGAAAAAAAAAGACATCTCAGTACACCTCCCAGAAATCTAAGCATGATAAAGAAATACTGAATGGAAGGTCTAAAGGTCCACAGACTTGAGCCTCCCTGCACGATATTCATTTGTAGTGAGAAACAGTCAAATGATCACACAGTGATACTGAAAGCACGTAGGACTGATAGAGCTGCCGAGACAATAATTCCCCACAGACTGAAAACGATTAGAATGCCCCCGGGAGAGTAGTCTAACATGAATGAGCCATCCTGTGGCAAAAGGGAGCGAGCAAATTATAACATACTGGCAAGCAGAAGTCAATATTAGTTCCCATTATTCTGTCCCAGGTCCGTTGTTAACAATTTCGGGGACTGCAAGAGTATTCACACTTCCCTATAGCGACAGTTCTTGCATTGGCCTATACTGCCCCGAGAACTTTGGCGACCACAAAAAAAATTATGTATACTGTAAGATACATCTGTAACTGATAAACCAACAAGGAGGAAGTACTATGCTAAGACTTGTACAGGAAACGGCGTCAGATCCCACCCGGTTACAACATAATCAGACATAAACAGATGACCACGAAGGTGGATTAGCTCTACGCCATAGCTGTGATTTAATAAACTTGCTGGACACACCCAGGGAGACAATTCAGTCGATAGCATGACCATTCCTGAAACCAATCTCATCAGTAACATCTAAGCGATTGACAGTATGTAGGAAACTGAATGGAAGGGTTCAGACGAAGAGAATTGTGATTACAAAGTCTCACCTTCCAATAAGGAAGATCATAAAGCGCAGATACTCTCTTGATGCCGAATATACGAGCAGGGTCGGAGCTTGCTGGACCGGCTCCAATGTGGACCCAACTCTCCCTTAACCGCCCGTATCTCAAGATGCTCTCAGATGACATTTTCGGTGGAGGATCACGACTCTCAGACACCCCCCCCAAATTCAGGTCTGCCATGTCTCCACCCATGATCATGAGGCAAGTATCGCCTGTACTGGTCGTCATAGACATTTTTACGCAACGCACGAGAACGTCTCGAGATTGTGTTTTCACCACATACTGGGCAACCTCGGTACCCTTTAGTCACACACCCTGCGACAACCCCGTATGCTAGAAAATCATGCATCGTCCACATCAAAATGGCCTTCATATTGAAACGAGGAACACCTTGATATAGCGATGCGTCATCTGTTGGTACTCCTTCATGCCACAACACCTTCTATTCTTCGAGTAGTGGCTGGAGATAGACATCAAAGTTATCTCCAGTCACAGACCTCTTGCCCGGGATAATAAGACTAAGCATTATGAAATGCTTCTTTGTTGTCATCCATGGTGGCAAATTCTAATTCATTATCAATACAGGCCAAGTACTCCATGTGGAACGCTTGATTGAAAATGGATTAACTCCATCGGTTTCGAATCCCAATCGCAAATTGCGGTGTTCAAATGCGGGGGAGGCTTGTACGTGAGCGGAGAGCGCAGAGTGGAGATTTGGAGAGCGGAGAGCACAGAATAGAGGACAGAACCTAAAAATAGCACTTTTTTTACTAAAAATAAAATATAAAATTAGAAGATTCGAATATTCTCTGTATAATTTTGCAAAGTTACTAATTTTAGTAATTTAATTGACCCTATAACCGTAGACTAATCACAGTATTTTCATTGAATTTGTAGTTCGTTTTCTCATTTCTTGGTGATTAATTTTTTGACGTGCACCAATTACTATGCTCCAGCTCCTTCTAACTAGTTCAGGCATACATTAATTCCCCTTATCCCCTCACATTTATATGCAAATTACTGCTTAAAAATATCATTGGTATTGAAGCTCTTAAGAGGGATCAAGTAACATTTAATTCCGTAACATTTTCTTAACATTACTAGAATTCATCCGCCATAGTCTACATGCCTTTCAACTTTTTAATTTTTTTAATTTTTTATATTAACTTCCTTTATTCTATCTATCTTGTTAAAAGGGTCAAAAGAGTCCTTTCCTTTAATTCTCTTTCATTTTATTTTCTCTTTCATTTTCTTAATCTCCTTCATATTATTTTCAACCTTAATATTTATTATTGCTTTTGCTTATTTTTATTTTTTTAATTTCATTTTTTATAAATGTTTTTTATTTATTTTTTTTTATTTTTATTTTTATTTTTTTCATTATTTCATTATTTATTTATTTTTTCTTTCATAATTTTTTTTTTTGATTTTTTTAATTTTTTTTTTTTTTTTTTTTTTAAAAATTTTTAAATGCTAAGTGACTTCTGCTCAACCCTCATCATTTTCCATTCAGTTTAGAAGGATGACAACTTTCAAATGAACGAAAAGCCGATTTTCGAGGGCGCCAAGCATCTTCTTCAATGATATTTAAGATAGGATTCTGGAATGTCTCTTCCTCTTTTCTGTTGGTGTTTTGTGAAGCTCTTTTCCGTGGTGCGAGACAGCGGTTATGGAAGACGTCAGAGATATTGTTGTTTCACTCGCTAACGATGTTTGCCCATTTCAACCATATGTTGAGGTGGACGACGAAGAAGATGTGATGGCCAACAGCCAAGGGCGTCCTTTGACAACGGATGTAGATGTACAATCGGATGTAAGAACTGACCCTCCACGTTCAGAAAATTTGGATGATATCATAGTGCCGGAAGAGGACGCAGATGTGCCTTTGCAACCTCATGCATACTCCAAGGTTGGAAAGATCCCAAGGGGTACCTATTCCAGGGAATCAGTGAATCGGAGGCGGGAAGGTGGGCCATTGCTGAAACGTTCATACCAAGGACACTTGCCAAGTGTGGGAACGAAGGTGAACGCAAATGTAGTTTGTCCTGCAGTACAGTCAGAGGTTCGCAGCCCTGCTGATAGTGTAGTGGGCAACCCTAAACGTGTTAGGTTCGAAGATTAGGACATCTAATAACAAGTATATGTTTGCAATAATAAAGGGTACATGTCAGGGGATACGAGGTATATAGTGCACTTGTTCAAGATAGAATGTATTGAAATAGAATGCAATCAATGTGAACGACAAAGCCTTTATAATGAAAAAGTCAATACAGCTTCTGTATTGCTGACTTAGTACATGGGATATTACTAAAATCATTCACTACATGATCAATGGCCAATGTGGAAATGGCAGTTCTAAAGTAGGAGGGCTACCTACTTCTTCGCCAAGGGGTGACCCAAGATTCCACTCTCTAGGAGTAGCTTGACCTCGTTGAAGCTAAACGTAGGCGCATGGATAAAAAGCTCGGCTTCGGGATCACGGTTGCAGACCTTCAAGAGTATGTAATACATGTGCTTACAATACGTGAACTGAGTTTTGCCACGGACCGTAGTCATCGTCTTCTTTTTTGCTGGGCAAGTGCAACCAGGGTAAGAACTGATGGTAATCTAGTACCGCGTGATGTGCGGAGCAGCGCCCGAGTCCAGCCCTATGATGCAACCATGGCCCAGCTGAGGTATCATCGTGACAGAACGGAGGCGCGCTTTGAGGGACTCGGAGAAGCCCATGGAGAGTCGCTGCGCTGGATTGGGACGAATGGCAGTGCGCTTCACCATCTTGCCGTCTCTCTTGCCTGGATAGCGGTCAGCGTCTGTAGGAACTGGCACCGAGCTGAGATTTGCAGGGGGCGGGGCAGAGGAGAAGAGGCGTCTTGGGGAGACTGGCTTCTTTGGCGGAAGTTGAAAGTCTGCTGCATCGACGGCAAGAATCTCAGTGAGTTTTAGGTTAGTACCTAGAATCACTGGCCAGACCTCTCGAATGGAGGGCACTTCCTGGTCTTTTGAGTAGTGTGCTACCCATTTGCGCTTAGTGCCTTTCAGGCAGCGCTCAATATCATTGGAGTAGAAGAAGAACTTTGTCCTCTCAACTGTGTTCCTGCGATCGTTAGTCCAAAGCCCAGTATAGGTCGGTGCAGCAGTGCAATTGGGCCCTCTGACAATTCTTTCAGTGCACTTCTTTTTTGTTACAGCTCTTTCGGCCCAGCAACACTTCGCAAAAGCTTTTGGGAACTGTGCTCTTGGAAAGGTGGAAGCACTTCCGGGAGAATGGACATTGAGGTTGGAGGAGAGAGTGACACCTCATCATACTTTCATGAAGTGGGAGAATGATAACTCAAGGTAACTTCTACTTGGATGAAGTAACATTCCGGGAGAATGGACATTCGCTGAGATTTCTCTACTGTGACTCCCACTAATAAAGTAGAACTAATATGGAAAAGAAGCAAACCGACATGGATGCTTCAATTCGTAATGCACGAATAGCTCTCCAACATTTACTGGTCGCGAAAATAAAAGAAATTGAACACTTACATATAAGTTGTTACTTGCAAAATTGCAATAGCAGTGATGTCATGTTCCCATATTATCGAACACGCCAGTTCTATTTTTCCCAGATTCCAGACCTAATTCAAATATTACAGCATGAGATGTAGCAAAATTTGAACGTCCAATTTAAAATTCATACCGTAAGTGGAATCAGCGGGGTTCTCTAACAAGATTTCTTCAACGTAAGAAATGTAGTGATAAGGTGTTAAATGGTTACACAATGTTGCAAAAGTAACAACAGTAGCAGACAAAATAGAACTTACCTCAATATCATTTTAAGTGGTGCCACTGACTAATTGTCCTCCATGATTCATAAACTGCAGCAATAGACATCAAAAATTAGAATAGATCTCCTTAATGCTTTGAATATAAACACAAACATTGGAAGCACATAAAAATAAATAAAAAGGTAGCTCACTTCAAGGTACTTGCAGGGTGCCCGAAAGGGTGACTCGGACAAAAATCATCGGGCAGCCTTCGAACGTCACCACAGAGATTCGAACCCGCGACGTCCAGACTCGCAAAAGAGTGCTCTACACAGTTAATAGCTATGTAACCTCGACACTACCTTTTGGAGCGCACACCCGATCACTTCGTTCATATCGAGGTGGGCAGAGGGAATATACTATAAAATGCACAAGTGGCGGTAGTCATGCCCCGGGGAAGGAGGGGCTCCCAAGAGGCTTTCGGTGCCGAATGCCACCCTAGTGGTCACTGTCAATGTGGGGGCTGGGGGGCATTCGGTGCCGAAAGCCCCCCATGAGGAGGGTGGCAGATGTGGGGGGAGGGGGTTTGAAGGAGATGTGGGTGGTGCCGACACCATGGTTCCGAGGGCAGAGGTGCAGGCTGAGGGGCATTCGGTGCCGAAAGCTCCCCATGAGGAGGGTGGCAGATGTGGGGGGAGGGGGTTTGAAGGAGATAGTGGGTGGTGCCGACACCATGGTTCCGAGGGCAGAGGTGCAGGCTGAGGGGCATTCGGTGCTGAAAGCCCCCCATGAGGAGGGTGGCAGATGTGGGGGGAGGCGGTTTGTAGGAGATGGTGGGTGGTGCCACCACCATGGTTCCGGAGGCAGAGGTGCAGGCTGAGGTGGTGGAATTCCTCACCTTGTTCACGACAATCTTACTGATTTCTGCCCCCAGAATTTAAGGAACCCTAAACCTCGACCGCTGGTTGAACAAAGGAGCATTCTGGGTAGGGCTATAGTACCTTCAAACTTTGTAGTGAATACTAGATGCATTCATTCTTTGTCCCTTACCAATCTTCACCTCAACAACTTTACCTTTCTGTTGCAGATGGAAAAAGCTGTTACCCGGCCCGACGCTTATGTGGAGAGTTGGCGTATTCTCCTTTGGGAGAAGGCTTTCCCCTCATTTCTTGGTACCTGCGCTGATAAGGCTTTCGATAAGAAGTTTGATTTTTCCAAATTTCTGGGAGCCGCAGATGTTGTCAAGCGTGGGACATACCGGTATGAAAATTATGAATTACGTCTTCGTATTCCACTTGCTTTTTCCTTTTATACAATGTTAATAGAATGATTTTGATCTATGGCAGTTCAACTTCATTAGGTACTTCAAGAGAGAGCTGCTATCAAAAGGTGCAATTGCCCTTGAGAAGCTGCCCAAGTACTTTGCAGCGTGGATTCAGAAAGGCTCTGACCAGTGAATCTATACTCCTCAGCAGTTGAAGAGGTTGAAATTTCAACACCTTGAAGCTGTTTGTTGGTATCTGGATTGCATTCGTTCATTCGCTATTGAGTCAGAAGCGGAACTGAAATCTAAACTTGATGGAAGATCGGCGGTTATCGAGGATTCAGGGGACGGTTCAGATGAGGCCAAAGGTCTGCAGGATCAATCATCGGCACTTCAACCGAAGAGAGGGAGAGCGCGGCGACTGCGCACTCTGGGTTTGAAGTCCCAGGCCTCACAGGATAGTGGTGCGAAGTCTTCCGCACCAGGGAAAGAGACACCCAACGCTTCTCCAACTACAGACGTCCCAAAGCCATCTTTGACCACTGCAAATGCGCCTTCATCCATTAGTGCTTCCGAGATCACCAGAAGTCTCATTGAGCAGAGGAAGGCCAAACACTTTCCTCAAACAGCTTTCCACACATGTTTCCGTCTTCAACTCATTTGTGGATTCGATGTTCCGGCGAAGGAAGGGTGGCGACCCGGAATGGATCAAAGTTCAAGACTTCATTCTCAAGGTATGTTTCGTTCTCACAAGTTTTGCTTGACTACTGACTATTCGGTTCTGGATTCGCGTCTACGTTCGTGGTGGCAGTAATTTCTCCTTCCAGACGAAGAAATCCCAATTGATACATGGGATCCTCAACCTTACCCAGAGTGATGCCATTTTTAACAGGACCGATGCGGAGTCGCAACAAATGAATGGGGACATTCCGTGGAGAGGGCGAAGGGAGAAAACCCATGAGATGATACAAAGCATAATTGGAGAGCTTACGAAGCCTGGCGACATAGTCCTCGATTAGGATGCAGGAACAGGTAACCATTCATTACATGTGTCTGCTTGATTATTCCTCTCATTTTTCCCACAGTTTCTCACTTCTTTGTTACTCTCTGAGTTTTAGGGGCCTCCATCAAGGCTTGCCAGGCTATTGGTCGTCACATTATAGCTTTTGAGGATGACGTCCGAAGCCATATTCAACGCCATTTTCAAACCGTATATGGCTACACCATCCGCCATGGGCCCTCCTAAACATCCTAGACCGGCAGCAACAGAGGAAGCACCGGTGAAGAAATCAAGACCCTCTAAGTGGTGTAAGTCTTACTCTAGATTTTCTATCTTTTGTGCAATTTATCTTAGCATTGCTTCTGTTTGCAACTCTACCTACTCGATCTAACCACTGTCGGTTTTCTGTTGCAGAGTAGTTGCGGCAACACCGCCACGTGAGCCAAGAGCCGTGTCCACTCCATCGTGGCCTCTTCATTCCAGCCCGATTCAGCCTTATATACTTCCGGACTATGCAGAGGACTTAGCACAAGCGCTTCAATCCGGTGCCCTTTGATATGTTCCTAGTTGGCCAAGTACATTTGATCCGAGGGCCCTTGTATTTGTCGATGCAGAGGCTGTAGAAGGAGATTCAGAGTCATCGAGGTTTGAGAGTGGAAGTAGCGATTGTAGCATGTCGTGAGTCTGAAGGAGGCTTTGGTCTATCATTGTTTTCATCTGATTTTATTTGATTTCATTAGAGTTGATTACATAATCTTTCGTCTACTTTATTGCAAGCCACTTAAAGTATTTATGATTCTCATTTCCATTTTATATTCCTCTATGTAAAGGTCTACAACTGCAAGACTTTTTGGCTCTCAATTTTGATGTGTTTAAAGGGAATACCACTTCAGTTATGAAGTTGTTTTCGTTTGCTAATTATATCCAGTACACTAGACAACACTAACGTGAAAAACTGAAATGCTCAAAATATATATTGCGCTGTAATTACTTTCTTTGTCATTCAACAACATCTCACATTTCCATAGCCATGTTACCTATTCTTGGGAGAGATCCAGATACCATCTCTTGGAGAAATTTTCTTTCCTTCCGGCACATCCAAGACCTGATTCCCAATGGCCCAAAGCAATGACCTTAACTGATCTAACTCAAAGCAACTAAGTTCTCCAAGGGACGATGTCTCTAACCTCTCGTTGTAAATTGGATTTGCAAGTGTCCAAGAACTCCTAAAAACATTCCAGTTGATGTTGAATCGATTAACTTCGTACTCGTCCTTTTGACTCCAATGGCGACCCCTGTACGACAAGTAATCCCACCTCGCTAGTCGAAGGCATGCGTATTCAGGACTGCTGTCAATCTCACGCTTCGACAACTTTGACACAGCACGAGCGTTCTCGACGACTTCAAACGTGATTACCGTCGGAGGAGTCCAAGCCTGCGTTGTACCACTACCTATATGATCCCAGGGGTTTGGCCCATCCGCCATCCGCTTGAGCATATCCTGTAAAATCGTTTTACAGGCAACGACCTCAAATGAATCGCCCATACCTTCAAACAAAAGCCTAGCAAGTACAAGGTTAAGTACTACAGATATCATTGAGCTAATTCAACGTCAAGGACGTCTGCTAAGGTTTATATACATTGTTGCTTAACACTTAAGCTAGCAGTGCTCTTATCTAAAGACCGGGAAATCTTCGACAAAGACAAGCAGTCTGACATGGTATACATCTTGGTTTCAGCAACTCCATTATTGTACACGAAATTTGAAATATTCCACGAAGTTTTCAGACCTTTAATTTTACCTTTTGTGAAATTTGTTATTCCTTCAATTATTCATATTATCCTATGCAATATTTACTGTTGTGATCTAAAAACATCATGCTGGAATACTCGTATCTAGATCCAATAAGGGACCAAATCTAAAGGAATGTATGCATGACGTCATCATGACATCAGCCCTAATTTGTATCTTAGAGAACAAACGTAATAAATTCTTACCAGAGATAACCCTGATTTCCACGGTAATATACTCTTTTCCTAAAAAAAGTAACAAAATCATGCCTTATTTTAGTAACTTTCTACGGTTATAGCCTCTACTTTGCTTTCAAAAATTTGGCTAATTGTCGTTTCTGTACTCTCCATTCTGTGCTCTTCGCTCTCCGCTCTACGCTCTCCGCTCTACGCTCTCCGCTCACATACGAACTTTCCCCGTTCAAATGCAAACTCGTTTTGCCATTTCCAATCTATATATTTCCATTGATAAGAATCTACGGCCCCCCTCATGAGGTCGTCTTTGCTGGCATGCCTTGCATGCCAGGTCATGAAACTTGCTTGCAGAGGTGTACTAAACATCCTCTGCAACCTAGGAATTAATGGAAAATGCCTGAGAGTTTTGACAGGTATCTTAGATTTGCCTACCTGTTTGAAACGTTCAGCTTGACAAACTGGACATCGTACCAAGTCTTTGTACTCTTCTCCCTGAAAGAGAATGCAAGTTTTCGGCCCAGGATAGCATGTATTGTATTATAGGCGAGTCCTAGTTGTTTCAATACTTTAGAAGCACGGTATTCATTCGAGGGTAATGAATTCACCTTGGGAAGCATGCTCTTGCTGAGAATAGTGAATACTTCGTTAAATAGCGCATTGGAAGCACCATGTGTGCGTAGGCAGTTAAGTAAGATCAGGGTACCGCCCAACTACGTGAGATTTGATCCTGCAAACAGTGGCGTCCTCGCACTATCCTCCAGAATTTGGTGTTGTGTTAGCGGCTCCTGCTCCATGGCAGCAAGGTCATCGTCCTCCAGAGCCTCTTCAACCGGAACATTGTCTTCTTCGATGTCGGGTCCTAATCTGTCACATTCTCCTGCCTGACGGGCTGATGACTCCTCGCCATATCCATCACCACCGAACTGCTCAGGTAGTACTGGTTCATCATTATCTTCATGGTCATCTGAAATGCCGAGGTTACCAACCAGCCCGTCATACATGTGAAATGTATGTTGGACGAGTCCAACTGTGTCCATTCCCATGTCTAAATCGCCGTCCCCATGATGTGCCATTCCAACGCCCCGTACTCCAAATTCCTCTCTAATGTCTTGCTCCCGTTCTTCATCCGGTTCGTCTAAATCGAATCCCTGCAGAATTCAGTATCGAGGATCCGATCAATTCCAAGAAATTTATCAGTTGGTCAGTACTTGCTCAATTAAAGAGAAACGTCATCGGTTTGGTGTTATTAAATCAAAACAGAAATCGTTTTTACTAAATAGTCAGGTATCTCAGAGAGTGAGGTAGATCTAATCTCCAATTCTAGACCATACACATTCCATACACTAACTGTATATCAAAAAGTGACGACTCTTAGAACAGACAGGAACCGGTGAAGTCTCACATTGTTTCAACCAATACTGTGACATTATCTTACTCCTAAGTATTTTTATGTTCTCTGCATCCACTTACCTCTGTGCGGCCTCTGTGATATGCATGCCGGCCATAAAGTCGCAAGTGATCGCAGACCACTGCCCGAAACCGCAATGCTCGAATTTCTCCAAGACAAATATTGCATGGACATACGCGTTTCACTTCTCTAGTCCAATCAGCACGTAATTCTTCCCTTAACTGTAACTTAGCGTCCCGAGCAGCCCTTCTACGGGCGTCCTGCAGCGGAAGTCTCACATTAGGAGAAAAATCGGGTCACAAAAAGGCCGTGTAAGCGGCACGTGAGAGAAAAAAACAGGCGCTTCCCGCGTACTTTTTGACATGGCATCGGCTGTGCCACCGTGGTGCCAGCAACCGCCACGGGGGCTCGAACCAATGACCTCCGAGCGAGGCGTGTGGAGGGCACAAGCTACAGTGTCGGGCTGACATATCCTGCCCACTTGGGACCAAAGCCCGAGCCAAGGCATTCATGTCTCAACTAATATTCCGAGGACCTTCGTTGTGAGTGCGCCACGCAGTTCTGTGCGGGCAGCAACTCTGGCATCCGTTGCCAGCGGCAGAGGTGCCCAAAGTAGGGAGTTCACCTAGAAAGGGCAGGCTTACACGGCCTTTTCATGACCCCAAATTTCTCCTAATGTGTTGGCATCCATAACTATATGATTAATACAGAGAGACAGGCGATAAAATTCAGCTTGACGGATCACCCCCCACGATACTTCCTCAATTCGAAAACAAAGCTGTCCAAGGCTCCTACTTCCCGAACCAAGAGTCCTCCATGTCGTTGGTAGCACGAATAATCAATAATCCTACATATCACCATACATTGTGCATGAACATTGCGTAAGATACATCTGATGAGTATAAGGAAGCTTAGAGCGAGTTCATGCGAAATGTCATCATATATTAAACAAATGGTAAACTAATACATGATTATCCGCAGAAACAATAATTAACACTCAGGGGGCGTGCTTACAATAGTCCAGCAATTTTCTACCACGGTAGAAATTAAGTAGCATTCTACCGGCTCTCAATACAAGCCAAAGAGCCATCTCAGGTAGTACTCCTAATCTGAGGGGATCAGAAAGAAGGTCGATATGTATTTCTCGCACCTACAGTACAAATCTGGGTCGCAAAATCACAGCCTCGACGTCGCCATCAACCGCTAATTGGAAGCATAGGTGGAGTAGACAGTCAAGAGTGTCGGTGAAAGCAGGGACAGGTAACTTAATTGCGGTGCAGATGATTTGTAGGAGGAGAATATTGGCGCAGAGGTAGAATGCTCTAATGACACGCACAGCCGGTCCGTCGTCGTGTGACCACGCATTCTGTTGTAGCACTTCGACGTCCCTCATCCCCCACGTCAGATCTGACCGTTCGAGTGCTGGCATGCCCTCGCAATCTTCACCCCACACCTCTGGTCCATCTAAGCTCGGCATGTTGTCATACAGATCCTCCAGTATGTTCCAGCACTCCCATTCACAAAGAGGTATGTGTAAAAAATGACTCCCCAACCGGTCATCGCCGACCTCTTCTACAACGCAGGAGTTGAAATCACGGCCGCCCTCATCGTGACTGTCATCGTAATGCTGCGTATGACTTGCTCCAGATAAGTCACCCCGTGCACCAAGACCCAGTCCTTTGCTCACGTCGCTCACTGGAACATGAGTCGAGACTTCGCAATCTGGCTTTGGTGAACTAATCAGAATTCCATCTACAGGGGCCGAGGAGATGGGCGTGCTGAACGCAGGAAGTTCATTTCCATTCACCTCCCCGTCATCACTTGAATCAATCTCTCTCAGGGCCTCCCCCCACTCCCCGAAATTCCATACACTAACAATATTACCGGCGTCATCCTCGACACACAATCCGTAACGTAGAAGGGTTCGAGGACTGCAGCCTTCCATGCAGACGTTACTAACTATCACAAAGCAAAAACACCTGAAACAGACACAGCAACAACTTGACCTGAACAATGTTCACCGCGTAGGACTTCTCTCTATACACTTTCGCAAACTCCCAATTTCATTCCACGCCATAGCACGTAGTTCCCTTGACATCATGCACGTTCCCAGTTTGCTCACATCCTCTGCCACGCGCCCATAATGGCACTATATATGGCTTCCAATTTATTGAGTCAACTTCGAGCCGCCTAATTCCAATTGCGTCGCCGCCTTCTTCAGAGATGGCTTAGCGCTATTTCTTCAAAATAGTGCTAAACCTGATATTTGCAAAGTTTGTCTCCCACCGTCGTAATCTAAGTTAGATCTCCTTGCACTTTTGACAGATGCAGCACGAACGACCACTCTAGGGTACTCTAGTCACCCACAACAACTCCGATTCTCGGTAATTCAGATCGCCGTCTCTCCAAACCCTAATGGCTGCTCATGCGGCTAGCAACACCATGTTCGAGTGTGACCCCCACCCTTGGTCTTCTGATGATTCAAGCCAAGGCAGCTGCTCTGCGAATGTGGAAGAATTCGAAGATCATCACAACGACATTTCACCTAGCGTTGCGTTTCAAATGGCATTCCCTGCTCGAATGTCTTAGAGACCTGTCCTCGACGGAAGACTTCAAGACAGCTCGAACCCTAATCAGGTAAGTGACTTGCACACCAGTACTGCTGAATACATCTTTTGCGGCAATTATATTTCAAACCAGTCACTAAGAATGGTAAGTACCAACCCTTGTATATTGTCGCTTCAATTTCAAACCGCCAGCAATACAATTTCCGTCACTTTGCACTTGAAAAAGTTGAATTTTGCAAAGCAGCTACTCCGCTGAAGTGATCGGAAATTTCCTGTAACGTTTTCTAGTGATCCCTACCTTTGTATCGTCAATTACTCTGTCGAGGTGAACTGCGATTGATTGTTTATACATCTCTGGATTTCACACCTACAGTAGTTCAATTCTCTCAGGAATTTCAGATTCCTCGTGTGCTTCAATCATGCTGTCAACCGACAGGCCATCTGAATGGTATTGTAATTTATACACGTAAGTAGTTAATTATAATCAACGTTGATAAGTATAAAGTATCTTGTTAACAATAATTGAACTTCTGATTTGAGTACATATTTCAAGTTCGAACATTCAGCCTTTAACTCAGCAATTGATTTTTCAATCGGAATAGTGTTTGACCATGATTATAACACATGTTCTAATCAATATGGTTCATAGGTTACCCTTACCTGCTAACCTGAAATACCGTAAACCCTTTCAATTGCGGTTGGCTCATTGAAATTCCCAAACCTAAATGCTACCCGATTTAATCTGCAGCACCCATTGATAGACAAATTGCATGGCCATTTCTTGTGTGATGTATAGTTTAGGTATCGTTTGCCATACTTGCAAAGGCTTGACTGCAATCCGAGGCGTAATGTTGGAAACATAATCTTACTAATTATTATGCCCATGCAGAGACATGGCTCAGTCGATCCCAGGAGCACCGCTTTTAGGGAGTACTGGGATTCTCAAGTTCAATGCATTGCAGAAAAATTAGCACGTCAATTTACTTATTCTCGTCCGTTAGACATAGCTTATTTAGGTAAGTTCTTGAAAAATACTTTGAAGCACGATAGGAAACGCTGGAAAAAACACTTCATAGCCACTTCTGGATTGAGACATCCTAAATGCCCAGTTGAGGCTTTCACCGAATGGAAGAAGTATTGGATGTCTGCAGCAGCCAGGGAGGAATTGGTTCAAATGACTGAAATGCGAAAAGGAAAAAACAAGGAACCACAAACAATTAACTCGTCCTATTTGCAGGAGGGCCATCAGCACATGTCGATGCCTTCAGAGGTGACTAGAATTACCCCAGCCTCGTTTTCACAATCCGATTATCCATTTCTTGTAATCACATTCAATTATTTTGTGCAGTTCCTTACTGTGAAGTACATGCAGATACATCGCATGCCCGCGTCTCAACACGCACCTGTACGTATACAGAGTGCATCGACCTTCCACACAGACTCCACGAACAGCCTCAGCGTTGGTTTTCAATACAGTAACCCGACGACCGCTGTAACGATTGTGACTACATGTGCTTCTACCCAAGGGCCCCGTCCGGAGGACACAACTCCGAGCTTCTCCCGGGTGAGAAATTTCACACTTCAATTTCTATACTTGGTACCTGATCACCTCATTGTTATGCCGTAGGTCATGAGTATCGGCCTCTCATGCAACGACTCTCGAGCCATGGTCTGATCATTTATTCATTTTGGCAGCTTTGTAACATACACTTCTAATGTCCTTTATGATTTCTAACGGTATCCCCTGATGATCAGCGTCCCGGGACACCTCCTTACCTCATCCGGGAGTCCACGCGGATAAATGCCCTGGAGTCAATTGTACAAAGGATGGCATCAGATCTCTCAAGCAGCAAGGAGCAAATCAACGAAGTAAAGGAGCTTTTTCTACGATTAATAAATCCGCCTCAACAACCGCCACCTTGGTCAACCGATGCAGCTCTTCTAGTGGCATGGCAACGACAGAACCATCAGAAGTCCCCGACGGCAATACCCATGCACCTCGCTCCTTCGAGATGCAACTCACCTATCAATACCGAGGGTGCCATGGCCGTGAATGCAGGGCCTGTACATTGATACAGAAATCACATACAAGCCGTGAACCCAACCGCTGATGACACGGCAGTATTCGAAGCTCCTATCGTTCAAAGCGAACCATCTTGTCCCAACGGTGACACAATTCCGGTGACACCAAACACCCTCCTCCAGAACTTCACGAACCATATGCCAATCAGCGCAGCTGTATCGACGGATCTATCGGCCTCGATTGGTACAATGTCTCATGCCTCTCATTCACCATCTCGAAATGCTCCACTGTCTCCTTCAACCTGCAATATACAGGTACTACCACATAGGAACCTAGCTTCACAGGCCATGATATCTTCTTGTGACGAACAAGATCCCTCCTGTGTAGGCGATGGTGTGACAACCAAAGGCATGGTTGTCCTTGGAGAATCACCGACTCCCAGACCTCCTCAACTGCGGTTCGAAATAGGTATGCTCCCTCGCATAACTTCCGATGCGATTGCTGCAAACTCTCTATGCTATATACTTCATCCAGATCACGGTGACACAGTTGTTGCAGAAGGTAAAACGGGGGGATCATGGAAATCACCTTCACAGAAATTGGGGTCACTTTGTTTAGAGGGGCAACAGATGGTTCAGGTGCATAAGATTATCAAGATTGGTTTGCCTTTAATATTTTCGGAGCAGCGTCTCAAGATCACTACATTGGATCAGGCTTTGGTTAAACCGTATGGTTCCGGCACTTATGTCAAGTGGTACTCGAGGCTTCTACACAAGAAGCCTAAACCTGCAAGAGCGAGCAAGTGAGATCGTGAGCAAGGTGGGAACCCACAGTAGTCTGCTCCAGCATTTGGAATCCAGAGTAGTCTGCTCCAGTTGTAATCACTTCCTTGGTAATATGACATTCCGCATGCACAATAGTGTGTGGGATTTGTCTCCTACACTCCCATGGACTACCGTTTGTACCTTTTACCATGTAGTTCAAAACGTTTTCCTCAATTCTTTTGATTCAAGAGTTTGAAAATCGTCCAGTATCATTACATGGGGAGTGAATCTCAAATGACATTAGCTTCATTCCACAATTTCCACGCAATCCAGATATAAATATAAATAAAATTTTGTTGCAAATGCCCAGAATGTCCCACAATACCCGGATATACTGTCTCCGTTACTAGGCCCGACCGGATATCAATATATACAGAAATGGGTATCAATTCAGTATCCGGTCTTTAAAAACGGTAATCGCTATCTATATCTCCGGATATGAGAACCGGGTATGCCAATCCACAAGTGTCCGGGTGTGTATAAGTGTATGTGCCGGAAGGTACGTGGATAAGCATCATTAACCGGGGTATCAATCAACCGGCGCCGGTTACCTAACTCCGAACACCAAGAAGGGTATCGACTACGCAGACGGGTACCATTGATTTACCCCCTCCCTCCCAACGAGTTAAAATGAAAAAAAATAAAAATCCGAAGGAACAGTGCCACTACAGTAACTGCGAGATCCATCCATCGCTGCGTCACCCCGTAACATTACCACGGACCCCACAATGTAATTTGACACAAGGAAATTGGTAACAGCATGCGGCAAAATTCTCGGAATTATTGTGGGCCCAAATAGACAATTTCGACAACTTTCAATCCTGGCAAAAATAGTACTGTCAGATGGCAAAGGACACCAAACAGTGATCCTGTGACACCGAACTCTCCCTTCCCCAGATAGACTGATTGTCGATGTCATTTCCGGTGTCCTGCGCCATTGATTCCACTAGTGTATCTTCTGTGATTTACACTTCTTTCTGACTGATTGCTACTCTGTTTGGTCACAATCTCCTAACAGTCCGAGGCCATACCTTTTCTCTTTGAGTAATACTGTGTAACACTCTAATTACTAATTTGTACTTGTAATTGTTTGGGAGCTTCTGTCATTGCATGTGCGCGTTCAAACCGTCATTTGATAGCATTGGAGCGTGACAGCGAGATTTTCGAGGGAGTGCTTGCTGCCTACAAGAATAAACCTGCTGTCACCGAGTACAGCGAAGAGTCTCAATTTGACTCTGACAGTGATTCTCCTCCACCCAAAAAGGGGCGCATTTATATGAGTGCGTAACAATTTCTTCCCTAAACCATCTCCTAGCAATTTTCATCTTAAATACCAATGGAAATCAACTTGACTATGTTTGCATTTCTAGGCATGTAGGTCTCAAATAGCAATTGAGCGTTAACTCTGATCTCTACAAGAGTCCCCCGTCCACGTTTTCCCTGCCTTCCTACGCCGAGGGCATTGCACAACAATTCACACGTGCAACTTCACCTGCGATTGATGACACTAGTCGTTACCGCTATAGCAATAGAGTATTCCGTTTTCTAGACATCAAAGCTGATCAGTGTGACCAACCTTTGAGTGATGATTATCCTCCTACTTAGTCTTTGGCTTCTTATTACTTAGTTTATGGCTTCTTATTTTCATGTTCACAATACATGGCATTCTTAGTTATGATTCTTCTTCTACTTAGTCTATGGCTCTTTATTTTCATGTATACACTACATGTCATTCTTCATGATAGACATTATTTGTCTCTATAACACGATACAACCTTTGTTTGATAAGCTAGCCCTTTTGCAAATATGCAACTGCTTCATCTAGGGTACTGAATGACTTGTATTGGGCGCCGCTGTACCTATGCACCCTTCTCTTGCACTCCTCCCAGTCTCGAACCACACCCGGTTCCCTTCCTCATCGTACAGCATAGTATCTTCCTTCCTTCTTTGTCAAAACCCTAGATCTCATCTTTGACATCTCCCTGCCCAATCGCACCTCTTGTCTCATCAAATCCACAACATCTCCGTGTTGAAGCAACTCCGTAGTCTCCTCTTCCGCCTGCACAATCTGAACTCTACAACCCCGTCTCCGCCCTTCCATAAACCGTCGATCAATCTGCTTAGACACGACTTCGCAGATATGCAACATCAATTTGGTAGATGAATGACGAGTATCTCATTTGGTAGATGCAAAATTTACACAGTTGTCAATGAGGTGAGTTCCATTTTATTAATCGGCCTGAAATATTTGTTTTACTTGCAATTTTTCTGATTTTTTACATCTACATAAGTAGGCCGCCCCCCTGAACCCGCTCGCGCGCCCTCCCCCCCAAACCTGCTCTCACACCCCCCCCCGAACCCGCTCGGGCACCCTCCCTTGAACCCGCTCGCGCACCCCCCTGAACCCGCTCGCTCCCCCCTTTGCATATGTGGAATTCCTAGTTAGCGTCGGTTGTCCATGTCATCAATACGTTTTACCTTTTGGTAAGTTGTAAAAAATAATAAATAACATAGTAATTTTCCTCCTCCCCTCAATGTCCGATTTTCTCCCGGGACCGACCGATCCATCCGTCCGAAGTGCCGTCTATGTCCAGAGATTTGGCCCATGTCCGTCCGTTATGACAACCTTGCTCGCAAGGCCACGTTGTCCACCATCATGGTCTCCATTTCCGCCCATGCTGTCCTCATCATTTGTAGTTTCTGCTTTGGGTCTTGAATCTCAGAGACATATTTTCCTTTGTCGTAAATCTGATCAGCTGTATCTCCGACCATCCTCGTTATCCTCGCAGGAGGAAAGCGGACCTGAATGGTCGCGCGTAGTGTACCAGCGTACCTGATTATGTCTGCCGGGTGTGCGTCCGTATTAAGCATCCGGACGACTTCACATCCTGTTTACATATGTTGCCGGGCATGCCAACGAGGCAATTGCAATGTGCTCAGTCAAAATTTGGGTTGGTCACTACCCAAATGGCTCAGAAGTTAGTCTGAGAAGCAAACATAGGCCAGATCTTGCTCATGGTAGTACATCATGTGCTTGTCCGTAATCTCTCCTGCCCTGATGACTGCACTTGCCACAATGCCCTCAGCCTTCCCGTTCTTTATGAATCTATAAAGCTTGCACTGGATAGCGTAGCAGTAATGTATGAGCACAACTCTGAGCAGATGGTACACCAACAAGTCCACCCTTTGCCCATGAAACTTTTGTCTTGAAGCTCTTAAAATGGCCTTGAGGTTGGTGTGATAACTCTCCACAGCCGCATTTGTAACTGGTTGGCGTGACGCATATTCCAGAAACCCTTCACCCACATCTCCAGCTTCGGAATCCAGTGCTCTTCAAAGTATGCGAAGAAGGCCTAAGCCTATGGATACTTTGCCTTCATGAACTTGAAATGCTCATGTGCTGCCTTCACAGCAAGATAGCCCTGTAGAATACCATTGCCATAGATTAAATCTGCACAAGCAGCAAGGATCTCTGCCTGCAAGTAGTTAGCTTTGATGTTCTGAGTGGCATTCTCCAACCATGCCTTCCTGGTGTGCCAAAGACAGAGCATAATCGCAACATTGTCTTTCTTCTTCCCTAGAACACTCTCTGTTTCTGGCCAGACCTTCCTGCAGTTAGAAAATATTGTATGAGTCCAGATTCTCTATCAGGACAGAGGCACGGACACAATCCTAGACTGACAAAGTACAGAATTGAAGAGATTTTGGGTGGAACTAACCTGATGGCATTCAGTTTTGCTTGATTGTTATCTACCAGGAAGGCGTTAGGCCTCCAGTCAGGTCGGACAGCCACGCAACGAACCCGTAACTTTGTTAGCCAGGGCACAATGTCCACTTCCCGAGATCTGCCCTGGATGGTGAACACCACATTAAAACCCTGTTCCCATTCATCAAAAACCATCACTGTATAGAGGGGATACTGCACACCCGGACATGCATACAACACAATGAGCTTTAGGAGAGAACTATGGGGCAGATCAGGACAGAGAAGTTCATGAGCACATCAACTGAATTGAATAAATTAATCAGGACATCAAACAGCAAAGTACACACCTTGGGCGCATTTGTCGAAAATGTGGCATCCATGGACAACGCCCTACCTTGTCCGTGCCTGACCATCATCTCCAGCTGCAAGTCACTTTGTATCGCAAGGCAAAATGGGTCATCCTCCGGTGGAGGGGCGTCATTCACCTCCAAGTTTCCATACTCCATGTAGTGGTACCATTTGTCCGGAGGATGACCCATCTAGAGCCTCACACTCATTGCATCGCTAGGGTGTTCTTTCCATAACTCCTTTGCCAGCTTGTTAGCAATGTTGAATACATCAGATGGCATAATGAATGTATCCCTAGTTGCTGGCAAATTATTTTTTGCACACCTCATCACCTCAGCTTTATGCTCTGCCATCACCTGTGCTAGAGACTTACCTGACCTGAGCGTATCTGTAATCCACTGCTTAGTGGCAGCAGACTTATGTCCGGACAGACCCGCCCTTTGACTCCAAATTCAGAGTCGTGACAGGGTTTCCCAGCTTGATTAGTATGTGTCATGCAATGAAACTGGATAGTGCAGAGTTTGTCATCAACTTCTAACTGTTTTGCCACAAAGTTGCACTGGCAACCCCTCTACATGCTCATGCCAACCTGAACTTTGCTAACCTATGTATTGTAGCAGCGTCAATTAGTGCCTAGGCTTGGACGAGTTTCTGTTGTGCGTCATGTACGCTTTAGAGCTCCTCTACGTCCTCGTCAACAGCCTCTTCATTCAGGTCCGGCATTTCCTCTGTCCTGACCTTCTTCTTTGCATGTCCCTTCTTCTCAGCACCTTTGGCAATCTTCTTAGCAGCCTTGGCAACCTTCTCAGCCTCCTTCACAGCCTTCTCAACCAGTTTCTTCCCTTGCTTTAACGCTTTCTTCTTCTAAGTGGAGTTCTTCTTCTGTCCTAGGGCAAGCGAGAGCACTTTCTGCACCTCAAGCTTGTAGTGGCGGGTGTAATCCTCAGGGCTGTATTGACACTAGTATCTGTCCAGGATAGGAAACGAGGCAGTAATTTGCAGAGTCAATGTCTAAGTGCTGAACAAGAGAGAAAACTAAGAGCGGTTACCAAAAAAACGGATACCGAGCATTTTTTTCACAGCAAGGACATCATGTTCATAATAATCAAGGAATTAGTGACATGATTCATTGCAGATTCAGACTTGATTTGCTTCCTCTGATCTTTCTTAATACACTTCCTAGACTCCTCCAGAAAGTTGCAAGGATGCTGCCGCCCAGACATTTCGCCCTCTAAAAAGTCGTTGAGTCTGTCCTAAGGGATCGTAGCCTTCTAGGTTTCCCTCCGATTGCCATTGCCAACATTGAACTTCACTTCCCAAACGAGGTCCGCTCTACTCAATGGTCGCGGAGGTGGGGTCTGGATAGAGGCCCGTACTTTCTCCACCATCTTCCTCCAAGGTTGGCGTTTTGTCTTTTCAGCCAATAATTTGAGGTCAAAGGGTTTAGTCTCTTCTTCCACATCTTCAACACCTCCGCCCGTGGTCCGCTGTGGCTCCCTTTCGTCATCGCAGGTCTCAGCCACCAGATCCCCCATCTCCACTCTCTGTTCAGGTTCCTTCCTAGGTCTTCGTGACTCCTCGTCGTCTTGTCGCACTTGCTTCCACTTTGGAAGATCTAGGTTGGAATCACCCTCGTCACGGTATGGTCCAAATCTCTGTTCCGCAGTCTCCCTAATGGCCTCTCCGTGCCCCAACTCTCTTAGACAGGGTCATGGCCCACCTGATTCTGCAGTGTTGCACCCTGGAACAGCAGCCGCTCCCTCCTCCCGGCGGACAGCAAAGTCCGGTCCCTCTTCATCCGAATTCCAATCTTCTCTGATGGCAGATGAGTCCACCGCGCGCATGGGGCACTCTCCGACGTGAGCGGCCACTGCAATCGCAGCCGGCGGCTCCCATCAAACTTGATTCAAACCTCCATGACGAAAACCTGGCGCGGCCTCATCTTCTCGAGAACCTCCGGACCTGACTCCAAAGACATCTTTCTGAAGACGTTCTGTACTGTCTTTCTCCACGACAGCCGCCTCTCCGTTGACCATCAATACACAATCATGCACATGACCTCTCCTAAACGATACACAATGATGCACATGACATCGGACAAACATTCCTCTGCATTCTAGCAGCAAGCCACAAAACATTGACGTCGAAGCAAAACCCCACACAAAAGAGAGCTCAATTGCAGCAGTCGCCGCAGACAACGGCACGAATATTGACGCCCCACCGGTCGCGAGCAAGACGACGTCCCCCCCCCCCCCCCCCACCCTGCGCGCGAGAGACGACAACGGGGAGGAAGGGATGAAGACCAGAGGGGAGGGATAAAGGCCCGACGGGGCGGGCCGCGCGAGATCGGGCGCAGGGATGCTTCGCCGAGGCGGGGCCAAGGCTCCACGAGGCCGGGACCCCAGGGTCGGAGACGGAGAGCGACTTGACGAGCTGGGCTGCCCCTGCCCGCGAGGCGGGCGGCTGCATCGTTCGTCGGGGTAAAATAGAGAGACCCGTCGTCATTGGGTTAGAAGTGCTTGCACTCGATATTCGTACTTTGTAGTCTCTGCTGGACTGGATTACCAAAGAAGATTCACCCGGATTGCTTCAAAAGTGTTCAAAGAACCACTACTGTAACACCATAGCACGTTTGCCACCCCAGGGATAAACCCTATTCTCGTCTTAATGACGAGGGTCCTCCAACTAGGGCTCCCATTGGAGGGGGCAAAAAGCCCCCTACATTTTGCTTGTTAATGAAAAAAAAAATTAATTTTTAAAAAATTCAACAAACATATAAACTAACTAAAATTAATTTAGTGGGATCCTCTATACTAATTCTAGGGCCCCAAATTCCATTAAAAATATAAAAATTTCTAAAAAAGGGATGGGGATCCTAAAAATAGATGGGGAGGAGAAAGAAGAGGAGGAGGGGGAGGGCCCGCCTCATCATTAAGACCAGGGAAAGATTTATTGCCCGGGCGTTTGCCACCCAGCAAATGACAATTCAAAATAAAAAATAAAAAATAAGGTTTGCGGTTCAAAAAACTTAGTTTCTCAATTTTTGGGTTTCAGCAAAATGTTAGTAAAAATGGCTTGAAATGGCTCAGAAATAACAAAATATTGTGGAAAATAGTTTATTCTAATTTATTTTTTCTTTTGTCTTCTTAATTTTCAATTTTCAATTTTTTTTGTTTTTTTGTTTTGGAATTCTTTGTGGGCAAAAGTGATATGGTACTACCATACGCTTATGATCCAACGTCAGGCTCTGTTTCTTAGCACGATGGGCTCTTCCTAGAATGCCCCATGACTCCCATGGACAAAGTCAAATTTGTAATTCATGCTCATCACAGTGTCAGGATGCCTTGGGATATGATGGGATCGGAAAACGGTTAGCCTGCAATGCCCTAAGAGCGCACAGGATTCCTTAGTTTAGGCTTGCCCCAAAATCCTTGCACAAACTCGCCTGCAATCAATATTTGGTGTCTAAGTTATCCCAAACTTCATTCTCAAAAGTTCTTGTTCCTTGTGCTCTGTGGCCTGATTTGTTGCGCGAACTCCAAAACAATTCACTCTTGCTGGTTTTTTAAGCAAGGGTTATTAACTTATTATATACGCCTTTGAATCAGTGATTTGTTTGGCACTGCCTTTCAGGGAAGGGAATATTGCATTGCTATATCTTGAACTAATATATTCAGTTTTACACTGTTTGGTATTACACGAGGTAGTCTTTTGGGAGTGGGTCATTCAGGGTGAGCGAGGGATTTCGTAGGCTGATTCTGTTGCATTATAGACCAGATGGGTGGAGCTGTAAGGCACAGAAATCTGACGGAAACTGAGTCAGTAATGAAAATTTGATCCCAACTGCCATTGTGAAGCCAGAACCTTAGTACTCACTGATTTTTTATTTTTTATTTTTTATTTTTGCTTTATGCACTGAATATTTTGATTAAATAATTTAATGATAAAATTTATAATGAAAATATTTACAAATTAACGTTTAGCAATTTAACAATTACATTTGGGATTTTCTAAGAATGAAAAATTAATATGATTGATTGGATCAAGTGATTTTGTATAAATGGTTTTTTGCATTTTAATTCTTTGATTTTGATAATTTTGAGTTTTATTTATATTTAACATTATTTGGATGATAAATAGGGGCTATAAAACCCAAAATTAAATGAGATCAACCCTAGCTACCCCGCTATCGTTGTTTTGAGTAAACCCTAAAATTACTTAACGGGCAACGGGTCCTACCGGACCCGTTGCGCTTATTCAAACCCTTCTCGCTCCGCTCGATGGGTTTGAAGGGCCTTATATTTTTGCATCTTAATTCTTTGATTTTGATAATTTTGAGTTTTATTTATATTTAACATTATTTGGATGATAAATAGGGGCTATAAAACCCAAAATTAAATGAGATCAACCCTAGCTACCCCGCTATCGTTGTTTTGAGTAAACCCTAAAATTACTTAACGGGCAACGGGTCCTACCGGACCCGTTGCCCTTATTCAAACCCTTCTCGCTCCGCTCGATGGGTTTGAAGGGCCTTATATTTTTGCATCTTAATTCTTTGATTTTGATAATTTTGAGTTTTATTTATATTTAACATTATTTGGATGATAAATAGGGGCTATAAAACCCAAAATTAAATGAGATCAACCCTAGCTACCCCGCTATCGTTGTTTTGAGTAAACCCTAAAATTACTTAACGGGCAACGGGTCCTACCGGACCCGTTGCCCTTATTCAAACCCTTCTCGCTCCGCTCGATGGGTTTGAAAGGCCTCATAATTAAATAATCTTCTTAATTCAATTAATTCATTTTCTTGATTCAATTAATTCATTTTCCTAATTTAATACATTCATTTTCCTAATTCAATACATTCATTTTCCTAATTCAATACATTCATTTTCCTAATTTAATTAATTCATTTTCCTAATTCAATACATTCATTTTCCTAATTTAATTAATTCATTTTCCTAATTCAATACATTTATTTTCTGAATTCAACTAATTCGTTTTCCTAATTAATTTTTTATTTCATTTTTTGATTCATTTTCCTATTTTTTTCCATAAAACAGGAGCAGTAACAACACATGATCAAAAACTGTATATTTCGTTCAAACTGCATGAATGTTGGTTTCCATCCCACTTGACAGTTAACTGTGGGTGATTTTCTGAATTAGAACCTGTCAAGTGACAGCCTACTCACACTCCCAGTGGCACACTCCAAAACGCTCTTCCCGTATTACACTATCAAGTTGCAGCAAGGCCCTATGTATATATCAAAATCTTGTTGCTGCATGAAGTTTAATATTAAGGTGGATTGACGGAAATGGGTGGTTAAGGTTGAACAATTGAAAATAGGATTCAAGAGTGGCGGTTGTGGAGATAAAAGTTAATGTCCAGTACAGAGGATAGCTTTTGAGAGTGCGTCGTTTAGGGTGCATGGGTAGATATATAGGCAGGTTGTGTACAAATGTGGCCTACAAGGTCTGTAAATGATAAAGATGAAAAATTTGTCAGAAATGAAATAATGCCCCTAATATCTCATTCATCCTTGTTAGGTGGAACACATTTAACCCCTAAAGTTCCGAGGGTATTTTTCATCAAAACTGCCTCAAAACAGCCCCTCTTCAAAGCAAGGTGGATTTTGCAAACTTGGAGTCTTTTTTAGTACATCTAACCGTAAGATCTTGTAGCTAACTTTTATGTTCACATGTCCACTAAATCTCACACACTCATTCCTTGCCAATTGCAAGATTGTAACGTTCAAAGTAGAAAAACAAGTTCTTTTTCCCTGCAAAAAAAGGGGACAGCAGAGTTTTGAAGGCCCAAAAAACCATTTTTTGAAGTGAATATGGAATGAGTCTCTACATATTATTGTTCCTAAGTGAGTTGGGTACATGTCCAAAAACTATCATATTAAAAAAAAGTGTGGATGGTTTCCAAAAAAATCATTTTCCGCTAGGGGGTAAGCTGAAATTCACATACAAAGGCCGTTTTTTGACAATAAAATAGCATATGAAAACTTCTTGGATTGAAAATCCGAACGGTGGAAACATGCGCTACTGCCTTATCTATAAATAGAAATTTTTATTTTTGAAAATTATTAAAATCTCAATTTTCGGTGGAATTTCAATGTTTCATCTTTGGGCAGATTATCGCAGATTTTTGCAATTTTGGGCAGAATTTGCTGCATTCACAGTGGCTTAGAAAATTTCAGCAGCTGCCCAACGAGCAGCTTTTGACACTTAAACCTTCATAACTTTTGATCCGGATGTCGGAAATGGAAAAAAAAAAAAGACCCACACGTAGCTCTGGTTATGGTCTACCTTCAATAATATTTTCATAAAATCACAATTAAAATTGCAACCGTAGGTACATGCCCAAGTTTCAAAAACGCCCATTCTAGGACAATTGTCCTTTAGGGGTTAAAATACGCTCTAATACTGTAAATATGTATTCCATACAAACAAACACAACAATGAAGTACAACAACTTTCATTTAAAAACGATCACCATGTATGGCATTCAAGAATAAAACATTTAAATGTCACAGTGAATGGCGCCGGGGCCAAACGAGTTTTGGTCCTCCTGTACAGTAGTCTCACCTCCTCCCGTGTCTTCCACTGCAAACATGAAGCTCTTCTCCAAGCAAACTTAAACTCTTCCGCAAGCAACCTGAAGCATAGCTTCATAACCAACAACATGATGCCCCTGATTACGAAAATAATCTCTTGTGAATATCTTTGTTTGCTGCAAAAGTTAATATGAAACTTCATTCTTAGAAGTGCAAGTACTTGTCCAGGATCAAGAGCTCTTGGATAGAAAAATTCAATACTGTTTAAGGCACATGTCGAAGGTTATACATGAGTATGCATTGAGTCCACTGGTTGCAGAAACTTTGGAACAAACTCTCCAAAAATCACAAAAACCCACTGGCAACCAGCAGGTTGGACGATTATCTTTTGTCACTCCACCACCTCTGAATGACTTGCACCATGCACCTTCTTTGCATGAACTTGCACCATGCACCTTCTTTGCATGAACTTGCACCATGCACCTTCTTTGCATGAACTTGCACCACGCAACAATGTCGACTGACGATCTACAGCGAAATGCTTGATGATCTACATTGGTACCTAAACCAAACCGACCAGTGACCGGATAAATCCTCCATCTTCTGAAATTGACTCCCGAAACTTGCACCAAATTGAAGATTTACTTAACTAGAATGAACTTATTTGTATATATTATGGCTCGGTTTTTGTCACTATCTGAAACCTCATGTTCACAAGCTGTCCTCGTTGCTGCATGCTTGTTGATGTTCGTCCTCGTGCTCTCCGTCACAACTTCGCACATGTTGCACAGAGCCTGCGCGAAATTTATTTTACCCATACAGGATGTGATTAGCGTCGCCGTAGAATCTGTTGAAATTTTGAAATCTTGAGATTTTAATGCAGATTTTACACGATCCTTGGTTTTGAGGCAAGTTTGGAGTTGAGTTACGGAGTTTATGACATTCGGGTTTCTGTGAAGTGGGTTGCGTCATGGATTTCCAGTGGCTACATTAGGGCCGTGGCCAGGTGTGAAGGCTGTGGAGGCTACTAAGTTTGTTCTCAACGACCTATGAAAGCCCTCTACAAACACTATGCTTGAGAATCTAAGACCCACCCTATTCAACCAAACTCCACTTCCTAAGTTCAAAGGCACGAAACATGTCTCAACTTCCTATTCATTGACATTTTTCAAAAATCTAACATTCCAAAACACCAATATTAATGTTACCAAAACATGATCATTTTCCAAATTCCAGGTATACATTGGATGATGTATTATTATACGGTCAATATTTATGTAAATTATATTATTCTAAATTTGTTTTGAAACAAATTTCAAATTGGATGATTTTTGTAACTTCTAATGAATATTTGTTTTCATCACTTGTCAAGGTGTCATTTTTGCCTGACAGCCTAAAAATGGGCAAGCCTATGCGCACTTTGAACCATGCACTCTTAAAAGACTACCTCTCTAGTACATTGATTTCTAGAAAAAATAAGATAAAAAAGAAAAGGAAAAAAGATAACATTTGATTATAGTTTTGGTATGCAATAGTATTTGAATGTTATCATAATCACATGAAATGAAGTTGTTCATTTTAAACAAAATATCAATAGATATTTCTAATGATGATTAGAGGTTTTGCTACAACTTCCTTTGACTCTTAATAATTAATTCAAATTTAATCCAATTATGATTCAAATTACATTATGTGGTGAAACAAACAAAACACTTTACTCATGCCAGTCTCCTTTGGTGACTAACTTTTCTCTTCCAATTGCATCTGTCTTCAAACCCTAATATCATTAAACTAAAAAACTGTAAGACGCTTTCTACAAAACTTATCAATGCTTCCTTTGGTAGTAATGGGGCAGCCATGGAGCTATTATAGAAGATATAAGATATGAAAATCTATTATCGTACATTTAAGGAATTCACTATACTTATAGAGGTGGAATGAGTGGCTTACTATTTTTCAGTGATTAATAAAAAGAAAAAGACAAAGTTTCCCCATTTTTAGGATATGTATAAGCACTTACAATAATATCTACAAATTTTAGAAGTAACCAATATAAGTTAACCTATAGTAGGACACCCTACATCATGTACGCATGGAGTACATTATGGATAATTATAGGGTGATCAAATCTCCAATGGAACAAGATTCTGATATGTATGCCTTTGGGAGATGTCTGCCTTTAGGTGTTCAAACCTTATTCAATGGTGAAGGTAAGAGTTTGTGGTAATAATGGTGATTGATTTAAAACAAAAATAATCATGATTCGTGCAATGAAATGATATCAAGATTCTCATAATCTGATAAATACGGTGCTTGTAGAGAGATTTTGAGGTGCGACAATTTATTACACCCGCCTATGCGTGTTTATATCCACCCATCATGTTCTTCGGTATGGATCACCAAAATATCAATGCAATAACTAAAAGAAAATTTCACAACAAAACTGACACAAATATCGTACACTGATAGCAGATTTGTTCATCTTTGAATAGATATTTATTTATTTTTGGAAAAATAAGGTTTGTCTTCCAAAAATTATATTTTTTCAAAAAAAAAACTAAAATTAACCTTATATGGATTAAAAATAAAAATATCACATAAAACAATTTCTCATGTTTTCACATTTCTATCCTTAAAATTGCATTTTCATGTTTTCTTTTTTTAATATTATTTCAAAACAAACCTCCTATCGACGTACGGTATGGACTAGGTTACTATTCTTCAACTCAAATTTTCAATTCTTCAGCTCGTCAATTCCTAGTTAGCATGTGAAGAGCACATCATAGGCGGATGCCCGCTGCATTTGCACTCCAGTCAAACTTGAGCTCATCTCCTACTGACCAGATGACAGATGCTTAACCCCTGATCGCCCAAGCGGACATATTCCGGCCGTTCAGAATTAGAAAACTCGGTTGATCCTGGGCAGATGATCCTTTGTGAGAGTGGCCACAGAGGTTAGTGAATCCTCGTCACAGTAGCACCTGGGCTCAGCGCGTGGTTTGTCGAAATTGCATATTCTCTACAGTATTTGCTACGAGAAAAGGGAGAGGTGCAGAAACGAGGAAATGGTCGTTGCCGTGAATGTCAGGAAAGGTACCGGCTGTAGCCGGTGCTAAACCGTTGGCAAGCTGTTAGTGCCTTGGATCCTAGCTTGCGGCACGCAGAAGAGAAGAGGAAGGTTTCGATCATGGTTTAGGGTTTAGTAATCATTTACGACAAGGGACTGCACCGTTGCGCGCCACCTGCAGGAATTGTCCGGTCGTTTTGCTGAGAGTGATGAGCACAGCGAGTGGTTAGAGGAGTGGAGGTCACAAACAAGAGTGGAGGTTGTGCGCACATCAATCTTGCATTTCGGCGGAGTACTTTGCGCCGCAGCAGTTCAAGGCGCACTACTTTGTATAAAATTTCTCGTCTCACGCAAGGATTCTTCGGCAATGGCATCAGCGCTTGAGGTTGGAAGTGCAACCGTGGAGGAGGTGGTTGAAGTGCAAGACAATTTGAAGAATTGGGCGCTGCAAGAGGGAGCCTCGGCGTTCACAGCCCAACAGGTCGTGAGTTGCTTGCGGGAGGATTTCTTACTCCAATTGCCAGCACCTGCGAGAAATCATCGCTGGCCTCAGCATCCAGGGACGAGGAATTGGTGCTATTTGTGCCGGAGGCAAATTGCGAGGTTGCTGGGTTGGCCGGACCGTGTCCCTGAAGGAGATCTGAGGGGCATTCCCGATTGGCTGAACATCTTCTTCAGAACCAAGCACTGGCCGGTGTGCCGTGATGAAGAAATATGCCAGAGCAGCAGCGGCAGAGTGATTGGTGAGACGACCCGAACAACAGCGCGACACGGATCGGCAATCACAACGGCCGGCCCCGGCTCTTCCTCCTCCAGCAATCGCAGTACCAATTGCCGTGACCGCAGGGTTGCCCCGTTCCACAGAAAGAAGCATCGATGCCGAGGCAATGCTGGATCACCTCCAAATGAATGAGCAATGCGGGCCACTTCCGAGGGTTACCGGCCGGGGTAGAAGAGGGAGAGCCGGAAGTTCCAGTGGGCAGGCACGTCTTCAAGCTGACGATGTGCGTGATGGGCAAGAAGGATTTGGGTTTAGGGTTTTAGAGCCTGTAGAACTGAATGCAGGGTTGGCAAATTCCCATGATGACACAGGAATTGGCCAAGGTCAGAGTAGCCGTCGACAGAGAGGAGGCCGTGGTAGGGGTACTGCAAATGCCCGGAGGCCATCACAGTGGACTGCCCCGGAGATCATCCCGAGTGCTGGATCACCTCGTACTCTGCGTGCCAGAAAGTGCCCAGCTTGTGGGAAGGTGCATCGTCCAGGGGATGCGGAGAATATGTGTCCAATGTGGAGCCAGTATTCACCCCAATCACCCACGAATTCACGTGGATCCGGACGTGGGCGTTGCAGGACGCGCACACGGAGAGAACAGGGACCGAATCGTGCTGGAGCGTCTAACAACGCAGCTCGCATCGAGGAGTGGCTCATTGCAGTCACAAATTTGGCCGACGTTGATATACCCGAAGTAGTACTATCTGGTCGAAGCAAAGTCGTGGAGTCTTCGAACGACCCACCTCTGACAGGGACAGATGTATTGACCGGCCGAGGCAATGCCGTAGAGTCTTCGAACGACCTAGCTCTTTCAGGGCTCCATGGCAGCCGAGGCGATGCAGGAACTTCGAACGACCCAGCTCTGTTAGTGCTCGATGGCAGTCAGGAAGACGCTGGTCCAAGCGACGGAAGAGTTGGAGTTGAAGCTGGCGTGGAGGCATTCCAATCTCCGCCAACTGCTGCTCGATTTGAGGCGAATTACGGAGGTTGGAGTACGGACTCGCTAGACACTGCTTGGGAGGCTTCTTACGCAGATTTCAACGACGCTACAGGTAATTCATCTGATGACGACAACTCAGATTGGTTATTAGACGATGTCGATGATCCAAGAGTAGAGGAGCCGTTTGATGTTCAGGAGTACACGGAGTTCACTTATGTCGATGTTGACCAGCGTATGGCCAAAGAAAGAATTCGTCATTTGTATCGGGATGAGGAGTGGGATCAGTCGTCGAGCGTCCTACAGGGCAATCGATTAGGCTTCACAGGCCCCCATCCAGGTCCGACACAGCGAGGCACTCGAAACAGACGAAGGGCAAGGTCGTTTTTTGACATGTGGTGGGACAATAGAACTATAGACCGTCTTATTAGGGAGACGAACAACTACGCTTCTCAGCCATGTACAAATCTGAACGACCCAAGGAGGAGGGGTCGACCTGCTGGGCTAAACGGAGGGCCAAACTGGGTGCCCACAACTGCCGTGGAGCTGCGTGCCTGGCTTGGAGTCGTGATACTGATGGGGTTGAAGAAAATGTCCTCCGTTCAAGCGTACTGGCGATCAGAGGCATTCTGGCATTGTGGACTTGTACCGAAGGTGTTCAGTAGGGACCAATTCGAGTCTTTGCTTCGTTGTATTCACTGTGTAGACAACTCCACAGCTCTTACTCGGGATGATGCAGGGTACGATAAAATCCACAAAGTTTGGTGGGTTCTCGATCACTTTGTAGGAGTTTCCAAAGCGGTATACAATCCTGAGAAGATCATTACTTGTGATGAGATCATGATTGCCTACAGAGGATTCCGATCGCCAATACAACAGTACATTCCAGCGAAACCCACAAGGTACGGATTCAAGATTTGGGCAGCCGTGTGTAGCTCGAGCCGATACATTTACAACATCATACCGTACCTTGGCAAGGGTGGCGAAGATGCCGAAACTGGACAGGGAGAAAGAGTTGTACACCAGCTTACAGCCGGCCTGGAGCACAAGAGTCACACTATTTGCTGCGACAACTTCTTTACATCGCCACAGCTGTTTGATTCTCTCTTGAGGCGTGGCATTTTTGCCACAAGCAATGTGAAGGGAGGCAGAATTGGCTTTCCCTCGATCTTGGCTGGGTAGAAGAAGGGAAAGCACCCGAGATCAACCCTGTTTTGGTCGATGCATTCCATTAAGCAGATGGCGGCCACTACGTGGTATGATTCGAAACCAGTCTCGTTTCTGAGTACTTCCGCTGATCCTGTTGGCGATGCCGTGGCGCTTCGATGGATCAAGGGTGTGGAACAAGAGATTCCCAGTACGCCCCAACAAGCCGAGTATCAAGCCCATATGAGAGGTGTCGACCTTGTGGATCAGATGAGGGGCGACTACACAGTGCAATTTCAGTCAAACAAGTGGTGGCACAAATTGTTTTTCTTTGCAGTAGATTCCTCGATTCACAACGCGTGGGTGTGTTACCGGGCTGATCGGGTTGCTCGTGGAGAAGACCCAGGGGAGTGACTTCAATTCCACTACAGCTTGGCTTGCGAACTGCTGCTCCCGAAGGTTCAGCAACCACGCACATGTTGCGTACACAACCGACGACCAAACGCCGTACATTACACGGAGACTCATCCGAGTCTAAGGCGCCAGTGCAGTGTCTGTTCTAAGAAGCAAGCTCGGTTCTGTGCAGCTTGTGGAGCCTTTGTCTGTGAAGAGGCCTGCTTTCTGAAGGCGCATACTCAAAAGAAGTGGGCACTTCGTTGCATTGGACGCTAATCACGCATGTTTGTTTTTGTAGCTTGGATACGAGCCACGAGCTATCGAGAGTGGAATTCCGGTTCTCTCAACCGCAGCGGCCATCGGCGAAGGGTCCTACCTCCACACTGGAAGCCGCCGTCTCCTGTGCACATTGACTGGGGGGACTCGTGGGGTTGGAGCCCGCCATCACCTCCCAGATCCGAGCTCTGATCAGGTCGTATTGTTTGCCTTTGAAGGTGCATCGAATCTGGATCACGGCAGTGGCGAACTAGCATCCGTCAGCGTAGTTTTGAGTTTTGCAGGTCCGACACAGCGTAGTATTCAGTTTTGCAGTATCAACAGCGTAGTTTTCAGTTTTGCAGTATCGGCAGGGTAGTTTTGAGTTTTGCAGTATCGACCGCAGTCCATGGGAGGCGCTTGGGAGCTTCATTGCAGGTCGGACCAAACTTGAATCAGTCACCGGAAGTTTGTACCCGAGACTCTCTCGCCACGTCCCAGTGGCCGAGTCCGTCTCTGAATCAGTGATCAGGCTTGAAACCTTGAGGTAACGTGGATCAGGCTCGATTCCTTGAGGTCACGTGGATGAGGCTCATATACTCATGAACGAGTTGGGTAGCTTCGCTTATTTGTTTTCGCACCATTGCAGTAAAAAAAAATTTGAAAATTCATTTCGTCAAATTGTCAGGTCGTTGGGACATTGGTATCACCGGCTGTAGGCCATTCCCTCGCTCAGTACGACCCGGTTACCCCCGGTGCACAGACCCCACTCCGCATACGATCGAAGCTTTCAGCGATCTGTGCCGACCAAGTTTCAACCTGTACACGACTGCAATTTTTTCCTGTTGATTCCTTATCCATACATTTAGATACCCAGAGAAGGATTTCACAATTCGAACTTTCACGCTCACACAAGATTGATCCAAAGATTTCTGAACCTCAAAATGATCGCAGTTTTTTGCAGTATCGACTGCGATCAATCACTATAATTAACAAATCCACCTGGTGGATCTCTGTAAATCCTTGCACAAACGCTGCAGATGTCGGCCCCCGATGACTTTCAACGGTGAAGTTCTGCGAGGCGCAACCGATTGCCTGCAATCACGGATTCACTGTAGCTGCCGCCAACAGCGTCTTTTTGACGCTTTCACGGTCTGGGCGGTGAGGGGTTAAGGCATCCCATCTGAATCCCTTTTGAAATGATGTTTAGATGAAACTCCTTTGTTTAGTTTAAATTAAGTTAGACAAAGGGATGGAGCATATCTCTACACATGTGTGCTTTGTGCATCCTTCTCCTCATGAGTTGTTTTATAATAATAAATAATCAGTACTTGGGCTTAACAATGGATGAAAGTACACCTTTGAAATTCCTCATCGTCCTTTTGAAGTGGAACTGGAAAAGTGAAAACCCGTTGTGTGTAGGAGAAAAGAAAGAGTAAAATCTTAACAGCATCGTAGTCCCACCTGCCACACAATTATTTTTATTTTTATTTTGAAATAATTATGTTCGCCTTCCAAAAATTTCACTTTTTGATTTTTGTTTTTTTAGCAAAAAATTGTCAAATATGATATAAAAAACAAAATTTTACAATTTTTTTTTTCCTATTAGGTTTTGCTTTTTGGTCTTCAAAATGTTCTATTTTTAGAATTATTCTTGGAAAAACCTGGTATGTTTCTATGGTATTCAGCTTGAATGGGAGATAGGGTCCAAGTCTTCTTTCAAGAGCAGCTGCAATTGCGGAAAAGCAAGGATAATATAAACTCTTCCCAACTTGAGATGAACTCAGAACGTACAGCTTCACCGCTCAGGCTAGCACCCCTCGCCTATGGTTACAATTGCATAATGGAGATGACTTCCATATTATAAATAATTTACCAAGGTACAAGGATTCAGTAGGTGACATTTGATTGAGGTTTGGCCTCCCATCTCATCTGCGTTGTACCCACCTTTTGCAGTTTCTTAATCCACTGCATCTAAACCAGACTCGGGCTATGCACGGTACCAGCTATCATCATGATACCACAAGCATAATTCATTAATAACCTCCCTATCATACCATTACAAACATCCGCAAAGCCCTCTCCTAACACCCAGGTACCCAATACAACATCACACACAACAACACGCGTTTTACCCACAAGGCTCACATTTTTAATATTCCAAAACCAACCTCTTGAATATCGCATTCAATACTCACAAATTCCTACAGAAAACATACCAACAATCATCATCACCATAAGGTAGAGGGCCCTGAAACCGTCCAAATTTCTGGTTTGCTCATTTGGAACAGTGGTGGAATTTTTTTATAATTTTTGGATGGAGTGCAAAGCTAGTGCAAAGCCATCTCCAAAAAAAATCATTTTTTGAGTAAGTCTACAATTTCCTATGAATTTTTGAGTGTTGAGTCCTAAGGAGGCTACTAACCGCTCATAGAGTCATGGTTAATATGACCACTGAGATTTTGAGAATAGAACGTTTCTGCACCAATCACAAGCACTCAATTTTTGCAGCCATGGACGGAATTAGAACGCTTTTGCACACTTTTAGGAAACATGTTAGGTGAAGGCTACTGGTCGGTTTTTGGAATTGGTCGGTTTTTTGGCCCTCTACCTTAGTCCAAGGTCAACCTTAGTAACAAATTCACAAACCAGGTACATTAACCCCTAAAGGTTCAAGCCGTTTTTGGACCTCCAAAACCAAAAACTGTGATTTTTGACGACCTTGTAGAAGTAGAAGTATGATTCTTAATTTTTTAATTTTTTGATACATCCAACCGTAAGATCTTAAACCTAACTACCTGCACTAATACCATGTTAAATTTCAACGGTTGGATCTTTACCATTTGTGAGATAATAACGTTCAAAGTTTACAGTTTTTTTTTTTTTGGCTTTGCGGGAAAGGCATATTCTAAATGGTGCCAAGGGAGACTTGATTATTGTTACCTCAAACATTTTGCTCATATTTTTTTCCATGTAGTTAACTAAGTTGAGCACCTCCATGCAAAATTTTAGAGTCTCATTACAGTTTTTTGGCCTTCATGCAAATTAATTTCCAGAAGAAGGTGCAAAAACCACAATATGGTAAAACCTAAATGACGTGAAATGCTTTTGGTTTTTTTAAAAAGTGAACGGTTAAAAGTTATGTCCATGATTTTTTGAATTATTGGAAAAAACAAATTTGAAAAATTCCTAAATCTCAAATTTTGACAAATTTTGAAAGAAAAAATTGTAAAATTACCAAAAACTGAGAAGGTTGTTTCTGTGATTTTTGGAGGCTACCCTTCTAAAATTGGTAAGCTTTTTGACATAGGCCACTTTGGATTTTGAGTAGTGAATTGGTTATGAACACATTTCCAAAAAAAAAATTCTAAAAAAACCTAATTTTAAACTACCCGTTTTGGACTTGAAACCTAAAATTCCTAGATGAAGGTTCTAAAAGTGAAATTTGGCGTCGAAACTTTTACCACAAACACTTTGCTGTATAACGAGCATCCAGTAAAATTCTTAGGCAACAATATTACTTTTAACCCCTTCATCTAGGCTGCCCGAAACAGCCGAGAGCCATTTTGGATTTCCAGAACCTTTAGGGGTTAAACTCGGGTACGGGTATATAAAGAGGCAATGGGATTGTGTTATTTATAACCCTAATTCTGTGAGGGTTAAACTTCTCCAGGTTCTACATGAACAATGTTTTGCATTCTAAAAAATGATTATACGAAGAATTCAATGAGTATACGCTAATGTTGGATAACCTATCACCACCACGACACCTAAGACCATCAACTTCTACACACAACTTATTTCACCTCTTCACCTCTTGAAATGGGATAAAAGTTGCAGAAAGTCTAGATCTGTTTTATGAAGAGAAGGCTTTCAAGAGCTAGACTGGTCATTGTAGCTGGTGTATAGATATGCAAAGGCTGCGGCAACTGAAGTGAAATCATGCAAACCCGGTCGGTGTGAAGTGCAGAAAAGTTGCAACCTGATCGATCGATGTACCATCGGAGACATTGTGTTGTGTTGGAGCAGGTTAGCCAAGTGTGGGAGGATTCAGATCATCAACTTCCCACATGTGAGGTTATGTGTGTCTCTGTGTGTGAGAGAGGTGGCAGAAGTGATCCGTTATCAAAGGCAAGTGATAAACATTTATGAGTAGGAAGTGTGTCCAAGTGCGTGTGTAAGTCTGTTGCAGTTCCAGCATTCTTGAGCGCCGAAAGAGAGAGCAGAAAGTTCTTTACAGCACACCCTTTTCACAAGGCTTATTCTCGTCAACAGGACTCTGCCATACAGTATGCAGTAGACTTAAATCCAGCATTTTCAGAATATTTCCAGAGTATATCCACATATAACATGTTGGACTATCTTTTACTAAAATCACTTATGTACATGGGATATATATATCACCATGCATCAGATGTGCAACCATTATGCAATCAATAACACTGAGGATATGATGTACAGACATCGCAACTTCCAATGGCAGCATAATCCGCCTATAAGTATTCAGTTAGAAACTGAATATTCTTCCAGATACAATGAACTGAAACATCGAAGCAACACTTCGCATATAAAGGCCGACGATCCTAGTGCCTAATCCTTTTCAGAAGAATAAATCTTAGTCTAGCAAGAATCGAATAGCATGCTACTATTCACGACAAGGGGTAGATCAGGTGTAGGTTGATGCCGAGTATCTTGAATTAGAGGAGGTAGACCTCACCTCTGCCCATGCCCACCAAGCAACTAGCAGATTGTTAGTCAGAGCGTACACAAGGTGTCTTAAGTCTACCTCGCTTGTTATCCCGATCACAAAAACAAGCATACCACGACGAACATTACAACCCATCTGATCCCCTCATAAATAATAAAAATCCCTACTCTCAATGTACCGTAGACAACACCTGTACACTGCTTGCAGCCATTGCGAGAGCTGAGTGCAACCTCGCAGACACAGTCCCCAAACCAAGCTAGATCTGCAGAGCTACTCGGAGGAAAACGCCTGCTGCCAAACGTCCCATGCGGTGCAAGGGCCGAGAGTACAAGTAGTGAATACTCCCTGTATGACGAAACTATAAGCAGTGCCAATTGGTACTTTCAAGAACGTATCATACTCATGGGCTTTACTAGGAAAGCGAACGCAAATTCCAAAAACAGTAGATACCCAGTATTGTCGCCAGTATCTCATCCCGAACTGGTAGATTCTAGCAAAGCAGAGTAGAGAGAGCACATGAGAGAGAGCAGAGCAGAGAGAGAGAGAGCAGAGCAGAGAGAGAGAGAGCAGAGCAGAGAGAGAGAGAGCAGAGCAGAGAGAGAGAGAGAGCAGAGCAGAGCAGAGGAGAGAGAGCAGAGCAGAGGAGAGAGAGTAGAGCAGAGAGAAAGAGAGAGAGCAGAGCAGAGAGAAAGAGAGAGAGCAGAGCAGAGAGAAAGAGAGAGAGCAGAGCAGAGAGAAAGAGAGAGAGCAGAGAGAAAGAGAGAGAGCAGGGCAGGGGAGGCAGGGCAGGGGAGAGAGAGCAGGGCAGGGGAGAGAGAGCAGGGCAGGGGAGAGAGAGCAGGGCAGGGGAGAGAGAGCAGGGCAGGGGAGAGAGAGCAGGGCAGGGGAGAGAGAGCAGGGCAGGGGAGAGAGAGCAGGGCAGGGGAGAGAGAGCAGGGCAGGGGAGAGAGAGCAGGGCAGGAGAGAGAGAGAGAGAGAGAGAGAGAGAGAGAGAGAGAGAGAGAGAGAGAGAGAGAGAGAGAGGAGAGAGGAGAGAGAGAGGGA